>CM035818.1:44639525-45317025 GCA_020458035.1 Magallana ariakensis | reverse complement strand
AAAATGAATGCGATAGGATATGTAACAATGATGAGCTTATTTAGATATTTTAAAAAAGATGATGATACAGTATGCTGGCAAAGGGAGATCACTTATTTAGAAAGTGAAAGTAATACATATGTATACCGGTGTCTCATAATATTGTGCGAGTACTACATGTATTATGCTTACCTATATTGGTCAACATCATAATGATAATCCAATTAGAGCACAATATGAATCCATTAATTAGCTGATCGTTTATGCATGTTAATTAATCCTATTCTGCACATGGAAAACACATACCGTTATGTACACCACGTGAAACCCATCTAACTGAAGAGCTGGGTAAAACTAGTACCCGGTAATGCGACCTGTAGACCTGTGTTGTGTACGTAACTTCGGACAAAGATCATTTTCTTGTAACATGCATGTATTTTCATGACTTTATTCTTTTAAACCCCTTGTACTGTTTTATTCGGTAAAAATATGTAAAGCACACATTTCAGCTTTAAGGTGGTACAGGACACCTGCATATGCTAATGAACTCCCTATTGCAGAAATAAACAATAAAGTATAATTATAATAATTCCACCCAAAATAATGTTCACTAACAGTGAAGTGCAATGGGTTAGAGCGTTAACTACATGTCTGTAGAGAGTTCAAATGCTGCTGGGGCTTTTCTATTTTTTACTTCAGATTCCAAAATTTTAAAAATTTATCTTTTTTTTGCTACATACCTGTATTGTAAAAATTTAAAATTATAAAACGTCACTGTGAAAGAATTTTGATTATAATGCACTTTACTACATGCACAGGCTTTCGTTGTTATCAAAATATTCTGTTGTTTCTTTATCCATGAGGAGTGTGTGTGTCGGGGTGGGGGGGATGGCAAAGTAGTATGTAACTGTGTTTGCAGGGGGTGGGGGGATTGGGGTCCGAAGTGTATTGTTTGGTAATTTTACTACATGTATTAATATGAATTATTTTTTTCAAGGGTGGGAGGGTCTGGACCTCCCCCCAACCCACTCCAATCCCTTCTCTAAATCTGTGCACGCGATGATGTTGGCACCTAGAAGCAAATCTAAATTAAGCCGGTAACCGCCAAGGGAAGGGGGCATAATTTAATTTTGTTTGTAATAATTATATAGACCATACTTTCTATGAAATGAAATGAAAAGATTATTGATTAACTGAAAATTTACATGCAAACAGTTCAACCACAACTGTACATAAAGGGCCGCTCATGTGTATTATCATCGTCGGAACCCACATGTTTTCTATCCGTTATACTGCAGTGTAACGGATAGAAAACCCGTGGGTTCCGATGATGGTGTATTATGTGCACGTTGCCTTCGTTTTTACTAAAACTGGTACAAAACAGTGTTATTTAGGGGCAAACACTTGGTGCGGGTATTACTGTCTAATGACAGCATCTAGTTATTTATTAATGCAATAAAATTATTTTCTGTAATAAAGCTTTATTGAATTGTCGTTGATTAATAATGTTTAGAATTTAGTTTTTTTCTAATTAAGTATCGCTGATACTAGTGAATGATTTCTCAAAGTAGACTACTTGCTTCATGAATTATTCTTCATGAGATCTGACGTTTGGGCGGAGTCTGTAGAAAATTGTTTTAACACAGCAAAGTACGCTTTCTGAAAGGGAAATGGTCACAATTCTGGTCGAATTCTATTTTTCTGTTTTTATTATTTACAATGCTTTAGAAATACATCTATGATGATCATATGAAATATGAGAGTCAATCGTAGAATTATAAGCAAGATACATGGCTCACAATTCTTGGTCATGTAAACAAGGCTCGTGCCTTGTTTTTCCTTACATCGGTTTAACATACCAGGAAAAAAAATTTTCAAGCTGTTTTGTCTTATTATTCATTTATATGGTGGCATATCTCTGCCCCTTGTGTGCAAGTTATTTTTCTATTAATTATGTGGACATGCAAGATAACTATGTTGACATGCAAGATAATTATGTCAACATGCAACATAACTATGTTGACATGCAAGAAAACTGCAATCAAATAAGAATTATAAAAAATATAAAAAAATCTCAAATATCGCCAACATGTGACATCCAAGATGCTAGATGCTACCTATTTATGTCGACATGCAACTTATTAATGTTAACATGCAAAATAAATATGCTGACATGCAACATATTTATGTCGACATGCAACTTATTTATGTTAACATGCAACTTCTTTATGTTGACATGCAACTTATTTATGTCGACATGCAACTTAGTTATGTTAACATGCAAGATAAATATGTTGACATGCAACATATTTATGTCGACATACAACTTAGTTATGTTCATGTTATGTTCATGTCAACATATTTATCTCGCATGTAAACATAACTAAGTTGCATGTCAACATATTTATCTCGCATGTCAACATAAGTAAGTTGCATGTTGACATAAATAAGTTGCATGTCGACATAAAGAAGTTGCATGTTGACATAAAGAAGTTGCATGTCAGCATATTTATCTTGCATGTTAACATAAATAAGTTGCATGTCGACATAAATAGGTAGCATCTAGCATCTTGGATGTCATATGTGGGCTATGGTGGCATATCTCTGCCCCTTGTGTGCAAGTTATTTTTCTATAAATTATGTCAACATGCAAGATAAATATGTTGACATGCAAGATAGTTATGTCAAAATGCAACATAACTATGTTGACATGCAAGAAAATTGCAATCAAATAAGAATTATAAAAAATCTCAAATATCGCCAACATGTGACATCCAAGATGCTAGATGCTAACTATTTATGTCGACATGCAACTTATTTATGTTAACATGCAACATATTTATGTTAACATGCAACTTCTTTATGTCGACATGCAACTTATTTATGTTAACATGCAACTTCTTTATGTCGACATGCAACTTATTTATGTTAACATGCAACTTATGTATGTCGACATGCAACTTAGTTATGTTAACATGCAAGATAAATATGTTGACATGCAACATATCTATGTCAACATGCAACTTAGTTATGTTGACATACAACTTATAAGTTGCATGTCAACATATTTATCTCGCATGTGAACATAACTAAGTTGCATGTCAACATATTTATCTCGCATGTCAACATAAATAAGTTGCATGTTGAAATAAACAAGTTGCTTGTTAACATAAACAAGTTGCATGTTGACATAAATAAGTTGCATGTCAGCATATTTATCTTGCATGTTAACATAAATAAGTTGCATGTCGACATAAATAGGTAGTATCTAGCATCTTGGATGTCACATGTGGGCGATATTTGAGATTTTTTTTAGATTTTTTATAATTCTTATTTGATTGCAATTTCTTGCATGTCAACATAGTTATATTGCATGTTGACATAACTATCTTGCATGTCAACATATTTATCTTGCATGTCGACATAATTTATAGAAAAATAACTTGCACACGAGGGGCAGAGATATGCCACCATACATTTAGGCATAAAAAAAGTTCAAGCTGTTTTGTCTATCTTATTATTTATTTAGGCATAAACAAATAGTTCTTAACGTTTTACACATTATTTAAGGTCTAAAACTGAATTTTTCACTTCAACATTCAAAATGTAAACAAAAGCTTTGTTTACATAACAAAGAATTGCAAGCTCTGTAACTCGCTTATAACTCAACGAAAGACCCTCAAATTTTGCTTGTCTATTAAAATGTCTCACTGAAGCATGGTAAACATTTAATTCGGAAAAAATATTTTTTGACCAAAATCATGACCATGCCCCTTTAAAACCTACTCGCAGTTTGACTGTATTACAATACGCGTCGATTGACCTTTAAGTTGTAGAGGATATACCTATCCAGGAAATGAGTCTAATCAATTAATTGAATGTTTAGTACATACAATTAACATTTTCGTCCATGTAAGATTATCCCGGCAGTCTAGACACTTTTCCAAATTATTTTTAATTTCTAATACATTTTAGTTTGAGATCGATTTTTCAGTCCCAGCCAAACTATGCAAAAGTTGTTTCCCATTGCGGGGTAAACCCATAGGTCAAAAGAGAAAAATTCAACTTTTCCCTATTTTATGCAACCAAATATTTGGGAGTCCTTTTATGAAATATCTTTTAATTTTTTTTATTCCTTCGATGAGTGGATTACCTAAACCTGGGGCATTCAAAATACACAACGGAAACGGATTTTAAAGTACAATGACAAAGTAACAAACCTCTAAACTACAAAGGCTACTGTGAGAAACCTATGTATTTTCAGAATCTTTATTGTGTTTTCCTCCAAAGATGGAAGACAAGAGACACAACTTTTGTAAAGTGTGGATTAGTATGATAGATTGGTCTGAAAGATAACATCATTCGGACAACCTTAAATCAACCCAAACTTCGTAGATAGTTAATTAATTTGGAATACACGAAAGCACTGATGAAAACATAATTACAATGCAATTCTACCTCTAAATTGTATTTATCTACAAACACCTGTTACGTTTTACGTGATCCATATATAGATGATTAGACTTTTGTTCAGGATATAAAGAGGTTAAATATGTTCCTCAATTTTTAATTTGAAATGTATTATATAATAACACAATGGTACCTCTGCGTCAGTATATACCCGTTTGTCAATAAATATTTAAAATGATGAAACTTTAAGTATAGGTAGCTGTATGATATCACAAAGTCACGTTTTACCTACTGTCAGCCGGTTTTTTTTTTTTTAAGAAATTAAGTTTTATAACGAGTGTAAAAGTGTATTTAATGCAATTTTCATTCATTTATTTGTGCAAGACTTGATTAAAGTTGTTTACATGTTGATTGTATGTAAAGAACACTATACAAGTTATGCTTTCAAAGTTGTTGTTTTTTTCAAAAAAACACACACCCTCTTTAAATTAAACTCTTGGCCATTTCGCCATTTCAGAAGTAATGCGTTGACGTCATTGTGTTTCAATATTTTGATGATATCCATAGCATACATATGCAAAAGTGATTAGATAGTCGATTTAATTCTTTCAACATGCACTCTTACTTTTTCCCAAACATATTAGAATTTCTAGAAATAAAACAGAGGCTGTAGATTTATTAAAGTTTTCCATTTTATAAGTTTATCCAAACAAGTAGGCCACATCGCTCACCTTAACAACAGTTCCTTGTATCATTCTATATCAGTTTTTAAAAACATTTCCCCTATATATTTCCATGTTAAAATTGAAACCCCTCCTGTGCCCTAGTATTAGTTCAGGAGTCACGATATTGAAAATTTATAATTCTCACTATCTTAGGATGCTTGCATAGTTATCTCACAAATTGTATCATTATAGGTCTTGCGAATTAAGAAGAGTTTTAAACATTCTCATGTATTTCTTTGTTAAACTAGGACTCCCTCTTGGGACCCCAGTATCCTAGGATACTTGCACTGTAACCTCACAAATTGTATCATTATAGGTCTTGGGAATTAAGAAATATTGTTAAACATTATTATCATTGTTAAAATAGGACTCCCTCTTGGGATCCCAGTATTAGTAAAGGGGTCACGATTTTAACAATAAAGAATCTTTATAACATGAGGTGTCTTGCTTAAAAATCTCACAAATTTTAGCATTGTAGTTCTTACCTCGTATATTTCTATGTTAAACTATGTACCTCTCTTAGGGCCCCAGTAATAGTCTGGGGATCACGATTTTAACAAAAGAATCTATATATGTGAGGTTGCTTGAATAATAATCTCACAAATTGTTGTTCTTGAAAAGAAGACTTAAATATTTTTCGTGTATATTACAATATTAAAATATGAAACCCTCTTGTGGGCCTAGTATAATTATTGGGGTCACGATTTTAACAATTTAGAATCTACACTATCTTAGAATGCTTGCATAGTCATCTCACAGTTTTTATCATCTGTTTCATATTTGGATATTTTACTGGGAACGGACATTGATGGTAACCTAACAACAAAACTTTATGATAAACGCGATGACTTCAATTTTTTTATAATCAACTTTCCTTTCTTATGTAGCAATATACCTTCATCACCTGCATATGGTGTTTTTTTCTCTCAGTTAATTTGATACGCAAGGGCATGCTCTTCGTATGAACAGTTTCTAAGACGAGGCAAGCTATGACAAACAAGTTGATAAAACAGGACTATCCAGTCTCGTTTAAAGTCATCTTTTAGTAAGTTCTATGGTCGATACAACGACCTTGTCAGCAAATACAATCTTCCACTGAGTCGCATGCTGACTGACGTTTTTCATACTAATTGTTAGACCATAATTAATTACCTAATTGTCTACGGACTTTTGCGGTTTTTAGCTCACCTGAACCGAAGGTTCAAGTGAGCTTTTCTGATCACCCGTTGTCCATCGTCCGTCCGTCCGTCTGTCACGTTTACTCTCTCACACTGCTCTTACATCTTATAAACCAGCAAACTGAACTCTTGGAGTTTGATTTGGGGTGTCCTGTTGTTTTGTATAAAAGGTTTCAAAAATTCAAAAGATGTGCAATAAGGATTTGGAAATTTCAATTTTGTCCTGGGGGTCATATGGTGGCTGAAAAATGATGTGTTTTTTTTTTTACAAAAAATCTAGTTTCCAAAACGTCAACATTTTTTTTGAGAAGCCAAATGATCTTCTAGAATATTATTGGAGGTGTCAATTTAAAGTGTGATCATGTTTCAGAATTGTTTATTTATTACGGGGATCAGGCGGCAACAAAAAGCGACGTTTTTTTGCAAAAATAGTATGGTTCCCAGAACTCCTCTTACAACTTTTGGAGTAGCTACGTCATCTCTTGGGATATGATTGGGACTGTCCTTTAGATGTGCAGTAAGGTTTGAAAAAATTTAAATTTCATCCAGGGAGTCAAATAGAAGCAGAAAATTAACGTTTATCACCCCTAAAAGAAAACCTAGATCCCAGGCTGTCTTATAGATGTGCAATAAGATTTTAAAAATTTAAATTTTATCCAGGGAGTCAAACAACAGCAAAAAATTGACGTTTATCACTCCTAAAAAAACCTAGATCTCAGAACTCCTCTTATTATTTAATGAATAGACACATCATATCTTGGGATATGATAGGGACTGTCTTTAAATTGCATTATATAATTGTCAAACATATGCCTCGGACCCCCCCCCCCCGGAAGAATTTTCTTGATCCTCACATGTAACCCTCCTTAAACTGTAAATAAAATGACAGGGTTTTTTTTAATTAAAATTAAAAACCGTATGCATTTATTTTTACTTAAAATAAAAAAAAGAACCTAACATTTACACTCTTTTTAATTGTCCAATGATCTATTATTAAAATCAAATTATAATTTGGGGTCTAAAAAGTTTTATAAACTGGTAGAAAATGTTTATCTTACATTTTTTCATTACACCTTGCATAATTGACAAATGATCTATTGAGGTTTATATTATATAGGGAGGAAGGGGTCTTTTTTTCTTCATGTATTATTATGGGATTGTTATGACCCCATGAAACAGGAAAATACCAAATATCTTGAAAATTGTTCCCCACCACTAAACCATATACATGTTTCTAATGTCATTATGATGCATCAAATAGTGTAAAAATAGTGTAAAGTACATGACCCCAGGAGTTGTCTTTAAACCCCCTACCCAACCCCACCCCCTCTGAAATAGGAAATGATGATATATTTTAATAACTTATGAGATTCCCATCACTAAACCATATATATTCTTACTCTTTGTGCCTTTGCGCATCAAATGGTATATAGGTTATGTACCGCTTGGAGACACCATGGATTTCCAGAACTGGAAATAATAAAGTATTTTATCTTATTCATGTAGTGTTTGACCCATGTGGTTAATTCCTTGCCTAATGATGACCCTGCATTGTTTAGGAGACTTTACAATTGCTCCGAATACATAGCATTTTGTTTATCCTAAAAATTTTGCTCTTCATGTTTACATCTT
Source organism: Magallana ariakensis (assembly GCA_020458035.1). Classification (NCBI taxonomy): domain Eukaryota; kingdom Metazoa; phylum Mollusca; class Bivalvia; order Ostreida; family Ostreidae; genus Magallana; species Magallana ariakensis. Next base: position 45,309,101 of record CM035818.1, on the reverse strand, counting down.
CTTTGTTGCAGCTACCGGTACATATACATGCTTTCGTTGTTAACAAAGTATTCTGATGTTTATTTATTCATGAAGTGTGTGTGTGGGGGGGGGGGGTTAAAAAAATTTCAAGGGGGAGGGTCTGGACCCCTCACTCCCTCCCCTTCTCTAATTACGTGATGTTGGCACACAAAAGCAAATCCACACCCGGCAACCGCAGACGGGAGGGTGCATTATTTCATATTGTTTGTAATAATTATATAGACATACTTTCTATGACATGACATGTTAAGATTATTGATTAACTTTAAATTCACATGCAAACAGTTCAACTCTAAATTGTACATAAAGGGTTGCTCATGTGTATTATGGGATGGGATCTCATCTTTTATAAAAAAAATTACCGGAAATTCCATGTGGCCTTCAATTTTACTAAATGTAGTACAAAACAGTTGTATTTAGGGGCAAGCACTTGGTGCGGGAATTACTGTCTAATGTCAGCATCTAGTTTTATTTGTTAAGATATTCTAAAAAGTATTTTTTCACTAAATTAAACATTTCATGTACTGGCTTATGTAAATCCAAACAGGAACAAAAATAAATGCACGTGAATCATCACCCATTCCCTTCCGTACCAATGTCAGTGAAATCAATCAAGTATAAAACTGTTTAAAGTTATGCATGTATTTTAAACTAAATTTATATTTTAAAATACAAGGTGCCACTAAATTAATCAAAGTATTTTAACATAATCAAATCAATGCCTCAGCATTTCCGTATAAAACAGTTAAAGTAAATATAGCGTTTACTCAAAATGAATAAAAATCCACTGATGATAATGAAAAAACGTATGACACACACTATATATAATCCTATATTTCAAATATAATTTTTGCCATAACTGTGATGAAAAAAAGATACAATGTAAAACACAGATACAAAAGATGTGAAAAAACATGGAAATGATCATGCATTAACCAAGGTGCCGGTTTCCTTTTCCAAAGAGTTGTTGATACTTGATTGGATCTTATGTAACTTAGTGAATAATCATGGACATCTGTCCATCACAGGCTTCGGATTCACAAGATTCGCAACCATTGAAGGTACAGCCTGATCCACTGCACTGAGTCTCAAAGACAGTTGTCTGTCGACATAAGGAATACTAAGTAATGTTGCATAAACAGAAATTAATTTTATGTTAAAAAAGACAATTGGTAGGGTTTCGTCACATTTCTTAACCTTTTACATTTTGATTTTCTTTTGAATGGAAGAAATCAGTTAAAAGTGTACGTCCGATATATTTTTTATCAAAACATCGCCTTCAGTTTGTGGTGCTGCATTAGATCCCTTAAAACAGACGACTAGGAAGGAATGCGCAAAAAGAGCTTACCTTAAAATCTGCATGATCAGATAGCGTATGGTAATATATACCTACAATATATACCTACGTGTATATATGCTTATATATTAAACGTGTCACTAAATTTATCAAAGTACTTTAACATAATCAAATCAATGCCTCAGCATTTCCGTATAAAAGAGTTAAAGTAAATATAGCGTTTACTCAGAATGAAAAAAAATCCACTGATGATAATGAAAAACGTATGACACACACTATATATAATCTTATATTTCAAATATATTTTTTTCCATAATTTTGAATGAAAAATAATATGCTATGTAAAAGACGGATATAAAAAGATGTGGGAAAAAACCATGAAAATGATCATGCATTAACCAATAGGTGCCGGTTTCCTTTTCCAAAACTTGTTGATACTTGATTGGAATCGTTGATCATTTACATTTCTACACAATCTACACGAAGACACTAAGAAGAAAATCAATAAATGTTCTGATTTAAACATTTTATTTCAACTCAATTGATTTTCCATCTTCAGTATTTCAATGGTCAAAATTCTGAATCTAAAAGTAAAGAAAATTAAATTTTTATATATAAATTTCTGAATAAATGTTTATAATTAATGCATTATTTTAATCATAATATACTATTCAACTTGAGAAAGAGAAACGAAAGCAAACATTACCTGATGCCTCACACATGACTTGAAATTTCGAGTTACATGGTACATCGTTCCAACGTTCTAGACTTTTTGCGTAATTGTTGATCGCACAGTTCTCTTTTCCAGCGTGGTTATCGGGCTGTCGTCTGTCCCAGCTCGTGTACTCACTTTTACCAGTTGTAAATGAAACCCATTTTCCCTCCATGCCATTATCAGTAAAATCAATCCAGTATTCAACTGTTTGATAATATGCATTTATGTGAATAATTTTAAATATTGCATCTGCGAAACATTGTATTTAATGCTTTTATTAATGTATTGATATTTCTGTTTTATTACAAATATTACGATATGCTTACGCATGTCTTATTGATAGTTTCGATATTTTAAATATTTTGTATGGAAGTGCATTAACACTGAAGAAGGCCAAAATTAAAAATATCTATGTTTCCCCTAACGCGACCGACCCAATTAAAACCCGCCGACTGAATTGTTTTTTTTTTCATTTTGTTTTTTTTTTACAAAAATGAATAGAGATTTTTTTTTTAAAGAAACCTAATTTTACCCAAATTCGTTTTTAGAAGACGTACATCTTTTTCGTTTTACAATCATTTTGTTAGCCTTGATCATCAACATGGGCAAAATACTCGCTTTATGATCGGTAACTTCGCTGGAATTTCCTCCGAAAGAGAAGTTGAAATCGCCCTGTATTCTGAGTTCACGATCGTATAAATTAACTCCAGAGACACTAAAATGATAATCATTTAATTTAAAGACGTTTCCACGGCCTCAGTTAACCACTGTCGTGATAAATAATTTGCGATTGTCTTATCTTTTCTAGATATAAATATGGGTGATGCAACATATAGCCTACTGTAAATTTAAAATTACAACCGAAGTTTATTACTTTTAGTGTTGATATTACAATTAGTTGGTAACTTGTAATTAGTAAATTATTGTGCCAAATTAATGCTAAAATAATCATAAAACCATCTGTCTTCAGTTATCTTAAAAATTCAAATGATCCTCTACACAACGGTTGTAATTGGGTCATATGGTTGGACTTATACCTCCAAAATACACAGAAATAAAAAGACTAATTTATTTTATCTTAGCTAACACAATTACAAAACATTTCATCTATAAAATGTATGGATGCATCAAATAGATTTAATTTAATAGATTGGATAAGTTTTTTATTTTTTATTAACTTGCTTAAATTTTAATCCAATCTTAATTAAAGTTGAATCTGGGTATATATTATATAATCATTTCTGTAGGTTATGCCGTATCAAATACTGTCAGTCTCCCTGATTTCTCAAACTTCTCCTTACTTTTCTGTTAGTGAGAAATAATTTCCCCCAAAATTAGGTTGGTACATGTGAAATAAAAGACTCTCCATGTTGTGAAAATTTTAAACCGTTCTCTTAAGAATTCGTCAAATTTCAAACCGACAGAAACAAAAGAGGTGGTTATGGTAATGACTATAATTAAAGTGAAATTGGGTAAATTTACAAAAAAAATGTTATCTACCGAGGTAAATATTTTTTCTTCCCTGGAATTATGTTTCAAATTTGGGTTAATATTTCTTTGTGTAGACACCTATTTCCTTGTCAAAGAAGGATATTCACTGCAAGTGAAGTAATTTTGTGTAAACATAAAATTGTAGAATCATTAAATATTACTTCACAAATATTTACATTTATTACATATCCTTAAATTAATCAATTATTATTGTTTTAATATACTTTTAGACATTTTATAAACCAAATTTTGAAATATTAATTGATACTTTGAAGTATGTACATTATCATTTAAATGATATTTAAATATAGGTTTACATGTACATCGACATACAAATGATAATGGATCTATTCATGCACATCTAATCATTGAATCAAACAAGTTTAAAAAGATAAACAATATCAAATTGTGAATTCGATATTAATTTGTTTTACATTCCATTAGTACAGCCAAGTATAACAATTTGTTTTACAACTGGTCATATTTTTTTAGTTTTGTTATAAATTAAAGAATTGATTAATTTTTACATTTTTAATTGATAATGTATTTCATATGTTGCTCTGGCAGAAAAAAAATTATTTACCTACCTACCTACCCAACTTCAAAATTTAGGGTCGGGTTAGGGGAAACAAAGATATTTTTAATGATGGCCTAATGTTTGTCTTTTTAAAAGTATTCAACATGCATAAAAACATGCACTAAATAACAGCAGTTCGTAATCATACGTCAGCTTTAGCCCAATGGTACAATCTTTGATAAGAGATTAATATAATATACAAATGAACATCTCTTGCTAAACATTATTATTCATTTTAAAAGGCTAAACCTTCAAATCTTATTTCAGGAAAATATATTCACCGTTTGGAAAAGTCTTCATAAACCATTTACTTTCGTTTGCATTATCAATTCGAAGCAAAGTTGTCCCTTGATTTCTGCAGAAAATCTAGTAAGAAATGCGTATGTATAATGTTAAAACAACAATTATAGATACAAGTTCACAATATTGTGTTTCATATATTTCTTTAAACTTAATAACGATCATCTTATTAAGTTAATTATCGGTAAGTAATGTGCATTTTTAAAACAATGCAAAAATGAAAACGTAAATAGAATCACATATATACATTAATGACAATGCAAAGATGATATTAGTATTGTTAAAATAATTCATAATAAAGATAGAATCATACTGAGTCTGGGGTTTTCTTTCGTTTTTTATAAAACGATGCCACTATTGAAAACTAAAAGACGACAACACTTACGTATGCTTGAAACCAGTTCATTTTTGCACTGAATAAGTGGTAACAGTGACCGTCGTAACGTTTCCAACCTTGTTTACAAACTGTTTGATTTAAAAAATAAAAATATATCATAATTATATCTTAATAATTCAATGAATTGTTTGTCATCAAATTAAATGAGATTGGTTTAAACTACAACACAATGTATTAAAGCAGTACAAAACACAAAACTACAACACTAACTAGTCGCTTTTTGCTTCCTTTTCCAAATATTGTTGATACTTGTTTGGATCGCATTCAACTTAGTGAACATCTGTCCATCACAGGTTTCGGACCCACTGGACTCGCAACCATTGAACGTACAGCCTGATCCACTGCACTGAGTCTCAAATACAGCTGTCTGTCGAAATAAAGGATAAGATGTCATGAATATAAATTAAGTTCTACTATAGTACATAAAAATAACAATTGGTAGGGTTTTGTCACATTTTTTAACCTTTATCATTTTGGTTTTCTTTTGAATGGAAGAAAACAGTTGAAAGTGTAGGTCTGAGATATTTTTCATCAAAACGTCGTCTTCTTTGGGTGCTGCATCGGATGCCATTAAATAGACGACCAATGCAAAGAACACACAACCGATAAAAAACTCCGAAGATCGCATAATGGAATGCGCTATTAAAAATATATCTGTATGTCCGTTAGAATGTTTTTATATATTATTTGAAACAGTTAAAACGTAACACGAGTGTGTGAAAAAGTATACTTTGTAGGTATTTAGAGATAGAATTTCATTATAATTGCATTCTGATCAGTATGTTCGTGCATTCAAGAAAGGTCAATGACGCATTTTCAGTTAATATGTATAAGGTGTCCAAAATGATATCACGCAGTTGTATAAACTATTTAGAAATAATCTCAAACGTTAAAATTTTAACAACTGACTGAATGAAAAAAATTCTTAATTATTATACAACATTTGTTTTTTGACTGGATGTCATTACGTAAATAGAAAATATATTGTATGTTCTTAAAAATAAATCCAATTCTTGATTCATAATCTTAACTCTAACTAGGTTTAAGGCGAATTGTTGTAACTTCAGCCTTATCCCATTTTATCAAAAGACTACAATAAAAGTTTAATAAAATTAAATTCAACTATCATGATTTTATACGAAAGATATACATATTTCAAGCACTGTATATTTGCATCAAATGTTTACAAATGGTTGAATTTAAGAAACTTAGCATCAAAAAAATTGAAGCGTTTATTAATGCAAGATTAAACGTGTTTTCTATAATAATCTCTGCCAGAAGGGCAGAATATTATATTTTTATACTTTCTTTTAACTTAAATCATGTGTATATAATTCATGTGATAACTATACACTGTGCATTCCTACATTGTCTGACGTCATGTAATTGAAAGGTCTAAATCGTTATTAAATACAATATCAAGATTCAAGGGCATAAAAAGTGCATTTCCAATCGGGTACAAAACTTAGGAGGGTTTTTTGTTTATCATTGCTATTAAAACGCAAGGTACAGTACCAACCAGACCCAACCTGACACCAGAGCAGACCCATCTTAACTCCAGGTTTACTTTTTGGGTTTACTCGGGGTTTACTCTGATTCTGCATTTTGAAAATTTGTGTCCACTCGGGGTTTACTTTGGGTTTACTCGGGGTTTGATTTTGGGGTATGCTTTACGCACTGAAGTGTGAAGCAGACATATCTTTTATCATGATACCGGCTGTAATTCCCGCCCCTTGTATATTCCAAATAGAATGTAGCATCTGCTTTCAGTTGGATTTGATCAATACTATATGTAGAATATCATTGTTCACAATTTGCAAAACAAAATTCTAATATACATTGAATTTGAGTTACATTTACTTTTCTTATAAAAGCTGCTTGGTTCGATTTTATATCAAATTTTGTGTTCGATTTTAAGCGATAGTTATGCTGAGTATGTGTATAATAAAAATCAGTTTTCCCGATCAAATACACCATTTTTTCAACGAGAAAATGATATACAAAATTTCGCTACAAAACAAACTACACATACAAGGGTATCGCGTCATTTCGCCACTTATTAATCAAGACCCCCCCCCCCCAACGTCGAGGCGGTATGATTGTATTACGACCTTGACATTCCTTATAAATACTTCACTTAATTAGATGTATACCGATAAAGATATAAAAATGACCCAAACTTATGTTTGAGATATTTTCTCATGTAGTTTTTAACACGAAATAACGTATTAAAAAAGTGATGAAATTATAAACTGTTACAAGGTACATGAGTTATGTCTGAAGCATCAACAGATGCTTCGGAAAGGAGGACAATGAGGCCAGCCTGTTTCAATATTTAACGTGACTTCTTTATTTGCATGTGTTTGAATAAATAAAGCAATGCAGTAGATTTCATACTTTGGAGAGGGTTTGCATAGGCTTTGTCTGTTGCCCAATCTATTTGATTTTTCAATAAAATATGTTTAAATTTAAATTAGATTTCATATAAAAGTATGCAATTTTAACATTATGGTCAAATGGTTAGTAATGTTTTGTTCTTTAAGCTAATTAATAAAAGGCCATTTCAGTGGTATCTCATTGAAAATAAATCATTAACATACCATTACCAACAAATGTTTCAAATTTATCTTTTGAAAGAACTCCGGTAAATTAAAAGTAGAATTTATTTTACAATAATTCAAAGAAAAGGGGAGTAAATGATACAGATGAATCGAAGATCTCGTTAAACAAATGTACCATCACTAACCTTTAACAGTCCTTTTTTATTTGCTATAATCGCAAATTTGAAATCATTAAAAGATTGAATGTGCATGTATAGAATTACATTTTAATAATATAACAGTTGGAACACAGCATCATTACATTGGCAATTATGACTGTGTTGTTTGATCGAAATATTGCAAGTCAAGAACAATGCCTTCTTTCAACACAAAAGTGCTAGATGTATAAAGATAATTTAAAACATTTGTGAGAATGTTGTTTATTTATACTGTTGGTGTTACTTCACTTATTAAGATGTAAACCAATAAAGGTTTCAAAATGACCCAAACTTATCTCGGAATATTTTCTTATGTAGTATTTAACACGAAATTACGTATTTAATTTTTTTTTTCATAATCAATTCATAGTTGGGTTTTTTTTATTCCTTTTGAATTATTTATCTTAATCGAAACAGACAATAAAGTATTTTTCTCACTGTTGCTTCTCACTGTTGTTTCAATCATTAATAGACTAGTCATATTCTTTTATACAAAAAATATTTCAAAATATATGTTAATAGATTTTATGCAAATAAATATATATATATATATATATATATATATATATATATATATATATATATATATATATATATATATATATATATATAATCACACAATCAAGACGATGTATTGATGAAAAACATCTCAGACCTACACTTCCAATTGTTGTCTTCCATCTATAGGAAAACAAAAATGATAAAGGTAAAAGAAGAACGATTTCTCGTTCATTGTTTTCTTCTAACAAATCGAGTATAAAATTTATCTCTTATTTATACAGACAGCTGTCTTTGAGACTCAGTGCAGTGGATCAGGCTGTACATTCAATGGTTGCGAGTCTAGTGGATCTGAAACCTGTGATGGTTGATGTTTGCAAAGTTGAATAAGATCCAATCAACCATCAACAATATTTTGAAAAAGAAGAAAGAAACCACTGGTCGGTGTCTGAATGCTTTATCTTATATAGTTTTATAAATGCATGCAATTTTTAAAACACACTTTTACGATTGATATCAAACTTCTCATTTAGTATATTCAGAGCATATATTCAAACGTATTTTGACTGCAAACGTTTGCTATATAATGTTGTTATCTAATTCCTTACTGAATTTGCGTAAGGTGAAGTATGTGTTATTCATTGAAAAAATCGATCGATAACTAAACAACAGAAACAATGATTACACGAAATCACACCAGATTTTTAAATTGTGTTAGCAACATCTATGCAGAAACTGGTTGTTATTTCTTTCCTTGTAATGTGCTGCTCAATAATTTACGCAATCTTAATCCCTTCATTTGGATGATCAAGAATGAGTTCAACGAGAAATGCAAATATAAACATTTGATGCTTTCTTAAGTAGTTTTATACGAGCTTCGAAGGTCTACAGTGAATATTGTAGAAAAATATGCATGAACCTCCGAGCAATAATCACTGTTTTTTTCTTCTATACTGTGGTTTCATCAATTGTCATGGACATCAGGGTTTTTTTGGATGTTAAGAAAATGAGTTTTAAGGATTCTTAAAATCGGGGAAAATAATATCAATACAATATATCATTAGAATTGCACTTCAGTGAACATTTAATTTTAATGAAACGACAGTCCCAACTACAGTTGCATTGATTTACGCTATAAACCACCAAAGGCTTAGAAACTTATCACTGCTTCCTAATCTACATTTCACTGTAAAGACAGTTGGATTCAGTAATCAGATTTAATATACTTTTGTTTTCCCTCCGACTGAAATGCAATTTCAACTGAACATTTTGGGTACCACATATTTCGTACCTAAGAGCCCTTTTCGTTTTGGCTCGAAATAATACATTGTACATGTATTCATTTATTAAGTGATATAAAAATCAAATAATACAAACCATTACACTTTCACCATCAAAATAACATGGAAAACAGAAAAGCCATGCAGGCACCGGAAAAAATCAATATCACATTTACATACATGAAAAATTATGCAATTTATCATTTAATATTCTTATTGCTTTTATTTTGGCATATCAATTCAAATATTCACGGATTGAGTGTGACATTTCACAATTTGGAGGAAAGAACACCCTCATAATTTGTCCTTGTCAACGGGGAATATGTTTTATTTTTTGAGTCGTAAAAATAGATAGGGTCATCGACCTTCTGAAGGTCATACCCTTCTTCCACAAGCTCCACTTTCCGATTCTTCATGGTTTGTGTGATGATAAATTCTGACATGAATCGAATAAACAAGGGACGAGCGTAAACCGGAAGTTCCTTCTGACATACTGAGTAGATCGTACGTAGTTTGTCGTCCGTGATCTGATTATCTTCGTGTTTCAGCATAATGGCTGCCATCCCTGCACGTCCATCTTCGCCTTAAAATACACAGGAATGAACAACATTAGGTTTAGTATGTTGAACAGCACGAAACACGGACAATACCAAATGGAGTATTACATCTAATTTAACATATGAAGCGCCTCTATTTTGACAGTGAATAGGCGTAGTTACTATTTGACATCAAAATACTATTACAACTATCGCCGATAAATATTTTTACACAAAAAAGAATAAAACTTGGAGACCATTTGAATATACATGTCTCCAATTCCCATTTACTTTATTGTGTAAAAAATATTTATCTGCGATTTGTTCTTAGTGCATCATCAACCAATTGAGCACTATCAAACTGATATTGCTACAGTGTATATAGAAAAGAGAAATCAAAAGAAATCTTCTTTAAAAAAGTAAGATTCAACTTAAAGTTTGCTTTATTTAAATGTTTATTGTTTCACTTTGAACTACTAATGTTGTATCATTGCGTCTACCCGCGAATGCTACGTGCCTGCATTACATATACAACTAGAAAGGGGCCAACTCTTGAACAGCGCGGTGTAGAGACCGGGTTACATTATCATCTTTTTCATGATATTGCAACAACGAAAAACTTTACGTAATATTGGTATAAATAACCAATGCAAAGACATTTGTGCACCAACTTTGACTTTGAGTTTTAACAGAATTTAAGAATTATTTAATTGGATTCATTGCATAAGTGTTTCAATACTCACCAGGGATAGTCACGCCATAAACGTTGACGTCACGTATGCAGGGAATGCGACCTATGGCGTTGGCAACTTCTGACGTCGAGACGTTTTCACTCTTCCACCTGTATTTAAGCATTGAATCATTATTTTTTTAAAGATATAGTCTTATAACTGCAGCGGTGTGTGCATACAAATTGAGTGACGCGCGTTAGCGCGTTATGAAAATTTGTATGCACACACCGCTGCAGTTATGAGACTAACTATATCTTTCAAAAAATAATGATTTAATGCTTATATTTACATTTTTTTAAACTTCTTGCCTTGTCTGCAAATGTGATTTATACGTCAAAAATTCTGTTTTATCCTAAGGGTAAGTTCAAATTAATGGAAGAGCCACTGTAACAGCCACAAGCGTGAACTTTGATTCTCGCTTGTGACGTTGCATTTTACAGCGTTCAACGTTTGTGACGTCATAATAAAACTTTGAGTACCCTGTGTGTGTCACGGTCTTATAACTGCAGTACCTTTCCACACACTTTAAGCAAAAAATATGTGGAATGTAAATATAAGCAATATTGTAGTCAGGCAAACATTAACAAATGTCGGTGTTTATGCTCACTTACTAAAATAACTTAATTTTGCGGTAATCATATATAAGCGCGTTTCATGCATCTTGTCCGCTATTTCAAGTACACTCTTATATTTGCTGTACATTAAGATATGCCAGTTTGTGATTAAGTTGGTAAGTTGGAAAGAGATTAATATTACGCTAAATTTTGAAAGCGTTTATATTTGTACATTTACCATTAATAATAGATGCTGCTGCTATTAAAGAAAGTTACAAAAATGAAGTATTTGCAAATTAATGGTACATATAATGATTTGATTAATTGTATTGTATAACACATAAAACATGAAAATTATAACGCTAAAAATGTTAATATTAACTGTAAACACGTTAAACGTTGTAATGACATAGACTAAAATAGTGATACCTGGAAAAAAAACCCAACGCACCTGGTACTATCCTCCGAATAAGGATAATAACTACTTGAAAATTTATAACATACATCTTTTCACCAACCTAAACGTATCTCCGGTCCTGTCTCTGAAGTATATATTGTAGTTTTTGTCCAGGTATACCAGGTCCCCAAAGGAAAAGAATCGGTCCCCCTTTTTAAACACGTCCCTCACGAACTTTTTTTCGTTCATCTCTTTAGGGCCCTTGTAGAAGCCGGTGTACAGCTGCTCGTTAACTGAGGATATAACGAGGCCAACCTCCCCTGAAACAGATTCATACACAGTTACTGGTACAGACACAATTTTATGCAAATTTGCTTCGATACAAACTCTGTTTAAAATGCAGATAAAAGCCAGGCATCGAAATTAGCGACTTTTCATCGTGCTTACAGATAACAAAACTACATATTTGAATACCAGTTTATTTTTTATTCAAAATAAAGTCAAACAAAATCTTTAATGTTACCCATTTTACAGTATGCTTTTAAGAAAGGCTTTGATATCATTTATGTTAAGCTGAAACACCTGTCAAAAATAACGCAAAATGACGTCTTTTTTCGATATTACGCTTATTAAATTTGTATCATTGTCATATGGTCAAATTTGTATTTACATCCACCAAATTAATTCGAATTCAAAATTTACAATATGACATTATAACACCTTTTGTAAAAGCATTATTTCACATGTTTAACTTGGATTATCACATGCTTGCGTTTAGAAATGAAGTTATTACGCTTTTTCATCTTTAATCGTACGCCTTTTGTCGCGTTATTCTATCCTTTGAAAAGGCGTTACATCACATTCAGCCGCGTTTTATAAAGCCTTTTTGAAAGTCTTTGTTTTTTCTATTCTAAAAGTGTTTCTACGCCAATTGTTTGACCTACCCCAACCTCCTTCTAGCGCCCACATCTTATTTAGGCCCATTACCGTATATTTCGCGTGTCACAAAATTTGCAAAAATTGGGAAATGTGTAACTTTTAAATTTGCGTCAGTCATTTTTGCGATTTGAAAAGTTACTCATAGAAAATGATACAGCATAATATAGGATATACTTTCTGAGTATTCAATAATTTGCGATGTAAAAGTGATCGCGAAAAAAGCAAAAATTCGATCATCGCGAAAATTACCGGATATACGGTATGTTATGGTTTGGATAATCAAACGCATTTGGAAAGGTGTTAGAACATCTTTTTACGTGTTTAAGGCTTTTTGAAACAAAATATGCTGAGAAACTCCTTTTTACGTTACAACATGTTTTATATTATTCTAGTAGCATACACGATAGTAATTTTTTTGCTCTGGTAGCTTGCATCACCAACAGACCTGGTTTAATGGGGATGCAAAGTCCATTTTTGTCCCGTACTGGTTTCTCAGTACTATTGTCGAATTTAAGAAAATGGGTTTGAAAATTACTATCTCGGTATATAGTTGCCCTCTACAAAAAAAAACATACAGTACAAAAACAATTTCATAATGGAGAACGTTCACTATTATATGCAGTTATGCACCAGTAGTTTCAATATCTAATGACACAGCTATTGAAATTTGTGTTGAACCATTTATTGAGCATATTCATAACTCTACTAATTGAGGTACTTAATAAACCATTTTTATCGTACATGTATTGCCTTACCATTAAAGGCGACAATCGGCCGACTGCACCAACGGTATTCGTTAAATTGATGAAAAAACCCGTGCCTTCTGTCGCACCAAAAAATTCCACAATGCGGGGAATTTTAAACCTATTTTTGAATTCTTCCCAAATATCCATCCTCAGTCCGTTTCCAAATGCAACGCGCACATTATGGACACCATCCAGGTCGCTCTGTTTGACGGAAAGAGTAAACATTAACCTTATATAATCACTTCTAACTTGTTGTAGATTTGAAATTCTTTGATTATTGTCACCCGGTAAAATCATAATTTTAAACACGACAGAACCAAACCTTGGGAACACGTAGCAAATAACGACACAGCTCCCCAATATACTGTATGACGGTAACTTTATGTTTCCGAACATCATCCCAGTAATGGCGTGCGGAGAACTTCCGGCGCAGAACTACCGTGGCTCCTGGTCAGATATAAAAATTTAACAAATGTTGTACACAAAAGTCCTCGTGTGTCTATTGCCATGATTGAATTTGATGATAATTGACATATTTCATCAACGAAAAAACATACCTCGATCTAAGGAGTTGTACACACATACTAAGAAACTGGCACTGTGGTAAAGAGGGGATACAGCATACGCTATATCGTTCTCATTAAAATCAAAGCAGTGCCAAAATGAGGATGAAGCTATTGCTTTTGCCTGGTTGATAATAGCGGGTTTTGGTAGACCTGGAACAGAAGAAGAAATGATTATGTTTCAGCCAGTTCTTTTTATAATGTGAACGTGATGTGTTGTTTGAGAACCAACGTAGCCTGTTTCCCTGGCTTACCAATATTGCCCCGCGAATGTACAGTTGCAGGACATTATGGGTATGCTTGAACCCAATCGCAACATATTGGGCCTTTCCGGTAGAGCTCGGAAATACGAGCTCTGCCGGAAAAGCCCGAGAAGTTGCGATTGGCTTGAACCACCCACCTGTTGTACCAGATGTGTATATGTAACACACAGGATCAAGCAGGCTTTGCTCCCCTCGACAAGCGGAAGACAATGGCACTGGGAGAGTGCGGAGGAGGATTTCGTCCATTGCAATAAATTCTGGGGGAAGATTAGCCTGTTGACTCCCCATGACATACTTCTTCATGTCCGGTAATTCACTCATTATCTCTTGGAGGGATTGTAAATGTTCATCGCCTGTTATGGCAAGAAAGATAACTCTAAAGTGTCCCGAATCTGTATAAATAACTGAAATTCTAGAATGCATGTAAAAGTGAGAAAAAAAATCTCACCTTGACCAATAATGAGTACAGGTGCCTCGCTGACTTTTAAGGAATGAACAAGAGGATTTCCTTTAAGATGGAAATTAATGAATGCTGCTGAAAGTCCGGCCTTTCGTAATCCTGAAATTACATGTAACAGCTAGTAGCACACTCTAAATCAAACAGCCTAAATCAAATGACCATTAAAGTGCTTAATTGCAAGCAGAGCTCTGAATTTCAAGCATATTTTTTAAACATCAAATGAGCACAGCTTGAATAAACATTTTATATTTACATGTATTTTCATCAAAGGTGTAATAACTACTGTGGTTTTACACAGTTGCTTGAGGACAGGACCCCCCACCCCCACCCCCCCACGATTTAGACCCCCGGTGTAGTTGACTCTCCTTATGATAGAAATTCATTTAAAGTCATGTACACAAAATATCAAATATCTGAAAATCAACAATGAATAATCGAATTATGAAAAACATCCCCCCTCCCAGTCTGCATATAAAAAAGAGGTTTTTATGTGCAGGTTGGGGTTGTTTTACATAAATCTATTATTTTCTATTAATTTTCAGATATTGGGAAAGGAACAAGGTGTTTACATGATTTTAAAATAATTTCTATCAAAAGGAGAGTCAACTACCCCGGGAGAGGTCCTGTCCTCAAGCACCTGGTGGTTTTATTAAAATTTATGGACATAAATTTTCGTGGATTTGGTGAAAATCACTGTTTCAAGGTTACGTAAATTCGTGGCCAATTATCCATTAATACAATTTGTAATTTCATGGATGAGCTAAACAACGAAATACACGACAATTGGTTTTCAACGAATATTGATAAAACCACACGATTTAAAACATAAACATATTTAGTCAGAGTGAGTTTTGCTTCATCGAAGCTACTGATCTATGTTCCCATTTGTCAGAGGAAAAATTAAATTTTGTGTCTTATTCTGATTGAATTTCAGAAGTGTAGTCATTTCTAATGGTACATGCAACCACTCAGCGCAAATAAATTAGGGTAATGAAATTACATGTAACTCTTCTACGAAATATCAAAACAATCTATCATATCCGGAATAGCGCTAAACTGTTGATTTCTTGGGGTTAAGACTGACTCGCATTGTAAGACGTCAGCAAATACTCCATTGCTTGAGAAAATCTCACCAAAAAACGTCCATAAGAATGCCGGTTCGTTTTCTATCATCATGGCCACGGGTGTGTGAAGAGGGAGGCCCCATGTCATGGCTAGATTGGCCACCCTGTTGGACATGGCATCCACGTACTCATAGGAAAAGTGGCGGTCCTCAAATATAATGAATGTCTTTTTGGGAAAGCGGGCTACATTTTCCTCCAACATCTTCAAACCTGTCCTTCCTTCCATTATGTTCTTGCCAGACATTTTGAGAGCCTTTGAAATCGCTCGAATCGTTTTAATGTCATCACCAACCCAAGGAAAGAAGGCTTTCCAGGCTACCAAGCTTGTCCCGGCTATACCAGTGGCAGCCAGAGCCGCTTTTTGCTTCTTTGACATCTACAAAAAATATTTATATTTATAGAATAGTCTATTTCACTCAAATCGACAATACGTGTTGAATACACGACCAGTGCTTTTAACTTTGTGCATATAAGACTCTAAAAATAATTCAAGGAGGACTAATGCAGTGTCACGTCGACTTTATAAACAATGTGTGTTTAATATTGGCATCAGGTAAGGTGTTCTAATTCGCACCTGTAACTATGAGAGATTTTGAATACTTGATACACTTCATGAATATTGTAATGACTGGAAACTATCAGTTAATGTGTGTAAAACAAAAATAGTAGTCTTTAGAAAATCTGGACGTTTGAAACAAACTGAAAGGTGGCTGTATGATAAAGAAGAGGTTGAAATTGTGAATGAATTTACTTACTTAGGGCTAACATTATCATATACTGGTAGCTTTTTTAAATCCCAGCTACAACTGGCATCCCAAGGAAGAAAATGTATGTTTAAGCTTATGAAAACAATGAAAATTGTATACTTTAACCATGTTACTCGTTTATCATTATTTGATACATATGTAGGTAGTGTATTGAGCTATGCAAGTAAAGTATGGGGATTTCACAAGGGTGATGCTATTGAAAAATCTCAAAATTATGTTAAAAGTAAGAAAAAATACTTCATCACTGATGGTGTATAATGAATTAGGACGCTTACCACAGTGCATTCAAAGAAAAATTCGCATTGTTAAATTTTGGTTTAAATTATTGGAATCTGAGAATTGTATAATGAAAAGTATTTATCAAGATATATTTGAAAGGGCTGAAAAATATCCATGTGTGAAATACAACTGGCTACTTAATGTAAAACATTTGTTATTTTCATTGGGATTTGGTGAAGTTTGGTATTCTCAAAATGTTACAAACAAAAGATTGTTCTTAGATATTTTTAAGCAAAGACTACAAGACTGTTTTCAACAAGATTGTAATGCATTTTTTTCAACATCATCAAAATGTGTTTTGTATAGATATTTAACAAACAAGTTGTGTCTACAGTCATATTTATTAAAACCAATTGCAGTCAAGTATATTCAGTTAATTACAAGATACAGATTGAGTGCACATTCATTAATGATAGAGAAAGGAAAATTTACTCAGTTACCTAAAGAGCAAAGGTTATGTATTTTTTGTCATCTGGATGTGGAAGATGAGTATCACTTTATTTTTAAATGTTCGATGTATCATGAATATAGAAAACTGTACATCAAAAAATACTATTGGTATAAACCAAGTATGTATAAATTATTACAATTATTGTCAACTGAAAATACTACGGAATTAAGTAATTTAGGAAAATATCTTCAGAAAGCAGAAACACTCAGAAATTTGTCTGTAATAGATAAGTAATTAATACTTTGATGCATTTAATACGTATATTGCTAAATGTTATGTCTTACATTGTATATATATTATGCATTCTTTGTATCCGATGAGCCATTTGGCTTAAGGAATAAATAAACTAAACTTACCCAAGAATAATGAATTGCATGCTTATCTTTTAATAGATTAATTAGCGGTATAATGATTTTTTGTTTATTGAGCACAACAGACATTCATGATCAGATGATAACCATTTATCAGTCACATGCACCTGAAGAATATAAAAGTTCTGAATTATTTTTTTTTAGCTTTCTACCAATTCATGACAGCGTATATATTTTATCGTTCATCCGTATATTGTAAACGATGAGATTCCAAGTAACTCTAAATAGGTCACTCACCTTAAATGTACACCAGCTATTGTATTTCTTTTTATGTGAAGCAAGAAATATCTAGGAAATAGAGGACAACCTTACCTCTCGTTGTCTCCGGGCGCCCAGGGACTAGCTAGGGTAGATGATCACAAGTCCACAGCACACAGGGTATAGAGGGAACGATCAGAAAGAGGGTATAAACTAGGTCAGTTCATCGTAAGTAGGCGACACTGTTATCTTTGAACTGCGCACACATGCAGCTCGGCTACATTTCTATCTTGTCCACGCAATTTACATAACGATGATTCGCATGTATTATGTTATTACTTAATAGCTGATATATACATGTATCATACTTTGGAAAAAAAGCACTATACTTTTTACACATAACATTTTGGGGGGGGGGAGAAAAATTGTGTTTTTAACTGCAGAAATATTTCTGTTTTTATATGTGGTGTCTCATTTTGGACAGAAAAGAAAAAATGGCTTAGTAAATTATAGTGAGATGTTAGAAAAATTTAAAGTGCTTATACGTGCAAGAAAAAACGTGTTTAAAAATATTTTCTTACCTTGTATATAGAGAGATAGCGAGAGGAGTAAAGGTAACACTTGTACAAAGTTGAACCATGGGTCCTATTGTTTACTGCGGGATTTATCTACATACACTGCATATTTAAATTCATAAATTAAAGCATTTGGACTTTTATAACAACATCAAAACAAACTAATATATGCAAACATATAACATGACGCGCCAGAAAAGGCATTACCATGGAAATGTAATTACTTTATCTGTCAGAAACATGTACTTTATTTCAAGGGTTTTCTATTCCCGAGAAGCTCCCTTGCTGAAAAAACCTTTAGAATAGGATTTCCCCTCAGAAACATTGAATTTAATAGGACCCTCCCTCCCCACACCCAGCATTGAAATCTTAAAATGAAAAGAAATGTCTTCCTTTCCCTATCAAAATTCTCGAAATGTCAGACTGCTGTCTTTTTCTTTATAGCTTAAGTAGTTTTCAATTTAAGGTCACGCGTACGGTGATTTTCTAATTTTGCTCTTCCTAAAAAATGCTTGTGTTAAGTTAAGTGTAAGTTAATTCGACTCTTATAGGGTTGAATAAAACGGTAATCAGTTTTTGAGGTTATGTAAACAGGCATGCCATGTAAACATGCGTTATTTGTTTTTCAACACCCTGTCGAATTTTACACTGAGAATTACTTCTCTTGTGCCATGGACAACATTGTAAAGAAACCATATCAAATAATCGGGCTTCATGATGTAAAACATTTTGGCTAATGCAATTCTCTATCACATCATTTACTTGATATTTTAAATATAATGTACATAATGTACAAATAGCTCGATATTGGATTGATTTTACTGATATTGGCACGGAGGGGAAATAGGTAAAATTTTCCTCTGGAAAAAGTACATTTACCTGTTGGAGTAAGGGACAACCAGACAATTATAAGGGCAATCAGGACTGTGCCTACAACAATTTTGTAAATTGACTTGGAATCTGGGACGATGCAGGATGTATGGAATCATTTCAAGTCATTTGTGAAGCATCAGGCACTAGTAAAGTGTATGTTTAATTTATTTTACTTATATTTAATTTTACTTTAATTGATTGCATGAAGCGTCATTGATAAAAAGGTAGTAGACTGTGGTCGTTTTTCTTACTTTAAACGGTAAATGATCTTTCGTTTAAAATCTTCTTAGATTTAGGTTTTAAATTTAAGACAAATGCCTGTATTAAAAGTACATCTAGAGTTACATAGACAAACAGTTCATACTTCTTGTGTATTTAATACCTACCTTATTGAGGATAATCTAGGTTAGTTTACTGTTGGTAATTCAATTCGATTTGGGAATTCTCGTTGTAGAATTTGTATAAATTATTTTTTCTTTTCTTTAGGTTCTCTATTTTCTGACCATGGGCAGATGGAAATCTTTGATAATGTTTGATGACCACAAAAGGAATTAAATGATGATGTCAGCGTTGAGATCCGTACATACCGAGTTCGAATCCCGCAGTATGACCCTGTACCTTGTTCTTTAATAAGTAACAACAAAAGCCCCTGCAGGATTCGAACTCGGTATGTACGGATCTCAACGCCGACACATAGTTATTCACTCGGCTATGGAGTAAGTTACATGGTGGATAAAGTGTTTGAATTGTGATCCTACATACCGAGTTCGAATCCCGCAGGGGTTTTTGTTGTTACTTACTGAATTGAATTTTTGAGATATTCATTTTTTAAAACCCAAACTGCAAATTTTTCGCTTATTTGACATATGTACAGTATATTTATCATTATATCTTTCATAATCAAATAATTTACTGTTGATTTGAGTGACTGTTTCCATGTGTGTTATTCCACCTTAATTATGTTGAATTTAATTCAAAACAATTCAAAACCCCGATATTCACTACATGTAGATAATTCTAAATGACAAAGAAATTTATACTTATCTGTTTGAAATACCCCCGGTTAGTCATATGCAAATGTTTACATCTACCGAGTATGATCCCTTTATTTCTTACGGAAAGTGATTGTAATTCAAAGCTCTGTAGAAACTGACAGGACTGAAATTTACACGCCCCGTATATCAGTTGTCTGAAACCTAAGACAAATCAGGGACTGCACGAAATAGTCATGATGATGTCAGACTGAAATTTCTATAAAAGACGATTTGGACGGTTCGTTTAGAATGATGTACAGTAACAGTAATTTAGTGAATTTTACTTACTTTTTACTATCAATTTATTATTTGTTAAAGGAAAGATTTAAATATAATGATGATATGCTTTTGTTGATCATTCATGCAAGTTATGAAAGTAGCGATTATTGCAGAAAAAAACATACCCCGCTAACGTGGGTTATGTATTTTCCTGCAATGTCGCCACCTTAAATTCATAATTATCCCGCATGAACCATCAAAGAACGCATTTTAATTATAAGTTCATGCGATAAGTTTTCCCAAAAACGACAAATTCAACATTTTAATTCCACTACAATAACATTGATATATCCATGTACAAGACTTAAAAAATTACATTAAAATATGTAAAGGATATATTTGTTATATTTTATGTATTTTGATGTCAATTTTGTTTAGTACAAGTATTGTCAGTTTTACTTCTTGATAAATGAACAAAAAATAAGTGTTTATAATGTACATTGTTTTGAATATAAAACTTAAATAATGAACATATCAGTTAATATATTTTTATATCAACTGAACTTTGGTGTTACGTTTCCGTTGAGCTGCATTTAATGTGGGACAGATATAAAGGAAATAAATTAAGTTTTTAATATTGACTATATTAATGTCACAGTGTGACAATCGCATGTTTTTATTTCATCTGTATGTATTACATTTCGTCAGTAGTAATACTAGTAGTATTGTTGTATAGTCTGTCCCAAGTTATTGCTTCCATCGCTTTTTTGGTGATTTGTAATAAAAATACACATACATGTGAAAGAAACATGAAATCAATAAAAGGGAAACTATCCAAAATATCTTCATTGACACATTATCAATTTTCAGTCACAAAAGTTCACAGGAACGAAATCAAATTTCTTACGGAGATTTACAATGGGAAATGTTTACATCTTTTCGCCATTCGGAACTCACTCGGAATACTTTGCACGATTTTTCAACGTAATCATCCGGGCTTCATTATGGCTTATGCAATACAAAATCCCCGTAGACTTTCTATTTTAAGTTGTGTATTGAAACCTTTAGCGGTAGAGTGGGCGTTTCAAAACAGATAATCTGGCCATTTTCCATATTGTTTGAGCACAAAGGTATTTATAATTATTCGAAATATCAAGCGAAAAAGTGGTGGAAGCAAAAACTCAGGACAGAGTATAGTAAAATTCCATTCATTCATCATTCATTCATACGGGTATTGATTTTTAATAGTTGAGTATTGTTTCGGATGGAACGTGATTGTCGGGTTTAAAATTTTTCGTGTCACGTGATTGTGTTGTGGATATTGTTGTTTCCAGGGGGTGAGAACCGATACGGAGTACGCCTGTGGGACTGATGATATCAATACTTCACTAGTTGCACTAATTTTTCTATTAATTCTATGACAGTATCTAATACTTTCTTCTGTATTCTACAGTGAAGTTTTCCTAAGAAATTCCTTACGAAATCTTTAGGTAAGTGATAAATCCATATTTATTTAATAATTAAAATTATATAATTAATATTGTGTGAGTGAATTTGTACGAAGGTTTCATTTTCATTTCAGGCCACCTTTATTTACTTAACGTTTTTATCATCAATCATTTACGTGTATAATAAAACTTGTGAACCTTCATCAATGGAGTTTGTCATGTGTGGTACCCTTGGATGGAAAACCCCTCACATTAAAGAAATGTGTCAATTCCTGTTGGTAAATAAGTTCCCCACAAGTCTAATTACAGCCACCCCCACTACTCCACCCCCGTGGGAAATAAATCTAGATATTGTCTCATTTAAAATAGCCTTTTACAATTATAAAAAAAACACCAATGCAACTTCAAACATAATTAAAATGAAATTTTATATCTCGAGATGTTCCAAAATATAAGTGAGCTAGCACCTGTTACATATTACATGCTTTACCATCTATAAAAATAATCACTTTTAGAACGAACCAACATATGAATACTATCTTATAGTACAGTACATGCCACATTATAATGAAAACGTTTGAGATTTGTATTTTTTGTGTGTTCTTGGCGCTGGTCTTCTGTTCAATGCCATCTGAGGCAGCACTATTCAATGAAGGCGATGTTTTGATGAAAAATATATCAGACCTTCATTTCCAACTGTTTTCTTCCATTCAAAAGAAAACAAAGATGATAAAGGTAAACAAGAATAAAACATGTGTCTTATAATTGTAAAAAAAATATTTGTAATTTTCTAAATTTGAACATAATCTTATATATATATAAAACAATTATTTTAACAGACAGCTGTCTTTGAGACTCAGTGCAGTGGGACAGGCTGTACGTTCAATGGTTGCGAGTCTAGTGGATCCGAAACCTGTGATGGACAGATGTTCACAAAGTTGAATAATATCCAATTAAGTATCAAAGATATTTGGAAAAGAAAACCAGAAGCGATTGGTAAGTGCTTGTACACTGTTCATGAATATTGGTATTGCTGCTATAAATTGGATTATAAAGACACAAGCTATCTCTAAATAACAAATACACTAAGTCACTTAGATTGTTTAACATTGTCACAGTTTGTAAAGAAGGATGGAAACGTTACAACGGTCATTGCTACCATCTATTCAGCAATAAAATGAACTGGTTTCAAGCACAGGTAAACTATTTGATAAACACCATGTTTTGAATACTAAATACTAGTAAATTCCATAACATTTGGTATTGTTAACAAAATCGCAATAATTAAAAAATTTAAAATTCATGCATTTTAAAATACTTTGGGTCTTAATGAATTGAACTTTACTTGGGTCTTTTTTTTTGTTTATTTATTTTAAAGTCTTTTAAGATTTCATTCCATTTCATATACAATGTATATCGGGTCCAGAAATATTTCAAAATCTATATTATTCCAATAACCACGTAGTATTTTTCCCTTTTAAGATTTTTTGCAGAAACCAAAAGACAACGCTACTCCAAATCAATGATGCCAATGAACATAACTGGCTCACAAAGAATTTTCCAACCGGTATGTGTATTCTTATCTAAAACTTGTGTAAATACTCCTTTTTTCCCTTTAATTTGAAATGTACATTTTTCTCAAAACTGTCAGGAACGACAATTGTGAATCTAATACATTTGGATGATTTATATAACTAGAAAAGTGTAGTTTAAGATGGTCTTTTACAATATATTGAAAATTTAATTTCTCAATGATTTCACCGTGTTTTTACATGTAGTAATCTAGCGATGAAACCGGGGTGCGGGGGGAGGGGGGGGGGCTATAGCTTTTAAAGTGGATCTCTACACCAAATAAATGTAGGAGATTTTTGTTGCATGCATTTGTTACTAATACTAGGCACGGGATTCAACAATAATATACCTCAAAGTACAATACTTTATTTTCTAGAGAATTTTTAAAATATCAGTCTGGTTCCAGATAACCCCTTATTTGTCAAATTTTAAAACATACCTGTTTTAAAATTCTTATAAAAGTGAAATGTTATCATGAAGTTTAGAAATGAAAAACAAAATAATCATGAATGAAGTTTGTATAATATTTTTATTGGAATTCACATAAATATGAAACTAAAACATAAAAAAAAATTTTAGGCAAACTGCTGGACGAAATCCCACAAAAGTTATACAAAGGAAAACATTTTAACTAATCACAAAAACTGAAATGTTATCATATATGATTTTACTTATATGGAGGCATTTTGACATATTGCTATTTCTTTAAAACTGTGTAGACTTTGACCCTAGGACGATTCTTGGGCCTCACAAGGGGTTCAGAGTTTGATGTAGGTTTATATCCGGTATATAAACAATTGTTTATGATCTTTTCGAGAACTGCAATGCTTAACATATGATATGACTAAAAATCGTCCTGTTAGAAAAGGGACTTGATTATAGACATAAGAATATCCGGGGGAGGGGGGGATGAATTTTTATTTACACAGGATCGACATGTATTATGCCACATTGTCCAGATATATTGTATTATGACTCCATTAAGCTGATTTTATCATGCCTATTGTTGCTCAGGTGAGCGATGTGGCCCATTGGCCTCTTGTTTTTTGTTTTTGTTTTTTTCAAATTCAATTGCAATAATAAACAACAACCTTGCGCATATTGATACATACATTAGATGTCCATAGTGATACCCATTTACGTGTGGTAATGAAAAACATGCTCATTTTCAGAAATCCGGGCTTTCACTGGCTACCTAGCTATATCTATTTTAATTAAAATACATTAGTTTAATGTCAAACTTTCAATGCAAGTATTTTACTGCAAATATTTTTACATTTGGGAAGTAAACATCAATTCAAGAGATCGTACTACGGTACTTAATTTTTACATGCATATTCATCATTCATATATAGTTAAAGTTAAATTATTATATCTGCTTACCTTTATTGATAACCCGTCACATATGTATGATCGTCTGTTGTAGATGGCATAACAAAAATGTATGGCCGATAGCAGGAAAACAAAATACAGACCGTATTATTTAGATTTCACGTTTTTCGTACAAAACAGCTGATAATCAATGTTAGTTAAAATCCTTAACCACGAAGAAAATTGACATATTTTTCATTCCTATTTCATCTCCCTCGTTAGAAGAGTTCAATTAAGGTGGAATAACACATTGTCACAAAATGGCTGACCTCTGATCGAAACGACATTTTGTTTTATTAAAAGGATTTTAATGACGGCATCAGATAAGTAACTCGATAGCTGAGTGGATAAAGTGTCGGGCTTGTGATCCGTACATCCCGAGAGGAGCTTTTGTTGTTACTTACTGAATTGATTTTTTTTATATAATTCATTTTTATCCTCAATTTGCAAAGTTTTCACTTATTTGACATACGTACATTTTATTTATCATTATATCATTCATAATCAAATAATTTAATGATTGTTAATTTGAGTGACTTTTTCCAGGTGTGTAATTCCACCTTAAACGGTGTAAAGCTATTTTGTACCACGACATATTGTTATCAATCCGGAACAAAATGGCGTTTTAAACGGATGTCAGACATGTTGTTACGATGTGGCCTTCAACCTTAATCACGGTTTATCAGTCAGCCTGCCCCCACTTCGATTAATTCCATACTTTTATTCGTAATGTTTTGGCGAATTGATTTCAAACCTTTTATGTAGCTTTATACTGGTGGCCTACGAATAAAGTTCGACTTTCGTTCTGTAAAATCTCAAATGATATATAAAATGGCATCATCCAAATTACCCATATTGAATGAATGAAACTAAAAAATGTACAATCTCAAATAAATAATATCGTTAATAAGCATTTATAAACAGTTGGATACTGGATTGATTTTACTGACATTGGTACGGAGGGAAAATGGGTGACATTATCAACAGGGAAAAGTGAGTACACAAGATGGCATGGTGGACAACCCGATAACGCCAGCGGGATTCAACACTGTGCCTATAATAATTATACAAAAGGATTCTGGGATGATGTTAGTTGCAAGACTGCAATTAAAGTCTTGTGTGAAGCATCAGGTACGTTGTTATGTGATTAAGATTTTTCAGTCGAGAGTTTTAAGATTGGCGTCAAAGAAGTTCGTAAACAAGAATAACATTACTTGTTAATTCCTTTGTATTCTTCGCTCTTAGCATATCTGTAGCGACAACTCATCTTGAATGGTATAAAAGTGATTAGGAATAAGCACTGCGTATGTCGTTTATTTGATTGCTCTCATTTGCAAGATGCAAGCAAATGATAACTTAATGCATTGAAATGTAATTGCAATGTCGGTTGTCTTTAATGTATACGACTGCATGGTATTTAGAAGTTTTATTTTAACTTCATTTTCTTCTTTACGATTAGGTTCTGAATTTTAATCACAGAAAAAGAAAATCATCGACAACGGTTGAATTACCTGAATAAAGTGGTTAATTACCTGAATAAAGTGGTTAAATTTGTGTTCCTTCATTTTACTTCCAGACTCGATAATGCAGCCTCTTATAAAAAGTGCAAATTAAAAAATGATTATAAATAATACAATATACAAGAGTAGATATGGGTTACCCCATATCCAAGATATTCGACTTTCAAATTACTTGAATTTTCACTGTGCTCAGCCAATCTCTTAAGTTAAATCACTGAACTTGTTAAGAAACTGACGTATATAGTTCTTCATGTCCGTATTAAATACTGCCACCCGTCATTAGCAAACAGTGCACACATCTGTGCTTAAACAGAGTCTACACAAGTGGGACCATAAATACGGTGCAGGTGTTGCGTAACCATTCCGTCGTTTAAAAAAAAAACAAACAAAAAACACACACTCATACACAATAAATAATTAAAAGAGATTGTGTGATAACTAACTAACAATAATCAAGAAAGTAATATATTTATTGTAATCATATAAACAATTTTCATTATTTAAAAAATTGTCAATCGAAGAATGACCTATATTTTCGTGTAAAAGACTGAGGAGGCAGCTAGCGTAGGAATATGAATACTTCACATTTACATTTCTCGGAGTGAGGTATTTTTTCAAAATAATTTTACGTTAATTTTGTTTTCTTCCACGTATTATATATACATCGATATTCTAAACATTTATTGTAATGTTGTATCTGCTGATCATGAACAGATTGAACTATATTTTTCAGCGCAATTGTGTAAAGAGTACCTGACTATAGTAATATATCTTGAACAGATAGTAGGCACTGATCGAATATATTAAAAAGAGAGCCATGAAACAAAGTTGGCGTTCAAATAATTAATTATTATAATCTCAACGCTTCCAAATATTTAGAAAAAAATTAACAAAAGAATGCTAGAATAACAACCAGGCCTAAGACACTTTTCTTTGCACCTGTTTGTCAGCTGGAACACAAAGTGCTGGGCATTTAAGATTTATACCTTGAGTAACTTGTGACATAATACCTAGTTCACCTGTACTCACGAAGTGTAAACGATCCCTATTGATTTGAAGTCATGAAGTCAAGAGTGTAGAATTAAACAAGTATTCCTCTTAAAGGAATGATCGGCATGTTGGCTATTATCTTTGGTCAGCTTTGTTATGTAATGCGAAAGCATTCCGCTACATGTTTTGTTGATTTCCAGTATAATTAACATTTTTTGAAAAAAAAAGAAAAGATTGCATGTAAACGAAAATTGTCTATCAAATGTTGATATAGGAAACTATTTGGCAAACTTAAAGGAGATGATATTAAACTTTGTTTGAAGATAACCAAAATACTACATTCAATTACCGTATATTGTAACTTCTAAATTGTAATTAATTCAAACCCTAACTTTAACAGCTTATCTTTTTATTTACAATCCAAATATCATGCTTATCCCCGGACAAATGGAGTATGAGTCTGTTTGGGTACGAGTCAGTTTGGGTACGACTTCACTTTACTCCGTTCCGAAATAGAAAGGCATGAATATGCTTTACTTTAAGTAGGCGAATTGTACTTCCGATAAATATTCTTACGCATATGTGAAGACAAACGTGATTAGAATCAGTTTGTATGTAACTGTATAAATGTTTTAATTCCAATGCATACGAATAGGAGTAACGTTTATTTAGTATTCTACGTGTAATTAAAGATTTAAATGAGGCTGTCATTGCAAAGAAAATAAAGTAGTGTAAGGCGCAATGCGTGCGCAAATAGTAAAATTTGCCGGATGCCTCATATGGACACAACTGTGATCGGCCGAAGCCGATCACAAAAATAAACTAAAACAAATGTACATACATGTATATTTGGTGTGAACATGATATTCAATACACAAATATATCATATAGGTTTAAATATTGGGAGAGAAATTAAATGAAAATCACACACACACATGATTGTATTCTCTGTTATGGCATAAACTTAAAAAAACAATTATATTACATATTTGTTGTCCAAAAAAGTTTAAAAAAGGTATCAAAATCGTCAAATAATTAATATACAAGACTGTAGATGGCTGTAACATTGTCTACCTGCTCTGTCACCGAGATGTATTGCGTTTTCTTTGACATTTTGTACGAAATGCTGGTTCCACAAAAAACAACAGGCCCGCCAACAAAGCCACGGCCCCGGACACGCGGAACGATACTGTCCAGTCCCCCGTCACGTCCCTGGTCCACCCTACAATACACAGGCCAAAGCATATACTAGTACACCAAATATATGTCAAATCTCATATACCAAACAAAATTACAGTTCACTGTTCATGTTATCATAATGATGGTTTTTTTCCTCGTTTTCATACATGTACTATTAGAAGAATGCATAGGAGATATTAGGATATTCGTCATCTTTGCTTCTGTTTTATATTAATGATCAATTTCAATGAAATTTGACATCAGATGCATCTTAGATCTATTTGCCAATTTTACAGTTTGCATCAAATATCTTAACTTTTAACTTTAACTGCCTAAAACATTGTGGTATAGCTTTGTAACTAATGGATGAGTAGACTGCAAGTTGACCTTTGACCAATCATTAAAAGAATTAGTACCTTAATTCCTGTTGCGGTAACAATCAGTCAAAGGAAAACATATTGTAAACTTCAAAGTCAGCTCTACCGATCAATGTGATATGGATTTTTAAGCTTTATCTTAATTCAAACAAACACGTTAATTACTAGTTTTACTAATAGTTTAATATGGACTAATCACACATTAAAATAAAGCGCATTTCATGAACAAAATAAGAATTAAAAGATTTTATGATGAACAGAATATATTTATGATAAAGTATTCACATACCTGGAAGTGGCTGTGAAATGCCAACAGGTAACGATAGACAAAGATTTAAAAGTCCTTGAGCCTGCGGAAGATTTTTTAAAGGAACTATTTCCAGCAGTAAAAGGGGAATAAACATAAAGAAAGAACCGGGGAACAGCCCTTGTGTAATCGAATAAACCAACAAGGGATAATATCCCGTAAACCATGGCAAAATGATGGAGAAAATTCCTCCAAGAATAAGAAAAGTTCCAATGATGTTTCTTTTCTGAATAATCCCAGAGTCTGCGAGCAAACCTACGACAGGTCTGGCAATGATCATTACGCCGCCATTTACGGAAAGTAAAACAGCAACACAAGCACGGTTCATATCCTGTACACGAGCATGGCCTGGTATCATGGTGAAAATTGAAAAATACGCAAAAATGCTACACATAAATGCTAGGGTATAAATAAAAAAAGAAGGTCTCCGAAACAACGAGAAATGGAATACCTCTCGTATTGGCTGACATGTACTACACTGGCAGCAAGACCTTCTTGGCTGGATAATATCATTTTCCAGCTCGTGTGAGTTGGTTTCAGTGTTAGTTTGCTTGCTTAAAGGTTGTTTGTCCTTTTGAAGTTCTTGCGGTTGCCTTATTAGTGCTGCACAGACGCAGATGTTTAGAGAGAGTGCACTGATCACTAAGACTGCACCCTGTAGTCCGTAACAAGCTATCAAAGAATTGTAGATGAAAGGGAACACAACGGAACCGATACCAGTGCCAAGCAGAACGATACTTATTGCAAGAGCTCGTCTTTTCTTGAAGTAGAAGTTTACAACAGTAAAACATGGACTGTAAACCAATCCAAACCCAATACCTGTAAAATGATACCGGTATCAAGTTTTTTAAGAAATATTTAATTTCTGTCAATAAAAATTAAACAATTCAAAGACTTCTGCTTCTTTACTGAGAAAAAAAATTATCGGACACAGTAATTTTTATTGATTATATTTACCATTTCCAGTTTTGAATTAAAACCCACAATTGGTTCGCCGTTGCAACATATACAAAATAACAGCATTGATACTTTTAAGGGCTTACCTGAGAGCACCCCGTAAGTCAGGATCCAAAGTTCCATTCTTGAGACAAATGCACTGAGAAAAAGCCCAAGAAATCCGAAGAAACCCCCCACAAACATGACAACGCGAAAACTGTAGATTTCGGAGGCATAATTTGCAAATGGTCCTGAAAATGAATTTAAGGTTACTTTAAATTTTTTTAATGTGGAATACCAATGAACCTATGGACGTCTTACAACGCAACCATGTTTAACAAAAACTATAAACCAAAACAAATTTCGACGTGCATATGAATAGAAAAATTGCTATTTTCGTAATATGTAATACAATGTGATATTTCTATTCTACCTGCCTATAGCAAAATTTAGAAAAATACAAAGACTCGAGATAGTTGCTGTGTCTCCTGCTCTGGTGTGATAGAAATCCAAAAGTTCCTTGTAAAGAATGCTGAATGAATTCAGACCTCCCACAGTTATCATGGCCATTATTGTTGAAGCTAGAAAAAAACCAGGGCATCAAAAGGTTATGGGAATTAGTGCAAAACATATAATAAATCATCTTGTGGACTTGCTTATAACCTATCTTTTGTTTATTTACTGCTTCATACATGAGTTTTATTTGGTGTGACCTAGCTTACGCCATTTATCATGTAACGTATTGTACAAGTCGCTTACAACCCCCGATGCAAATGAACCGTTATTAATAACTTTTACCCACTGACTCATGAATAGCAAGAGTGAAATATTGATTGAAATTACGTCAGTTGGTGTTGCTCTATATTTACATTATACGAATAAAATTAATGCATTTCTAGTTTGATTTACATGTGCACAAAGAGTGTGTCTTTTAAACTTTAAATTACCAATGCAACACAGTTTTATATTCATGTAAACACTTACCTATCAACATTACATAACGATAGCTGCTCCCTCTTCCTCTCATCGTTACGACATTTGTTGGGTTTTTGTTATCACGTGTGCAACATAACACACGTGTAGAGTATTTACTCAAGTATCTTTGGCTCTAAAAAACACGAACGGTCATAACGAGTAGGAATCATTCTGAAAAAATGGAACGATGGCATAATATCTACGAAGCTTTCATAAGAAAGTTTGAGCATTTGGCACAACGATATAAATATATTTCATGCAAAGTACTCACCAATACACGCGGATATACGCCTCCCGCTCGCTACCAAAAAGTCTAATATGCTGTTCTCTGTGGAATCCAAACAATCTGACTCGTGTTTTAAAGTTGTTTCATTTTTCGGCTACATTTAAAATACGGCAATTTCAGGGGGAAGTACGTCAATTTCATATTACCTTCCGATGGTTTGTAATTTTTTTTACGAAGGTAAAAAAAAAAACCCTACTTCATCCCATATGAATTTTATTGTCTGATATCTTTGATTGTAGTTTAACACAGGTATCATAATAAAAACTGTTAATGCAATACAAACACGACTGCGGCTTTTGGCCTGAAGATACCACCGACACGTTTTTTGGGACCAGAAATCAATGATATGTGACTCAGCGGTAATATTTTCTTCATACAATGTTTTGGGGCAAATAGACTAGATATTTGTATAAAGGTTGAATACTTAATTCTATTGTTTAAATAAATATATGCTCCACGCAATTATTTTTTATATACAAATGTATGTTTCTAGAATATGCTTTAAAACTGATTTGGAGGCACATAAGACAATTTAGAGATTTTTTACGACAGGAGAGATTGAATGAAAAAGAAAAAAGCCGAGAATCCTGAAATACCGTATATCCGGTTATTTTCGTTATGATCTAATTTTCGTGACACGCGAAAAGAACGGATATACGGTAGAATGCGTGGCAAGCAAATTACCCCTCGCCGGTGTCTTGGAAAAAGAATATATATATATATATATATATATATATAACCTCACTTACTTCCTTGAATTTTTTTAATCGGGATCCAGAAAATTTTCCGGGGGGGGGGTCCGAATTTAAAGGGGGGGGGGGGGCTACACTAATAATCATCAAAAATCTTGACAAGCAAAAAAAAAAATTCCCAGCGAAAAATTTTTTCTCTAAACCATGAAATTCTTAATCCGTGGGAGGGGGGGGGGGACAGGATACCTTATCTGTAAAAAAGAAAAAAATAGGAAAATATTTTTCCCCAAAATCATTTAATTCCTAATCCGTGATTTTTTTTTTTGGGGGGGGGGGGGGGGCCTTTGCCGGGGGGGGGGGGGTCCGAGACATATTTGCGATAATTTTACTATGTAAATTTAATACCTTTTCATTTTCCGGACCCCCCCCCCCGACCCCATCTAGATCCGCGCATGCCGGTTATCGAAATGAAGCATGAAAATGGCGGGCGAGTGAGTGAGCGGAAGCCTGCCAAAAGGGTACCCCTATTGTTCGGATAACTCCTCATACAGTTTTCAATATAGAAAGTTGATGTTTTGCTGATCAATTATACATGTGTATATCAGAGATGTGCATATTAGTTGGATTTTGATTTTCGATAATTTATTGGAGGGAAATACCAGCTGTTGAACTTCATTTTCTCACAGAATATTGCATATAGGGTATCTCTGGATAGGTAGTGTTTATCAATTCAGGGTTGACAAATGGATTATGGATACTGTTCACCCCCCGCCCTCCTCCCCAACACAATTATTATCATCAACGTGACTGTTAGACCATGTGCTTTATTGTTTAGCATCAACACTGAAGTAGTCTTTACAAGATGAAGAGCTGCCGTAGAGGAAGATAAGTTAAACATAAATCAGAGTTACTTCTCTTGTCTTACTACATATTAAGTAAACTAACATTAATTATACTTTTCTCTTTTTGAGCATAATGTACAGGTAAACAAAACTAAAAATGACAAAAGTTCAGAATTAATTCAAATGTGTCTGGTTTTAAGAATAACAGTAATGCTGTCCATTTAAAACACAAAGTCTGGTAACATCCGTCCTGTCTGAAGAATCTCCAAAACACACAAACCATTTGCTCCTGCTTTTGTTAGGCAATTTGCGAGCTGTTTTTGTCCAGAACACCACTGAATTTTCCTCACATCTCCTTGTGTAACTGCTTCAGTCAATGCAGCAATATCTATACGAAGTCTCCTGTCCTCCACCAGTTTTGTCGAATGCACAGGTTCTATAACACTCTTATTGTCTACAAATGCGTAAATTTCAATGGACTTGTTTTGGACTCCTAAAATTTTCTCTGTCGATAATAAAAACTTGCCTCCAGTCCTTCTGGTAGACTCAGCGCCTCTGCTGCTAGGGTAAAGCGGAAAACCCTTCTTATCTTTTTAGCCTGCCAGAAAAGGGGACAGCATTTCCCTTGTCTATTCATAATCCAGATAATGACTCCTTGAGTAGTTCCTACTCCATCATTCAGGTTACCTAGAGATGCATCAGTAAATGTCATTATCTTCACTGAAGTGAGATCTAAAGCTGGAAATCTCAAAATACTCTTGAAGTCTTTAAGCCTATTTATGGTTTTTGTTGCTCTGATTAAGTCTGCCATGGTTCCACTTCTCAGCTTAGTGTTCATGTCTATCATTTCAAATGCAAGGTCTGGTCTTGACCCCTGCACTGCCCAATTGATCTGTCCTATGATCTGTCTGTATGCAGTCTGCTCTTCAATGCTTAGCTGACTTTTCAGATTTGCTCTCAGGGGATCAATCTCTATACTTTGTAACTTCTCCATGTAACTAGTGTGATCCAGTTCTATCCCTTCTTGATTTTGCTTAACATAGAAACCAATATATGAAAATTGGCATTCAGCTACTTTTCCTGCTGAGAACCTCTCTCTCAAAGATTTCATCCCCAGCGTGGCGTGGAGAAAATCAACAACATGAGAGCAGATGATTCCATGAAGCCTTCCATCCTTTCTATAGCAGAAGAGAGCCGGGTCTACGCTATTCTGCTCAAAGCCAAGTTTATCAAGTTCTTCTTTTACAGTTAAGTAAAACTGCCTGGCACCATCTTTCGGTCCATAAAGACAGTGTTTCAACTTCCATATCATTCCAGCAGGAGTGATACTTTCCTTTGGATGTTGAAGATAAACATCTCTATCAAGTTTTTTTCCTTGTAAAAATGCTGACTTTATGTCTGTGGTTTTGACATCCCAGAATTTACTTGCTGTTATGGTCAAAAATATCTTAAAACCCCCTTTTCCAACTGTCGGACTGTCTCTGGGAATATCAAATTCCTCCTCAAATCCACGTTTTACAAATCTTGCTCTTACTTGTCCTTCTTTTGAAGTGATTACCCATCTTGAAGATAGTCTAGTCTGTCCTTCATCCATAACTTTAGTGTATGTGTCAAAGTTTTTGAGCTTCTCTAGTTCATTTTGTTTAGCTAGAGATATATTGTCAAAGCTTGTATTTTCACATGTTGTAGAATGAACACATTCATCGCTGATTCTTTCCCAATGGAGCCTACCTAGGTCTATGCTCTTTATTTCTTCACTCTCAACATCTTTTGCATTATACCAATTTCTGTTATTACCAGAAGCTTAGCCTGCTCTACTAAGAATTGTTGCCTTTATCCAATTTTCATCCTCCAATCCCATATTATACTGAATATTGTCATTTGCTTTCAGTGCAAGATTGCCTTGAGGAGGTAATGGTAACTTTTGGTCCTCTTTGTTCTCTGACAGGTATTCAGAGACTGCACACTTTTTAAGTTGTTTTTCACTTGTTTCTCCTTGATGTAACATGTTCTCTTTATTTGTGCCTGTAGTGCCAGTATCTGTTATATTCTCTTCTACTTGGGTACAGCCTGGGTTGCTTTTTGTAATCTGTTAGGAGACACTCGGACAAAAACTCCACCATGACGAACAAAAACAACTTTTCCATCCTGAAACACAACTCTACCAGGTCCAAGCCATTTATCTCTGCCCTCACGCTTGTAGTACACCAAATCTCCATTCTTATAGCACTGTTCAGCTTCCCTCACTTTGTTCAGAAATGCCTTCTGATTCTCTCATCAGTTTCTAACTCTATGTATGCTCGACTGGTGCTGTGCAGTAAATTCAGGTGTTTAGCAAATGTCTCGCTTACTGTACGGCCCTCCAAAGCTGGTAACTTTGTCCGTCATAATGTTTGGTAGGTTGGGGTTCCATCCAAACACAAGCTGGTGGCTACTAAAGCCGTTCCACATCTGTAATACATTCCTTGCCATGTTAGCCCAGCACAACACGATCTGCTCATTTACATCTTTGTAGTCCTGTTCCAATTTCGTAAGCCACATGTCAATCAAATGTAAGATCCAATTTCCTCTCCAGTACTTCAGATCCATAGACACCTTCTCGTTAAAGTAAGACGCCATTGGAAATGACACAATAGGCTGTGAAGGGGTTC
Source organism: Magallana ariakensis (assembly GCA_020458035.1). Taxonomy (NCBI): domain Eukaryota; kingdom Metazoa; phylum Mollusca; class Bivalvia; order Ostreida; family Ostreidae; genus Magallana; species Magallana ariakensis. Next base: position 45,273,541 of record CM035818.1, on the reverse strand, counting down.
TTGCATAGGTCTTGCACACATCACATTTCTCTTCTATTTTTTCAAGATCCTGGTCAAAGTTGTCTTGCCAAGCACCCGCATCCTGTAAAAGTGATACCAGTCGTTTCTTTGGTGGGTGGGCAAACTGTCGGTGCAGTTTTAAAAGAGTTGAGTATCTCTTTTTTGGGTCTACATCATCAATCCTGACTGAGCAAACTTCCTCAACAGGTATCAATTCTGCTTTATCTATGGGAATACAGTAATGTCCAGAAGAGGTCACATTAAGGTTCATTGTTTTCCCTAGAATCTCTGCTATGTCATCCTCTAAGTTCAACTTTACACCTGCAGTTTTCATAGCTATTCTTGACAAAAGCAACGGAATGTCTGAATTAACAACATCAGTTGTTATGGTCACATCTTTCCCTGCTATATGAGCTGGAATTGCAAATTCTCCTTCAGATTTAAGACGAGTTCCCCCTCCAAACTTGAAAATTTTTCTGCCTTCAGATTTCTTCATTTTATTTTTGTCCAAATCATCAAGTGAATTAATGTATGTCTTGATCCTTGCACTACCACACACGGTACTGCTGCAGGCACTGTCTAGGACTGCACAATTTCTAGCTTCCATCCCCATGTGTCTTATTTTCTTTAATTGGTAACCTGTTGTAAACAGTACAAATTCTTCTTCTTCAGCTGAACATGCATTTACTTTCGCCATATTTTCCCATTTATGAAGACAAGCTGCCATCAGATGTCTATATGACCCGCAAGACTTGCACGTCAACACATTTCCGTCTGGTCCTGGTGGATTCATACTCTTTTTAATTGCTGAACCGCCTGCTCGTGATTGTCCTCCATGCTGACCTCGATAAAAGCCTCTACTTTGGCCACTTTGAAGTCCTCTACCTTGCATCTGCTCACTTCTTCCCCCTCCTCGATAAAATTTGTTGCTCCTCATTCTAGTATATCCAGCTGCCATCAGTGATTCTTTGTTCTCTGCAAGGAATGCTGGTTCAAGTTTAATGGACATTGGTGTGGTAGGGGAATGTCCTTCACAAGTTTCACCTTTGAATTTTTTTAGGGATTTCTTAGCTTCTTCATACAGAGTTTCTTTATTTTCAAAATTCATTCCTGTCAAAACAATCATTCTTTCTTCTTTGCTTATTTGTGATCTTCTGAGTTATTTGAATGCTAAAATCTCTGGAGGTAATTTCAAATTTTTCTTCTCAATTTTTCTGTATTTGGCATCAAAAATGGAAATGTATTCATTGAGAGATTGTCCATTAGACCTTTTAAAATCTTCAAAGACTTCAAATTTCTCTAAGCTATCTGCTAAATCATCTTTGGCCAAATCATCTTTGGCCAAAAACTCTATCAATGTTTTCAAACCTGTCTCTTTTTTGAGATCCTCCAAATTTAGCTGATCAAACACTTTTTTTCTTATCTGGGACTCATCATTTTCAGTAAGAGACAAAGCTATAGCAACACCCTGTTTCTTTTTATCCAACTCTGTTACCTCTTTCCATGCTAAGAGTTCTTGCTTGAAGAGTTCATAACTTTTGATTTTAGGATTGTACAAAGGGGGTTGATTTTTGTTGACATTTTCTCAGTTCACTATGATCACTGTATTTTCACTCTGATCAAACTCTGAATAACAAGTAATTAAATGTCACACACTTCCTTACACTGTTTTTAACACTAGGAATCACCAATTTTCTTTCAACCACGCTCTGCTACCATTGTTAAACCATGTGCTCAACACTGAAAAAGTCTTTACAAGATGAAGAGCTCCCTTTGGGGAGATAAGTTAAACATAAATCAGAGTTACTTCTCTTGTCTTACTACATATTAAGTAAACTAACAGTGACAACCTAAAACCGAGTGTTGTTTAGTTTTGTTGTCTGCGTGTTGATGTTGTTTTTGATATGGTTAAACACAATAATATGTGGTATGAAAACTTTAGTTTCTGTTGTCTAATGAAGGACTTGTTTTGAAATCAAATTCAAACAATTTTAGCGTTTATTCTAATCATCTTGACAAGCAATTGTCCATTGAGTATAAACAGGATTTTTAGTAGATACAAAAGTACTTAAAAAAATTAAAACACTACATTGTTCACTTCATTACATTGTTGTCCCTTTGGTAACCTTTATTGGATGAATAAAATGACATATTTTCACCAATGAATTTTAACTGTAAATTTTTTTTATCGAATAGTTTAAGTTTAACGTGAAGTTGCGGTTAGCCCGGAAGCATGCCACTCGGCTTTCTACTAAAATACTACCCAACTTTCACGAACGTATCTTGTATTTGATTTGTATTGTAAACTGTAAATTGTAATGTAAAAGTTCTTAAAATCCATATGGTGAATTCAGGGGAAAGCTCAATTCTTTACAATCGCTCAAGTTTACGCTGAATAAACTCCAAAACGAAACAAAAAGTTCAACAAGTTGTATTTAAGTTGGTGAAATTAACGGTACATGGTATTCCAATGAAAACCGATTCTCGGAGTTCCGAGATAACAACTTAATAACGTCCGGAAATCCAGCACAGTTAGTCCGACATAACACACTCACTCCACTAACGTGCGGGGTTCCAGCACAGTTAGCCCAACATTACACATTCTATACTAACGTGCGGGGTTCCAGCACAGTTAGCCCAACCGTTCTCTTCCAGATCTTAAACCATTCTCTCTTACAATTTTTTTTGACAGGCATTGCTTTTTTTCGATGACAAAGAGATCGTAATGACATGCCAGAAAAATAAACATTCACACATATAGCTGTTAAGATAATTTCGCACTTCTATTGTCCAACAATTATTTAATTTGCCAAGAGATTAAGTTAAGTAGATATCAAAGACTAGTGTCGATGGGATTAACATTTTTGTCACATGAAAGAATCTCGAGGTTTTTCTAAATACAGACTATTATTTACGTTTATCTGAGAAAAAAAATCAAACTTATGTTCTCATGACAGCTGGTACATTTTAAATCTATAACCTAGATTGTTATAGATAAGTTTAGAAATCCTTGATTTTAAACTTTTAATGTAACATATGGGCAAGACTGGAATAGTGATTTCGTAAAGTTGCATATAAGATTGTTTATGGTAGTGACGACATCTTGTAAACGGCTTGTATTTGCTAGTATGAATGTGAAGGACGTTAAAAAAATTGTCTTTTTGGAATGTTCTTGCTCTATAAATCATAGCAAAGTGTCAGAAGACTGCTGATACTCTATTCATTCAACACATGCTACATGGGAATTAGGTGAACATCGGAGAAAGAACATTATATTCATAACATAATTATTGTGCTAATTTAGAATTGTATACACAATCCGTATTATAGAAATTAATAGTCTATGGCTAATATCGCATATCGGTATTTTCACTCAGAATCATCAGTGAATTTAAGTTCATTGTCTCGATCCATGCCGCAAGGAACCATGCATATATAATACTTTATAAATCGTATTAATCAAAACGAAGGGGCCGCTAATAAATGATAGGATTAATTGTACCTTAATTGCCATATTGTTATTTCTATAAAAATAAAAAAGTTAAGGGAGATGTTTGTCATTGCATAGGCACATACCTAACTATTTCATGTCTGGGTGGATTTCTTCTTTATCAAATATTAGTATGCGAATAACCGACATTTCCTAACATTGTTGACATCATTTTGCAATTTTAAGTTCTCACGTTCATAAACTTATTTTGTATAATAATTACATGGTATAATTCGGGGTTTTTTTAAATCACTAGTTCTCAGCCAAATGTGCTATAATGGTTTTTGATAGAGCCAAAACTTTACTCTTATATCTACTGAAGAACGAGGAAACTATTTTGAACTATATTACGAGATAAAGGAAGACTTGTGAAATAATGTCCAAAGCCTGTGGTGCGAATTTTGATTTAAGAACGAAAAAATGCTTCAAATATTATGGAATCAGATACGTGCCCTTTGCATATTATGTTTCGATTTTCAACACTTTTAAAAATATAGACCACGATCAGAAATGTTCTGATTATATTGGTGATACATCTCCATTATATCGAGATGATTTTATTGAAAGATGGCTGTTTTAAATTTTCAAAAGATTGCGTTATCTAGGTAATATTTATTTCATTTAATTCATAATATTAATTCATTTCAAATTGGTCCCCATCATACAATTGGGACTACTTGTGCAAATGGGCGTTGGTAGTTTTATATCTAGCCGAGAGAGAAACGCAAGTCTTATAAACTTAACCATCTCCACTTAAGAAAGAAAAAGATGTTGTTTTTAAATAGTTTAATCTTTTAATAATCAAGAACGCCTCTCTAATGCAACTTAAGACAAGGAAGAAAAATGTTTTCAGTTTTGAAGAGGGTAAAACAAAACACAATTTTCCAGTTTGATGAAAAACGCTAACTGGTTACTTCCTTGTTGGGTCGGGGATAGTTATGAAGGCAACAGGGTTCACTTGCTGTGCTGTAAAATGAAGGCATTCTGTGTGATTTTGATTCTGGTGGTCGGTGCCTCTCCCGGTATGTTTAGACCTCTGTTTTGACCATTTTATTTTTATTTTTTCGTTCTAATTGCTATTCAGATAAAGATTTAAGTATTTTTCTAAATTTCTTTTATTAGAAGAAACCAATATAACGGCAACGACGTCATTTACTTCGGTGAGTGGTACAGCGGCTCTAAATAGTACACTGGATGATAGTTCAATGTACACAAACAGTTCGACTTTGGCTGGGACCGCAGTCAGTAAAACAGTGGAAGATTGTAAGTATTGTTTGCAGCATTATGAGTATGAAACGCACTATTGATAGACGAGAATTCATGATTTTATTCGTCGGAAAAAAGAACAAAAATGGATGAAGTAACTCTTTGTATAAGACTATGTAAATATAGTTTCGTAACTCGTGGTACAGGAAAAACATCCTTAATTTCACTGAGTACCATTTAAGTCTAAGGTTAAATATAATAATACAGGTCTGAAGCCCCATTTAAATAACAGAAGTGAGGGGATGTCAACATACATAAGTGTCGACTCACGCAATAAATGCCTTTTTAATGTACAGTAATTACACACTGTTTTGAATAAGTTTTCAAAATTGTCGTTACTTGTTTAAGTGACTTTTTCTTTGATTACCAGCTTCTGTGGCGTCACCAAACATTACGACAACAGATAGAAATGTAACAGAAAATGCTGGCAGTATCGCAACAGACAACACAAAACAGAGCACAGAATGGACAAGTAATGGCATAACTGTTGAAACCACTTCTAGTGCAATCCCCATGGTGCCTCCGTGTAACAGTAAGTGTTTTAAAACACAGACTTACAAATCAACGTTACAACCAGGACGGTTTTGTCATTTAACATTCATCTACATGTTAAACACATTTATTTAGGTGTACTTGATTGTTTAAATTACTAGGTAAGTTTTAATACACAACTATGAATAATAAAATACGGATCGCAGTCCGGTTGATCTCAAAACGTCCCAGCTTCCAACAGTCTGGATTTATTTCCTCGTATAGTATTATGAATGGTAAATATGTGTTCAAACTGAGTGTTTCTAACATTTTAACCTTGTTTTTAATTGGTGTAGAACTTGATTTATTTTATTTATTTATTTATTTTTTTTTTGTATTTACTTCCGAATTATACAAGTATAGTATATTTATAGGATATATATAATCATATGTATACGAATATTTACATAGCAAATTATATAATGCTCAAAACATACAATAAAAAGCCGCCTTAAAGGTTCATAATTAAGCGATCTGCTCCATTTCCCTAGCTTTGTGCATTTCCAAAAAAAAAAAAAAAACCCAAAAAACAAGTCATTTGATAAACACAGTGTAAATTAAATCAGTGGAGAGGTTGATCTGTTCCAAAGACTAAAAAGTTGATCCGTGTGCATATAACTATTGTATGAGAGGTCGACAATTTCCCATTAAATATGTCCTCGAATTTATTCCAATTAGCCTAATTATCATTGAGTAACGATTATTTTTAAAAGAAGTTTTAAAATTTGACTATTTTACTACATGTATTTATTTATTATAAGGGCTCTTCGTCTTAGGAAATTTATATAGTCTAAAAGTGACCACTTATAATGGTTCTCTTAAACAAAACAAAATAAAATAAAAGGTCCTGTTGACATTCAATCTACCCCAATGTCATTTCATGTGTCGATTCCAATTCTGTTATGCCATTTTCAATTCCATTTTTTCAGGATTGGGGTTTATAGTGGCTGGTGCAGCCATCTTCCTTGCTGTCATTTGGAGCTCTTGTCTGTGTTGTTGGTATAGAAGAAAATTGTAAGCATTACGCATTGTGTTTAAGATTGAGATAATTGTTAGAAGTGTTTACACCTCTATACCGTAGCATTCAATTGAGACATTTATTTTGTCTATTAAACCGTAATGATTGATCAGACTATCCGTTACCAGTATTGCTTCTTAAAAAAAACTTCCGCTGTTGTAGATCTCGAGTCAAGTCTCAATATGACGCTGAACGTGCTTTATCAATGCATAAAGTAAACGGCAGAAAAATATCGGATGTGAAGTTTTCTGTGGGAAAGGTTGACAAAGAGTTTAGCTCTGTCAGCAGGAATGTACACGGTGAAGATGAGGAACCCGAAGATAGTGCAAGTGATTTATATGACGTCACAGATCCAGATTATGAAGACGCCAATGGAACAAAATCAAACAAAGCTAAAGAACGTAGTAGTGTGGATGAAGAAGATAGTGATTATGATCTGTTAAATGATGATGACAAGATGAAGAATCGTGAAAGCGAATACGCATGCGCCGAGTTTAAAACTTCCGGAGAAGACTTGGATAACGATACTTACGATACAACCGAAACGTGTAACAGAATAATATGCGATAAGAAACACGAGAATTGTGGTGAAAAACACTTGGCTGAAAATCTTTCAAACGTGAACAGCATTGACGAGACTGAACTTCAAAATAAAACCAAAGAAATGAAAGCTGACTCAAAAGTATACGATCAAGTTAGGGCCGAAGAAAATCGAGAAGAGAAGAATAAAAACAGTGAAGACCAGACAACAATCAAAGATATCTTAACGGTCGGAAACAAAACGACAATCGAAAACAAGACCGTGGCAGTGGACGACAATACAGAGGAAGACAAGAAAACAGTCGAAAATATGACGAAGGTCGAAAACATGGCAACGGTCAAAAACCAGCCAATGATCGAAGATAAGGCAACGGTCAAAAACAATACACCGATAGAAGATCATGCATCGGTCGAATCCAAGGCAACGGTCAAAGATAAGTCAACGGTCAAAAACAAGCCATCAGTCAAAAACCAGGAAAGGGTCGAATCCAAGGCAATGGTCGAGGATAAGTCGACGGTCGAAAATAAGGCATCAGTCGAAAACCAGGCAACGGACGAAAACCAGGCAACGGTCGAAAACAAGGCAATAATCGAAGATCCGGTAAAAATTGAAGACGGTGCACTGGTAGGTGACAATAACGGGGAAAAGGATAAACCGTGTGAAAAGACAACGAAATCAGAGAATGACAACGACACAAAACGTGTAACTTTGGAGTACGAATTAGTCAAAATTGTTCAGAAACCGAATGACGCGCAGGAAAATATGCAGGGAACGCCTACATCTGTTTGAATTCCGGTGTCTGCCGCATGACTGAAGAATACTGTGAACGGCTCTGTCAAGAAAATTATTGGTGGCAGTTATATACTATAAATACTATTAAGAAAATAAAGTTTTGATTTTGTCAACCCAGATACCGGTATCTAAATGATATAATTAAATGACATTGGTGAAACAAAGTTTATTGAGTGTCCTCCGAATATCCAACATTCCGTTCTCAACCGAATACATGTATATTATCTAAACATTAATTGTAATGAATAACATATGCAACAATTTGATTTAAACAAGTTTACGTCAATAAAAAAAAAGGTGTGATATTATCAAGAAAGTCGGTATCGTTCTATCCTAAGAGTAGGGTTTCTGTTACATATTTTTATTACTGTAATATTTCAAGTACATGTATGATTTGAAGTGATTTTTATTGAAATAGACAAAAAAACTGGAAGTATTTTAATACACTACGTTGGGTGTTATCTTCAGTTTATTTTTTTTTCACACACACACACACACACACACACACACACACAAATATATATATATATATATATATATATATATATATATATATATATATATATATATATATATATATATATATATTAACAAGCATCATGCCATGTTTTGCATGTTTATATCTGTTGCATAGCAGTGAAAACTTCCTTTAAATATTGTTTTTTTTTATATTTGCTTGTTAACTATGCAAATAATTTAACAATTTCAACTGGGTTTTTCCACATCTCTTTTTGTTTGAAATGTGACTTTTCTATTCAAGAACTTAAATGTAAACAAAAACATGACACGGGCCTTTTTTACATAACAAAGAATTGATAGCTCTGTATCTCACTTAAAACTTGACAACCGACATTCAACTTGTGGTTGACTATTTAAAAAAGCTTTGTTATACATAATTTCCAATAAAAATTATCTCTCGAATGGCCATTCGGCTCTACTATAGGTATGAAGATAGTTTTGACAAAAAAAAATAAGTATAATCTGCATCAAGGTGCTTGAATTATAATGCTACGAATTGTAGCAATGTAGTACATTGTAGTTAGTTAATTTAAGACTTGAAAAACTGTTTGTCCATAATCATATTCCATAAATAAACATTTCATCATTCCTGTGGTTCTCCTTTTGGGCCAAGGGTCACTAAAATGTTCATAATATCAAGATTCTTGCTATAAGTAAACTCAATACGATTTTCCTCAGTAGAAATTGAACATCAATATTTTGCATCCAGTGTCAGGTGAAAATTATGTGGTGTCGAACTATAAAGCTTTACTTGTAGATGAAGTTTCATTGAGATTGTATACCATAACTCTGAAAGCATATATATTTTAACACAAAGGCTAATTGCACAAGTAATTCCTTTTTAGAAATTGTACTTTCTGTATTTTTTTAATGCTCCTTAATTTGTTGACAGACTTCTTCTTCTTCCGATAAAGTGCAGGACTCGAGTATCATTGAACTTCGGCTTGTGCTCGGTGGGACAACAAGTCAAAGAAGTGCATGTATATACAGTACAGGTGAGGTTAAAACTGGATAAAATATGGTGGTACTCTAGCGTAGCTAGACTGCATGTCATGACCTCCTGTCTGAATTCATCCAGGGAGGTACTGCATGTCCACTGCTCTCTGTGGCAAGTTGTTCCAGATCCTGATACTACATGGAATGCTGATATAATAAGGTCCTAGCATAGGGATTCAGGAATCTGGTTGTGTGAAATCTAGCTGTAGTCATCATTGGGTTTAGCTCAGTTGTTGGAATAGCTACTAATCCATGCACTATCCTGTACATTATAATAGCTTTGTTCTTGGCTTGGTGATCTTCCAATGATGTCCACTGGAGAGTGTTTAGCATTGATGTTACACTGCTACATGTAGTTTGTGAGTAGTTGTTCATCACAAATCGAGCTGATTGGCGTTGTACTGCCTCCAATTCCTGGATGTTAAGGGCTGTGTGTGGATCCCACACAGTACATGCATACTCCACTAAGGGTCTTACCAGCGTTGTATAGCATGTTGCCTTGGTATTACGCGGGCAGTGCTGGAAGTTGCGTTGTATGAAAGCTCTGGTTGAATTTGCTTTCTTCGTGATGTTGTCAATATGTTCCCGTTCCATGTGAGGTTCTTGTGGATGGTGTTCACGTCATAGGCGTCGGAACCGGGGGGACTGGGGGGATGGCTTTTTTGCAAATGTATACATACCAAAGACCTTTTTTTTTTTTTTTGCTTGTCAAGATTTTTGATAAAGTCTAGCCCCCCCCCCCCCACTTTCAATTTGCTTCCGACGCCACTGCACGTCTTCGTCGCTCTTAAAGACTGAGGAGAACTGTTGGTTTAAAATGTTTGCTTTGGACTCCCCGTCTGAGTATGTTACGAGGGTTGTTCGGAAATTATTGAGACATTTTCTCTTATTCTTTTAGTAAAAAAGAAAAACTCTTGAAAATTCACCAAAACGTAAATCAGGATAGAATTTATCAATGTGAAAAGTTTCTTGTCCATGGCATGAATAGATCATTCCTGGTAAGCTGACCAACGTGCCATCGTCCAGTGACCCGGCGCAACCGCAAACTTTTCGCTACGTCATTTTAACGCTTCTTATTGCTCCTGTGTTTTAAACACCTTACAAACGAACGGAAATAAGAATTATTCGTTATTTCTCATCTTTTGTTTTCATTTCAAGATGTCATCATTTACATTTTCTCTCATTCTTCATTTTTTGGGGGGAAAATCGAGTTATTTTTACCCGAAAGTCTTATTACTGTGAATGTCTCCTGCAGTCATTTTGTACATATTTCAGAACTGTTGACAACAGTTAGTGTGTCAAAAGTACTTGATAATTAATCCTTTTGTCTTAATTCTAGTTAAACAATCAGTGAAAAAACTATGATGAACTGAAGCTCTTTATCCCTTGCCATCGTATAGTTTTTGTTTAAGCAATTGCGTGGCCTTAAAAGGTCTTCTGAGATTTCCACCAGTTTGATGTATATTCGCTGCGCCGCCTTAGTGTCAAAATTCAATGTAAAGTCGTTGTCAGATTTCTATTGTTTGGTAAATATATTTGTACCATATCCGTATTTCAACTCGAACATCAGTGAAATCTGATCAAAAGTTATTCGCAAAGAATAGCAAAATGAACATATTTAATTTGATTTCTTTTATCATTAACTGTAATTCTACGGACACTTTTAAAGTAGATGTTTAAGTTTTTTAATCTCCGAGTTATTGCCTGCACCGGGTACCCCGATCACCGACTTGTGTATCCACCGTCGTAAACAAAATATTATATTCTTCTAATATTACTTTGTTTAATTATTTCTTGGAGTTTTTTCAGTGTTTATGTCAATTTTCACCAAAATTCGTTACTTAGAAAAGGAAATATTTGAGTTGTCTCAATAATTTCCGAACAACCCTCGTATATAGGCCATCTGTATCTCTGAGTGTAGTCCGAAATATATCTGACTTTTTTCTGGGTTGTTTTTTTTTTTAAGATTAAAATGATATTTTACATGCCAGGAAAACGACAAGAAGCTGCTTCTAGTTTGAAGCAGCAAATTTCCATTTTATTTATTATTTTTTTTTAATAGCCCAGTTCTGACGTTTTCCTGGCTTGTAAAATATCAAAATCGTTAAACAATACCGGTTCCAGGAAAACGTCAGATATTTCGGACTACTCCGATTGGTGCGACTCCTGTTGTTTCACATCGTTTGCTCTTTATGAAGCTCCAGATTCGTTTTGGGTTGTTCGTTAAATCAGGGCTGATCATATCCTCAATATTGTTCTTATAGGCTGTTTTACATTCGTTTTTTTTTTTTTTTTTTTTTTTAAACTTATTGGTTTGATATTCTAGGACGTAGATGAAGTAATATACAAACAAAACGTATCAGAAAATTTAGCTTTGCTATCGTAATAGATAAGTGAAAATTACTTGATAATTATTTAACACGGTATACAGTTATATGCGAAAAGGTAGAAGAAATAATACCCCCCCCCCACCCGGTAGCAGGACTTTTAGGCCCCAAGATGTTTAGGCCCTTAATTGATAAGATGTTTAGGCCCCATAATGTTTAGGACCCAAGATGTTTAGGCACCTATCTTAAGATGTTTAGGCACCAACCTCTTTTTTTTATTTGTTTAACATTATTGACTAATTTAATAGACTGAGATTGAGATTATCTCTTACAAATCTTTTATTGTATTTATAAATTTAAAAATATTTTTTCTTACTTAATTTTTATTGAATAAAATTTACATTAAAAAGTCCATAATATGCGTCTTATCTTGAAATAATTATCAAATTATTTTCAAATTCATAATCTTAATTTTATCAGACCTTAATTCCACTCAAAGCGTATTTGAATATTGCATAATTTTTATTCAACAAAGATAAAATAATGAGCATTTCTTTACCATGTGTTAAACCGCCCGGCATTACCATTAATTACATTTTTAAAACAACATCCCCCTCCACCCCAATATTCTGCTCCCTCTCTGGATAGGTGCTAATAAGGAGAGATATTATGAAGAGATCCTGCAATACAATGGGGGTTTCACACCACTCTTGAGAAGTAAATTATGAAGAGACTAGTCTTCTTTAAGCAGTGATTTATCAAAACCTGTTATAAATATCACATATTTTATACATGTATGGGTTTTGTCATTGAAAAAAATAAATTAACTCGAACATGAATTTAATGTGTATTTGCTTTGCATGCCTGTTAAATTTCATTAAAAGAATATTCCGAAAATATCCCTAAGAAATATATTTATCACCTGCATCTACAGTTAAGAATTAAGCGTAATTATAACAGCCAAGTTGTATGATTGTCGAGATATCTTTCTACTGGAATGATTACAGAAATAACTCAGTTGTGTTTGAGTAGAAAGTTGCATCAGGGATTTTATTCTTAGTTATATATCGGTAAATCTGCTGCTGTGTGAAGAATATCAATGATAAAAGATTGTTTTTTTTTAAATATTCAAACATTGTATAATTCCAATGATGATAGGCAAATAATTTTCGGATATGAATACTAAAATGCATACCCTCATATAACTTTAATTTTGTGTTCTAGTCATGAATCTCATAATGGCAGCTCTGACATCGCAATTTTTATGTATTAATTTTCTCCAAAAACAAAAATGCATTTATTTGCTTAAGACTGCTCAAGAGATACATAATTAAATACATGTAGTATATTAAAAACAACAGGTGCCTAAACATCTTGAAATTGGTGCCTAAACATCTTGGGACCTAAACATCTTGGGTCCTAAACATCTTTGCTTGGGCCTAAACATCTTGGGTCCTAAACATCTTGGGGCCTAAACGTCTGTAATTCCCCCACCCCTACGGACCACCCCCCCCCCCACACACGGATATTTAGAGTTATCTTTCCTGGTATTTCAGCCAATCACAATCGTGCGATGGATACACACCTCCGGATATTTAATACTCATCGAGTTAATGTTGACATTGGAGTCCGGCTTAGCATGTAACAATAACATAGTGTATTTTCAGAAAAAAGGAATTGTATGTTTTTGATAAGAGTTTGGATTTAATACATACTTGTTGTGATAAGAAAGAACTATAGAAGAGGATTGCTTTTCTTTTGTTGACGACTTAACGTTGTACACACAGACATTTTGGTTTTCACAGTATTAGCCGACTGCACGTTTTCGCGGTATCCCGATGTATAAATACCTTCGTGACTTAAAAATATTACACAGAAGTCTGACACTTTCAGGAACAAACTTTGAGAGGTTGTTCCATGCGGTTCCCTCTTTATGTCGAAGAACACCAGCCCATTGTTACAGTCGAATTTCCTCGTCGATCCTCAATCCTGCCAACCAAGTCCATCGATTCCATGTTCGCTTTATCAGCAGTATTGTACACGAAGCTCTACATCACGTAGAACAGTGAGTATTCATCATGTTCATTGACAGGATACATAAACAGTACAGGAGAGTTATAGTGTTAAATTTTTGTCATGCCAGAGACAAAAATAATTATATAATAAATAATGTTATTGATGTCTCTGATATGGGACCTGCTATAAATGCAGTATAATTATTATTTTACAATATAGTTAATTAAATATAGGTTGTCATATGATATTTTGTATATTCATGACAGCAATTCTTTAATTAGTTAATGTTAATATCTAAAATATCTCCATAAAACATTATTCTTAAACTTCTTTTTTTTTAAAGCTTGCCTGAGCTGTAAGCTTGTGAGCTTGTCTGATCAATAGAGTCTACTATAGGTCGTAATCTGCTTTATTTTTCCTTCATTAAAATCAGCAGGTCATTTTTAACCAAAACAGATTTACATATAAAGCATGACTTATTAATGATAGGGATTTAAAATTGTTCAAATGGTCAGGCCCCTTTTACAAGAGAGATAATCTTTTCTCATGACACATTTTTCTCTCCAAGTTATTTCCCCTGGCCACTACATTGTATTGTCAAGGTCTAATTGTGAATTTCTTGCCGAGTAACCATTTCTCTAAAATGTTTGACAAAAAAGGGCTTTGACAAACAACCATGTATTCATTAGAAAAACAGTGTTATCTACACCAAAATGCTGTGCAACAACTTTTAATTATAATTTCAGTCTGCACCAAGATTTATTGATGCAGCACATTCACCAAAATATTTAATGCACTGCACATGCATCAAGATATTTTAATGCACTGCACATGCATCAAGATAAATAAATGCAGCACATGCACCAAGCTATATGAATGCAGACCATGCACCAAGATATTTTAATGCACTGAACATGCATCAAGATAAGTTATTGCAGGTCATGCACCAAGATATATTAATGCAGCACATGCACCAAGATAGTTTAATGCACTGCACATGCATCAAGATATATTAATGCAACACATTTTCTTAAATTATTCATTATTCATAAATGCCTCAAGGTTCAAACGATGTTCATTCAAAAGCATGAAAAATACCAAGATTGTTCATTTGAAAACCTAGCTCCTTCTATAGCTTTCTTAATAATTGTCAGATTTCAATGCACAACAAAAAATCTAAATGGTCTTTGGGAATTTTGCATTGCAAAATACTTGAAAAATTAAAAAATGAGGTGAGGTGTCTCAGTGACTTTTAAATAATTTTGGTTAAAAATCATCAAAAAGTGAGGGAAACAGTGACTTAGGATAGACTATGGTTGAATAATGATTGAAGCAGTCTAGGCTGTCCATCTGTCTGTCTGTCCGTCTGTAAACTTTTCACATTTTTGACTTCTTCTCTAAAACAACTGGGACAAATTTAACCAAACTTGGTACAAAGCATCCTTATGGGAAGAGAATTCTAAATTGTTAAAACAAAGGGCTAAAACCCTTTTTAAAAGGGATATAATTGCAAAACAGTGAGTATAGGGTGTGTGTCTTTAAAATTCTTCTTCTCAAGAACCACTGCACCAGAAATGCCAAATTTTACATAGAAACTTTTATATATAGTGAAAATTCTAAATTGTAAAATTCATGACCCCCGGACCAAAATTGGGGCCCCAGGCGGGGTTCAAAGTTTAAAAAAGAAGTACATAGGAAAAATGTTTAAAAATCTTCTTCTCAAGGTTAAGATTATTGACTTCAGTATGAGACATAAGATCATAAATAAATCAGGTATTTTCACCAATATATCTACCTTTCATAAAGCCTGTTTGTGTATCTGAAATGAGAGTCAAGAGTGGTTTTTATTCTCCGGCTAATGCATCCTGATATTAGTTTGTAAAAAACATTTAATAAACTAATTGGTCGCCAGTTATTAAAAAAATGCCTAGGTTTATCTCCCTTTGGCAAACATGGCCGCAGGCGGGGTTCAAAGTTTAACAGAAATATATATGGAACATGTTTAAAAATTTTCTTCTCGAGAACTACAATGCTACAGATTGTGAGATTGCTATGCAAGGATCCTCAAATAGTGTAGATTTTAAATTGTTAAAGTCAACCATAAACCTTGAACCTATACTGGGGCCCCAGAAAAAAAGTTCGAAGTTTAAAAAAGAAATAGCGTATGCTAACAAATTGAATGTTACATTCTGCAGCATATCTTTTAAAAGCAGAAATTTTTTTTTTTTAATCCCTAAAATGTGCCAGACAATAATGACAGAAATTTCACGGTGTATGCATGTGCACAAAAGCAAATGTAAGCTATAGATAATGTAATGTTGGTTTTATTCAACATAAAACATCTCTTACATTGATTTTTCAAAATATGGCTGACTTAACCTGACTACTATTGAACTGACTTTAAGGGAACACATGTAGGAAATAGTTTGATATTTTATAGAGGTTGGGAGAAAGTGCATGCTGAATTCATATTATATAAGGTAGACTATAGCTAAACAAATTTGGTGTGATTTGGATCCCTTTTGATGTAGTCTGAAAATAGGCATTGTAAATTGCTTACATTATTTACATACTTTAGACATATGAAAAAATGATACACTTGTCACAATCGCATTTGATAACATTATGTAGAACACCTTCTGAAAAAACTGCTAAATGCATGGTATGTAGAGTATTAAGGCAAGACTGATCATTTGCTATGCTTAAAATAGAATTGAAATTTCTTTGATAATTTATTTCTGTCTAGAGGTGTGGTGGTTTTTAAGATGAAACGCTTTTTAGAAAAGCTCTAATGAAAAAGAATCTAAATCAGTGAGGGTCTGTGTGCATGGCTGGCTGCATGCAGTAATGATGTACTTACATAACAAAATCCAAATCAAATACCCCAAATAATAGTATAATTATACATATTTCCTTGCTATAAGGACTATATATCAAGTTATTATCCCTCGGGACAGTAACATATTTGGAATTAATGAACCAAGTTTCAGTGCAATGATGAAGAATAAAGTTATGACAGGGCCACAGTTGAGATGCATGTATCAGACAAAATGGAAAAAAGAAATAAAAATGATATCTCTTTAACTATGTTTATATTGGACAAGTATATAGACTTTATATACCTGTACAAATAAAACACAACGAAGAAGCAATACCGATAATATATAAATATATTCTGATGATATTGTTTTGCTGTCATCTTCAGCTACTGGCTTGCAACATAAACTAAATATCCTGCATAGATACTGCAGGGACTGGTGTCTGAATATCAATACTTCTAAAACTAAGATCCTTATCTTTAACAAGGCAGGGAAGTTATTAAAAATGAAATTCTTTTTTGCTGATACTGAACTTGAATGTGTGGCCAGCTACAAATACCTAGGGATCTCATTTTGCGCCTCTGGTTCATTCTCTCTTGCACAAAAACAACTGTACCAAAAAGCTCTCGAGACTCTATTCAAACTCAAGAAAGACATAATATCATTAAATCCTGATGTCAAAACTATCTATACTTATAAATTAAGGCATTTTGCCAATAAACTTCGAAATGCGTGCACCCGAGTAACTGCTCACACCTTTGGCATTTCAATATGTGTGAGTTTAGATGTCCGTAAGCTATAATTGAATTTTACCTGATAAGTAATTATTGTAAGATAAATTAAAAACCTACTTTCATTTTCGATAAACCAGCCCGAAATAGCAAATATGTGAGTAAGGTGGTGGACACGCTTTGGCGGATCCAAGTCAATGGGAATTTGCATCAAAAAATATACTTACAATGAAATAATATTGAATGATTATGTAAAGAGTGAATATATATCCTGGGAACCTATTTCGGGTATACATAATAATTGAGATTTGACAAATGTTGAATAAATAAAATGAGCCAATTCGTTTCTTGAATGTGCGATTTTTGTTTTGATGAATAGAACTTTCCAGAACGAGGTAACCAAGAACGCGGTTTGGCTAATTAACGTCATGTTGGAGAATGAAGGATGCGTCACCATGCTTTGTGGGCAGATCGGACATCTGGTTAATACAAAAAAGTTAATAAATAAAATGGGCCAATAGACGCGATTTTATTTTTGATGGAAAGAACTTTACAGAACGGGATGCCAAAAATTTAAAATGGGGTTGACTAATTAACACTATGGCGAAAAGTGCTACATGTTTTTAAATAACATATACATTTTTTTATACCACAACAGATTTGTAGTAAACCTTATAAATTTATTTGTTGACAGTGTTTTATCTAAATTTCTTATTTTGGGCAATAATAAGTGAAATTTGACATAAAGAACAAAGTTCTAAAAAGAGATACCACGCTCTATACACCCACACTCTGGTTTGAAATAAGATAATAGTCTATTTTTTTCCAGTCAGCTGCAACAAAAAGAATTAAGGCCATGTACATGTTCATGTGTATATACTCCATTTCTGCTTAGATTTTCATCCCTGTCCTCTCCTCTTAATTTTCAGCCACGCAGTTGCTTTTTTATTTCCATTTTATAGAATATTTTAAGAAAAGCAATTAAGAAAAATTTCGGACACAATACATAGAAAAATGAACAAAAAAACCTGGTTCAACATATTAAGCATAGAATTATAATATGTGAATATAATATATATATATATAATATGTGAATTATTGTTAATCCCCGCGCTTGCGCGGGGTATCATCTAGTTATTCATATATTTGACCACACCATCAAACCAATACTGCTGTATTTTCTTCTGAAATTTGGGGTTGTTTTAAGCTGGCCTGAGTGCTTGGGGTACAGGACCGCACAGATATGGCTCTGACTAAATGCATAGCCATATGCTGCAATAGGCATTGTCCCTTGGTGCCCTATGTGGTCAGGTCAACAAAATTACAGTTTTCACTCCGCTATATAAAATACTATCCTTCCACTAACTGTCCTACCTCAAAAATATATCACAAATGCATAATTATATAATATGTCTACATACAATTGTATATAGAATACAAATACATATGTGGGGTTGTATATGATGTGTTTGTATCAATAATAACACATTGCTTTGAGGGATTGTGGACTTGCAAATAAATGTATACCCCTGCATATGTGTATGTCAACTTGATGTGTGTTATATCAAATGTACCTCCCATTGTAACTTACTATGCTTACTTAACAGTACAATATTTATATATTTCATCCATTATTTGTTATAATCATGTTGTTTTATTGTTATAATGCATATGCCCCCCGAGGGCCCTTGATTGGTGAATAAACATTATCTAACATAATCTATATATATTAAAGTGAATAATATATGCATTAACAAAGGTGACAATAAGTGCATAATCACATATTTTAACTAAGATTTTTCCAATTTCTCATCTGTCATTTAATTATCTTTCAAAGTGCAAATATTTCGGGGGCCAGCATGCTTTGACCAAACGTTATATCAATTCACACAGGTGTACATTTATATTTAAATAGAATTGATTGGAAACACACCTGAATGAGCATGATGAAATTATTTGCAAGCTTAACTATTTAATTCATGCTGAAAGTAAATACATGTGTTTATGTACATCCTTATGATAGCTTCAATGCAAAAAAAGACATTATAGAAACTAATATAGCAAGTTTAGTGATTGTACATCTATCTATATGATTTGAGTTGCATTAAAAAAAAGGAGGAAGAATACTATGATGTAGATAAAAGGTTTGATATTATGTAAAGGGATTTCAAATTGAACATAGAAATGTTCCCTTGTATAGATTTTTCTCATTTAGTATTAGCCCTTAGTTTTCAAGGAAATGATGTATTTATGCAAGTTCTGGGTTTGTCTGAAAACCGTTTTTTTTACTTGACACTCTCAAAACATGTCATTCACAGCAGAATGAACATAAAGAATTTTGATCAATTCTCTGGTAAACTTTGAAGCGTCATAGACTGTAAACAAGGTTAAAAAATTCCCTTTATGTAAATCAAACTTAATGTTTCACAGAGGAAGTCATCGTTTTATCTCTGTGTCACAAGAAAACTAGCAGGATGCATGTTTGCATGTAGAAACAACACGCTGATATCAGGGAAATTCTAAGCCTGGGCAATATCAACTGTGAAATTCTTCACAGATGGTGTACGTATTAAAAGTTTGAGTAATCAAGGTAGCTGCATATTGCATAATTACAGATTTACTGA
The DNA here is from genome assembly GCA_020458035.1 of Magallana ariakensis. Classification (NCBI taxonomy): domain Eukaryota; kingdom Metazoa; phylum Mollusca; class Bivalvia; order Ostreida; family Ostreidae; genus Magallana; species Magallana ariakensis. The sequence continues at coordinate 45,253,871 of CM035818.1, read as the reverse complement.
TTACATGCCTTTGGTGGAAAAAAGGAAACTACATGTGCGCAAGCATTGATGCATATAATCAGATTACAATACATGTAGCGTACATGTATACATGTATATTGTCAGGGAGCAGAGCTTTTATGATCTGCATATTGTATATTATTGTACATGTATAACTTTGTTATGAAATTTAATGCCGCAGTTTACTTATATAGCTCAGTAATCTGTTTCAGAATAAAAGTCTAAAGAATAAAAAAATATTAATGCGGTTTTATCCAATAATTACATTTTGAACTGTATCAGACTGATCAGCCTGATATATTTCCATAGTCTGTAACAAACCTACCGTAATAAGTGTAAGACTGATCAACCCAATATATTTCTGTAGTCAGTCAGTAACAAACCTAATAAAAGTTTTGTTTTCTTAAGGAATATCGAGTGCGACATTTATTTTGCAAGAAGTGATGATTTTAAATCCATATAAACCTAGAGGTGGTTTTAGGCCTTACATCAATATCATCCAATTTTCCACAATGAAACTATTCTAAATTTTCATTCTCGCTATAAAAATGTCTATAAAACTTTGCTACACCCCAGTTCACTTTCAGTGTTTTGTTGCTGTTTTAAATTTGTTTTCTCTCTTTCCTCCTCAGCATTTTATTCTGCACTAGACACAACAAAGTGATGTAATTTCAAATTACATGTAAAGGGTACATCTAACTACTCTAATTTAAATAAAATTTCAGAGGGCAACTACCGTACTCCAAATATTTTAAAAACTTAAAAACCAAGGTTTCTGTATTAAATATTATGAAATGTTGAGATAAGTAGGCGAAGCATCGGCCATTATAATTGCCGAATATAAATCCAATCAGCCACACATAGAAATATATTATGCAGTCACATGTATGTTTAAACCAATGGAAGTATGACATTTCAGTCTGAAGGAAAACAATAACATTTTTATTCTGTCCACTGTAAGACAAAAAAAGTAGTTCAAAAATATAGTTCATTTAATCCATAGACTTTAGGATACATGTACCAGGTACATGATTTGTACATGTGTATATTTTGCCCATCTACACTTGCGAATGATTTCGTCCCTTACTTAATTTGCTCAGACATGGTTTAAAATAAATACTCTTTCAAAAAACAGCTATTTGTTTAATACCACCTAGTCTAAAAATCGCCCGCTAACAACAAAAAGGTAAGTGCCAAAGAGATGAAAATAAATCAGGCGCCTATATTTTCCAGAATATAGTACAATCAAAGTACAGAAAGCCGGGCTCTTTTGATGTATCACTATGCATATTGTGTAGTCAAGACTGGCAATTTGTCTCTCTCTGTCTTTCTTTTTCTTTCTCTCTCTCTAATGCTTTTATATGACTGTAATGAGCAAATAAATTTTGTAATATAAGTAGCTATCAACAAAAAATATGGTTGTCTAGTAGAAGAAAGTCAACAGTGCACCAAATTTTGAAACAAGCGTTAAAAAATCAATCCCTCATTTCTTTCGATGTCCAGCTGAATACCACTACTTTGTTAAGTAGCGGTTATATCACCAACTTTTGTCCCAGTCACTTTTCATGCACATTGTTTAAGTGCCCAAAATGCATAGTCTTGTTTTTAAAACACGTAATTTAAACAATTAAAAAAATAAAACAGATTTGACAAAACATGGCTCTCGATCTGTGTAAATATTTGGTTTAGCGTAAGTTTTTACTTTGATGCTGTTCAGTTTTATAGAAACATTGGCAATTTGCATGCCTTTACAGCCCGGCTAAAAATGAGGCATTTTTTTAATTTAAAAATTACTAAGGTTTTTATGAGAGAGATGCATCATACAACATATAGCATAGATAACCAGATAGTGTTGAATTGAGTTGTAGAAAAAATCATTCCCAAGGAGGAGCAAAGGTTAGATGTGAGGGTGATTTCTCCATGAACTATTTAATACTACAATTGTATTAAATTATATATCTTAAAAATATAACCCCTTACTCTCCTCGATCAGAAAGGCAATTATTATAAACCCATCCACATATATCTAAATGCGCTGCAAAACAGGAGTCTTAGCAAATACCTTCTTGCCATGGTCAGGTGATTTAGTAAAATAAATATGTACATATGTCAAAACAAATCAGACCTGTCAATTTTACAATGTAGGCATGAATTTGGATAGATAAAAAACAAATCTGATTCAGACTGCCATATATTATTTATTATTTAAATGGAGAGTAAAATTTAGCGATGAGACCCTACCAATAAATGTTTTGGAGATGGAACTTATGGAAATACTAACTGGGAAAATTATTGTACCTTTCAATAAAATGATGTTAGTGATGAAGAGTGCCAGTAATGTTATTCAAGGGGGAAAAGATGAGAGGTACTATAATAATAAAGTGTCTAAAATTGATTCAAGATTTAACGTTAAATCTAATATACTTTTTCTCATCTATTTTCAGCTCTGATGCAGAATGGAATATTGACCAGTTTGAGGATCGTTTGTTTGAAATCCTCAGCGATCCAAATGGAAGAGTATCTGTGGCCAAATTTAAATCTGTAAGTTTAAAATAGCATATTATGCAAGTGTTTCATTTGTATGTATTAGATATTTCCTAACAGTCAGAATTTAACTGTGTACTTTGATTTTAATCTTTCAGTCAAACATTGAGTAGATGTGGTAGTTTGAAGCTTAAAGTTTGCAAAGTATGAAAGAACAAGGTACAGTTTCAGTCATAATTGGCCCTGTTTTAGAGTGATTTTTAAAAATATCACAGGAAATTGAAATGTAACGTTTATTTACACATGCAAGAACACCCATAAATTAAGAATCTATAAATAGTTAACTGATTAGACTTTCACAAGGTTAATTGTAACGTCACAAACAGTGATTTTTCCCGTAATTTTCATAAAAATGAGCAGAAGACACCAATTCATTCGTAGTTCTTTTAATAGAAAAATATGTCCGCAGCTGTCGCCTACGAAGAAACTCACATAATAACTTTATCATGTGATGTCACATAAAATATATTAATTTCGTTGTGGGCGACGGCTGCGGACACATTTTCCTCTTCGAAAAACTATGAGAAAATGTGCCATTTTTCGTCATTTTTTACCAAATCTTAGAAATATGCCAAAGTGTTGAAGTCTTAATTATTTTTTGAAACAAGATAAAAGTGTATAACTTGGTACTTTATATACACACATGTTCAAGATGGCATATGTATATTTTTATGATATTTAAACAACTTTTGAATTTTAGGGCAAATATTGTAGGAAACTGTACCTTCTTCTTTCACTGTTATCAAATTTTGGTTTTTTGATCACCATTTACAGTATCATGCAGCTACATTAGCAATGGGTTGAAACCAACTAAAGTTAGATTTGATTAAATAGTGCGTTGCAGAAAGTTCAGTCATAAATGTATATACCGGTCCTCACCAGATATATCCTACTTAATTGTGGAAGAAAAGTTTGACATAGCATGTACGGTAATAAGATTTAAAGAGCAGTAAATAAAAAAAAGAGAAACTCCTTTTTAGCATATCTGCATTTACACTATCAGTTATATTTATTAAATTCCTTTGAACTTTTTCTTTGATTTCTTAATTTTTCTTTTGAAAACTTTGGTCATTAGTGTTGTTCCTGCAATGAAGTTTCCCCAATATTATTATTTATACTCAGTATACAGGGTTGTGTTTGTTTCATGTTTGTATGGGTTTTTTTCTGCCCTTCTACTGTAACACTTGCAAATTATTTCTCCACATCTTTTAAATTCACTCAGACACAGTTGTGTTGAAAGAGGTATGAATTGAGACATTGGTATTTGCCCAGTCTTAAATTCGCCAGCTGACAACGAGGGCAAAATGGACAAAAATAAAAAGGGCGAATATTTCCCTGAATACTCTATAGAAACGTCATCACAGAAACAAGTCTCTGTACTCTTAGTTCATTGTAGAATGTTTGTGCTTTAATTTTAGATGCTGGCATTTTCCGGTTTAAGAGACACAGATCCTCGACTCAAAGAATGCATGGCAAATTTTGAGAACGTCCTTCAGTTAAACCAGCCGGACCATGACTCAAAGACCACAGATTACTATGGCGGCTTGACCGTTGATAAAAAAACCTTCAAAGAGTAAAAACATTTTAAATTATTACAAATGTGTTCACATTACTCATTGAACAGTTATCTTTATGAAATGGATATTTAAGAAGCATTTTTACATCATCAGGTAATATTTTGATTTGTTTTGTAGATGTATTCAAGACAATATCATCCTCATCAGCAAATCCTTGAAAAATGACTTCATCATTCCAGAATGGCAAAACTTCAAGCAGGAGATTGACAAAATCTACAGAAATTGTCGTAACAACACAAATGGAAATGTAGGTGAATGTCTGCATATAGGCATGTACAGTCGAGCTTCAGAGATCCAGGAGTGCCGCCAATAACCTGGATACCTAACTGTTTTAAAATACTTATTCCGATGATTTGAAAGATAACAAAGATGTTTGAATGAAAAAATAAGGCTCCACTGTATATAAGAGCTCTCTCTCTCTCTCTCTCTCTCTCTCTCTCTCTCTCTCTCTCTCTCTATGGAATACTCTAAAACCTGGCCTGGCCTGGCCTCACATTTGGCCTCAAAGTTGGCCTGGCCATTCCCCAAATTTTGGTCTGGCCTCAAATTTTGGCCCGGCCCAAAAATTGGCCTCTTCAAAATTTTTTGGCCTCAAATTTTAAAATTTCTCTATTTCTTAATTTCTAAGTTTTTCATTGAATTTTTATTGATTTCTCCTAGAAATTGACGTGCAAGTACAGCACTGCTCTTACTATTGCCAAGGAATACATTTTCTTCCCCTTCCCCAATTCAAAAAGTACGTACATGAACTGTAATTAGAATAATAAAGTAAAACACATTTTAAGAGACTAACCTGAGTGAAGGATCATATTAAATATCTCAAACATTTGTAAACCGATTCATATCATCAAATTTCTATTCCGTGTAACACAATTTAAAATTGCCAGTTTGCTTATATTATCTGTTAACAGCGATCAAGCCTAAATTTCCCTCTCCAGCAGAAATTTGATACAATGTACTAGCCTGTTCTGTCGATAATCTGCTGCTTTGGGGTCAGATTCATTGCCTGCCCTGCTGTTTAACATTTCACTCGTCTACCGGTAATTTAATTAATGGCATTTGTGAATGACTGCAGCACTGCATCCTTCAAAAATTTGATTCAGCAATGGTCATTTTACCTCTTGATTAGAGTAGAGTTTCAGGCACGTGTTGTTTGTATATTTAGGAAACAATGTTCACCAGTGGGGAATTTTCATTAAAACCAAACATTTTGTGACCTTTGATGTTGGTTAGAATACACAAATGTTGGCCTATTCCTTTAATATTTTTTTCTTAAACAAGTCGTTGATATACAAGTTACATTGATACTGTCTGATCCTGAGAGCAGTTTGATTTTAAGTACATTGAAAAAACACGCCATGTTTATACAATGACAGGGCAAAATCACATTCTTAAATTCTTTAGAATTTAAACCAGACTGAATCGAAATCTATTAGAATTGATCACTCATACATGTAGTTATAAATATATATTGTTAGTAGTATATTTTCAATAGACTACCACTACAAGACACTAAAGCCACTTAGTGGGATGTTAAATGTGTATTGAAAATAAATCAATAAAAAATCAATAAAATCATCAAATATGGAAAGAAACTATAAAAATAAATTTGAGGCCAAACATTTTGTAGAGGCCAAATTTGAGGCCTGGCCGATTTTTGAGGCCAGGCCAAAATTTGGGGCCAAGCCAATTTTGAGGCCAAAAGTGAGGCCAGGTCAACTTTGGGACCAGGCCAGGCTAATGGGACCAGGTTTTAGAATATGCCTTCTCTCTCTCTCTCTCTCTCTCTCTCTCTCTCTCTCTCTCTCTCTCTCTCTCTCTTGCTTAAGTTTTTATCTGATATCATCTGAAATTTTAAAATATTGGAATGAAAAGTTGAATTTGAATCTCCTCTTTAACAGGTGGCCTCCTACATCCCACAGTTGGCCAGATATAGCCCTGACTTCTGGGGAGTGTCTGTGTGCAGTGTTGATGGTCAAAGGTAAAAAAAAAAAATATTCATACAAAGTGAAAACAGCTGATTCAAAAGGTCATGATCAGTGTAGCATTTTGTTATATTCCAAAAGATATATTTAGTATGAGTGAATAGTAGTTGTGTGCCAAGAGTTTACAGGTAGAATGTAAATATTCTAAGCTGCCATAGAATTTGTACACTGCGTTTAATGTAAAAGAGAGAACTTTTACCCTTTCTATGATTTCTACAGTCAGAGAACACTGTTGATGTGTCAGTGCGTAGTATTTATGAGTGCCTGCAAGTGCATGAATCATGAACTAAGTTAATTAAACTTGTCAGCAGTGTCTAAATGAAATGTCTGCATAAGACAATATAATAAATGTATGATTATTTGTCATTTGCAGTGAAAGTTCTGTTTTGTGTGACAGCTGTTTATATTCATTTGCAGTGATATATTGTATTACATGTACTCATTGTACTGTTAAGTTTATTCTGACCAAACGACAATTCAAGCAAGTCATTAATTTTGTGCATCACATATTTGATGCTAAATTAACCCTATATATTATAATATTTCTGATGAAAATTTATTTTTAAATGCTCAAAAGACATCTCTATGCATGATTTAAAAGAAAAATAAATGTTATAGATCATTAATCTAAAGATTTTTTTGTTAAGGGATGATCATAGAATAGAGTTCAATATACATGTATATTCACAAAGTGTACATTATATACTTCTAGTCGTTTTCTGTCAGTTTAAGTACCATTTCCCCACTTACAGTATTTATTCTTATGTACATTCCGTTGAAGGAAGTAATGTAATATGACACCTTTAAAGGGTCACTACACATAACGAGTGTTTTAATATTTCTCTTTCTGTGGGTAGAGATGCATGCCCATATTTTCAAAAAATGTGATTTAAGACTAGACTAGGATGGTACATGTATATTTTTTCATGAAATTATCATAATTATCCACTAGGCATTAGCATTAATCTTGGCTATAATGTAAACACAGAGCAATGTTGTTACATGTAACTCTTACAATAGCATTTATGCCTGTATATACTGTAAAGTCATTTTAATTCCACAGTGTAAAAATTTAACGATTTCTCAAAAAGTACCAATCGCGATGATTTTAATTTCATGCTCCAAGAAAACCAGTTGATCAAAGAATAAGCAATAACATGTTTTAAAACCTATGTTAATATTTATGATGGGTTTAATTTTGCAGGAAAATGATAAATTGCAAACATAGTGAAAATAAAACCATTATGATTATTTGCCAATCTACAGTAATCAGTGATGCATGCAAATATGTCTACCGTACATATCATATACATTTTAATAAGTGGAACCCTTCTTTATTATAATAGTAATTTCTCTAGCAAATTGAACTATACCTTGTTTCCTTGTTGATATGCAGGACAAAAAGAAAACAATACTCAGTATTTAATTTACATCAACTGCAAAATACTGATATATACTTTATATCTATTGTTTATTTCATTATACAACTTTTCATTTCCACCAATCCTGTTTTTTGACATCAATAAAGATTTTTTTCTTTTTAACATATGTTCAGAAACATTTTTTGTTGTTTTACATCCCTTCAGGAATATTTCACTCACATGTAACATCTTCAGTTGTAAAGCTGCTTTACACAGTACTAAATGCCAGCTAACAGTGTCTTAAAAATGGGACAGTTTGGATGCTTTTTATTTATTAAATAAAACATATGCCTTTTACTGAAATTCTGATTGCTTATATTTAAGAAACTGACTATTTCTCTTCTCAGTTTCAGACAAACTTACTTGTGCCAATTTAAATTGTAGTTCATTTTGTGCATTGAAAATCATTTCATTACACTGAAAATATTCACAACTTTGTTGAGAGCTGTTTCGTAAAACACACTCTTGTTTTAAGTCTTGACAACCATTAAATCCCTTGGCTATTAGAATGTTTTATATGGAGGAAATATATGTGTGTAAATGTTGTGCATACATGGTATGGCTTTTGTTTTCCAGGTATTCCAGTGGTGACACCAATGTTCCCTTCTCCCTCCAGTCCTGCAGTAAACCCCTGACTTACTGCATGGTGCAGAGTAACGACGACAACATTGAGCGGGTCCATAAATATGTCGGCCATGAGCCAAGTGGGAGGAGCTTCAATGAGATTTCACTGGATTATCAAAGTATGGAAAGATATATCATTTCAAACAATTTGGTTCAATTTAAATTCTAACTGTCCTTATGCATGTTCACATTTCCATACAACAGTTGAATTCAAAAAGGTGAACTGGTCAAAATTTTGGAATCAGTCCGATTCTTTTGATGCTGAGAATTTCATTAGCAATGGCTCAAATAAACTTATAGTATCATTCAATTCCATGCCTTATTGTCAAAATCTGATGTATGAAGTTTGACCTATTTCAGAGAAACCACACAACCCAATGATAAACTCTGGAGCTATCATTGTCAGCTCGCTCCTAAAACCAGAGTTGGCTCTCCCTGATCGCTTTGACTGGGTAATCTCTTTGCTATACTCTAAACAAACTTTTATTTGTGACAACCTTGTTTTGCATTTTACTTTTGATAAACTGAATCATAGGAACTTTTTTTAGCAGAGACTAAATACAATGATATAAGCTTAAACAATAGGGAAGACATTAAAGATCTGTGTTGCGGGTGAAAGTATTTATTTAGCTCAAATTTGTCTAGGTTCCTTTAAAATATACTTTTTCTTATATCAGTTTTATATCTATGCTCCCTTCGAAGAAGAGGGGCACATTGCTTTGCTGCTGTCTGTCGGTTGGTCCACCAATAGTTTCCATTCATTTTCTTTGCAGAGGATGCACATATTGAAATGAAATATTGTATACAGGTTTATCATAATGATATCTAGGTCAAGTTCGATTTTGGGTACGATTGAGCAATTTTTCGACAGAGTTATGCCCCTTGGAGTAGAAAAATTCCAATTATTTGCAGTTTCTGTTCATTTTCTTTGCAGAGGATGCACATATTGAAATGATATTTAGTATTCACGTTTATCATAATATTATCTAGGTCAATTTCGATTTTGGGTACAATCGAGAAAGTTTTGACAGAGTTATGCTCCTTGGACTTAGAAAAATTCCAATTATTTGCAGTTTCCGTTCATTTTCTTTGCAGTGGTTGTACTTACTGAAATGAAATTTGGTATACAGATTATTCTTAATAATATCTAGGTCAAGTTTAATTTTGGATATGATCAAGAATTTTTCAACAGAGTTATGCCCCTTGGACTTAGAAAAATTCCAATTATTTGCAGTTTCCGTTCATTTTCTTTGCAGAGGTTTCAATTACTTGCATTTGGGTTCATTTTCTTCGCAGATGTTTCCAAGGGAGGGGGGCATAATTGTTTTACAAACAACTCTTGTTCAGTCTGCATTTTGGGTACTTAATCTATAGGTGTACTGCATGAAGTAATAAAGCAATGATAATTAACTTTAGAAAAAAATTGTTTTATCCCTTATTTATATTTTTTGCAGACTACCAAAATGTTGTCTAAAATGACAGGAGGTGAACATCTATCTTTCAACAATGCAGTGTAAGTAACCAAATGCATCATACATGTACAGTAATGGTATAGTATTAGTATATATATCTGCTATTTCAGATGACTTGGATTCACCGAGATGAGCTTATATTTGGTCACTGAGATTTTAAGCATTGTTTCATTAACCATAACAAACACAAAATCTCATTAAAATCTGCTAATTTCTAATTCCAAACCTTTTTTAAATGCAATATACAGTGTAAATTAGATACTCTTTTGGTAATGAAACACATTCTAAAGGTGTCGTACCATCTTGAGCATTTAAAACAATTTTTATTGGTAATTAATATTTCAACAGAGAAAACTTCAGTTTATGACAATTTATCCTTAATTAATCACCCCAGGTACCTAGGAAATGGCAAAAATAAGGGGGGGGGGTTATTTGGTATCTATGGATCATGTTTCATGTCTACTAGGGACACAGTCAACCTATATGTACTGTCCCTGGATGGTGGAGAAGCCCTAGGAAACTGTTATCCTCGTCCTACGGCCTCGGGCAGCAGTTTCCCAGATCTTCTTTCCTATCTTGGGACAATAGTTTTAAATGTTTCCCAGTGGTTTATGATAATAATTGTTTTGCTTTATTTATATTTTACAGCATTACATTTAGAATGGAGCATAATTATTAATCCAGTTCTATTTTTCATTATTGCAGATTTTTATCAGAACGAGAAACTGCTGACAGAAATTTTGCCCTGGCGTACTACATGAGAGAAAACAAGGTTTATTATTATACATGTACAATATTCATATACATATAGTGCACAGTACTGGCAACAATCTGATGGAGTAACTAACCAGGGACTATGCCTAAAAACATGTTGAACACGAGTCTGTTTCAGTTCTAACGGTGTACGAGAGATTAACACATAAAGCCTCGCTTCTTTTCACAGTGTACTCCAACAGGATCAAATCATCTCTGTACATGTACCATGCATTTTTTTGGTGTGGTAAAAATGGCTTTTCCTTGGTTACTCTGTATAATATTCATTCTCTATATTTGACAGTGCTTCCCAGAAGGGACAAAGTTACATGAGGTGCTTGACTTCTATTTCCAAGTAAGTTTCTCTCTAATTTTATTGATTACATGAATAATTAGTTAAGACTCTAAATATTTATGATTTTTTAAACAGTAATAAACAAATTGACTAAAAATGTCAAAAAATATGCATGTATTTATATCCACACTATTTCAAATGAAAAATATATACCGGTATTCATAGAACATCATACAATAAGATTATAATGATTATATTTTTATACCTTAGGAATATACTCATATACATGTACATGTACCATGTATTACAGCTGTGCTCCATTGAAGTGACTTGTGAATCGGCCTCGGTCATTGCTGCTACCCTTGCTAATGGTGGGATCTGTCCGATGACGGGGGAGAAAGTCTTCAACTCTGCCGCTGTCAGAAACACTCTCTCCCTGATGCACTCTTGTGGAATGTATGATTACTCCGGAGAGTTTGCTTTCAGGGTATGAACCATTATTAAATACTCAATTTGACAAACTTAAAACTATATAATTATGCATATTTTTAATAATGTCAAACAATTATTGCACTGTAAATTTCCTTGCTTTCATAAAAAAAAGACAACTCTATATCATTTTGGTAGTGTAAAAAGATTTTCCACCTGTGATCCTTTTGATTCAAAGAGAGATAACTCCTAACATATTTCATATCTTTTCATTTTTCATATACATATATATATCTCTTCTAGGTTGGACTTCCAGCTAAATCCGGTGTATCTGGGACAGTTCTTTTGGTTGTGCCAAATATAATGGGCATATGTTTGTGGTCCCCACCTCTAGATATGTGGGGTAACAGCTGTAGAGGCATCCAGTTCTGTCAGGTAATATCCTGAAACTCTATACACACATGTATTCACACACATTTTTTGGATAATTTCTGCATAATTAAATTTCCAAAACAATAAATTCATCAACATTTGCAAATCCATAGAAGTATGAAAAACCTACCCGATGCTAAATGATGTAAATCTTTAGACAAAGATTAAAATATGAAATGGAAATTTTAACATTTAATTCTTAAGATTTATTATGATTCTGCTATCATTATTATAAGGTTTAAACAAAATTTATGGCTCTCAATCCATGAAACTTGTGTTTGACTTTCAGGAACTGGTGAATGTATACAACTTTCATAACTATGACAATCTTAAGCACACAGACAAGAAGATGGACCCCACTCGCCTCCGAACAGATACACTTTCTCAGGATGTTGTGAACATTCTGTTTGGAGCTTTCAATGGAGATGTATCGGCATTAAGGAGGTAAAAACAAGATAATAGTCACTGCTGAAATATTCTTGTTTGATCATCACTTAGTTATTAACCCATTATAACTTTGTACTTCTTTTCACCAAACTAAATTCTTATTGTAACTTATATTACACTTTCTCGAACTTGAGACAGATAAATTGAGCTGACCGAAAAACTTCTCTTTGTGATTGGCAGATACTACCTGCTTGGATTAGACATGAACATTGCAGACTACGACGGAAGAACAGCGTTACACGTAGCAGCCGCCGAGGGCCAGGAGCATGCAGTTCGCTTCCTGTTAGAGACCTGTAACGTCAACGTGAACACCAAAGACAGGTGAAACTAATTACTGTTAACGTATCATATTTATCATATTTACCCTGTATGATATTTAGCGGAAATTTATTTTTCAAAAAGTTAACATAAGTTTGATAAAGTACATCACTGTATATATCTATTCATATATGTTCACTAGAACATTTAGGGACATTTTCAAATCAAATTCAGCAATATTTTTCTTTGAAAGCATTTCACAAACATAGCAGTAACACAGGTTCTAGTATCTGTCTAGTAGGAAATCAGTTCAAGAACTTAAATCATTAGTCTTTATAAGTGAAGAAAAACAAATTGCTTTGACGATAAATGTATCCCTATTCACTATAACTTGTTTCAATACTCCAGTAAATCTTAGTTGTTCATCATGGTTGATTTGACCATTAATTCTGATTTCTACTGGTTTTGTAATTAATAAATTTGTTGCACTTCATCTTAGCTAGACCAAATGAGTTATATTTATGAATTGTATGATCATACAGCTTTTTGCAGCAAAAAGATTGTTTTGAAAACTTTCATTTGCAAACGGACAGAGTTGTCTTTCTTTGACAGATGGGGGTTCACTCCCTTGGAGGAGGCAGAGAGATTTGAACATCCCGAGGTAGCCAAGCTACTGATCAGCTTCATGCAGAAAAAGGAGCATCCAGAGACGGATTAAATGGATAGTAAATAAACCAAAACAAATACCGTACATGTACATTAATGGCTTCTCTTGAGCTTTGGGCTGAAAAGTGATGATCCATCAGAAAAGGACAAACTAAGAGATAGATATACTTGTACTTATCTATGCAAGAATAACAACAGTAATACATGTATATTCTTTTAGTATGTATAACTACTAGTATATCTCTTACATTCATTTTCTGTTAGTGTGTACTTATTTCAAAAGGTACAGTCTGTAGTTTGGTTATTTAGCATTACAAAATAACAATATACATGTACTTGTTAACTCTATGCATATTTGAGCCGCGTAACATATTTATTTGGTGATGAATCTCCTATTATCTGTCTGATTGGCATTGCTAGTTAGATATCTGCTTGAATACTCATTATTCTGTATCAACGGTTTTATTATTTATACATTTTTTTTTTAGATATTCTACTTGGTTTTATTTGGTTTTTGTGATGTTGAATTTGCTCAACATGAGATTTGTTTCTTGAAAAAGCATCCCGGTATATACTTTGACATTGTGGAAAAACAAATCTATAGAACTCATATTTTTCATTTTTCTTTAAAAAAAAATTGCAATTCTTGTATTCATTATGTATATTGTCAGTAAATTAATACAAATACTCGTATTATTACTACCATTTTCTAGTGAATTAATTGATATTGGTCTAAATCAATATTTTTTTTTGTAATGATGATGGAAATAATGATCAAGTTAGGACAGAGTAATAAGGAATGTTATTTGTTCCTGTTGTTTATCTTTTTAAATATACCTATAAGTGTTTGACCTGATGTAATATTTTTATTTGATACCTCCTTAAACTCGAGTGGTATACAACAGAATGTAGATACCCACAGTGATATAGCGGGTTTTCTGCCATTTTTACTCACTTGTTTGTGTTGATTTGTCTTGTACGTTCATTACAGAGGAATAATTTACTGCACTATGACTGACTCTTATTGGTTTATTTTAAAAAAATAAATTTTAAAAAGCTCACGTTTTTTTTCTTGCATTAAAAAACACTGAAACCCCCCTTTCGGTTTACGTGTATACGGTATACCTATGGACACACATTTTTGGAATCTATTGGACTTATCTTCACTTGGGTCACCTTTAACATATTGTTAATTTACTCTCTCCCGACCTATTGACGAAAAAAAGTCCAGTTTTAAAATAAATTATTTTTTTAAACCGATATCGGACCAAGTAAAAAAAAAAATGTGTTGAGGAAACCAACGTTTTATATGTGACCTTGAGATCAACATATTATATTTTTTAACCAATATGAGTTGTCATCGGATTCACATTTTAATTATTTGTTCACAGAATATTTGAATATTACATGTTCCGTGTACATTGTACGTATTATCTACGATGAAAATATCTGAAACCCACGGAAAGGTAAAGAAAAAATATCAGTTACCCCGACGCCATATGTTGGCCTTGTTCCTACTGAGTTCGGTATTTTATCTAGGAAGTTGGACAGATCATGTCAAGGAGTAACGATCACACAGATATCTGGGGATGGGGCAAACATGTTATCTGCTCAAACCCGCCTCAATTCTCCAGTTGTGATTGCAATAAATACATGTATAGGAAAGAACAAAACTTGGTATATCTTTGTATTTTTGAGAGGGTTTACATAGTGGCTGTGCCTGTTATCCAATTCATTTGAATTTTCAATAAAATATGTTTAAATTAAAATTGAGTCCATGATCAAACTTGTATCGCATAGACATTTTTTTAATTTAAATAAATAACACCAACAAGTATATGTTTACATAATATATTTATTAACGCCCCCCCCCCCCCCCCCCCACCACCACCACATACACTCATATACATAAACAACTATGTCTAAATAACTATAGAATACACGTATGATTATTATATTTAAGTAACTGACACACATTGTGTTCTGTAGGACCTTGGCCGATCTAACATCATCGGTTCCTGGCAGTTGGAACAAACGCTGCCAAAACAATTGAGTAATTATGGGTAATTCCGTAGGAATTCTTGTCTGCTTCCTGAAACATGTCGTATCGAGAAGGCAGATGAAAGAGCAGCAGAAAGTCCAAACTATTAAACATCTAATATCAGAGAGAGAGAGAGAGAGAGAGAGAGAGAGAGAGAGAGAGAGAGAGAGAGAGAGAGAAGGGAGCACACAATCGTAATGTATGAGGGGGTAGTACTTCTTCATGAACGATAGATATAAATTCCTCGCCCACCATAGCATATTCTTCTAATTCTCGAAGTTCTTGACATTTTTTGAAGGGGCAATTTGTATAAGAAAAATCTACAATCAAAATAATACGAATAATTGCTGTCATAACTTCTCAAAAAACTGAACGGATTTAGGGATAAAGCCATTTAAAAAGTATTGTCCGAGGAAGAATATATCTGCGCATTGTTTTCATAACGCCCCCGGTGTTTTTGTATACAAATTACTTATTGAATGGCCTCCCTCAGTAATGCGTAGGCAATTATTGTACTAAGGAAATAATTAGAACAAAATTTTAATTAGATTTGACAGGTCTACTACTCTTCCCTGGGTCGTTTCATGGAGTTGACCCAAGCCGTAAAATTTCTAGAGTATGTGCCAAAGCCTTCAAGAGAATTGTTTAAAATTTATTCAGATCTCTCAACTGACGCTAGATCGTATGTGACCCAATTGGTGGTTTTTATTTGACACGAAATTATCCACCCGGCAAACATCTGATATATTTTATCTACTATACCTTTAATGGGTAATGTTTATTTTAAAAGTCCACTGGAACTAGCGCCTGGCCAGAATGTATTAATACATGTACATGTAGTTTTAACACGTTGGATGGGGATTTAGGTTTCTTACAATAACCCGTCCGGTACAGAGTGAATGTAATCCTATCCGATTATAGGGAGGAAAAAACTAAAGATTTTTTTTTTCGTGATCCAAAAAGGAATGTGGATTTTGTTGTGATAGTACTTTCGCAGATTCCCACTAAACCTGGTTAATCTGTTATCGATTGTAAGGAGACGTGTAGAAGTAAGAAGTCGGGCAACAATCAGACATTTTCTGAACCTAAAACCCCAGTTGTGAGGTGTACACGGTGAGTAAATCTCTCTCTCTCTCTGGGATAACATTTAATTCTATTTGAGAATTAATATCTCTCTCTCTCTCTCTCTCTCTCTCTCTCTCTCTCTCTCTCTCTCTCTCTCGCTCGCTCTCTCTCTCTCTCTCTGATATTTCCCCTCTGATGAGAAATTCACCCTCTCCTTCAGCAATAGAAAGATTATTTACAGGTATTTGGTCAAATGTACAATAAATTGGTTTATTTTGCCAGATAACATCATATCTTCTGAATACACGTATTACTTTCTGTGCAAGTAGTGTTGCTTTTCGAAGCATGAAGGTAAACAATTTATACAAACATGAGAACAGCAGTTCAGGCTTTGCGTGCAAGGTGTGATCATTTTTCGACATTTTTGGTATAATTATTTTATGGGCATTATATTATTTTTTTGCTTAAGCCTAACAGCTTTTTACATTAGGGTCATAGTTCAACCATTTGGAAAATAATTTTTAGGGCTGCGTTTTACAAATGTATTAGTAATGCTTATTATAAATAAGCTACCAAATCTTTTAACTTTATATCAGTATATAATACCTTAAGCATTTGAATAGTGTAGAATATATAAACGTATTTAACACAGATGATATATCATATATCGACTCCTTTGTGAGTAATTTATTTATCCCTTATATCTTACTTTATTATCACTTATAGTAAATTAAACTCATATCCTAAGTTCATTTGAAAAAAATATTTTTAAAACTTTTTTCTAATGTAAATTACCAACATATTGAGTACTTCGTAACCCATCTGTTGTACAAGATCGGGAAGACATTCTTTTGCCAATGCCCCTATAATTTCACTATTTTTTTGCTTTGAAAATCACACGCCACAAGAGCAACATGCGTCTACTCCCCGGGGTCTCGGGCTATTAACATTCGTTAATTTATAACGACTACAATGCATACTTATAAAGGGGTGGACTGGGATCAATAGTGCCCGGTTATCTAAGGAATCGGAAACTGACGTAACTTTCCGTAACACGTCGCCGAGAATAGCCCATGTTGACATTCATTTGCATGGTCGACTACCCATTAGAGAATCAGCACATAATAGTCTTTCAGAAGTTGAACCCTTGTTATAATGGCAATGCGTGTCTATGTAGCTTGATACTGCACTCCGAGAGAAAAAAAATCTCCGGACTCGGAATTTCCAGTGTGATATTTGATTCGTCTCTAACACTGTTGCGCCATGGAGATATGACAGCTACAATCAATACTTTACTGCCTGCTCAAATCAAACTAAGGATATTATTTGACAATAACCAATACTGCAATTTTCTGTGTTTCAGATATTTGGTTGGTTTTGTCATACAGCTGAGGGCTCCAGAGGCGACCCGAATCAATTAAGTTAATTGGGTTCCGTGGAATTACATATAACGCTATACGACAGCTAATGTTGCAGTGAAGAGGGATCGCCAGACTCCAACCAGAAGAGGGGGGTGTTGTTAGATGAGGGGTGATTAGCGATATATTCCGTGTGTGTGTGCTGCTTATCATTAACATAATGTAAAGAAGAAGAGAGATGCTCCATTCTCCAACGGATGCCTCTGTGTAGCGTTGTTGGAGAAACAAGAAAAACAAAATATATGCACTTATTTTTCGCCTCTGATCTGAAAGCGATTTCTTCTGTATCTCAACAGAGCTAACATCAGAAAGCTTGTTCACTGAATTCTATCCGTTGTGGAGTTATTTATGGGATATTGGTAATCTTGGATTTGATTATATTTTTGCTGGGAGACAACGTCTGTTGGGATCGTTGATTGATATAACTCTATTTTATCAGGATGGGTGACTTCGACGATTTCGATGACAAGGATCTATTTTCGGATACGTTTGATTTGTTAGAGGACATCAAATCCGCGGGCTATGATTTAAGAAAGTCGAAATTCTTCAACACACCTATCGAGAAAATATTCGATTCTCCATTTTTCACTCGAAACAGAAATCGAACTCGTGGGGAATCGTCAACTTCGAGATTTCCAAAGTTCTCGTCGAATTCGTCGAAAAAATCTACCTCGACAACAGAATCTTCAGAGACAGATTCCGGAGACGAAATATTCCACTCGAAATCTTTTCGGAGATCGGATTCGACCTACTCCACGTCTAGTCATGACACCACGAGTTCCGGGGAGACGGTTTCGGACGCTTCGTCAGCACGGAGTATTCCGAGAAAAGTCAACATCACCCGACAAATTCCTGTGCAGCATTACGTCACGTCAAACAAAAACTTTAAATCCGGGTTATCAAAAACTGACAAAGATTTTACCGTAAATGAAAAACGTTCAGTGCCCCATGAACTGTACACGCAATTAAAAAATGAGTCAAACGAGAAACGACCCCAGTCCATGTCTCCCAAACCAGAGGAACGTGTCTTGTATATGAACCCTGGTTCAAATTCTAGGTGCTTTCGCAGTAAATCTACTGACTTACAAAATATAAATGAAAGTGATTCGAATACGAAAGACAGGAGATCTGTTCCTCCGGAGCTGTGTAATGTTAGGAGATATGAACAGTCCAAGAGTCTTCCGGATGTCTTGAGGACAGACCGGATGTCGTTGCCTCCAAATGTTCCAAAGGTGGGGTGCGAAAAGGGGGAACAACCCTCTTGGGACGAACGACAGGGGCGTATAGAGGGTGCCTTAAAGTGGCTGAGGTCTGAACTGGTAAGCATATTTTACGCAATTGTTGTTTGATGGATCACAACTAACAATTTTTTTCACAAACATTAAGCAATACGAGTTTTTTTCTCAAGCAAATATTATTACGGGAATGAGGTGGAAAAGGGGGGGGGGTTAAATTTTAATACGTTTTCAAAAAAGGAAGTAAATTGATCAACAGAATGGTTATTCCATATTTACAAATTCGTGAATTAAAGAACTTTTAAAGACCAATCCTACCTATTTCTGTAATAAAAAAAAAATAACCGGTTTTGGTATGTATCATATTTCAGTTTCGTTTTCATTTACACGTACATGTACCACCAAGGTGTCATCTAGCCGTAGATGTCAGTCTCCGGTGTTACATATACGCCAACAGTAAGTGTTTAAGTTGACACCTGTTATTCACATAGAAAAAGAAACTGATCCACAGGGTTTCGCAACAACATGTTGTATTTTATCTCGATGAGGAGCGTGACGTGAGCGCTGTCCCAATCGTAGTGTATCACGGTATCACTCGATCTCTTGGCGGATCCCCGACCCCATTCATTTAACTGAATGAAATACGTCGTAAAGTAGATTTCTCTCTATTTCATTACAAGGATTTATCTATAAGGGAGAATATTAAATTGAAAGTTTTTATGACTTGTAAGCTGTTCAGCGCGTCCTCAGTTCACCAAACATCTCCAGTTGATAGGTGTGTATCGCAGCGAGTGTTACGGGTTTGAACGCACGCCAATCTGATCGCGTCAAGATTGCAGTGATAAATCAGAAGGATTTCCCCCTACCATCCCTTCTTGTTCTAGCTTACACCGACCTTGTTCATTTGACTTCATTTCTCTTCCGTTTTGTTTGGAGATGACATTGTGTTAAAATGACATAACACATAATCAACAAAGAGAACTTGTTAGTCTCTCGTGTGCGTTTTGGCACCCAGTCTCATTATTGCAGCTGAATGGGTAAACACGTTGTTTGCCGGGGACATAAAATGCTTTCTTTTGAAAAAAGCTATAAATAGGCAAATTGGGACAGATGTTTCGCACAGCAGTAACCTATTTACATAACATTTTCAATAGCTTGGAGATTTAATTACATTTTCAATTTTCCAAAACAGCGACCCCGGCCTATTTTTTTTTTTCAAGCTTAAACTTTTAAATTGCCGACATTAATATAAAAAAAATTAAGGTTGCTTTAGCTTTTGACTATTATTCTTTCTAATTAAGCAGAGTAAACATTATAAATTCACATAGAGATGGTACGTGGGGTAGTGGCGGTGGCAATTTTGTTTCAGAAATCTATGATATCTTAGATTTTATTTTTACCTATGTGCAATAAATAATATGCGATTCGAAAAAGGTCGGTCAAATATATTAATATACAAATACATTATTATTTCGCTTCTTTCTGTAAAGAACGCTTTACCAGTAATTATTATCGCTAATATATGGTATCCCTATATTTCAGGGTCTATTACGGGCCCAGGACAAGGTTCTTCTGTCTCAGCTGAAGCGATGCCAGGACACCATAGAGGTGATCAAGAAGCAGCGGTCGGAGGAGATGGAGGAGGGGGAGGAGGAAGAGGAGGGGCACTGGGAGGACTGGGAGATAGCAGGTACATGTAAAAGAGTGACAGGCGTACCCATCGTCCGCAGGGGGGGGGGGGGGGGTCACGTACATAAACGATGTATAAGCCATTCCCCGGGGGGGGGGGGGGGGGTTAGCAGGTAGTGAACAGGTGTACCCACTGGCCTGTGGGTAATGACTAGGTTATAGTAGGTTAACAGCTGTAGCATCAAGCTTTGGGGGGGGGACTGGGAAATACAAGGAAACAGCTGGAATAATTTGTCTTGTGATGATTCAGAAAAAAAATGACTGGGGGTGGGTGGGGGGGCCAAGGTATAATGGTGTTTACCATGGGGGTGCAATGTCTATCTTTGGTAATTTTTCAATGTGAGAATCCCCCACCCCCACCTCCCCCTTATCCAGATCCCAGCAATATCAGTGTTATTAAGGTAAATGTACATATTCTAGCTAAATTAAACTAAATGTTATCTGAACTAGATTCATCTCAATCACAAGTACACTGTAAATCTGTAACTGAACTACTAGATACCAACATAAGTCAGGAAGATTCATCCCAAGCTGTAGGTAAGGCTCTCCAGAATCTCTGGTATGCCATGGTAAGCAAATTTTAATTAAAAGTTAGCTGTAATACATAGATCCTCAAAAATGCTCTTGCTATATCTCTCTCTCCACTTCAAAGCATAATTAACTGGACAGGAAAGTTATGTTTACATTAGGCCATCAACTCCAATGCTGAAAGGTCAATAAATTGAACATTCTCTCATCATTTTTACCAGAGATCTCTCATAAAATTCAGTGTTAATATGATATTTGATACACTGCCAGATGATATTCTGACTGGGTATGAGATTTATGAGCTGGTGGCTCTTCTTCCAGTTTTCCTTGCTATTACCTGTAATGAACAATGGCAGAGCATGCACACTCATATTTTCTTCCTCACTCCCCTTCCAACTACAAGTAGGCTTCAGTAAAAGATCTCAGCCATGTGTTATGTCATTTAGGCTCCCTTTACTTAGTATTGTACATTCCAATGCAGAAGCTATTCCCACTGAGTAATTTCCTACATTGAGAACCACAGCATGCCTAATGACTAGCAATATTCTTACAAACTAATTTACATTGAAAAATTCTTGATATTTTCAGAATTTCCCCAGAATATAAAAAAAAACTAGATTGAAGAAATGCTCATGCTGTTTCAAGATAGAAAATGCATTTCAATAGCTTCTTTTTTTCCTGTGATAATATACATGTATATGTGCGCGTCATGCATACAGCCTATATTCAAAGTAAAAAATACCATATGTTAGAATAAAAAAAACCCTTTTCATTTTAAGCAACAGCAAAACACTTTTAAGCATTGTTTTTACTGGCTATATATCAAAATGCATCTATTGGTCCTTTTCAGAGTTTGACAGGAGGTGTAAAGAAGGGGAGATAATCGATGACCTTCCTCCATCATATAATGGAAAGACATTAGATATTTCACCTAATGTGGCAGAAGTAACATCCTGATATCAGACCACCACATAACATCGCTGTCATCCGAGACAAGTTCCTACCGCAACGGCATGCCACTGCTGCTTAAACAACCAAAAGTGTTCATCTGCCAGAAAAATCAATGAGAAGCCCCCTGTTTCTAAAGAACAAAGTGTTCATCATCTGTTGGTGCATACCAGACAATTCTTAGTGGAGCACTTGAATGCAAAAGTTTTAACATGCAACGAGCTGTATTTGGTTTAGGAGAGTGGGTGAGGAGTCATTATTCACTCCATTCATGCAGATGTTGGGGAAAATGACAGGTCACATGATTGATGGACAGTGAGGAGGGAAGCACTTGTTGCAGGGATTTCTAATTCATGAAGAACCAACGAGAACCATAAACTTAAACCAATATCTGCATGATGCCTATCACACAGTGCATGTTCATGGAGCGCAAGTCAATTTGGTGCAAAGGTGTTAAAGCTCTAAAGGCATAGAGGGGTGAATTTTAACCCATCTACAGGAATTGTTGGCAGTAACCATGACAAACTATCTTTTTTAATTACATAAATCAGGAATTTTAATATCTCTGTGAAAATAGTCATAAATTCATAACTTTTGCAGCATACCATGATAAATAATTGTGCCAAATATTTAAAACCATAATAATACTCAAGAGTAGTTACTTCATATTTCAGTGCCAATCTGCACACTTAAGAACACAGGTGACGTTCCTCAATTTTAGATAATTTTTCTTGATAGATTATTTCTTCTTTATTTGCATTTAAACCTGTTAATGCCCACAAACTCAGGGTGCATTACCAGGCTATATTTGGAGTTAGAATATTTTGAATTTTTCTTTTAATTGAATGCTGATTAAAAACGTCATAGTATATATTTCTAATTGAAACTATATATCCAAATAGAAAAATATCATATAACATGAAAATATAATTTTGGAATAACATAGTGGAAATCTTCACATTGCGGATATGATAAAATAGAAAATAATGAAAGATAGGTCGCGTCTGACCTTAATGCACACGATTTTGTTTTTCAAAATGACAAAACTTAATTAACAGCATCCCATAATTTTATTAAATTTTTATGCTAATGAGATGCTAAGGATTTTATCTGATCAATGTTGCTTTATTGTTTTTCATACAGCAGTCCAAAGAGGGTATGAATAATCTTTGAACTTGCTTGGCTTTATTGAGACGCAGTACATGCATTGTCTGTTTTATTTCTCAACAAACTCTGAAAGAGTTTTTTATTTGTTATTGAATGGAATGTTTAAACCCCATTTTCTACTGAATAGAAAAGATACAATAAAAATTAAAAAACAAATTAACATCATGAGTTGTTTTCAATGGTATTTTAATTAACAACCAATGTTTTTTAAACAAAGAAGAATCCTACAGATATTTTCTACTAGCTGTTATCCAAATCTTGATCAGTAGAAAATTGATTTTTCTTTATAATCTGGTGATGTGAATCTACCTGTGAAATCTTGGGATAATAATAGATGACAATAAAACAGCACTCTATAATTCATAGCCTAAATATCAATGTTCATTATGGGGTATTGATTTTGATTGGAAAAAAAGGAGAAAACACCTCTAGGTAAAAACAGCTAGGGTTTTAATAACACCATTAATGTTGTATTCTGTGCTAATGTGATATATGACGCACTATTGAAATTGTATTAGGGTCATCCATTTTACATGGATTAAATTCAAACACATGTACACAATTACCAGTAATGACAGTGACAGAATCTTTAAATATATGTCATTATAGCAATGGATTTTAAATCTGGTCAATTTGAAAATACATGTGTGATTAATGACACGGACATATTTGGATCAAGGATTCTAAGTAATTTTGTTACACTTAGCATCCTCATATAAAAATGTTTCGGTTCATTAGTTTAAAGAAAAAGTAATACATGTATATAGTCAACACTGGTGCCAGTTGTTTTTAGAAATAGTTTTCTTGGTCTCACAAATTTATACATGTATGCACATGACTACACGCACAAGATAGTTGGCAGTTTATCAAATGAAAACGAGAACACCCCGGCACATCTATTGAGATCTTTTCACTGTTCTCCACCTGGATTGAAGTTTGCCATGATGACAACCTTGTTACATGTATCCTACATAAACATGTCGTCATAGCCCGGGGGAGGCATGTGGTCAGGATCAGGCCTGGAAATAAGGTTACACAATTATATATATACTGTGTAAATCTAATATAGATATTCTGATACTGCTAATGTGATCTAATCAAACATTGACCTATAATCACATTAACATAATTTCAATAAATGCACATTAAAATGATATCAATGATTGGCATTAATGCTGATGTTGCCTTTACAGGCAGCTACTAGAACTATCAGCTGTTATAGTGGTGCGATCAGCTGTTATAGAACAATATCTCACCCTGGCCTCATTCCTGGGGGTCCAAAGGGGTCAAATCTGGCTCCAGGGGGAACAGCACCCCTGTGGATAAAAACATTAGCATAAGACTACAAGGATAAATCAAAGGCATGACAGATTTCTTTAAGTAATACTTGTAAATTCTAATATACACATGGCAAACCACTTTCAAATCTTTTTTTTTTCTTCTATAGTGATTTTTATAATCTAATTCCATAACAATATAATTAGATGCTGACTGGCATACCAGTTTTTGTAAATGAAACAATCAAACGAAGATTAAATAGATAGTCTACATTGATACATGAAAAAACTATGCTCAACATGTATAATGGTAAACATGTCAACAAGAGAATAGATTTTGTGTGAGCACTGACGGTGGGAGTCTGCTGGGAAGTCCAGCGCTGGGGTCAGGCCGCATGCCAGGTACACCAGTCCTCAGCGGGTCAAACATCATTCCTCCACCTCGTCCTGCAGCAAACGGATCAAGGTCACCTCTTCCAATGGAAAATGGGTCATCTAGTTCATTCCTTATTTTTTTAAAAGAGAACATTATACATGTATATGCTTGCTCTTTTTGTACACTACATTTTGCTAAATCTTAAATTTACAGTTTTTTAAGCAATAGAACACTTCTGAAAAACAAAATCTATTTCAAACTTTCTTTATAAATTTTAATAGCTGAAAAGAGTAAAATAAGGGAGAGTTATGGTGATACATGTATAAAATTTATATGTCAACACATTACCCATATTTTGAAATCTACATTCTAAACAGCATAAGTTCGGAACTGGTAATATTTTACACCATTATAAATCACCCTAAAAAAATTATAACTTGCTGATGCATTTTTTTGTTTGTACATGTACAGTAGTGAAATGTAAAAAGAAAGACAACTGTGATTAAATGTATATGTACATACCAACCACCAGGGTTACGCATTGGTGGTCTTCTAGGAGGAACTCGGAGGGGATCCTCTTCCTCTAACCTTGACCTTTGACCCCTAGCCCTTTCCTGACTTGGTTGACTTCTACTGGTACTCTGGGGCTTTAGTACTGGATCCACAATAGATGATTTAAACAAGGCACACAATTCATCTAAATTTTTGTATGTCCTGTAAGAAAAAAAAATAGTTTACTATGTAGATACTATTTAAAGAATAAGGAGTCATTCTTTGAGTATTATGAGGTGATAATTTTGGTTGGGGCATGATCAAATCCAATAAAGTCTGAAGGGGTTTATGATAGATTTGATCATGCACTGACCAAATTTTTTACCTCATAATATTCAAAGAATGATTCCTTATTACTTATATTTATATAATTTTAAGCAATTGTACAATTGAATAATTGAATATAAATTAGCAAACCCCGTTCGCGCCCTAATTATACGTCGTTTAAATTTATTAGACTGTATAGTACAAAATTGATACATAGTGCTATCACAGGCAAAGACACTGAAAAATTTAACTATTGTGTTATAGCTTCATGTATTTTAGCAGAGTAAAAATGGAGGGGGGGGATGAAATCAGCTCATAAAGAGAATTCAGCATTATATCTAAGATTCAATACTTCAGTTGTGTGTCATTTTCTGTGTAGTCAGTATTACTACCTGTGTACTACAGTCAGTGTTATTACCTGTGTACTGTAGTCAGTGTTATTACCTGTGTACTGTAGCCAGTGTTAGTACCTGTGTACTGGCAGTCAGTGTTGTCACCTGTGTATTATGTGTATTACCTGTGTATTCAGTGTATTATCTGTCATAAGATTCAAAAATATAAGTTTAGTAGTCATTGTTATTTCTTGTGTAGTCGTGTTATTTCTTGTGTAGTCATTGTTATTTCTTGTGTAGTCTGTGTTACCTGTCGTAAGATTCAATAATATAAGTTAAGTAGTCATTGTTATTTTTGTGTAGTCATTGTTATTTCTTGTGTAGTCATTGCTATTACTTGTGCAGTCATTGTTATTTCTTGTGCAGTCATTATTTCTTGTGCAGTCAGTGTTATTTCTTGTGCAGTCAGTGTTATTTCTTGTGTAGTCAGTGTTATTTCTTGTGTAGTCATGTTATTTCTTGTGTAGTCTGTTTTATTTCTTGTGTAGTCTGTGTTATTTCTTGTGTAGTTTGTGTTACCTGTCGTAAGATTCAACACTTCCAGTTGTGTAGTCAGCTGTTCTCACATTTAAACTCTCCACTGCTTCTGTTCCCTTTTTCTAAAATCCAAAAATAAGAACCTATTTTATCTATGATATTTAATGCATAAATATCTTATTTAATTCATATCTTTAATAATACAATAATACAGTAAAACACTGTTATAACGAAGTGCCAGGGATGGGCGATTTTGCTTCGTTATAAGCGTAATTCGTTATATCCATCAACTTTACAACATATAATGTAGTCACAGGAAATGAAATTCACTTCGCTGTAAGCGTCAATTCATTATAAGCGTGTTCGCTATAACCGTGTTTTACTGTATAGAGATAAATTGAGAAATAGGTAAATATAAACTTAAGTATCAAAACCAAGAGTTTAATACATTTATCAGTACCATGAAATGAAGTAGAAAATCATCCTCAATCTGGATCACTTTAAGAATATAAACAGCATCTTTCTCAGGTTTTGAGGAATAGCGCATGGCGTAGAAGCTGGGGGAGGAGTTCCATCCAGTGGGTAGACTCTCAGATCCTTGCTCTGTCGATGTATCTGATGACTAGAAGATGATCAAGAACATTTATAGCAGGTATGGTCACGAATGAATACAGATGTAACCACAGTATATGGAACTTAATCACAATATAAAAGTATTTCCCACATGCACATAATACAATGTACATGTCTTTAGGGGAGGTGATTGTATCTTCGATACAAATAAAATGAGATTAAGTCATTGAGACTACTAAGGTGGTCTATTGCCATATGATGGCAAATTTTTCATTTGTATAAATATCAGCTGAATCTCAAGCAGGATCTTCTTGAGCTTGATGGTTGATTCTGTATTACTTTGGTGTGGTTGATTGATTTACACAAGAACAAATTCTATCATTCCACAGTTTCCACTAACAGTGCATCAGTTTGCTTGATCAAGGATTCTAAATACCTGAGTATTTCATAAGTTGGTATCATATTAATCACTGATTTGCTGTTTGATTTCCCTGAAATGAATATCATAATTTGCAAACAAGAATCCAACATGTGTTTTATTAACCAAATGCAGTAAATGACAGTTTATAAGTATGGACCCATTTGTAGCAAACTGTCAGCAACATGTGATCGAATCAAACATGCAGCAAACACTAACTAATCAATAATCTGCTATCATACACATGCGAAAGGTCTTTCAGCTAAGTTTCTTATGTAAAAGAAGGAGATCCATAAGACCTAGTCTGAAATATCTGACGTTTCCTGGCTTTTTTAACGATTTTGATATTTTACTTGCCAGATGTCAGAACTGGCACCATTATGAAAAACTAGTTAGAAGCGGCAAATTTCCTTTTTTTTCGTAATAGCCCGGTTCTGACATTTTCCTGGCAAGTAAAATATCAAAATCATTAAAAAAGCCATAAAAACATCAGATATTTTGGACTAGAGAAGACCTCAATGTGAGGAAATGGCAAACGCTACCTTGAGTAAGTATCATATTTATATAAACAAGGAACAATTTGAATATTTATATCTATTACAACAACTTTCTTTTCCACATCTATTCTAAATATCATTGATTGCGATTGGTCACTTCCATCAGCTGTATTGATGGGTTTTGTGATTGATATGCAAAAATGTATTTTCAACGAAATTGAACAGCCCTGAATGATTTGGTAACCAACATTAGAAATCTTGGTAATCTTGATTTAACAAACGAAAACGTTGTTAGAGAATTATACTTATTTTATCAAGTAAATATTATCATTAGCGTTATATTTTTTGCTTTTCTTAACATCAAAAGTGAAAGTAGACAATGACAACGCAGTATGAATTATGAAAACTGTCACAACAGATTTTACCTCCTCTCCATTTCCTAGACATTTAAACCCCTTTGATATTAGCTCCCAGTGAAGAACAGCAATCAAAGCATCATGACTTGTCTTGATTTGACTCTTAATGCTGTTAAACAGAAGTTCTAATCCAGGAGAGGCCATTCTGAAAGTAATCTCTAAACAAATTGTCTAAATTGTTTATTTTGTTTTTATTCGTTCAATTATCTCTTCATTTTTACCAATTTAGGCCAAATGATTTAAATTTGTATGTTTCAAAATGAAATGATTTTGACGAAAGTATTGATTTTTATTAATCTTTTTGTCGTTTAATTTTGTTTTCAGATTAAAGAGAACCAGACTAAAACATGGCTGCCCCCATGAACACAAACGCGAGTAGTCTGCAGTGCAAACATGGAAAACCATACTTGCTGTATTTTGCAAATCATCACACAGACTTCAGAAAAGCTGTACGTATGGCATATCTCAACTTGTTAGTATCGAATATTGAGTTACCCAGTTCATGATTACCGCCATGATAAACAGGCATAACGTTACTGACTCAACGTACGTTCAGTCACCTCTGGTATTGGAACTGACGTACCTAGAGAGAGAGCGCATATAACTTGTAAATTTTTTAGATTAAATTATTTTAAAATCTCCAATGAAGGCTCAGCGGATACAACTGCTTTGTTCAGTTGCACTGTGTAGAAACGGACTAGGGTAACGCTAGAAAGAATAATCTTACCGTGACCAGGCTACGCTCAGGTCACAGTAAGAATTCGTCCCATATACTTGCAATGTAGCAGCCGCGAAGCGGATCAGCTTCGCGTCGATTTTAAGTCTGTTAAAAATAATCTGCAGGGGAAAAACACATTTTTATACACTACAAACCTTTTTGAACATGCATATGTAGTTAAATCCACAAAATATCCATTTAATTAGTCGTACTTAGGCATTTTGTTAATAAACACGTTTGAATTGCCTGCCATTTCGTAGGAAATCGTACTCGGAATGTCTCGGATTTTATCGTAAACATGGCGACCGTAAACAGCAAATTTTCACATGTGATGTTACAAGTGGCTGTGATTTCGTTACAAAAACAGTTTATGAGGTAAAATGGGATTATAAAAGAGCAACATTGTAGGTATTTGAGACCAATCATATGAAAATTTAGGCGAGATATAGCGCGATATAATTTTTTTATTTGCTACGAAGCGAGTATATGGGACGAATTCTATCGTTAAACCGGGTCATGTCATTTTAACGATAGAACATTCTATCTAGGGTAACGCACTGTACCCTAGTCCTAGTCCGAAAAATCTGACGTTTTCCCTGCTTTTTTTTAACGATTTTGATATTTTTCATGCCAGGAAAACGTCAGAACCAGCGCCATTACGAAAATTGGATATTCGTCGCCTCCAACTGGAGGCGGCATCCTCGGCTCGCAGAACTTATAAGGGGGTGTCATGTTGTAAATTTTGAATTTACTGGGTGGTGTAAATACGTTGTTAATTTTGTATTTACACCCACCGAGATTAAAATAAAAAATTTACAGCTATGCAATCACTGGATTATTATTTTTTATCTAACTGCGTAGAAGAATATTTTCCACCGCATAGAAGAATATTTTCCGTACATAAAATCAGAAAAAAAATCAAAACTACTAGAAGATGCGCATAACGAAATAACAATGAAGTTTCCGCAGTGTATCACTGTTTTATGATTTCCTTTTTTAAAATTTCAGACCAAACATCTGTATAACCGTGTATATTTCCTAGCTTAATTGCTTGGACAAATTAATTGTAATCATTGTGATTAAACATCTTGTTACTTTCCGTTAAGAGGGTTGATAAGAGTAAATAATTACATGTAAAATCCTTATTTTTTTCTTCTCTCGCATATCATAGAATATGAACAGGATATTTTTCACTCTTTTTTTTGTTGTTGCTGAATTTCCTATCATTCAAAATTGTACTATACAGCTTTAAAATCAATTTATATCTATTGGCCATTGACATAACAGAGACGCGTGACCACCCTGTGAATGAAATCAAATACCCAAAATTTGATAAACAGGTTCAGACAGTTAGCCGATGTCCAAGGTTATGTATGTGTGATAACTGTACACATGCAATCATGGTATTAAAACCTGCATACATTTTAAAACATCACAGTGTCATTTAAAGTTGATTTGGATTACCTATGAAAGTCATAATTTGTTAACCGTATAAAATATGTTGACGTATTGCGTATTTGAATATTGTACCGATACGGAAACATTATAGACATTCTTAATAGGCAGCCTCCATTTCAAAACTGTCTTATTCTTTTGTTTGTTGAAAAAGAATACAAGTTTGATTAAAAGATTAGTACAGTGTTTATTGTTTTCTATGAGTTAAATGTTCCTAATGAATTAGTCTAATGAAACATTTTACACAGTTCTCGCAGGCTTTCCTCGTAAGGCTTTACGCGCCTGATGTGACCCGCAATTCACGACTGTAATGGTTATAAACACTTCTTCGTGCAGACATTTTGCTGAATAAAAAGGCTTAAAATTAAAATTTTTAAGTCTCAAATTACAAGTTCTTAATCGTAAAGTAATAGACAGAAATCAAATTACCTGGGTACAGGGTATTACGAATATGCGTTAAGGTACATGTATATGATTGCGAGGAAGGGGGTTAAAATCGCGTGACATCGACATGGTCATTGTAGAACACAAATTTTGTTCATTATTTGTTTCGTTTTTATAATTGAAATATGTTGGAAATTTTTATTTATTAAATATTAATCATGCATACATATGTCTTTGTCAGACGTCAAATAGCAATACGTGTAATGAAATCATGTCTTTTCAGTGTTGTGGTGTTTTACGCAATGCGTTATCGATTTGCTAGAAGAAGTGCGTTTCTAATCTACAAAGATAGCCCCTTAAGATAGACCCAGAAAAGTATATAAGAAGACATTTATGCTCTCTATAAGAAATTTCTTATAGCGTTACCCTAATCACACTTAAAGTTTTCAAAATCTTTACCCTAGTCACGAACTTCCTTTACCCTAATCATAGTCGAATATTTTCCTTGCTCTTGCACTATAGTAAGGAAAGATTCTGCAAACGTTTTACAATTGTTATGTTTATACACTTCAAATCGTGTAAAGTAGTGTATTTATTTCGTCATACAACCCCGAAAAATGCGGAAATTTAGTACAAAATAATCGAAGCGTGCTTCCCTAATGCCATCTTGTAAATGTATGTAGGGTAAAATGTGTGTTACCCTAGTCCGTTTCTACACAGTGAGTTGGTTCCAATCACAATTATTGTGCCTACATGTAGTGTGACGGGATTCAGATATGATGGGGTTAGATACATCTACAAAGGGATGATTATTAACTACACAAACTAGTCCAGATCTTTTTCTCAAGTGGTAACATTCCTGTCATTGGACCAAGTCACTCGGGCTCAGTCAGTCACCACTGCCAGCGAGCTGCTCTTCCTTCCCTGTTACTAATTGGAGTCTCATCCAACCCACTATCCAATGTGAAGTGGTTCCATTCAATTGTGTAGGTTAAATCCGAGGAGTGAGGGAGTGTGATGAGGTTACGGATAGATATGATTACTAACCAGTGCAACTGGTCTGGATCTTTTGGTCTTGTGGTAACATTCTTGATATCAGACTAGATGACTCAGGTTCAGTCCCCGGTATCAGCGAGGTGCTCTCCCTTTCCTGTTACATTTTAAAGAAAGCCTGTATCCTCTCGTTATTCACTGGTTCAAGTTTGAGGTACGATTTTGATGAAATGGTTGGCACAGTTCCTTTAACACTTCATATAATTTCATCCGACGATCTTGCATTGTGGGAAGTTCAGGTTGACAAGGTCGCATCTGAAGATAAAACCTAATAAAATATAAGTATTCTAGCCCTTTTAGAGATGGCATCAATGTGAGTAGTCAGTTTCATGTCGAGAGAGATTATGAGACCAAATTAAGGATTAATTGGGACCTTTTTCAGTATTGTACGTTAAACTGATTGGAGTATGAAGGTTTCACAGGGATCTTAGAACAATGCATTGAAATGCATACTACAGTTGTCTGATCATTCTTCCAGGCCTAGGTGTTCCTTCTGCAACAATAAATGACCATCATAATTCCTAATTTTGCAATGAAATGAGCAATTGTCTGCGAATAGGTGGATTAAGGATCTGACCTGGTAGATGATGATCATTTTAAGTATGACTTAAGAAGAATAGAAGTCCTAGGACTGTACCTTGGGGGACATCTTAAAGCAATATGAGCTGTATTTATTAGAATTTTATTTTGCTGAAAAAACCTGTTAGTATGATAAGTCTGCATGTAACTTAAACTTTTATGATAAATAAGATTTGAGAAAAACATTAATTTTTGTCAGAGGAATGATTTCTCTTCTGAGGAATATATAGCAGATCAATTTTTGTACAGGACGACAATATTTCAATTTTGCTCCAATTAAGGCTTCTTAACAGCCTTCCACAAAAATATGGCTAACAGAAATTTACAAACCATGATGCTTTCTATAATTTTAGTAGAAAATAACATTTTCGTAAAAAAAAAATTTTCATTATGAAAATTGCAGCTCATATTGCTTTAAATAAAAGAACATTATCAAATTGTTTGCCTTTTTATCTCAAATTTTATCTCTTTAGAAAATGATATTTAAGTACATATAAGTGTCTTGAAAAATACTTTTACGTAGTGTTCATAATTTGATGAATACATGTATTATTGATTTACAATATGCAGTATTGTTCTGATATTTCATTTCTCTCTCAACACACAGGAGTTGGTGGCACTGGCTGACATGTTTGGCATTGACCTTCCAGTGGCAGATTTGAAGTTTCTTGACAAAGAGGTATTACATGTATTGATTATTAAAAGTTACTTTTGACAATGTCCATTATGCTAGTTTATATTGTTTAATTTAATTTCTTATTAGCCATGAAAAAATGGTAATACACTTTGCTAACTCATGACATCTCAAGTCAATGAATGTAGCCAAGTGGCTCTTATATTTCTGTGAGCACCAGGAACCAAAACATGAAAATGTTCCTGGAACCTTACACTATTTTTTAATTGTCTTAGTCTACCCAATCACATGTAATGGTACACATTGATGGTGTCACTTACCCAATCACATGTAATGGTACACATTGATGGTGTCACTTACCCAATCACAGGGAATGGTACACATTGATGGTGTCACTTACCCAATCACATGGAATGGTACACATTGATGGTGTCACTTACCCAATCACATGGAATGGTACACATTGATGGTGTCACTTACCCAATCACATGGAATGGTACACATTGATGGTGTCACTTACCCAATCACATGTAATGGTACACATTGATGGTGTCACTTACTCATTATAGTTTCCAAAATATTATCATGGATTTTGGTCCAATTGCTCTAGCTTCATGCATCACAGATGGATATTGCTGTAAGTTTTATTTGCTGTAAAAAGAGGATAAACCCCAAAATGGCCACAATTTCATCTTCTATGAAATTTAAATGCAGATTATTTTTAAACTAGAAAATTATGTACAGTTGTTTAAATAATATGTGGATATACATGTACATATTTGTTGTACACTGGATTGAATGCTATGGTCATGCCATTTTTGATTTTGTAAGGACTGAAAATAATTATAATAAATCAATGAAGTTCGATCATGATTTCTTTTTTAGTGTCCATTTTTTGTTGTCCCTCTATCTTCAGAGGCAGATGCCAAGCAATTAGCCAGTAGAAGTGTGCTGATTAAGTAAGCACTTATCTTTCTTATTCAGTGTTTTGGTGGCAAATCTAACAAAGAATTTGTGTTTTTAATTTATTTTACAGTCTTAGTTAAACAAATACCACATAGTTGTGTGTTTATTCAATATTGAATACATTAATGGTATACAATGTACCTCTTTTAGATCAATTATTGAATTGTGGGGCCATGGGATTACTCATGAAGATTTGTATGAAGACCTCAGAAAATTTAAGGACACAGTGGTAATATATCCATAATCCTTTGATATAAATTAAAAAAAAATCAATTTAGAAAATGTTAAAAAAAAAAGAAGTTTTCAGCCTTATAAAATGGCCAATTCTTTTGAGTGGGGACTGCTCTTTATCTTTCAGATGTCACATCTAATGGACACTGCTTCATTTAAAATTGTTGTTGATGGTTTCAATAAGTCACTCCCTCAAAAATACAAAGTCCAGAGGATTGAGGTTTGCATACTAGTATACTTTTTATTTATGTATAATGGTAATTAACACAAGATTAGTGTATTACTTGCGCACAACACTTTTTAAAACTCTTGAGCTGACAAGATTCCTAATTGTAAATATCAAACCAATCTGTAATTTTTTCCACTATACTTAGTAACAAAACACAGGAGAAAAAATGGGCATCATATATGGATTTTATTGTACATGTACAAAATGAATATACACCATATTTTTTAGTGCATCTGAGAATAAAGATAAAGATTATGTATTCCAATTTTGGGCCCAGATGGCAAACAATTTTACAATTATTAGAATATACATGTATATAACTTAAAACTGTCAAGAAACATTCATTAGAGAAAGGCCTTTATGTAAGAGGGTGAAATGTGTCAACAGTATGATAGCTAGGTATTAATTGAAAAAGTATATCTATTTTCAGAAGCTTACAGAGGATGCTCTTCCTTTCAGTGGTAAAATAGACTTAAAAAATCCTGATCAACTATACTATTTACTAGAGGATTATGGAAAACAGTCCAAGAATGCTGAATCAGTCCCACAACATGTGTACTTTGGTAGGTGGGTAAGTGTTCTATTAAAGAATCTTTTATTCATTAGTTTTATGATCCATGTGCATGTACATGTATATTGTTTAAATGGGTTTTTGTACATATCAATACTGTATCATGGTTGTTTTTTATTACTTTTTTGTAACCATAATTTTTCACTATTTTGCTATTTTTTTCCTAATATTCCAATATACAATCCTATCCCCAAGAAACAAACCAAGATGTATTTATATTAGTACTAGAAGTAGTAACAACTGTTGTTCATTGATTTTTCTCCTAATTTGTGTTTCAATAACATCCTTTTTTACAGGTTGCAGATGGAAATAGAAATGAAATTCAAAACCAGGAGGTCAATAAAAGATCCTTTATTGGTATGTCCTTGTGTATTTTTTATTTTGCTACAAATTAATGTTGCTTACAGTTGCCGGTACGCCAATTCTTTTCCAAGCTTAAAAATGTTTAGCAATGTTTTGGAGATTTTTCTCATTTTATCAGGAAATACCAGCATGGAATCAAGTCTTTCACTCCTGATGGCCAACTTATCAAAAGTTCAGAAAAATATGTTGGTGATTGACCCATTTGTGGGGACAGGTGAATTTTTTATATCTATGACAACTACATGTATGAATAGTAAATTTTGAGGATTAAGTATCAAAGATATAAAAATAGAAAACCAACCAAAACAAGTGCATGTACATGTATATTATATATCATTATATGAATGTTTTGTAGGAAGCATTCTTGTTCCCTGTGCGTATCATCAGGCGTATGTCATGGGAACAGATATCAATTACTTGCTTCTACATGCCAAAGGTTAGTTTACACATCACTTGATTATTATTACCCAGTAGGTATTGGTTTCAACAGAAAGTGCAACATCCTTTACAGAAAACTTAAGGTGGTATCTGTTATTATTAATGTGGATTAAAATACTTTCA
Source organism: Magallana ariakensis (assembly GCA_020458035.1). Classification (NCBI taxonomy): domain Eukaryota; kingdom Metazoa; phylum Mollusca; class Bivalvia; order Ostreida; family Ostreidae; genus Magallana; species Magallana ariakensis. Next base: position 45,217,888 of record CM035818.1, on the reverse strand, counting down.
CCGGTTTAGAATTTTCAAATTTTACATTATTTGACTAAAAAATATGTTTTAAAAATTTTTGGAAAGGTAAAAAAAAATTTAAACCCCCAGCGCGATTCAAACTCATGACTAGAGATCCGTAGTGAACCCTCTAACCCACTACGCTACGCTGTTAGATGGCAATTTTGGGAAAGAAACAATTTATAAACTAATACTTGATTGTATTGTTTATTTAGACAGATACGCTATAAACACAATTTTTATTTTACAATTTTTGCCGTGATGTGATCATCAATATATCTCACATGCTCTATCTGCAAGTATTTTAGTATCGAACGCTGAATTTTCTGATTCCTGTTGTTACATGATAGATAGGCTGTATACACAATGTTTCCTTTCAATACAGTAAAACATACTTATAACGAAGTGCCAGGGATTAGCGATTTTAATTCGTTATAAGCATAATTTGTTATATCCGTCAATTTTACAACATGTAATAAAGTCATGTGGAATAAAACTCACTTCGCTGTAAGCGTCAATTCATTATAAGCATGTTCGCTATAACCGTGTTTAACTGTAGTACGAGGTTGTAACTGTTGTAGCTAAGCCCAGCAGACATAAACAGAAGACGAGGTCCCCGGACGAGAGCATCAGGAACAACCTGGCAGGGTATGGGTTGGAGGCCTATTACTGTGACATCATGGTGGCCGATGCCTCACGACACGCCATGTGGAGAACAACAGAAATATTTGATGCCATCATCACAGATCGTATGTTCATTACTAACATAATTTTATTATCAGTGCTTACTGTAAAGCAAATTTTATTTATGTGAAAAAAAATTTTGACAAGGCAAATATTTCTCAATGCAAACCATTCCTGTAATATCTCATTAATTTTGTTAAAGATTATCAAAATGGACTTGGTTGCTAAAATAAGTTGCCAGTGAACTGGTTAATCACATGTACATGTATATTAAAAAAAAAAAAAAAAAAAAAATTGGTTGAAAAAAATAGAAGCAAATCATCATTTAGATATAATGGTGGTAAGACATATATATACATCTATATTTTGGGATCAATTTTAGCACCTTATGGTATCAGGGAAGGGGCCAAGAAAGTTGGGAAAGAAGAGGCTGTCACACTAACCCCAGATCAGTGAGCAATACTAGTAGTTACACTTGTTTGATACAAACATACTCATTTACATCATTTTGGCTCCTACATGCAAATAATGTAGGCAATGCCTGTTGTCAATTTATTTCTTTCATAATAAAATATTGTTAATGAAAATTAAATTATTAAGTTGGGTTTTTTTTTCAGACGAGTAGATCACATCCCTCAGAAGGTGGAGTATGATTTGTCCAATATTTTCACCGACCTTCTAAACTTTGCATACAAATTCTTACGGACTGGTGGACGACTGACTTACTGGTTCCCAGTATATAGAGCTAAGTAAGTTTTGAATCAGTGTGCAACTTAATGTGTCTTATTAAAAATCATTGCAATATTTCAATCAGTTTTAAGCTCTTGAATTCACACGTTTTATAGTAACTCATTTTTAAATAGTTACAAGGAGGAAAACATTCCGCATCACCCATGTATGAGGCTGGTGTCAAATTGTGAACAAACAATGAACCTCAGGATATCGCGTCGTCTGATCACCATGGAGAAGATTCACCCATTCAGGGTCAGTACTGAAATATGCTTTTACCTGTATGTGGCCAATGGGGGTCTATTTGTTTATGGTTTTTCATCAATTCATATGCTCCAGTGTTATCATGAAAGATGTTGTCTGTTCTTCGTATTAAGGTGGTATGGGACACCTGTCGATGTTAATGTGGATAGAAGTTCATTTTAATCAAGATACTTTCACTGGTGCAGAATTTTCAATTTTACACTATTTGACCTAAAAATTTGTTTTAAAACTTGTTGGAAAGGTAAAACTTATAAAAGCCCAGAGGGATTTGAACACATGACTAACAGATTCCTATTTAAAGCTCTAACTACGCTGTAAGGCAACAAATTTGGGAAAGAAAAGAATAATAAAATTATAATTGATTTTATTGTTTATTTCGATTTGAAGTACCTCACATTATGGAAGTGTCCCATACCACCTTAATATGTACCTGTATATACTGAAATCAACAAAATTTTATCTATGGTATACAGGCATTTTGCCAAGTTATTCCATTTTTGCCCAGCTGAATTGTAATGGAAATTGCATCAAATGTAGAGATTATGTAAATAATTTTCAATACCACATGGAAGGTTTGAACCTCCTTACCTCAGACATTAACTATTTACATGTGTTTTGCAGTATTGCCAATGAGATAATGTCTTGATGATTTCCATAGAATAATAAAAACATTTTAAGATTTAGCATTTTTCTATATAAAAGAAAAATCTACAAAAAATTAATACCTAACTTTTTGATAGAGTTAATGAATATTGTTGCGTTTAAAAGATTATAATGACTAGAAATATGTCTTTATTGATGAGATTAGAAATGGCTAGGAATTTGTTGATGTAACTAAAATCTGAGTTCATCTCCTAATCAACTTGAAGTTCACTCATACTGATGATAACATTTATGTTGGATGTTTTGTTTCAGGAAGATAAGTCACTGGCCAGTCAGACACATACAGATCATTACTTGAACTCATCCTTCAGGAACATGTATTTCAACGTGTCAGAAAATCAACAGAAATCTGTCACCACAGAAGGAAACTCGCGGGTCAGTAAAAAGCCGCCATAATCATATATTTGAAGATACAACTAAACACTATACAATAGATCCAATGGATACAAGCAACTCCCAAAATGGAACAGGATAAAGGGAGGTCACTGGAGATTCAGAAATCTTGCGAAAGTAAACTACGAGATTGAACTAATCTTGCAGCACTTTTATAACAGACAAGGATATGTAAAATAGCTTATCCAAACTCAGCATCATTTGATGTTATAAATTCTAAACACAATTCTCAGAAAACTTGATGTCTGTGATATATGTCATTTTACATTATACACGTAATAATAAAGGCTAAAAGGGGCATGGTCACGATTTTAGTCAAAAATTATTTTTCCGATTTTAATGTTTACAGTGCTTTGGTAAGGTATTATTAATATGCAACCAAAATATCAGTGTCATTCGTTGAGTTATAAGCGAGTGAAAAGCTTACAATTCTTCGCTATGTAAACAAAACTTTTGTTTATATTTTGAATGTTGAGGTGAAAATTCCAGTTTGAGACCTAAAATGAATGTGGTAAACATTAGGAACTGTTTCTTTATGCTTAAAATGAATAAGAAGAAAGACAAATCAGCTTGAAAAAGATTTTTTACTGGTATATTGAACCTATGTAAACAAAAACAGGGCACGAGCCTCGTTTACATGACAAAAAATTGTGAGCCCCGTATCTTGCTTATAACTCTACGACTGACTCTCAAATTTCATTTGATCATTTGAAATGCATTTCTAAAGCTTTGTAAATAATGAAAACAGAAAAATAGAATTTGACCAAAATCGTGACCATGCCCCTTTAAGAAGCAATATACATTGTTGTCTTTTAAATGATTTATTTCTTGAATTTTGTTGTCCAGAGCAAATTAATTTACATGCCAACTATTTGTTACCCAAGCAATCCCTGTGATATTTTCAAATTTTCATTATTATGAGGAAAATAATGTCTACTCGGTACTTTTTTCTCTTATTGCTGGAAATTCATCTTCCAAAATGAATTGAAAAACATAATATGGAAAGAAAGGATTTTGATATTAAAACTTTATTCTGAATATAAATAAATAGTGTGTTCAAAATAAGTACATGTACATAAACTATGTGAAAAAAGAAATGTGCTGTAAAGTGATTTAACAAATACACCAGTACATTCCTATGTAAACTTCAAAACACACGTCCCTCTAAAATCAAATGCTTGATTTCTGTATCATTTTAAATTTTTGTCCTTCAAATTAAACTTGTTTCTTATTTTATAAATTTTGGATCTTCGAACTACTGTAAAAGATTTGCAATTGGAACACATCTTAAACTTAAATTCACATGCATGTCTCAACAATTTTCTTTAGATAATTACAATCAACAAGCCCTAGCTGCTTATTGTTTTTCTCTGTCAGAAGACACCACAATAAATGCATATATTCAATGAATGATTTAAATTTAAACATTGTGTGTAGGAAATGTGCTGTAGTAAACACTGGACATGGAGCCTGTTTGACAGCTTGATAGTGGACTATTATTCATTTCCACATGACCAATGTTGTGAGAAGATGATGGTGCATTCAGAACAGCAATCTCAGAAATGCTATCAATGTTCATGTCCTTGTATTTTCAGTTTGACGTTTTCTCTGTAAGTGACTCGAGCACTCGTTCAATAGACTCCAATACCCTGGTTTGATTTGTGAGATCTTCAGGCTGGACAGTCTTCAAAATGGAAAAACAATCAAATGTACACTTAAGCATAGTTAACAATGTAAGACACATCACCAGAAACCCAAGGCCAGTTTTGCATTTGCTTTCCAACTGTTGGCTGTCAGAAAATTTCTCCACATCATGAATAATTCATCCCTTATTCCTATTTGCCCCTTTTCTTTCATGAAGAAATTCTTAATAATTGTGTGAAAGCTAATGCATATACCCCAGTATACTTGATTTAGATAACAATTGTACTTAAAAATTTATCATCACTCTCACAAGCATTGTTTTCGTATGTATATATTAAATATTATGAATATTCATAAAATCAAGATTATACTGATGAGCTGGATACAGGTTTCTGTAGCTGCAGAGCTGAAAACTGGCGCAAGTTTTTATTTGAGCCGTATATTGCAAGTTTTTTGCATGTGAGGAACTGTAGCTCTATGGCATGTAAGCCCAAGTTTCCTGTAGAGCTACAGTTCTGCAGCTACAGTTTCTTATGATGTTAAAACGGCACACAACAGAGATTCACACACTTAATAAAACAATTTTAAAAAATTATCAGCCATACATACCTGTTAACCTTTCAAAGCTGCTATGTGGGAGAATCTACCCTTTGCCAACTTGGCTAAGAGGAAGATTTTGCGTTAGTAAAATGATAATAAAATCTGGATGTTTAAAGATTTCACTTATTTTTATATAAGGACTATGCATTACAAAACATGTAACTGACCTTATTCAAAACTGGAGGTAATCATAAAAAGTAAACTAGACAAAAACATTTCATACTATGATCCCGATAGACAGTACTTGGATGGATTTTGATATATTCAAGCTACATAGCATAAGTTGGGGGGGGGGGATTATGGGGAAGACAAATACCGTACCTTTGCGGGAGAATTTAATCTTCCGCACGGGAGATTGGTTGGATACGGGAGATTTTAGATTTTTATGCCGTTTTGCGAGAGTCTCCAGCACAATGCGAAAGGGTTAACAGGTATGGTGATAATGTAAATTAAGTCCTTAGCTCCACATACCGTATATTTTTCTTTCAGCTGTTGGGCAGCCCATGCTGCATACTTAATGTTACTTTGTTTGTCTTTTCTGTTAGAACTAGCTGCTAAATTGGAAGAAGCCTACAAAAACAATAGCAAATACCACAAACCTTTTAGTGGATGAACATTGTGACTTACATTGTATATTCTTATTTTGTACTCAAATAAAATTCATTATGAAGAAAGGGGTGCTTGACCATACAATTCTTTATATAATAAATAACTTCCGTGAACTGAAACAAGTGATACTATCAATCACCCTGCCTGTCATAAATCTTACCAGGAAGCAGCCATAGAGGGACCTAACACTGTTAGGATTGAGTTTAATAGCCTGTGCAAAATAAGTCCGTGCAATGGCCATATTGTCAGGGTCTCCCATGGTGTATTTGATCTGCAAAGAAAAATAGCTAAAAATGTTTGGATATAATTGTGATTAGAAAAGAAAAAAAATTACCGTATTGAAAAGAAAAATGTAATGAAATAAAAATATTGAATCTGCAAAGATTTGAACCTGGGTCCTTTGGCTATATAAGTCTTGCACATTCAGTCACTCTGAACTAGTTACATACTTTACCCATCAGTAATAACTAATTGGAGTGTCTTAAATATTTCTTACACTCAAATAATTATGGTACAATGAATAGGTGTAAAATCCCTTTAATGCATACCTCTGCAAATTTTTGATGATATAGGTGATTATGAGGATTTGACATGATGAGCTCCTCCATACAAAACGCAGCTTTGGTATAATCCTGTACAGCCAGGTACAGATCACAGAGTTCCATCCAGGCCTCAAAGTCCGTCATAAATCTAAGTAAGCAAATTTCACATGTTTCACTTTCACATTAGAATTTATTACCAACATTTTAAAGCCAACAATTATTACTTCACCAACACTCATTTCAATTTACATTTACAGAAATAAAATTGATAATTCTGCCTTTCTTTGCCTTCACAATCACAACTTTACTTTTGACTACACGTCACTGCTGCAAATTTTGCAAAATATAACCTTATTTGATGCTCTATCACTATCCTGATGTACTTGTACAGTATGTACAGTAAATGTTACCTTTATATTTTATCAGTATCCTGATACATACACTGGTAAAGTAAATGTACAAAACATTCATCTCCGGAATGTACTTACTGTTTGAGGTATTTATTCAATTCTTCAATGGCTTCTAAAGTTTTGTTTTGGGCTTTAAGTATAGCGACTTTCCTTTTCCTGGCAAACTGTAGGTAACAAACACATGTAATTACAGTATGATATCACAATAGCATGGAGTTTGAAGAGTCTAACAGGACAATTTCAACAAATTTTTTTTACCATATTTGTTTCATCCTCCTTGATGATGTCATCATACAAATCCCCAGCTTTATGAAATCTAAAATACACAAAATGGGTATCAATTTTCATTCCTTTTTCACAAAACAGCAATGTATTAGTTTGTTAAAGCTATTATAATGCTTATAATTGAAAATTAATACCTCTCCTCTGCTTCATATTTCATTCCTAATAATCTCTTCACTCGTAATGAGTTTGGAAATTTAGATTTGAGAAGTTCTATACATGTCTGCAAAATATAAGAGAAGAGTGTGTGAACATATTTTCATGAAGTTAAATCTCATCACTACCTTATCAGTAACATCAAAAATTTTCTGTTGGTATACAAGAGATTACATTTTCTAGCATACTTGGACATTATCCTGGCTTTATGTATTTACCTCAGAAATATCAATTCTTTGACAATCTAGAGCAGCTATGCAGACTTGTTCATATACTGTCCATACTAAAAATAAATAATACATGCACATTAAAAACAAATGCAAGATATAAAAACAAATCTACAACGTATATAAAGATTGCTTTTTTAAAACCTCTTTTATTTTTCATCTTGCATTTCATCCTAATCATCATTGTTCTTTGTTGAGCATTCTCTTACATTCATCTCCCAATTTGTTTCTTTCTGACATAAGCACATCTTCCCAAAGAGAAACAACAGTTTGTCCATCTCGAACTTGGTCCTCTCTCATTCTCCTCAAATGGTTTCTGGCCTCTGTAAGAAAACATGCATTATGAAAATAAAAATAAATGTAAGCTGCATTTAGTCTGTATCCTACTGTCAAAATTAAGACTTTTAAAACATGTTGCTCCCTAGTCACTAGTTATTTTTTTATGTTTGGTAAGGAAATCAATTACATCATTCACCCCATTTTCAAATCATCCTCTTCGATTGGATCACTTCTGTAAAGCAAGCAAGAACTGTTCGCTTTTGATAAGTATATCAGTGAGAATTCTAAGCTACCTTTGCTTGAGGATTTTGATCACCCTGAACTATTTGTGGCACATTTTACAGAAAACATAAAATCTGTACTTGCTTTGTGGAAATTAATCGTCAAAGACAAATTAATATAATACTTGATTTATAGTACAAACTTGCCTCCCAGAGTATAAATGTTCTCCAAAGAGCCCTGCTCAGTATTTTGAAGAAGAACAACTACTGGTATAAAGCAAGTTTTTCTGATACCCTACTGTTTAGGACATTGATCCTTCAGTAAATCCAAAATTTATTCGGAATCAATCTTTTTAACTTTAAGCTTATAGAAAAAGTCACTAAGTAAACAAAAGTTGTTGCATTTAATATATATTTATTGTGTTTATAGTCTGTCCCAAGTTATTGTTTCCATCATTTTTCATGATTTTTAACGAAAATACACATACATGTCAAAAAAGTACAATTGCAAATGATAAAAAGGATAAAATCCAAGATTTCCTCATTGACACCTTATCTAATTTTACCCGGATAAGTCCTAATGAACGAAATTAAATTTCTTTCATAGATTTATTAATGGAAAATCTGACATCTTTTATCATTTGAAAGTCACTCAGAATACCTCGCAAAATTTTTCAACATTATCATCTGGGTAATTTCATGTCACTTGCAATGCAAAATCTCCGTAGACTTTTCACTTTTAGCTGCATATTGAAAACTGACAAGCTAGAGGGGGTGTTTCAAAGAATAAATATTGGAATTTTTTCATAGTATTGAATGAACATCGTTTGAACCCTGAGGTATTTATGATTAATTTATAAATTTAAGAAATGTGTTGCATAAATTTCTTGGGATAGAATATAGGGCCTAATGTGTTAATGAAAAATTTCCACATAAAAAAGCAGCATTTTAAGTTTGTGACCCATTTGGTATATTAATATATCAAATTAATCAGTCCTTTATAATTAAAATAACTTTTTCGTAAGTCGTACACAACGCACTGAAATAGCCAGGCCTTGTAAGTACCGGTACAAGATTACCATTAAAAATTTTATTCAAACGTAAACATACAGCTTTATCATATGCTTCTTCATTATTGGTGTACTTCTAAGCAATTACACTGATCCTAAAATATCTATGCGATTGAAATAAAGATATGCACTTGTATGATTTGATCATTTGATATTTTTAACAATAGAATGTCGTGTAATTATTATAGATAAAATAAATTCTTTTTTACCTTCCCATGATATGTGACGCGCCATATTGAATTTGTCTGGTTCTCTGTCCCTTGTTTGCAGGTTAAACTAAAATCGGGAAAATAAACATTAAACATAAAATCAATGGTAAACGTGAAAATTTACAAAACATCAACTGTCTAATACCCTAAATTCATTAACTCTTAATTGAACAGCATTATCACTCTTTTACTTGTAATTTTAGAATTAATTTCTATGATTTAAAAAAAGAAAATGAGAAAATCGCATGATTAGTCTTTAAAACAAAAAAAAATTAAATTAAAAGTGTGATTAGCAATATGAATCAACACAAATTTCTATGTCGTATATGAAAGTTATCTTGATTATTTTTATGTAATTACTTTTATCAAAATAATTTTCCGGAATGACTTTTTCCACATTTTGGATTTTAGTTTTTAAGCATTTCCTGTTTACTAGACATGCGCAGTGGCCTGTTGTCATAGAAGCAACAAACTTGTCTTGCACAAAAAAACAGTCTCGAGAGAATCAAGACATTGGACAGATATCATGATTCCTCCAAACGCATCTCTGGTCAAATATGACAACCCAGTGCTTGTCAGTCGGAATACAGATAAGAAGACACCGAGGGTATGTTTTGATAAAAAACTATGTCAATAGCCAATGAATTTCTTTAAAGAGTTTAGAGAACTTTTAAAGTTGCCATCTTCCCTATTTACTGTCATGAATAGTTTTATGATACATTGATTTAATAATGTATGAATATATTTTTCTAACCTTTTATCAAACACAGGCAAGAGCTTTGAAAGTAAGCCCAGGGCCATCACAAGCCACAGGACCAGTGCCAAATCCACCTGGAAAACAGAAACTGTCCCCTGTTGATGCCAAAGCAGCTCAACAAACAGATGAAATTCTCAACTCCATTCTTCCTCCAAGGTATGCCATTTCTTTTGTAATGATTAACATATTACATTTTTGATTCGCTTGAATGTTCTATCATTAAAGGTGATAATGAATACAACGTACACCCACGGAACCTATGAGCGCTTGTCTTTAGAAAAAGTAATACTTATAGATAAGTGTAAATAAAGATAACAACATTTGTGACATCAAAAATACATTGTTCACAACTTAATCAATATATCTTAGATTATCAAATAAATACATCAGATCATTTGCTTAATTTTTTGCACTGAATTCCATTCATTTCTAAGATGCATAATCTTGGATAAATATTTGTGCTAAACAATGTCTAAGCAGCAACTTTTATATATTTGCAGGGAATGGCAAGAATCTGGACAGTTGTGGGTACAGCAAGTTTCCAGTACCCCAGCAACTCGTTTAGATGTTGTAAATCTGCAGGAAGAACTTGACAGGAGGTTACAACAAAGACAAGCCAGAGAGACAGGAATCTGCCCAGTCAGACGTGAACTCTACTCACAGTGCTTTGGTATGTAACACAATCCTAAAGATGCAATAAATCTCTCTTTTTGTATTATTTTGTATTGATACAAATTATGTTACCTATTTTTAAAAGACAAGGTTCTTGAATATCAGTAATTTTTCATACAATTAGTTTCAACTTTAAGCTGTGTTTGTTCTAGATGAGCTCATCCGTCAAGTCACCATCAACTGTGCTGAGAGAGGTTTGTTGCTTCTCAGAGTTAGGGATGAAATCAGAATGACGATAGCAGCTTATCAAACCTTATATGAAAGCAGTGTGGCCTTTGGAATGAGGAAAGCTCTGTGGGCAGAGCAAGGAAAAGCTGATATGGAGAAAAAGGTACAGGAATATGAATTTAAAACAAAGTACCTTTTGATGTAGATCAACTGATTAAAATTTGATTTAATTATCTTCCATTTCTCTTAATAGTTTTGGGGTAACTTATTTTCAGATTTCTGACCTGGAAGAGGAGAAACGTGATTTAGAAAAGCAGGTCAACGAATTGAAGGGAAAATGTGATCAAATTGAGAAACGTGCACAGGAACAGAGAATGGTGGAAGAGAAGAAACACACAGAGGAAATGCAGTTCTTGAAGAGAACAAACCAGCAGCTAAAGGTATGACAGTCAGACTTTATAACACAGTAAAATCAGACTTTATAACACAGTAAAACATAAAAACTTATAATTATAATCATTTTCTTATTTCATTAACTAAAAGAATATGGTCGAAACCCATCATTATGATAATATAACATTATTTCAATTTAATACATGTATATTAAATATTTGCTTCTGATGTATCACTTCCTTTGAATAATCTGTTTCTTTTTCAATACCTAAAACAATAATAAAGAACAATTTTTAAATCCTTGTATATTTTTTTCTGTGTGTCAAATAAAATTCTAGACTCAAATGAGTATGATAATGGGAGATGAAAATGAGGAGGTATAATTCGATCTGTAAGTTTGAAATTGCACATTTCATCGTTGTCCACAGTTGCATGGAAAGATTTGATCCTGTCGCTTTGAGAGACAGAGGAGAAATCTTTAATTCTAGCAATTTCACAATTTACTGTAATAGAAGAGTCATATTCAATGAAAATGACTAGAGAATTGATTATGAACCCAAAATTATTTGACTGAATGTAAATAGGTTTCACATAGAGTTATTTGGAGCATGGACATTAGATAAGGATTCAATTTTTTTTTAAAGATATGTTTAATGTTTTAATTAATATGCATGAGCAGTCAGAGCAGTAGTTTAGACATTCTTAAGACTTTGATCAGTCTATCACACGTGTTTCAAACATTTTTATATTTTTTGACACACTCGAAGATTTGCACAGATTACATTTAAAAGATTTTGAAATTTTGGTTGGAAAATTTTTAACCCATTCTATTGTTGAGTCACTTTTTTTATTGTATAAATACTGTAAACGTATTATATTTGGCGTGTACGATATTTGGCGGAAATTAGTTTTTGAACAAGTTGGCGTGGATTTGAATTAGCGTATTTCAGAATGTGACTATTCTTATACATATATACATGGCATTAAGCGACGTACTTGATTTAGCGGAAGCCACATTCCGCCAAAAGCGCTTAATAGAATACACAGCCAAAAGTAGTACGTTTACAGTACTTGTGTATAATTTTCAAATTCTTTCTTTTTTCAGACTCAGCTGGAAGGAATCATTGCTCCAAAGAAGTAAAATGATACTGGAAATTTATTTTCACATCTCTGTTTAGTATTCATAAAAATTGAAAAATCTCCCAGCAGACAATTGCTCCTTGGAATATGCCTTTACAAGTGATGTCAAATAAAAAGAACTTGCTTTTAGCAAACATGTTGTAAATTGTTTAAATATTAATAATCATAATTATGTGTGAGAATCCAGAACACTTGAGTTTCTCTATGAAAATAAACTTGTTAAAATGCTGTAATTATTTATTTCAGTTGAAATTTCATTGTGATATTGTATGTTCATATGACATCCTATTGTGTTACTTATATATAAGTTACAATATAAATGTATAATTTATATTTCAACATCTTTTATGTTTTATTTAGTCCTTAATACATATTACCAAAATGTGTAAGCTAAGATGAAAACTTCAAATGCTCAGTACTCCATACATATACATATAGCGGCAGACTCGAGGGGGGGGGACATTATTTAAATAAAAAAATTGTCTAACATTCAGTTTAATTTTCCAACTCAGAATCAGAGTGTCCCTAGATTTAAATTTACCCCTTGTTTGAGGAATTGATGTGTGTGTGTGTGTGGGGGGGGGGGGGGGTAAGGTCATGCGAGAATAGAAGGGGGATGGGGACTTGTAACTTAATTATGGTAGTAATCTATAAAAAATATCAATGCGAGTACTTCTCTCCAATAACGATAGTTTTCAGGTATATATAGGTTACAATATTTGAATTATTGAAGCTCATGAGTTTCCTATGTACCTAATTATATCATGTAGATTTTCTGTATGACTATGGGCCAGTTTGTCATTTACGATTTAAAATTTCAATTACTTGACATTGATTGGCGGAGAAAACGAATTCAGAATGACAAGAAATGAAAAGTCCAAATCGTGCGGCATTCTCTCACCAGAGGTCGTGCTACACAAGTTTCGCTGGTGAGAGAATGTTCGTACGGATCAAAAGCTACCTCATTCTTTCATCTTCGACAAAAGTTTTTAAAAAACGTAGGCTGGTTTGAATCTGCCTAAAATTGAACGCATGGTATAATATTGGATATATGTCAATAATATTGGATCATTGACAAAGATTATTTATGAAAAATTCTTCGAAAACCAAATGCAGGGATACATGAACTAGTATATATCGATAACACTGAATAAATAAATTTTATGTTTGTTAGATTTCTAAATTCTGGCTTTAGATAGGACCATAAACTGAGAATACTACGTAAATGACTAACCAGAGAGAGAGAGAGAGAGAGAGAGAGAGAGAGAGAGAGATTAAAATTAATGAATTTTTCGTATACGTTTCCATTGTACATGTATAACATGCATGCAAAAGTTTTGTATATTGGGTTGTTGTTTTGGGGTTTTAATTATTATAGAAAAAATTCTCATTTGAACAACTTGTCGATTTATTTCATTTTTGCAGAAAAACAATTTACACTGAATGCTATGATCGATTTAAAGCCAGTGACAACATTGTTTATTATAATTATGAACAACACACAATCCACAAACAATCATAGTTGAATTGGTGTATTTTTTTAAATATATATCCAGAGACGCCTATGTCAATGTTTATAAAACTGTTCTGATATCCAGTGTTGTACATACACGGCTTCAGTTGGGGTTGACTCAATGATAAAATGGTCCTTACAGATGTATATGCTTATATGCATCTTCCCATGTCCAGGGTTTCTGATCCGCCCCGCTCCGCAACTCACTGTGAGTATATATATATAGCGGAGCGGATCAGAAATCCGGCATGGACCTGGGAGGATGGCTTATATATGATGTTTTGCAATCCGAGAGTGGCGCTGGAAAGCAATTCTAATATAAAATTGAGTGGGAGCAAACACATCCTCGTAAAGTTATTACATGTAAAGTTATAACTCAGCTTAAGTCAATAGTTAAGGAAATATTACAAAATCAATTTATTCAAGAGTGGAGAAGTATATATAGTAGATAACCATGCGTGGATCTAGGGGGGGGGGGGGGGGGTCGGGGTCCGGACAATGGAAAATGGAAATTTGTTAAATTTACATAGTAAAATTATTGCAAGTATGCCTCGGACCCCCCACCCCCACCCCCACCCCCGGCAAAGCATGGATAACTCATCAAAATGTATTACGGTAATTATATAATTTTTAAAACAAACTTCAATTCGGAAAAGTTAGTATTTGTTGATTTGTTGAAACCGTTACAACCCACTGTATTGTACTACTCAACTTTATCTTTATTACTTCTACTGTACTTGTGATCGGCCTTGCCTCATCTTCGCTAGCCAAGTGTCCGATTCGTTTTTCTCATCTCCCCGGCCCTTGGCAGATTTAGCAAGTCCATTGCTGTCATGAGAAAAACGAATCGGACACTTGGCTAGCGAAGATGTCCTTGCCTGTTTTTGTGTTCCGTTTGTCAGTATCATGAACCTCATATACCAGTGAGCTGATCTTTAGTGAGTAAAGAATTGAATAGAAATGAAAGCAAGGATGGAGGGATGTTAATTGTTTAAACGGCGTATCTAATTAAGAAATAGGAAATCATTCTTTGAGTATTATGAGGTGATCAAATACGGTTGGGAGTGATCAAATCCAAATAAAACCCGAAGGGCTTTATAATACTGAGATACGATCACGCCAATTCAATTCAATTCAGTTTATTCGCCCAAACCATTTAACATTCAGTGGTACATGAGGTAATATAACATATTTACGTTAAATAGTAATGTCAAGGGTCTAAAAAAAATAAATATATATATATATATATATATATATATATATATATATATATATATATATATATATATATATATATATATATAATATTATAATTCAACATAGTAATACATGTGTCAATAAGTATAAATAAGAGAAGAAAAATAGTAATAATACAAAGACCGTATTTGATCACCGCATGATATTCAAAGGATGATTCATTTTTAAGCCATTGTAACAGTTAGATAAACATTAAAATAGTTAAATTGATAAAATATATCGGACAATACATTAGAAAAACAATTACAGACACTGGAAAATGCACTGAAATATTGAATCATATAGGTTTATGCACACTTTATTATTAAAACTAGGATGAAGCAAAAAACCACTGGTTTCAGAGATTTATGGGATGAGGGAAAGTAGAATTAAAAAGGAAAATATAGAAAGAAATTGCTTGTAATGGATTTTGTTCACCTGTGTAACAAAATTTAGGGGGCCTATATTATTTTTTTTATAGTGGGTAGGCCTATCTGTTTAAAGAATTATAGTATGCAAGATCCTATCAAAATATTTCCATTATCAATAAAACTATCTTAGTGTACGTATGCGTTCTTCCACGTTGCAGCATCCCTTCTCGTATCAAGTTACTGCCACGCAAGCAGACGATTTACCAATGATGAATAACATAAGAACGTCCGTTGGAAAACCACTAGCCACGTTGGAAGAAAATGATTGGATACTACATACCATGTGCTTGTTAAAGAGGATTTGATTGGCTAATCAATAAGTGCACAAGAGGTTATTCATTTTGACACGTTGGGTAGGTATATTTATCCCCCGTAGCTGTTATTGTATTGATTTTATAAGCGGGGTTGAATTATCATAGGAAGTAAAATTTGTCTTATTGCTCATAATTACACCAAACAGACCTCAGAACCAAGGTAAGATTTTTGGGGGGTGTTCTTCGGGGATGCTTTGGTAATGTGACACTGCATAACCGCAAGTGCACACTATAGCCAACTCTTTTCAGTATGTACTTAGGTTTTGGGATTCTATGCTGAATGTGGCCTATTAAAATCAAAGCGTTAAATCTGGGATTTGGCCAATATTGGTTTAATATTTTTGACGCGATTCTGGAATCTTGGTGCCAGGTGAAAGTGCATGTCGAACCCGATGTAATTTATTCTATCCGCTTCATTTCAAGTCTGACAAAGTTTATAACTATACATTGCGGCCCCAATTTGAATCATTGTTATGTTTAAAGTGCATTTCCATTGGTTTGCAACTGGTTTTTAAAAGTTTAGCTGTAAAACTTACTGATACATATGTTAGATTACATATTTAGCGTGGATCACATTTTTAAAACACTGAAAATGAAATTAAAATTTTGATATGCAGACAAAGAGAAAAAACCCTAAAAGATTACAGCTAAATTTGAGACAATTAAATTAAAACTGAATACTGGCTGATATAGAACACTGCATGGACTAAATTTTGTATTTTAAAAATAGTTCTAATCGCAAGATGATAGATTAAAATTTTATTAATTTGAAAGTTTAGTAAATTCATTTATTCTAAATTTAATATCTGTAAACTTCATTCGTTAGATTTAAAAAAATTTATCATAGATTTCAACATCAAAGACCTTGATAATAAGATATGAATTCACTATTTTTGAGCCAGCGAGTTGAGGGCCAGAAATTTCCTACCTCAGTCATTACAACAAGTTCTGGGTGTAATTAAATCTGCCATGTTTTGGACACGTTGCTTTAACCACCTGTGACTGTTATTGATATAGTGGGTAGTTGTGTCTTTTTTGTGATATTGTTTGCTCTGTACTCGGCCATGTATCAAGCTGCTGTAGTGTTTAATTATTCCCACTGTATTGTAACAGATATAGCCATTGTGTTCAAACATTCAATAATAACAGCATTCATCGTTATCGGTAATTATTTGCTTACAGTGATTGATCAATACATATTAACAATAAATAAATAAAATAGGAGTTGTATGTCCCCAGACTTTATGGGATTAATTCAGTCATAATGAGATGATATTGATAATTTTCGGGAAGAAAAATAAGCTTTACCTTCAGTTAAAGTTCATCAAATAACTGAATTTTAAATATAAAAGTTATTTTGCTGGACAGATAGACAGCGTTATTGTGTATAGTGTACTTGTAGGTTTAATGATTTCTGATTAAAACAGCTCAATTTAATACTTCATATGCGGAAAGATGCAAATATATTTTTTGACCAGATTGATTATCATATTTTTCAGATGAAGAAGTCAATCAGCATGAAGTTGATTGAGGTTTACTTGATTTTTGCACTGGTTGTCATCACATATTCATCTGCCATACCAAAACCTGGTGAAGACAAAAAGAACCGTGTCCATGAACAGGTAATGTTGCTGACTCCTACACTGTACCATTACTTGTATCTTAGTATGTAAAACATGAAACAGACTCTTTTATCACTTTCTATATCTGCCTAAATTTTTGAAACAAGCCATATGCGTTCAGTGTTGTGTAAAATATTGCTTATGGGCAACATTAAAAAATCTTTTTAGGAAGAGATTTTAGTGATTGTGATTGTTGATTAAATTGTTTCAGATCTTGAAACTCACCAAACTTTTACATACCATGATATACTTCATTAAGAAAAATCCTTTCATACTTTATTTTTAAAGTCAGAAAATAAAAAAAAAAAAAAATAGTTAACAGATTATAGTTCTGTATATTTATGAAGAACGTACCCTATATCGGAAACATACCAAAGACCGTGAACACACGTCTTGCATTTTCAGAAACTGAGTGATATGGAACATGAGCACGAAGGGGAACACAACCCTGACTACGACCACGAGGCCTTCCTGGGGAAGGACGACGCCAAGACATTCGATCAGCTCACCCCTGATGAGAGCAAGGATAGACTGGGGTAAGATGCAGCACACTTCAAACAGAAAGCCAGAAATAATGAATTAACAAATTCATTTTGATAGTCAATAACAAGTGTTTACAGATTCAAACAGAAAGCTAGTTCTGCTCATGAACATTTGCATTTACACTTGCATTTTTCTCTTTGATGAATTCATGCATCAGATATAAAAAGAGTCATTTAATAACATCAATACCACAGATGATCGTAATGGTCGATAAGGCTTTATCTTAATGGTACTTGAATGCAAGACGATTTATTGATTAACTATATATGTAAATATGATCTGATAAATATCTTTCCATTTGAGGTATTAATGTTTTTTGGGTTGTTTTTTTTTCATTTCTGAGCAACTCGTTTTCTAGACCATACAATAATCTTCTCTCTTTCTCTTTGTAGAATTATAGTGGGTAAAATTGACAAGGATGGTGATGGACAAGTGACGGAACAGGAGCTGAAGGACTGGATTCAGTATGTCCAGAAACGTTACATTGTGACGGACACCGACAGGATGTGGAAGGACCACAGCATCGAGGGCGATAAGCTTTCATGGTCAGCATATAAACAGAGAACTTATGGATCAGATGATGGTAAATATTCTTTTTTTGTTTTCTTATTTAGTTATCAGTTTCATACACAAATGAAAATGGGATAATGAAAATAGAATATCATCCTGATGCATTATGAGTCCTTGAATTAATATTTACTGGTACATTGTGTAAGTGTTTATATAATTTGTGCAATTGTATTGATTTACTAAATAAATATGTTATTAAAAAGTTTCTTTAGCATACAGAATCAGTGTTGTGTTGATTTCCTTGTTTTCATTGCCACAAGCTCATAAACAGTTTGATTCATGATATAAAATTTTTTATTGTTAGATCCCAACGAAGAAGACTCCTCAACATTTAGTTACAAAGACATGATTCAGCGAGATGAGAGGAGGTGGAAGACAGCTGACAAGGACAACGATGGCTTCCTCACCAAGGAAGAGTTCGCTGACTTCCTACACCCCGAGGAGGCAGAGCACATGAGAGACATCGTGGTTAAGGTAGAATTATCATGCTTAAAGTTCTGTTTATGCACTCTTTAGTAATAAATTTGATGCTGTAGAAGGTTAGATAAGTGGATAATTAAATCAGTACATGTTTTTTCTGTTGATCTGTAGGAAACAATGGAGGATATTGACAAAGACAAAGATGGATACATCAGTTTAGAAGAATACATAGGTAATACAGCTTTCATTTAAGTAGTGGTACTACTTTATTATTTTGCCCCACCTCCTTTTAAAAAAAAAAATGGACTCTTTTTGAAAAAGGGGGAACAACTTGTGATGCACTTGTCTGTTGGTTGGCCAGTTGATGCATGTTGAATACCATTTTTGGTACAATAAAAATCTTGAGAATCCTTTGCTTGACAGAAATCAAATTCAGTTAATTCATTGGGCGACATAACACATACTCCAGGGCTTTCCTGTCGCCTAGGTGCAAATATTCTGGTAACTTGCCCTCGAATGCATGTAATATATGTACAATATTGACATAAGAAATTAATGGTCGATGTCAGCTTAGATAAATATTTCATATTAGACTTTTCATTGTACTATGATTTTATTTGGTGGTTGTTTTATATACCCTGGCTTTTGTTAGCTGATATATATGATGAGGAAGATGATGATCCAGATACTATTCCTGATGAGGACACAAATCTTCAAGAAGGGACCCCAGACTGGGTCAAGAGCGAGAAGGACCAGTTTATTAATCACAGAGACAAGAACATGGATGGCAAACTAGATGAAGAGGAGGTCAAAGCCTGGGTCATTCCCGAGGACTATGACCACAGCTCATCGGAAGCCTTACACCTAGTTAATGCCTGTGATAGCAACAAGGTGGGCCTTCATTTTACTTTCATTCATTAATGGAATCATTTTTGAAATTTCAGGGGACATGTGGCCAGACAAAAATGAGGAAGAGCCTGAGTGGGTCAAAACTGAGCGCGAAACATTCAAAACTGTTAGAGATAAAAATGGAGATGGCAAAATGGATCTTGAGGAAGTTAAAAACTGGATTATGCCCCCTGATTATGATCATTCTGAGGCTGAAACTAGGCACCTCATTCACGAGTCAGATTCTGATAAGGTGTGTACTCACTTTGGACTCGGTTGGGGTATTCTCTTTAGAAGATGTTTTCAAAATTATTGTTTATTTTTTCCTTTATGAGTTTTTTTTGTTTTGCATGTTTTGTTAGTTAAATTCAATTCAAATTCTGGGAAAGTTTTGACAAATGTTGCTGTTAAAATCTACCAAAATTGAAAACCAAAAGCACCACAGTTCTATTAGTATCCTGCAGTTTATGAAATCAGCCAATGTTTGAATTAGTTTTAAAGTATTTGGTTTTTGCAAATAAATTTTGATCCATTTTCAGAACTGGTGAAGGATACAGTTTATACATTCCTTATGGCATTGCATGCATCTACAGTTCTTACAAATCATTCAAACCATTTCATTTTATAACAAGAATTTTTTCTGTTCATTGTTTAGCTTATGTATACTGTTACAATAAAACATGGTTATAGCAAAGTGCCAGTAACAAGTAATTCTGATTTCTTATTAAGGTAATTTGTTACATGTTACATGTATATATCTGATAAGTTTATGAAACATTTTGTGATTGGGTAACAATGGGTTTCTTGTGAACATGGATATGTTAGAATAGTGTTTGCTATAACTGTGTTTTACTGAACATGCAGTAATTTTGAGTTTTTATTCAAGAAGGTGGAGGAACACAATCAGCTTTTTGTGGATTTGAATTGTAACATAAATTTCATGACATCCAAGCATTGTTGAGCTGTATGTTGTAAGGTTTTTTACTTTATTTTGACAGGACGGCAAATTATCACGTGATGAGATCCTGGAACACTACGACCTGTTTGTGGGCAGCCAGGCCACTGACTTTGGGGAGGCTCTCACCAGACATGACGAGTTTTGAGAACGTGACCTTTAGTAAAATTCAGTGCAATTGCACAATTGTATCATCCATCATTATCATCAGGATTATTTTTACATGTAATTGGTGTATATTACCTAGCAAGAGAAGCTAAGTTCTTTGACTTTTAATTATTGTAGTCAGGAATACAAGTACAAATAATGTTTTATATGTACATTCTGTACAACACCTGATATACAGCTTTATATATGACTTGATCTTTAGATATAGTACAATGTTTAAAGCAAAATTAAAAAGGATAAAATTGGACTCAAAAAGTTAAAGCCTGTAATTAGCTTATAGAAACAGAGCTTTCTTACTTTTGATAGGTTTTATACTGAATAGAAAACCAAAAGTGGTCTTGTGTATGTGTGTGCATGTTTGGAATTGTGTTGCCATAGCTGTAGAGTAAATGCCTTACATATGTATCTCCAAAATGTTCAATACATGTATTATTGTTTTGGTTTATGGTAGATTTTTTTTATTTTTCTATACAATATGCTTCCCATTTTTTCCATGTTTATTTTTTTTCTCCAGTACAACGTAATTTTTACTGGAAATACATGTATTGTTATTTTAATAATAGTCATTTGTTACAGTATATTGCTATAATTTTGAATTTGTTAATCAAACAGCTTTACAACAGAGTAATTGATGAACAATCTTGTCTTGTACACTTACAGAAATATGCATGTGTAGTGCTATTGATTCTTGACACCAATGTTTTAATTATGGGCGACAGTGTATACTTTTTCAATGATCTGAATGAATCATGGAAGTTTTGTAAGAATGCATGCTAATTTAGCATCTGCTTTGTTTGATTTAAAGGTTGGTTTGTGCATTCAAATGCATCTACATGCACATGTAGAAATGTTTACCAGATGCCAAATGTCACAACTTTTGCAAGTTGTTTTTTTTTTAAATATAAACATGATAGAATATGAGTACACTTTGTATTCAGTTTTTATTGAACAGATTCTACATACAGTTGATAATTCATGGAGTCATTGAAACTTGAGATTATTTTTAAATACTAGAGAGTATAACCACCTTTTGAAAGCAATTATCCTTTGATAATGAATTTATGAAAAAAATTACAATTGTGTCATAATCCTCAGAAAAATAAACTGGCAGACATTTGTACAACAGATAAGACACGGACAGAAATTGAACCAGTTTTATTTTCTGTACACATTTTCGAGTTATGTCCCTTTGTTTTGTGTAGTTTTCTGTTATTTATATGAACAAATGATACGAGACTCTTCCTCTTTAAAGCATAATTCAGGAGTGAAACACCAGTTAGGTGACAGTGTTTACCAGCAGAAGTAATGTTACCAGGTTGTATGTTGCATCTCACCTTTGTTTTAACCAGTATTTTTTTCTCTTGCTCTTGCCAGTGTATGCTATAACTGAGTGAATAGATTTATGAAATTTGATTGGAAAGGTTGATTTACAAATTCTGTTATTTTGGTTTTGAAAATGTTATTTGATTCAATATTCTGCAATAAAAACTGGATATTGTTAAAGTTTAAATTATGGGTTATTTAATGTCTTTAAGATAAATTTATGCTGCCAGCATACCAGGATATTTCTAACCAACGTTATTTTTCAGTGACTCTGCCATGTGTTGACCATAGTAAAGAAAAACCTGGTATTGACATGTTTCAGATGCTGCATTAGAGTAATATATTTTGGATGATGGGACAGATTTACCATTTTGTAGTGGGTTGATGTTGCAGGAACAGGTCAAAGCTTTAGAATGCAGCACCCTATACATATAACAGTCATATAAAAAATTCCAAATTTACCCAGAAGCAAATGATAAGAATTAAATACATCTTTCTCCAAATGTCAAAACTGCTATTCTGGTTTTTAAAGGGGATGCAGAAAAAGAACAAAAGTTCTCTTTCTTCTCCATATATACATGTACATGTATATCATCTCCCATGTACCTATATTCAGACGAACTAATTAGTAGTAAGGACCCGTTTGTTCAAGGAGGTGAAGGGGGGGGGTTCAATGTCTAAATCTCTTAGGGTTACCATGTAAGTTCCAGGTGGATCCCCGACCCCCTTCCAGGTATGCGCATGATAAGGGTCTCATTCCCAAGTGAGTATGTGCCCCACTTAAACCAAACTTGCCGTGATGTTGCGGTATCAGCCATGCTTTGGATCCTTTGAAACACTTTCCAGATGGGCGAACAGGTGGGCCTAGTTTCGTGGTAGTATGAAATACTTACGACGGATCGATAAACACGAGGTACTTCATTGGTTTAAGGGTGTAACGGCAAAAAAAAAAATGTCATTGGCTACGTGTATGTAGTTTTGGATACAATATTAATGTATGTGTTAAATATTACATAGAACTTTTCGCCAGATTACATGTACTCCGTACGTTAAAGACAAGGTAAACAACTCTTGAAATAAATGCCCATCAAGGGTAGAGATGAATTTTCGCATCATACTTACAATGAGTGCAATATAAAACCAAACGAAAGATTTTCTATAAACACAAATCTTTGTTTATAATTTTATAATTTTATTTCTAAACATAAAAAACTATATAGAGAATAATACATACACTTTTCCATATCACAGCCAGTATCAGCCCGAGACTCCAATATCAGCCCGAGGGCCGAAGACCCGAGAGATGATATTGGTCGAGGGCTGATACAGGCTGTGATATGGAAAAAGGGTATGTAATGGATATATGCCTCAAACAGTTCTGTATGAAAAAATATCAGACAGTTCTCGGCCCTAACGGGCCTCGAAACTCTCTGATATTTTTTCATACAGAACTGTTTGAGGCATATATCGTACTTAAAACACTGCCATTGAATTTCATTGTTGATTTACCTGAGACAGTCCGATTTTGAAGGATATCAGTACTGTAACCACAGGTAACGGTCTGATATAAGAAGCTTGAACTAATATCGGACTGTCACACTGCTGGAACAAAGGAATGCCATCACAGCAGTGTTTTAACTATTATTATATTGATTACATACTTAGTAATAAAATTAAAACAAACATCACCTTAAACAAATTGATTTTAAATATTATTTGAAATTAGTATGTACATGTATTAAATAAAAAATATAAGATCTAATTGTTTTAAAAAACATGTATCTACAGAACCGAAATTTCCTCAGGTTTTAAAAGTTAACTGCACCAAAACATTTGCTAGCATTTATAGTTTTTAACTGCACTTAAAAATGTCGACTGTACCAAATGTTTTATTTTCCGTCTGGAAACATGCACAAATGCCGAAACGGAAAAAGGCAGAGGAGTTCCGCAAGGGTGTGATACGGATCCGTATCAGCCCTATACAAGTTTTGTGATGTCTATGGCACGCCAAATTCACAAAAATGTGCTAAATATAGTTTCACAGGCGATAAACTAGGTTTATCGGCTGTTAACTATAGTTTACGGATCGTAAACTATAGTTACCGACGTTAATCTATATTTCACATCTGTAAACTATAGTTAACGCGATAATCTATGTTTCACATCTGTAAACTATAGTTAACACTGAAAACAATTATTTGCGGTTGTTAAACATAGTTTATCTGATAAATAGGGTTTTATAATCAGCAAACTAAGGTTCACAAATCAAAAGCACGCCGAATTCACATAAATTAGCAAAACATAGTTTCACAGTCGATAAACTAGGTTTAACGGTTGTAAACTATAGTTTATGGATCGTAAACTATAGTTACCGACGTTAATTTATATTTCACATATGTAAACTATAGTTAACGCGATAATCTATGTTTTTCTATCTGGAAATACACGTTAACAATAGATTTTGCTGATAAATATAGATTCACATCTGTAAACTATAATTTACATTCGTCAACTATAGTTTAGAGTTGTTAATCATAGTTTCACAATCGTGAAACTATATTTATCAGATAAATTATGTTTTGCAATCGCAAATGGTTGTTTTCAGTGTTAATTATAGTTTTACACTTCTGAAACATAGTTTATCGCGTTAACTATGGTTTACAAATGTGAAATATAGATTAACGGCGTTAAATAGTTTCACAGATGATAAACTAGGTTTATCGACTGTTAACTATAGTTTACGGACGTTAAACTATAGTTAACAATAGTTTATTGTTAACTATAGTTTACAAACCGTAAATTATAGTTAACGATTCGTTAACTATAATTAACGATCCGTTAACTATAATTTTCATCTGCAAAACCATATTTAACGGTTGTAAACTATAGTTTACGAATGATAATCTAAGTTTATCTGTCTTCAAATAACGTTAACGATAGATTTTGCTGATAAATATAGATTCACGTCTGTAAACTATAATTTACATTCGTTAACTATAGTTTAGAGTTGTTAATCATAGTTTCACACTCGTGAAACTATATTTAACAGATAAACTATGTTTTGCAATCGTAAATGGTTGTTTTCAGTGTTAACTATAGTTTACAGATGTGAAACATAGATTATCGCGTTAACTATAGTTTACAGATGTGAAATATAGATTATATCGATAAACCTAGTTTATCGACATTTATCGACTGTGAAACTATGTTTAGCTCATTTTTGTGAATTTGTCTGATAAATGTAGTTTCACGATTTGTGAAACTATGATTAACAACTCTTAACTATAGTTTACGATTGTAAATATAATTAACAAATGTGAATCTATATTTATCAGCAAAATCTATTGTTAACGTTTTTTACAGATAGATAAACTATGATTATCATTCGTAAACTATAGTTTACATTCGTGAAATATAGTTTCACAGATGTAAACTATAGTTAACGAATCGTTAACTATAGTTTCGGATCCGTTAACTATAGTTAACAGCCGATAAACCTAGTTTATCGACTGTGAAACTATGTTTAGCTCATTTTTGTGAATTTGGCGTGCCATAGATGTCATCTTCATCACATATGCAAAAAACCTGTATTTATTACTAAGTATGTAATAAAGTGTTGTAATGATATTTCAGTGATATTTAGTATATAATAGGAAGCTCTATTTATGCATTTTATTTTAATGACCACTATTTCGTAATCATGAGATTTGAACCTTTCAACAGTATTTTCATTTCATAATATCTAATACGACATCGATAACATTTCTAAGAGCTCAAGAGTTCCTGCAATTCCTGCAATTATTTTTTTTAACAACAGGAAAAAAACTCTTGTATATCATTTGATTAAGCGAGATATTCACTTGAAGTATTACATACGGCTCAATTTCAATCCTAATAATTGTTTTCATAGAGCACACGCGTTTCACATTCAAATCCGGTCTGGGGAATGTTTTGATCATTGATTCGGGAGATTAATACATATCGGAGCTAGGGTAACAATGCATCGTCTGTAATCTCCGTTGTTCATCCTATCCGAGGACGAACATTTCAAGGATGCGACATTGTTGTGCATAGATGAATGTTGGCCAACTTGTAGTAAGCTGAATTTGAGATACCTAGCGCACGGATATTGTCATTAACTTTGTTGCTGATTTTGTGAATTTACAGCAGATATTTGAAATGTGTTGGTAAGTACTACAAACAGATATATACATCATCGACTGCTTTGGGGAGGAGGGGGGGGGGGTGTTCCCAATCCGTTGTGAAACTATTATGGTTTTTCCCTCTATACTGTCACAAAATTAGAACAAAAAAAGCCTTTGTAGTATTAGTTTAATAACATATTCTATAGTTTTATAAAGGAAGGAGTAACATTGTTGTGCATAGATGAATGTTGGTCAACTTGTAGTAAGCTGAATTTGAGATACCTAGCGCACGGATATTGTCATTAACTTTGTTGCTGATTTTGTGAATTTACAGCAGATATTTGAAATGTGTTGGTAAGTACTACAAACAGATATATATACATCATCGACTGCTTTGGGGAGGAGGGGGGGGGGGGTGTTCCAAATCCGTTGTGAAACTATTATGGTGTTTCCCTCTATACTGTCACAAAATTAGAACAAAAAAAGCCTTTGTAGTATTAGTTTAATAACATATTCTATAGTTTTATAAAGGAAGGAGTAAACATTTTGAAACTTTGAAGTGACAAGTTCATTACTGCCCTGGATGTGCGAGAAATGGTGCTGATCCAGTCTTGTAAAAAATGTATGTAGTGTAAAAATGCAAAGCCGCATACCGGTGACCATTTGAGAAATTACTTTATAAATCTGATCAAAATAAAGGAAAATATGAAAAAGTTCAATGGACGACTCAAATTATGAAGTCTGCATCTCCGCATCCTAAATGATTTTGTACACGTAGATTTTAAAATCCAGAGTTGGTTGAATTTTTCCATGGAGACCAAAACCAAAGGCATTTGACGTTAAAAATAGTTTTTTACTTAAAATTTTCCTGTATTGTAATGAAAATTATCTTACTTTGAAAAGAAATAACGTCAGGTGCCTGTTACCGAAATGAACTTGGAACCTGTGGCACACACGTATAGCTGATGTCTGTGTAGCGACATGATGTCTGTGTAGCGACATGATGTCTGTGTAGCGACATGATTTATTAACATGTATATATATGTCTATATATCCTATACACTTAGTATCTATACAGCTTACATGCTATATACATGTATCTTTCATACATACAGTTATATATCTATTAATCCTAACGTAACCCGTTATATTTATACAATATACATAAAGCTACACTATCTGTATCTAATATTCATACAATTAATCCATATTTTAATAACCGTTATGCTACACACTATATATCTTATATATCTAATACACACGTAGCTGCGCCCTTCAAATCCGATACATACTCTACTGTAACAAACATTGGTGTTTTTATAATATTGAAACCTACACACAGTTGATTACACCCGAGAATTATCTGTAGGGCCACATCAATTTACGATAAAGTTTGTCGGATCCATTTCAGAAAGAAGAAAAATAATTTTATTGAGATATAAACCCACTAGTTGTCCAAAAATATCACTTAAATGTTGTTTTTCGTACATAATACATTATTGACAATTTCATTCGTGCGATAAGCCATCATTGATTTTATTGAGTGTAACTTTTTTTCAGTGATATCTACGACAGCCTATTAGAATCACCTATTTAAGGGGGATGTGCGGCCATCTTTTACATTTGAGAATAAAAATGTAAACATTTCTTGAACTGGCTTGTTTCTGTCCAAAACGTACTGAAACTGTTGTCAAAAGATACAAAAGCAATAAATATGACGTTAAACATGTTGTTTTGTATCCAAATTACGAATACAAGGGCAGAACAATGTATTTTAAAATCACTCAGAACTGCGCAGCTACAGACTTAAATTAAAGATTTTGAAATCTGAAAAAATATGAAAGGAGGTCATTAGTGTCCACTTTACAACAATTTGTTGAGAAAAAGACCAAAGCTTGCTTTTATAAGTTGTAACTTTGTCTCAAAAGAAGGTACCCTATTCTTAAAATGAGTCTCAAAAACCATCAATTTGCACGAGATATTTTTGTCTGTGTCTATGGAGGTACATTGAAGTTATATTTTCATTGAAAAATATATGAATATTTTATATTTATGGCAATTAAGTTTTTGGACCCCAACACTAATTTCATTTAATTTATACTTATAGAACTAAAACAAAACAATTGGAACTGGTATAGAGATGTCTGTCATATTCAGCCCAGATTGTTTTGAATTGACATTTATTTTTATCGATGAAAATATTACGCCAATGTGTCTCCATAGACACGGGAGTTCTAAGTATAGCCTGGAATTTTCTTGTTCTAAAATTAGATCCCATGCCGACTGATAAAAATAGGCCTATTTTGAGGCAATTTTTTTACATTAATGTGCAAAATTCAACCATTTTCTTAACAAATGGTTGTAGCGAGGACATCAATTAACCCTATACTGTTACTTTTTAAGATTTTTAAATCTTCTGAATAAGTCTGCAGCTGCGCAGTTCTACAGCTGATTAAAAAGGCATTGTTCTGTTCTTAAATGCATAATTTACATATAAAACAACATATAGAACCTCATATTTATTGTTTTTTTCATCTTAAGACAACAGTTTTGGCCAGTTTTGTGCAGAAACAAGCCAGTTCAAGAATTGTTTACATTTTTATTCTCAAATGTACAAGATGGCCGCACACTCCCCTTAACTGAATAAAAAATAAAAAGCGTAATAAAGCAAAACTTCCGTGGAAAAAGTCGTTATAACGAAATAAATGCGTTGTTATGCGAAAAAAAAGCATTCCAACACCTTTCTAAAAGGCATAATAATGAGTTTTCAAAAGCAAACACAGCATAATAACGCAAATAAAGTCATTTAACGCAGTTCCATAAGGTGTATATGATAACGAGCGTTATAACGAAAAAAAACCCACCCCACTTTTAAAAGTTAGAACGCGTGACAACGCCTTTAATTTCCAAAAGGCATAATCACCCTACAATTAAGGAATCATTCTTTGAGTGCTATGAGGTGATAATTTCGGTCGGGGCGTGATCAAATCCAATAAAGCCCGAAGGGCTTTATGATAGATTTGATCACGCCCCGACCGAAATTATGATTTCGGTCGGGGCGTGATCAAATCCAATAAAGCCCGAAGGGCTTTATGATAGATTTGATCACGCCCCGACCGAAATTATCACCTCATAATATTCAAAGAATGATTCGTTATTACTTATATTTATATAATTTTAAGCCATCGTACGATTAAATATTTAAATATAAATAAGCAAACCCCGCTGGCGCCTCAATTTGGCGTCATTTGAAGTTATTGGTTATATAGTACAAAATCGATACGTAGTGTTATCACAGGAAAAGACACTGGAAAATGTAAATATTAGATAATATAGCGCTTAAATTGCTATTTTATACTAAAGGCGTAATAATGACGTCAGTTTTCAAAAGGCGTTATTTACCGTCTTTCAAAAGGGCATCTAATGCATTTGTTCGATTATCGTAAAGCATTTTGTGCGAGTGTATGTTATTATTATTGATCATTTTCATATGTATGTATTCGCTCGCCTATTCAAATAATTCAAGCTTTATACGTCTTAATTATATTCCTGAAGTCCTCTACAAAATTATTTGGCCTTTAGAAGCATTCTAATAGACATCTTCCCTTCTCTACTGATATTTTTTTAATCCTGTCTGCAGGTTACATTTCGGGATATTAGGATTTATTTTTACTGTATTATATCTCAAATATTATTGTTAACTGTCAGATTTTTAAAGAGGCGAATATTCTCTAAATCACAAGATATACACAATGAAAGACAGATTCTTCTCCGTTTCTATCTCAGGTGTTATTTTATTCTCATATTTATATCCGGGCAATTATCGCCGTAATACTGATGATGCCTGAAATAATTTGATATCTATTCGGGATAATGTTGTCTTTTCTTAACTGATTTCTTAATTTCTTAATGATTAATAATCGCTTTTAACATACATGTATTATTCTGTTAAAATCAAACAGCATATTTCAACGTCTCTTACATAAAAACCATTACTTTTTTAACAATTTTTAAATGTATTCGCTCCCATCCAAAAATAATTTCAAATCTCTTTTAGACGCTGTTAAACCAAAATTAGGCATTAATTAAATGTCGAATTTTAGAATTTTTTGTTTTTTAATAGACATCCTTCCTCATTTGGTTTGTTGATTTGTTTGGTTTTTCTGTTGTTTCTATCTTTGATATTTTAAAACATTTCAGCTGTCAAAATGTACATGTATATATATATATATATATATATATATATATATATATATATATATATATATATATATATATATATATATATATATATATATATATGTGTGTGTACACTCTAAAAGATCACTAAGTTCATAAGGCCCAGCATATCTTATATCTACTGGTTTCGTCTTTGTAGGTGTTTTGTGTTGCGTGTGAGTCAACCTATCTAAAGTGGTTGATACTGTCGTATCAGACAGTCCATGTCCATCTTATATCTATAAGTGCACAGAGAAATGTCGACCCGTCCATTTCCTTGTACATACATCGCTAGTCCTTGCGCTACATTAGTAAGAGGGGCGTGACATATCCACGGAAGTTGCTCATTCTTCGACCACGCTTGTTTACAATACCGGTATATATATATGAGTATCATGATATACTTTAGGTAACGATGTCCTTTCTACCAAGTTTAATATTAAGGTCACATATAGGCAGAAACTGACCATTGAAGTAGACACAATAACCATTAGTAACGGTTGTGAGACCTTCTCTCCTCGTATAATTGCAATCAAATTCAAAATATTTAAGTCCAATACAATAAGATGCCTCATAGTTAGGTGTAAGAATATAGTTCATCAGACGTAATAAAGTATAAGTATGTAATATAGTGAACGTACAATAACGGTGTCTGTAACATCTTCTACCATTAGAAATCAATAAGCGCCATAGATTCATCAAAAGTACTCGATTCCACTCGTCGCTGATTGCCGTACTTAACATTAACACTTGATTTTAATAAATATTTTGTCAATGTTCGCATACAATAATTCAAAAATGGTAGAAAAAAAAGCCGACAGTGCCTATGATTGCCCTCTCCTACATTGGCAGTATAATACTTAAGGATAAATTGTCGATCTTATAATTATGCAAAATGCATTGATAGGCGATGATAGAAAGCCATAATTGAATTGTGTAGATCACTTCAGTCTGGAACATTAGCAATGAGGAAAGAATCGAATAACATCATGTATAGTGTTTTCAAGGTATTTTCTGAAAAGGAAAAAAAATCCCACCTTTTTTTATTTATGATAAAAATAAAATAATCAATTGAATCAATTTTGTACGACTTGCTATTTATAACGAAAAATCTTATAAATTTTACTAAGGAATCAATGTGTTAATTTAATTTTATACATGTAATTCATTTTTTTCAATTTGTCCGTACTTGCAAATGATAAATAAATCTAATTAGATTTTTCAAATTATTATTATTTTATTTGGGGGGGGGGGGGGGGGGAGTTCCAGGATTATCAGTGTTACAAGTCTCAAAGTAAAAAAAATGACCTTTGAATCACCTCCTCCCCCTTCCGTGACCAGCAGAAACCAACATCTGAAGTTGACGCGGATACAGCAAAAACTGTCGCTTAGTGAGCGAGGTTACACTGGTCAATTATTCTTATGGA
The DNA here is from genome assembly GCA_020458035.1 of Magallana ariakensis. Taxonomy (NCBI): domain Eukaryota; kingdom Metazoa; phylum Mollusca; class Bivalvia; order Ostreida; family Ostreidae; genus Magallana; species Magallana ariakensis. Next base: position 45,186,003 of record CM035818.1, on the reverse strand, counting down.
TTGGCGTTCAGTTTAACTACTAGAATATATAATTTCTCGTTGCGGGACATTTTATTGGCACTAGTGTATATAAACTACACACAATCTACCACGTCTTAGAACCATTTTAACAAGAGCTTGGACTTTGGGTAGTTGGTGTCAAACAGCATTGTGACGTAATCCTGTCTATTTCATCGTAGGCCACTCAGCCATTGCTCATTGAAATCAACAAGATTTGTCTGGCTTTTGAGTAAAGACTACGCAATCGGTGTATATTTCACTTGAAACCAGCATCATTTTAACTTGTTTTGACGCAGTAAATAGATAGTCACGTCCTACTGAAAGTCCAAGGCCTTGTTAAAATGGTTCTAATATCTACATTCATTGAAGTTTGATAACTCAAGAAATGACGTGAAGAATGATTTCTGAAAAAAAGTTGCTGCTTTTGTTGCACTTCTGGCAATATAAGATCTATTAGCGTAATTAAACAGATTCTTTCTGAATTAGATTACCACTTAATGTTCGTGGAAATACATCTAGGAGTTCTCCATAAGATATATTGAAGTATATTGTTCTGATGCCATGCAATTTCCAAGGGCACCTGTTTAAACAGAGGTAAAGAAGCCGTCACAATTGTTTTCTGTTATAATTCATCTGTTTCTGCGGGCATCTGGGATTCCTTCTATAAACCATGAATATTTAGGAAGCTATATTCATGAGTGTAAAAATAGTTTTTTTTTCTTGGCTGCCTATCCTTACAAAGAGCTAAGAAAGTATAAAGTGACCACAAAAGGTAAATCAAAGATCATAAGTTATGGACGGACATTTATAGTACGGTCCCGCCCGGACAAATAAATATTCCCTTCAGCTATAATCACTGGTAAAAAATGCGTTGAGCAAGTAACCAATGAGGTTAAAGCAAACGTTCTGTTACAAATGAGCAAAATATTAAAAACAACAGCAAAAATGAATTAATTTAAACGAACTCGATAGAACTCGTGCGGTAGTACCAATTTGACTTTTTTGTGTGGGTGAAAAGTTGTTCATTGGTGTAATTTTTGGGGGTTAGTGTTACGGTTTCCCTCTATGGGGCCCCACTGTTCGGTACGTCCATTGTAGATTATCAAGGATCATTGCAAAGGTATTCAGAGACAACGAGAGACAAAATGAGAAATCGTACAACTTAATTGGTTCTTGTCACTTATTAGGATAAATTGTGAGACTTAACTCAAAGGTAAGGGACAATAGTTAAACGTTCGCCTAAATTCACTTCTAGATATGTTTTAATAGTTTATTTATAATATGTTATATGTAAGTAAACATATCAATAGAAGTTAAGAACAAAACAACTTTATTGGTCAACAGTTCAGTAAAGTCATAATTAATCAATTAAAATGTTAATTTCATATTTCAAATAAGTAATTAAAACAATTCAATTCAATTCATTTATTCTCATATTGTATAACACAACATAGAGAAAGTATACAATACAGAAAATGTCATACAAAAAGCAAGAGTATATACTGTACACATCAACCTGGAGAGTTGACTAATAAATGAAATTGTTATTTTCATATTTCAAACAAGATAATTAAAACACGGATACTCAGTAGTACGCGCAGTTTTATTTTAACGTTTCTGTAAAACAGACAACAGATTTAATCACCGAATACTGACACATACATCACCAGATTCTAATTGTAAATCATACATGTACATCAACTGCCTCAATAAAAAATTGTACAGAGGGGATTTAAAACGATTGTAAACATATTGCAAAATATCACTCTAAAATTGGAATCACTGGTCGCCAATATTCTAAAAGTGTACAGACATTTCCAATTAAACGATGGTGTATTTCTGCACAAAAACAACATTTGCGTTGTGCTAATTAGGATTGATAGGTGTGCAAGATTGTTGTCAATAATGCCTACCTGGGGATATGATCGGTCAGTAATGACTGGTTTACATCAGAACTCACTTACACCGGGACACATGACTATGTATGATACCTGTCTCTTGTGTGCCGGGGGTCAACTATAAGACAAAATACGGACCAAGTTTTTTCTCTCAAAGATACTCACGAGAATTTGTCATGATAACTCACATGCATGGAATTATTATTTGTAATCGTTGTGCAATGTTATTAAGAAATACTTGACATTATTTCAACAAAGTACAGTAATGTTTATGAGATCATGCAGTCAGTGGTGCAAATGTAGACTGTGTTGATAGATGCAACAGGATATAACTTGTACATTACCACGGGTGAAATTTCAGGTAATAAACTAACCTATAATAATTTCAGTTTCGATGTAAACATTGTATTTACATGTTTGTTTCCTTGATATAGCCTTACGCTTTTATAATATGCATTAAGAAAGTAAAAATCGTGTGATCCATTGGAGAAAAAAGCCATGATTAACTCGCAGTAACTCTGTGGAATTTTAAACTTTCAGAATACAAAGAATATGGCGGATGGAATGTGTGCCAAGTGTTCCAGGTACCTGCTAGTGGTCTTCAACTTCTTCTTCTGGGTAAGAACCATACGTTATCAATCCTTCTGTTAGAGCCATAGAAAAATAGGTTATCAACTTCTTCTGGGGAATGACCATAGACAATACGTTATTAGTTCTTCTGTGTAAGAGCCATAGACTTATCAACTTCTGGTTAAAAATTTTGGGACAATAAGTTATCAACTTCTGGGTAAGAACCATAGACAATAAGTTATCAACTTCTTCTGGGTAAGAACCATAGACAATACGTTTTTAACTTCTTCTGGGTAAGAACCATAGACAATAAGTCATCAACTTCTTCTGGGTTAGAACCATAGACAACAAGTTATCAACTTCTGGGTAAGAACCATAGACAATAAGTTATCAACTTCTGGGTAAGAACCATAGACAACAAGTTATCAACTTCTTCTGGATAAGAACCATAGAAAATGAGTGGTCAACTTCGTCTGGGCAAGAACCATAGACAATAAAGTATCAACTTCTTCTGGTTAAAAACTACAGACAGCAAGTTATCAACTTCTGGGTAAGATCTATAGACAATAAGTTATCAACTTCTTTTAAGTAAGATCTATAGACTATAGGTTATCAACTTCTTCTGGGCATCAGACCGAACGACAAACGAATGAGACATTATTGTATCAGAATTGAAACGTGAAGAAAGTAAATGAAGATATATACGCGCATAAGGAAATAATGAGAGTATGATTCAGTACTAGATTTCACCTTCAGGTGCTGTGTATACATTTATATGTTAATGATATTACTATCAAAATCATTGATTTTTTTAAAAATACGGTCGTGTAATATTTGATTAATTTGAACAAATTAGAGGAAAAAAAAGAGAAAAGAAATACTGTACATTCGTAATCTTGACAAAGAATAAGAATTGGTGGCAAATTCTACATATTATACTTTCTAAACATATACTTGCATATAATGAATCTAATTATTGAAAATTAATGTGTGTTTAAGAGCCATATGCAATAGTAAGCGTCCATTTCCCTATAAAGTTAGAGGAAGGAAAATATGTACATCTTGAAGAAAAAAAACAGTCAAAGGAAATAAATAGTGCTTGTAATGCAACACACACTCATATACATGGATAAATACAATGTATAATTATATATTACTTGATGATGTTGTCGTAGGTTTAATATTAATTGCATCTTTTTTCCTGAATACATGCTTACGTTTGAGTAGATTTTAAGATATATTTTTAAGAATATATAAGAAATATATTAATGGGCAACAATTTTAGCCTGATACCAGCTATCTCCATTAAAAAAATAATATACACGTACATATCCTCAATACAATATATAGATTATTTCAATAATTAGGAATAGGGGCAAAAGAAAAGAAATAACGGTTGTGACATCTTAAGTAAGATATTTCCAATGATTTGCAAAATAATGCTTAAAGATATAATTAATGCTAGAAGACAAAATGATTGAACAGAACAAAAAATAAACACCTCAGATTCTAACTGTTCCAGGTATCTGGATGTGGCTTGCTGGGAATCGGGATCTGGATATGTGTGGATGACAGAATTGAGGAGTTTCTTAAGAACGCCAGCATTGGTTTTCCTCTGGACTGGATATATGTTTTTGCTTACGTCACAATTGGTGTGGGTGGATTCATTTTTATCACTGGTTTTTGTGGTTGCTGTGGGGCCGTGCGGGAAAGTGCCTGGATGTTAGCGGGGGTAAGGACTTTGGTCTTATACCACGTGTTATTGGTTCAAAAAGCAAAAGTTGTGAGAAAATTAAATGTGATTCTTTGATGTTCAAGCAACTATTGAAAATACCCTGTTTAAAGAGTAAACTATTACTTCTAGGAAAATTTAACGGGTTTTTGATAATCCAAAATAAATATCATAAAAGTACTTCACGGTTAAGTCCGGATATAGAGTTATGCATATGCTCTTTAAAATCATCTCAATCTAAGAAGAGGACGTTTTTTGTCAAAATTTTACATTTAATGTTTTCTGATAAGGAATTTATATCTAAAGACAATTCATGAAACATACTTGTATCAATGTGCAGTAAGCATGTTCGAGTTCGCCACTGATGTGGCCATTCAAGGAAACGTCAATAATCTTGTTAATTGATTATCAGATCATCAATGGAAATCTAACCAAATAATTTATAACATAATATTATACAATATGAAATATAGAAATGTTCCATAACCCGTAAATGTTATCCTATTATTATAGTTCAAAAATATTGATGCGGATAAGATTATCGAAGTTGAATATGTACTTAGATATAGACACCTGCTGATCTTGCATATAGTTTCCTGCAGTGTTGAGTACTTCCTTTATCCTTTATTCATCTCCTTATGCATGTATGCCAAACACATCAACATAATGACAGGTCATCAAATTCACAGGACTGCACCAAGTCTGATATTGTAAATTATTTCAAAATCTCTATTTGACATGAATGTGCTGGAAACAGCTGGATTGGACATTTCAAATCACATCATCATGATTGTAGGCCATATAAAGTCTGTTTTATTTGCTTTCCATATATTGGATAAGAACAAATATTTTTTTTTTCGATTCACTTTTTCAGTATATAGGCTGTGTAATAATAATTCTGGTTGCTGAGCTGGTTATAGGGGTGTATATTGCAGTGGAACGAAAAAATGTAAGTTTCCAACCAACAGGGAAAATACATGTACCGGTATGGTTCTTTACTATCCATCAAAAGCAAGACACAAAGAACTGTCATACATTTAGAACCGTTTTAACAAGAGCTTGGACTTTGGGTAGTACGTGACAAACTCCGATTTGATGAAGGCGGGGTCTACTCGTTGTTTACTGTCCAGTCATTGGCTAATAGATATGAATACATTGAACGCAGTGACACTCGTCCGACCTTATCCAGGGATGTATATTTCGCTGAAACAGCGTCAATTTCACACAGCAGAGCAGATCTTGGCAAACAACTTTCCGGTTTTGACAGTCTATGAATATTAATGAGCTTCTCTTAGCGAATTAGAAGAAAGGAGGTCAATATTTGAAAGCTTGTTTTGATGAGTAAACTAGATAGTAACATCCCACCGAAAGTCCAAGCTCTTGTTAAAACGGTTCTATTACAAAAATAAATGGATACCATTCTCTTATAAGCTCTTATGCAAACTTGTAACCTTAAGCGTCTTGTGCATTAATAACATTCATTTCATAACTTTATTTTTGACAACATTAGTACTGTATGATGTATGAAAATAGCTCAACAGTAACTGTATAAAATGTTAAAACTTTAACAAATTTCCTTTCATAATTCAGTTGGAAGGAATGCTTAAAACTGAGCTGACGCGACTAGTGAATGAGTACCCCACCCACAACAATAACGTTACAATGGACTTCATTCAGAAGAACGTAAGTAGATAGCCACTGCCTCAACCACACTGTCAAGTAGCTACTTAGCATTACTTGTCCATTGTCCCAATTTTACAACTGCACTTCTGCACCTGTGTCTCCTGACAAGAGTTTATGATTATATGTATTGCACTTACTATTGAAGCTGTTGCCATTGAATTATAGCGTAACACTATATGGTTGTATTTTGAATTATGACCGTGATTTGTGAATTGCACACAAACGTTAACTTTAACTTTCTTATTCATAGCCCAGGACACACATGTAGTGTGGCATGCAGATTCACAGCCTCATATACATGTAGCTTAGTGATATTTATGATAGTACCATAACCACACACACACACACACACACACACACACAATCGTGATCCTAAAACAAGAACAACTCAAATCTATCATTAAATTGTATATTGACATTTCAAATTCGTAAGTTGATCCCCGATTGAGTCCTGGTTATGCTTACATACGAGTTAAAAAGGGAAAGAAATTAGATTGGTACTTTGTTTTGCAGTTTGACTGCTGCGGTGCAAGGAACTTCTCAGACTACAAGGAATCCAAACTTAACAACGGAACAGTTACACTCTCCGTAAGTACACAATTACCTAAAACACCATTAAATTTTGTTCATATGAAGGAGTAATAAACTCACTTGCACAGATCAGCTCTATATAAAGTACACTTTACTATATGTATTGAAAAAAAAAACTGTTGAAGAGTTCTTTGAACGCACTTTCACTGGTATTCTTTGGTCATTTTCTGTGTATATAGTTGGAGATCTAAGAATCAAGTTTTGGATTCAAAGATTTTCTCCGGCATTGATAATCATTATGAATCGACAATAATGTCAGAGATTTCAATAAGGCACAAACTCTAAATCAGATTTTCAAAAATATTTAGAAATGATACAGGTTTGATGCTTTTTAACTCATGAGATCATGGATGACCATCAAAATTCGCGGTTTCGAATATTACTTGTTCATGAGGATTTTCGAGGCACGTACATAGACTTTTGTCTGCTCTTCACACTGCCATAATTTTATTCTAACTTTAGAACATCATAATTATCGTCCACAGGTCATCCTTAATTTGTAAATTAAAGTTTCTGGACTGTCCGTTCCGTTTCCTTTTTGTTGTGACGATATAGCATTAAAGTATAAGGCGACCATTTGCATCAGTTTGTGATTGATTATATTTGGCGTGTACGAAATTTGGCGGAAAATAGTTTTTGAACAAGTTGGCGCGGATTGGAATTAGCGTATTCCTGAATGTTCCGATTCTTATACATACATGTATATGCATGGCATTTAACTATGTACAGGGTGATCTAAAATATCTGATACTGTTTTGAATGTTTATTACAGTTTAAAGGAACAAAGGATGACTGCACTTAGCGCCGGGTTTCGGGCCCTTTTTGGTCGCTTCTGTTGCGTTTATTTCTTAACCTAATATCACTTTTGTTAATTTTTTTAAAGAGTCTAGTCAATTTCCAACATGAATTAAGATTTTAGACTGTGATACTATAAGCTCATTCTATGTTTTTCTCCTTACAACTTGCGGAAAAAGGAGAATTTTCGCTTACCTGCCCTTGATCAAACATAAGATTGATATTAATATACATGAGAGGTGGAGCTGACATTCAGAATGGTACTAAAATTAGACTAGCATGAATAACAATGCCATGTATAAAAATGTATGTGATCACTCTTTTACCATAACCCTATCTATTCTATATGGTACAAGTATACTATTTACTATGGTTTCAACAATTAGACCACGCCCGTGTAAGTACAGAAGACTTTAAATCAATGCTTGACAACTTAACGTGTTCGAAAACATTGTCCTAGTTAGCACATAACATGCTACCTTATACGTCACGTGATAGAAATTTGTATTCACAAAGTTACCTAAGGTGAGAAATCACGTGGTGAATTATAATATTCAACATGCATCAACCCTTGGTTACAACTAAGAAGAAGCAGTTTTTTCTCATTTAAACCATGAGCGCATGTTCGTCTACTAATCTCCCTTTGACATAACTTTGATAATGCAAATATACAACTACTGCTAAACGGAGAACAATAGACAAACATGCGCTGACTATTTATGAAGTCAGTATAAAAGTGGGCGTCCTCATTATCGTATGGGGATTCAAGAAATCGTGATGACCCCCGCCTATGAAAACATATTCATGCTTGGTAACAACATACTTTTATTAAACGCAATTACGTAAAGTTGCAGTTTAGATGTTGACTATTTCTGCTATTGAAATAAAAATTCTTCTTCTCTTAAAGTTTATTTTCTCGCAAATATCGCATGTCCTCAAGTGCAGTCATCCTTTAAATTTAGTGAAACATACCTTATGGATATACAAGGAGTACAGTTTTATATAATGTAGGTTAAATGCAATTTGTGTGCTTTACATAGCAGAGCTGGGAAATCAAATATTAACATCAAATTAGCAAAATTACGTCCTATGGTTTACTTGTCGACGTTTTTCGTTTTGCAGGGTACAAAAAATATAGTTTTATGTCAAATTGCCATTGCACCCTGTTTTGCACTTCTGTTTGGTTCCTCCCCACATTTCTTTCATTTAGCAGCTCTAATATCTAAGATTTTAAGGTTTTATTTAAAAACTTGACATTTAATAACATCAAATGAAAGATCCCCACTCCAGGTTTACACCAGGGTTATGAGTAACGCAGAGTAAGTCGCCATCCGGGCTAAGTCCTAAAGGCAATGACACTTTCTTCAAGTTTGTTTCAAACCACACAACAATTCGTTATGTTAAAGGTACATTTTTCATGCTTTGATCTACAATTATTCACAATTATATTATTTTGGATATCATTGAATACACTTCTTCCTAACATATTCAGCTTTTTCAGATGATCAGTACGAGAACCTGGACAAAACAGAGATCTAGATTTTCCCAGTTGTCCATTGTTGTCCTTAGTTTTTCTTTTTCTATATAAACCTGTATGTGAACTCTGTTTTTCTTCTGTCTTTCATTCTTTAATACCCTACAACTCTAAAAAGATTTTATATGTCTGCAAATATCTGTTCATTATAGAACGGATTACATTTTATGGTGAACGAGTCTGTACATGTAAGTACGGTAGCTCGATTTTGTACTCATTTGGTAAAGATGGGGCACTTTGAAAAACAAACACCAATTTTATGACATCTTTTCTTCTTTTTAAAGTAAATTTTCTCCGTACAATACAAATGATATAAAATGTTAGCCTTTGGAGATTAGAATGATACTATGTTTAAGAGTTTATCTCACCGGGTATGAGTTTTATGAAGTTTTTAAATGGTATCATAATTTATGGATCACCCTGTACTTGATTTAGCGAAAGCCGCATTCCGCCAAAAACGCTAAATACAATACACATCCAAATGTAATACGTTTACAGTATTCCACTCCAGAAGATGGTATCGTTATCCCGGTCACAATTTTGGTCAAATTTTATTTTTTCTGTTTTTATTAGTTACAATGCTTTAGAAATGCATTTCTAATGATCAAATGAAATTGGAGAGTCAGTCGTAGAGTTATAAGAAAGATACAGGGCTTAAAATTCTTTGGTATGTAAATAGCCTCGTGTCTTGTTTTTGTTTACATATTAGTTTCAATATACCAGTAAACAAGCTGATTTGCCTATCTTCTTATTCATTTTAAGCATAAAGAAACAGCTTCTATTGTTTAACACATTCATTTTAGGTCTAAAACTGGAATTTTCACTTAAACGTTCAAAATGTAAACAAAAGTTTTGTTTACATGGCAAAGAATTGTAAGCTCTGTAACTCGCTTATATCTCAACGAATGACCCTCAAATTTTGATTGCCTATTAAAAATGCCTTATTATAGCAATGTAAACATTAAAATCGGGGAAAAAAATTTGACCAAAATCGTGACCATGCCCCTTTAAAAGATTTGTAGTTTTTATTATGCTTACTATGAGACGATTATTATTGTCTGTCCCCAGATATTTATGCAGCACATTTGGACGATTTTTAATAAAAATACACATATCTGTGAAAGAAGTGCAAATGATATTGATGAGAGGTAAAATATTAAAGATATCTTCATTGACACAATATCATTTTTAACTCGGAAAAATTCACAAGTACAAACACAGATTTCTTACGGAGATTTATAATGGGAAATATTTACACCTTCATTCGGAAGTCATTCGGAATGCCTCGCACAATTTTTCAACGTTATCATCCGGATTCTTTCATTTCTGTTGCAATGCAAAATCTCCGTAGACTTTTTTTTAGCCGCATGTCAAAGACAAGCTAGAGTAGGGGGCGTTACTTTTAAATGAACATCGTTTGAACACTGAAGTATAAAATTTATAAATACAGAACAATTTAAGAAAATGTGCTGCATAAATATCTTGGAACCTGACTATAGTAGTAGTTTGGTCTCATAATGCAATTCACTTTGTTGAGTATTGGATACAACGTAAAAATTGTGTTTCATCAATGAAGTTTTTCGACCCTCTCTATTCTTGATTTTTATAATAAAATTATTGGAGCTCTTAAACAATGACATGACGCTAAGATTTGTGTTTTGTGATGTTGTAGACATGGATAGTTCCGAGTAGTTGTTGTAAAACAGAAAACACAGTTCAGTGTTACAGTGAAGCCAGGAATCTGGGACCTACGTATACAGAAATTAGGAGTCAGGTTAGTCGCCGTAAAATCACATTGAACGTCAGATGAATGTTTACAACATACATGTAACGAATTCGAAGTTCGATCCATATAATTTAGTTCAGGTTTGATGAAATAAGAAACACCTTGAATAAAACCTGTCATTTCTGATTTGTTTACAGAGCTGCTATGACAACATTATTGACTTTCTATATGAGAATGTGGTTATTTTAATATCAGTGGCAGTGGGCGTTGCCGTGGCAGAGGTGGGTGTGGTCATTGCACAGAACATTGACATTGACATCAGTGTCAACTTTTCAAAAAAACTATATATTGCTTACACACATACACAGAGAGAGAGAGAGAGAGAGAGAGAGAGAGAGAGAGAGAGAGAGAGAGAGAGCATACACGCATCAGTCTTGGTTTTTTTTTGGGGGGGGGGGAGATTCAAGAGTAATTATTACAGCTTAGATTAAATAATTACATGAAAGCACTGAAATTAAAAAAATAGACATTGAGGTATTTTAAATTCATTGAATTATCACATACATGACAAACTATGAACAAAGAATTTTCACAAACGATTATGGTATATATATAATTATTATATCTAATACATTGTATTACAGATCCTAGGAGTAATTTGTGCCGTCATACTATGTCAGAACAGAACGGAATACTGGGATTGGGACTGAGACTTCCGGTCACTGACGAGTTTTTCGTCGGAATAGCTTCAGATGATATGTCTCAATATGTTGTGTAGAAGCAATCCGCATCTCGTACGTGGGACCACTACAAAAACTAGCCTATTGTTTATTTATGTTTGTAGATTATTCATGCGACATGACGTCGTTAATTGTACTATTGGGGGATTAGACATGATATTAAGTAATTTCGTTCAAAATATAAGTTACATGTTTTCTCTACTTGCAGATGTCATGCAGGAAAATCATTATGAATATTAAAACAACGTTTGAATTTTTTTAAAATATCACCATTAACTCATTATACAAAATGATGATATATCATCTATTAAATTGGGGAAAAAATTAAATTCATCAAGTTTTCAAAAGTAACTGACGTTATTTATCAATAGGACCCAAGTCTTTCATTTTCATGGTTTTTTGAGTATTTTATAACGCACATTGTTTCTATGATGCCATTACCATTTATAATTACGTTATTCTGAAAACTGCATCTCTATAACGGCTATGATTCCTGGTTAAGTCCTTACCAACCCCATTCTGTACGATTGCTCTTTGTTAAATGTTTCCTTATTTGTTGACAATTATCAATAATGAGAAAAAAAAATAAAAACATTATAATAAAGTAGTACTTTGTTTTGACTTTTTAACACAATGAGAAAAGTGTATTTGTATAAGAGTATATATAGTTGTACTTAATGTACATCGTGAACTTGTATAAGATTTTGCAATATACCCTGTTTAGTGGATGATTGAATAACGTTAGTCATGCAGCATTAAACCGATGGAAAGCAAAGGTACCGGTTCCTATGACTGATGTGAATATTAGATTATAAAAATGAGTGTTTGGAATCTTTTGGTTGAGACGTATAAATATTCTAGTATTCATCCCATTTTACGTAAGAAATTTAATTGTGTTCATACAACTACATGTACACTGAAGATCTAACCAGTTTCAAACAATTTATATGCGTTGCTTGAAATTTTTGGGAGTTGATTTTAATCAACTCTCCTATGCAGTTACTCAGCCAAACCGGAAGTAAAACAGTGTTTGGACCTAAGCACAAATTAACACCGCTGACAACATTTAGTTCTTGAAAATAATCGATAAATTCGATGTAATGTATTCTAAAGCATAGTTTTTCAAGGACACTTATTTATAGATACCTTGTAAATAGTCAGATTTTTAATGGTAGGAACAATATAGATACTTTTTTTATATTCGTTCATTGTATATATTCCTACGCCAGAGTTCAATATAGTTTTGTTCAACCAGACGCTCGTCAGTCTCCGTTAATCTCCGACAAGCAGAGAGCCTCTCTTGCTTGTAGGAGATTAACGGAGACAGACGAGCGTCTGGTTGAACGAGACTAGAGTTCTATAGTGCTTGGATCCTTACAATTTCTCAGAAATATTTCGATTACTGATACGTAGTTTGATGGAATTAATTATTTGAATATTACATTTGATTCATATGGGGTTTTTAAGAAATTCCTGTCGAAGAATTCATATTATAAAAAATGTGTATAATTCAAATACATATAGAAAACGGGGTCTAGGAAACTACTTGCCATGCAAAATAACCCAACATATCGTTGATTTTAAAATAAATAATAGTCGATAAAATCAACTCCCGTTAGTACTTCAGTACTTTGATTAAAATTGTGTCTACATGCTTTATTTAGCAGTGTTCAGTTCGTTCATTCAGAAACTTTTTTTTTTCAGAAACCAAAATAAGTAATCTTTGGTGGTTCAACGAGCTACATCATATAGATAGTGCCTGTTTGGGAGAGTAACAGTTGAAATTGACACCCCCGAGAAAACCATTTTCAACCGAAGTATTTTGACGTGAATGATTACCCGTTGCCAAGTGTGTTGCTAACGCTGGGGGTGATAGAACCACATGCACCTGAATTTTTATCAATCAGTCGCTCAATAAGCCAAATAAAAAAAATCTACCTCCTCTATATATAATCAGTCGCTCAATAAGCCAAATATAAAAAAATCTACCTCCTCTATATATAAATACATATATAGAGGAGGTAGATTTTTTTTATATTTGGCTTATTGAGCGACTGATTGATAAAAATTCAGGTGCCTGTGATAGATGGGATTATAAAATGCGTCTAAACCAAACAGATTTCAGTATTTAATATGAAAGTATAACAAATGTATTTCGTGCATTGCTCGGTACCTTCATAGCCAATGCGAACCACCTAAGTTAGGATCAATTGGTCAATTAAAATGGGCAACGATAAAGTACATATACGAGGGTTGATCCAAAAGTAATGTCACAGATGCGATAAAATCGTGAAAAATCCGCGTAAAGTGACAAAAATTCGTGTTTTGAGATATCTACCTTATTCGATTCAGATCTGAAAATTGTAATGCATTATTATAAATATTTCTGAAGATAATATATTTTGTAGAGCGTGAGGTAAGGATAGTCGCCGCACGCTAGCGACGTCATTTCTAGATTTTTGGCGTTCTGGTAGAATTTCGTAATTTAGTTCTGTATATAAATTGGCGACGATGCTCTATTTTACATTTTTTTTAAAATAATTTTCTTTTTCATAAAGTAACTAATTAATCTTTTTATAATCTATGGAGTAGTATATTGGATTATTTAATGTGAGATCAGTTTGGCGAGGTCTCTTCAAGAATTCATGAACGTAGCTTTATAATATAGCCATAGACGTTAGAACCTAGCTTTAACGTTCATCCGGAGCTTATGTCTGCTGTCTATCTAATTTATTTATTTACATGACATATGCTTTTATTAGATATTGGAACCATGTTAAGGGTACCCCGTTCACTCACTCTTAATTTAATGTTGATATATCAATTCCAGTACATTTTTTAGTGATTTCTACCCATCGAAGCAAAAAATGCATCGTATTACTATTTGCATGTCCAACCTTTTTATTTCTTGATCTAGAGACAAAGGGCATTGCGTAGATATCCGAAATGGACGGTAACGGTCGATTCCTAATTTTTTAAAACAGTTAGAAAAAGTTTATAATATATCTGTTTCAAAATATTGTGCTGTTTGGGGCTTTTTCAAATTTTAAAGAATGTAATTTATTCATAAAAACAAACCTTAAAAAAGACGCAAATTCATGACGCGGCGATGTCACGTATATATCATGCTATAAACATCAATATCTTGTTAAGTGTTCAACGAATTTTAATCAAAAATTTAATTCGAATTTGAATTTTGATAAGGAAAATTTTGATGTATCATTTTATATAATACAGCGCCAGTGAGAGGCGTGGTGCATAGTGTGACATTACTTTTGGATCAACCCTTGTATATCATATTTAGTGTAACAACAGAAAAACTTTTTTCAATTCCTGGTTGTAACGCGCACAAAAGTGTAAAGATATAGGTTTTTTGATACTCGATTCTTGCATACAGTTTAAAATTTCTGCCAAGTTTTCAAATCAGGATGTAGTCCATGTAAAATAAACTTCATTACTAACACATAAATGATTTAAATACAAGTTTCAACTTATCTATAATTATATTCAACCACATCCCTTTTTCATAAGGAGGTCTGAAGATATTCCAATCGAAATCAAGGACCCATGAGTCAGATGACAGTTTAATACCATTGAATGTGGACAAGCTATTCAAATTCCATTTATATCAAGTTAATTTTTTTATAGTTTTATTTAATTGGCAATATCATTTAGAGTTTAATATCTAATATTTCATTAATGCCATATACACGTGTACTAGTATTTTGTCAATAAACAACCTCCGCAACAAACCAAACAAAAAGACTTTCAATCTCGTACATTCGTAGAACGATGTCCAGTCCTCAACAATGTTTCTTAATTAACTCTTTAATATCCGGTAATGGCTCATACAATAGACTTAGCTTTTATCACATGTAATAGAGTTTTAGTGTTTGAATTACATCCTGGGCGTGGACGTCCGATATCATCAATGAATTGCTCAGTGGTATCATTGAGAAAAAAAGTTTTGCACAGATATTCAATTTCAATGTTTTCCGTTACGACTCAGCTGTATAAACATGCTGTATTTTATTCTTATAAAATATTTCTTTAATTTCAATATCAATTTATATACATTTATATCATATGTAAAATATTATCATCTTTAGAAATAATATCTTGTTGAAAACGGGTGGTAAAATAACATGAAAAGAAGGTGGAGGTATGAAAGAGATCTGATCATGCAATCAAACAGGCAGAAGCATCCTTTTTTAAAGCGGGGGTGGGGGTGGGGTGGTGGGCAGCCTCATCCAAAAAATCTACACAAACATAAAAAAGGGAAATTCTTAAAATCATAAAAAATAACCCACCCACCCCCCCCCCCCCGATGCTTCGTGCCTGTCAAAAAATATATTTGATATGAGCAATTATCAAACTTTCTAAATACATTAGATCACGCTGACAATCTACGAAAGTCCAGTATGTTCATTCGAGATTAGAAATTCGAAATATGAGATTCGAGAGCATTTACGAATGATCTTTATTTAGAACGGTTTGATGTCGCTAGGAAACAGGTTTTCAGACCCATGATTTGATTAGTTTATTAAGATATTAAATATCGAATTTTGAATCTCATGTGTTGAATCTCGTATTTCAAATTTCGGTTCTCGAATGAACCTTCTGGCCTATTTTACAACCAGATTAAACTTTTCTTCTTTATCGATTTTTGAACAAATATGCAAAGAATATCTTACAAATTCTAGGTACATTAATGGATTTTAAAGGGGCATGGTCACGATTTTGGTCAAAATTTAGTTTTCCGATTTGAATGTTTTCAATGCTTCAGTAAGTCATTTTTAATAGGCAATCAAAATTTGAGCGTAATTCGTTGAGTTATAAGCGAGTTACACTGCTTACAATTCTTTGCAATGTAAACAAAGGGTTTGTTTACATTTTGAATGTTGAAGTGAAAACTCCAGTTTGAAACCTAAAATGATTGTAGTAAATGTTAGGATCTGTTTATTTATCCTTAGAATGAATAATAAGATGGAAAAATCAGCTTGTAAAACAACTTTTACTGGTAAATTGAACTTATGTAAACAAAAACAGGGCACGAGCCTTGTTTACACGGCAAAGAATTGTGAGCCCTGTATCTTGCTTATAACTTTACTACTGACTCTCAAATTTTATTTGGTCATTGGAAATGCATTCCTAAAGCATTGTAAATAATCAAAACAGAAAAATAGAATTTGACCAAAATCGTGACCATGCCCCTTTAAACTATAAGGCTGTTATATAATTTTGCTTTTGTTTTATAACTACATGTATGTGATTAAGTGTGACCTTTGTAATTTCATGTATATTTCCGTTTTAGACCATAAGACAAATGAGTCTTTCTAAGTATTTTGATTAAAGTGAAGAAATCTATTCCTAATTACAAAGGCTTGTATGATATACATGTATGTTACAAATGTACACTTCAATCCAATTTTATTTAGAGATGGCATTTGTAAATAAGCTTCAAAATACACTTGATTTGTAACCCCCAGAAACTTGCATATCAATTACAGGTACTCAGTAAACGCGACGGTACTATACTTAAAGAGCGCTTATAACAGAGTATTGTTTTAATGGAGAAACTGAATTATGCCTCTTGACATATTTATAGCGATAGAACATAGTCTATAGGTCATGCATATGCATGATTTTACTGAAGGAAAATAAAAATATGTCTCTGTATGTTGGTAATAATTGTTTGCAGTGTTCGGATTTCTAAACGGAACGTTTATGCAACTTCATTATTTAAGCATTACCATGTTTTTTTTTAAAGATAAACTACCAATAACCAAACTTATCTCCGAATGAAAGAGATGTCGAATATTCTCCAGCAATGTTCGACATCTCTTTCATTCGGAGATAAGTTTGGTTAAATTTGGTCAAATTCAACATGTAAATAAAACATTTACTAGAATTTACATTAGTTCATCGATACATCATACATGTGTAAATATTGGAAGATTTAACTCATTTTTACAAATTATCTGCACATGTTTTTGAAGCTCAAACTGATTACAATGAAATTAAAAAATATTTATAACTGCTTTGTAAATTTTATTGACCTGTATATGTTGTGTTTATCATTAATGATATTATACAATTGCTGGGTTTTTTTTATTTAGGTCACAATGATTTGGTTACGCAAGAAGTACAATATTTATCGAGCTGAAGTTTGAGGTCAATATTTTAAATACTTATAAATTAGCTTAATCAATATATTGATATAAAAAACAACAACAACCCAGCAACAATTGTTTTATCATGTGATACAGTTAGATTTGTCGAACTGAGTGTTATCAAGCAAGAACAAACTTCTTTCAGTAGTTTAAAAATTTGTTCAAGTCAGGTCAAAGTCATAACCGGACACAGTGAGAAACGCAAAATTTCATTGAACAAAATATAGAGTAATTTAATGTTTGTATCCTTATAAAAATTCTACATTTATATTATAAATAGTACAATACGTTACAATGCACTTCATTCAAATGAGTTGCTTTGAACCTTTGGCATTATCCTATAACAACAAATCATGCTTTCAAAATTTTGATAAATGTCCGCGAGCCGCTCGTAAACCTTCAGATGCCATAGACCAATTAGTTATCTAACTACAACATAATGGTTAAAGCAGCTGCATCGTAAGGGACATAAATCCCAACCGCCATGTTGAATTGTCATTGGAATAATCATCAATGGTTTTTCCAGTGACGCTATTTCAAACCAACCCGCCAAACCGATCATCTACAACTAATTTATAGCGATCAATAGTGTACTGTTGAATATGTCCTGGGAATGAACAAGCTAGTCTAGGGATTAAGATTATCAACATTTCCATTTATCATACAAATGTACTAATTGGACATGTGTTAACAATTATTTTCCAACAGCGTATTACTACCGTTACATACAAGTGTTTTTAATATATGAATTTCTGTGTAAATTGTATTTTTTTAAAGACTTGTGACCGTGATACATATAATACCTGAAGTTATTTTTTAGTGACACCTAGATATATTTTGAATTATTTTTTTTTATTAAAGTTTTATTTTAAAAAAAACGTCAAAACTAGAATCGAGATTTTTCAAATAACATCTGATTTTTTTTAATTATATTGACCAATCAATGATAAGGAATGAAATTAATAGAACTCAATAGTCAATACAACTTTGATAAGCAGTGTATATAATTCATAATTTAAAGACATTTCTTTACTACAACAAAAATGTAAACAATATCATTCAGTGTAACAATATTTAATGTTCTTCAGTTCAGTTTCAGTTTATTTTCACTCGACACCATATAATGGTACATGAGGTACATGAAGAAAACATAACATATTTACATACATGTATATACAATATAGTTGTAGAGGTAAAGAAAGTTAATGGGGTGAACAAACAGTTTGATTAATTTTTTAAATAAAGAAACACAGTTTTCTTAATGTTCTTCTTGACCTTAGTATTTTTCTTTTATTTGTTTTCACTTGTTCAAATTTTTACTATAGTTTACACTTGTGCGCATTGCAAATCAGTTCCGTAAAACCTCGTTCAACTTAAACTAATCATATTTGTCCCATGTTCGTTAAGAACATTACACAATGTTTTGACCGTAATTTTAAGTACTTTTATGCCTTATAACTTTCATTTAGTGAAAAACATGAACCAGTAAATAAAAAAAAATTCAAACAAAAAACCTTGAAATTTGCAGCTGACAATATATATATATATTTTTTTAACAGTAAACCAGATTATAGTGTTAGTAAAATAATGTGCATTTTTTATTTGGTGAATAAGTTTGGAGCGGGAATTCAGGAAGAAGTATAATAAGCGCGCCCAACACATTGCGTAAATAGACCACGATCTTGTGACAAATTGACATCTATTGTACGTATACTGGACAGGCCCAGTCATTACTCCTGGATAAGTGGACCAAACTAGCCGGGATTTCCTCTTAATTTTATCTGTGTAATGATAAAAACGAACATTTTTGTTCCAACCGAAAACAAAACTTCAGGGTATTTTTTTCTTTTAGAGGATAAATTCAAATTAGAAATTAAAAAAAAAAATGTTTTTATTTTTTTTTATCATGTCTAATTTTGTCATTTTGACACACTGATGGTTTATTTTCCTCTTTGAACTATTTCACCGGATATTTCTATCAAAACTTTACAGTTTAAAGGTAGTCCTGTCTTAGAATTGTAATCAACGATGCATCATTTTCAGGCATTATCATACGTCATTATGTCTCCGCGGAAATGTACTCTTGTTAAACATTGATTCACATGTTGGCCTGTCCAGAAAACACAGAAAACAATCACACCCGAAAATCAGATATTAAACACACACACAAACTGTCATTATGTAAACAAAAGTGTTTCTGCACTGCAGCTAACGAGAGTTCTGACGACACGCCTTTAAGACAATAGGTGGCGATGTATAGGTGCCTAAGGACACAATAAACGTCACAACAGACAGTGCGACCGCGCCGTCAAAACTGTCCAAGGGCTGAAATTTCTACCACTGCAGAGCTGCAATATCGCACGGCCCACAGTGAATCTGCTATACCGTTATCAATGGGGCACATTGTATGGCAAAGCCTGACTAATGTCTGTGATTAGTCCATTCTAGTTGTCATGAAGAAACCGGTACAGACGCATTGTTACGCATAGGCTGCTGCCGAGCTTCTGTCAATATTTTTTTTTATTTCATAAAAATTGAAAAATTTCGAAAATCCATGAACTTTCCTTAATTACTTCGCAAAAAATGGCCGGACTTTGGATATATCTTTTAGGATTACTTCTCTGTGTGGGTAAGTATAGCGATTTTTTTTTATATTAAAGTTTTTAATATGAAAAAAGACTTTACTTTGCTTTACATTGTAAATTATAGGACTGACGTCAAACAAAAACTGAATTGATGGTTTATGACAAAATACATTGTATTGGACGGCTCATCTTGTAAGAGTTATTTGCCAACATTTATTTTTTCAATATCTATTTTTTGTGCGTTATTTGCATTATGCCAAAATAACGTTTCTAAACTAAAGTGATACAGTAATAGAAGTGTAAAACAGCGAATCTTTTAAAATATCGGCGTCCAATACATTTTATCGGTATGATTACATTATTTACTTTTTATATATTAATTGCTTGGAGCATTAAGAAGGAAATACCAGGATAATTTCGCTGATTTTATTCTGCGTATTGGATTTGATAGCAAAGTCGGGAGAGAAAAAAAGCAAATAAAGTTATTGCGTGATAATATACAACACGGAAAACCAGACCGCCATTCTAGTCAGATGTTTGCTGGTATAACCTTATGGTGGACTTTGATGGTTTTTTGGGGTTGACCATACTTTAAGACCCAATTAACATGCATACATCTGGGTAACTTTTGGTCTTATAGTCACGAAACTTGGTCATTGACACGGTAATGGACAATGGAAGCAGAGGGATGACAAACATAAAGCCGGTAGTCCTGCAATGACTGTAAACTAGACGAATGCGTAATACGACTGGGTTATTATGTGCAATGAAATACATGTTATGATATTTCAATGCATTTTTTTAAAAAAAGTGATCAGTCTGGATTTCATTCATGTTTAGGGATTACTGGATTCTCCGTTATTCTGTTTCAAAGCACGTCAGAATCTATATTTTTATAATACCATTCCGGAAGGGAAGGTTCCCAAAATGATAGAGGAATACGGGGAAGGTTCCCCAGATGTAGGAGGAATACAGATAAGGTGTGCAAGAAAGGTAGCTGGCATTCGCGTACTTACCTGTCCAAAGGTATATAAAGCGCTAGGTGGATATTGGCCTTCTGGATGCAAGTTGTAGGAGTAGAGGGCCATAAACATATCTCGACTTATTACTCTTTGTTCATTTGAACTTTCCTGATGAACAATAAACGTCATGTGTTTCTACATACAAGACCGGATCCAAGCGTGCGTTAAAAGACATACATTATCATAAAGATCAAATACAACCTTTTCCTGATTTCTTGACGAGGCTAAAACTTTTATTCCTTTTATTCATTCCTTTTATTTTCCATACAATTCCTGTATTTGTTTCTAAATATCTAATACATTTTATTAACTTCATTTTTCAAAAATTATATTCCAGATCACACAGTAGCGAATCGTGAGTATTTTGTTATTACATACTAGTATACATACCATGCAATATATGTTAATCACCGAACAATGATATATAATTGTTATAGAGACAAAATCCTAATATTTTATTTATTTCCATTATATTTCAGATTTATCTAGGAACAGAACACTTTGTAAGTTTCAAATACCTAATCTGTGATATTTTGGTTAAAAGCTTTTGATTGTTGCCGACCTTTAAAATATGAACTCTGTATAAGATATAGCAAAATATTTAAATGTCAAAGCTTAAATATATGGAGTTTTCTTTAAAAAAATGATAGTTTAAAGCCAAAAATATATCAAAATTTTCAAGGAAGCTCTGATGGTTAATTTGTTGACAACCCAGCCTCCTTAAGCCATGTTTCCGATGAGTAAACGTTAACCCGTGTTTTTCTGTTTTATAGCAAGAGACCAGTTAATGCGAAGACGAACGACACTCTCAGGTATACCAAACGGTAACAATGCAGCACCCCAAATAAGCAGGGGACCTCTCAGCGGCGGTAGAGCGGGGAATCCGCCGGGTGGGGGCATCCCAGACCCCAGGACGGGGGCCACGGGCCTCTCCCAGAGAGATATAGATAGGGTCATACTTACACCGGTTCAAGATGGCGCCGTGAGATCCCTGAGGAATATGTTAAGTACAAGAAGAGGACGCGGGAATCCAAGGCTTATTGGTATACCATCAATTTCATTGACCATCAGTATCATTGACCATCAATATCATTGATTATGAAAAAAGAATTTCCATAGTTTCACTTTTGAATAATGTGTAGAAATTAGAAAGATGTGTTAACCAAAATAACTATGATTTCAGGGTTTCTAATTCCCCGAGCAGATGGAAGGACCCAGCTTCGACTGATGAGGGGTAAGTTTGTCATGGGCATCAGCTGTACCCGCAAAGCCAAACCCCTCTTATATACGACATATACGCTATAGCTTGAACAATATAGAGAAAGAGCAGTAGTTTCTGTAATCATATAGCAGCTTTTATATATAGATCTACATATACATGTATATGTTTCTCGCAGCCTTTTGATGCATATTATAGCTGTGTTTATCGGTGCAGTTTTCTATAACCGTGTGCGCATGCTCATGTAACGTTTTATTATATTGGTATATCAACTAGCCACTTCTAACTTGTTTCATATTTATTTTTATCATATGCTGCATAGATAACTTATCTTAATAGGATTTATATACATGTATTATTGTTTGCGAAATCTGACGTAGATTCCTATACAATTAACAATAAATTTTGCTATAAAAGACATTTAAAAAGAATTTTAAAACATATTAATTGTAGTTGCCATGACAGCATGTCAATTATAGCGTAGTTCCAATATTAGAACAGTACTGCCTAGATGATACACATTATAACCCACAACCCTATACTGACCCGCATGTTTCTTTGATAACACTGAAATTTCTATTATAGGAGCGGAACGATTCTTACGAAATGGCAGAGGAGGTAATTTCACAGCATTGGAGATGGCACACGTTGTAGCTTTAGATAACTATGTTTACGATTGATAATATAGCTACCGAACTTCATCACCATAAAAGACAGACTTTTATCACACAAAACCCCAAAATATTCCGGATAAAGATAATTTTATGATAATGAAAAAAAAATAGTTTGGCCATCGTGACAAAAATGATTTATTTGCCACAGGAAGCCTAATAAAATTTTGATGCTGTAAATAAGAAACACATCAAATGAAATATTAACACGTCATGGTTACCAAGATTGGTTTATTTTTGCAATATAAATTGCCATTATTAATTGTCATTATTGATTATCAGAATTGAATTATTCCTCTAATAAACTAAGAATATTGATAATTTTCTACACCTTTAATGAAAATATATACTGACCTATTTGACGTTTTAAAAATAACATTAAACATCGGTTAAATTTGTTTCTAATGTTTCATCTTCTGAAAATAAATGAAACCCAATGTTACCAAGATGGCGTCCTCTAACAAATATACTGTGTATCTTGACAGACAACAGTGGTAACCGAGTAAATGTGAATGAGCTGCCCTTCAACATCAGGACAATTGTGGCTGCTGCCAGAAGAGCCAACCTTCTACCATCAAGGAATGGGACAAGAGGTAATTATTGATTGAAATGTACTCATATGATGAGGTATACTCAAATCATCCCCAAAGCCATATTAACGTAACATGGACTTCTCCCTGAATCTGCTTTATCAAGACTGTAACGGTTTAAAGATATTTTAAGAATAAATATAATAAAACAAGCAAAATGCATTCGTCTTGAAAGTGAATAAAGGGCCTTATCCAAAATGAAGAACACCATTTGGGCAGTCAGTTTTTGTCTAACAAATGTACTTTATTATATAAATAGTGCCTGTTTAGGAGGGTAACAGTTGAAATTGACACCCCTCGAAAACCATTGTCAACCGACGCGAAACAATGGTTTTTTGATTTGTGTCAATTTCAACCGTTACCCTTCTAAACAGGCACTATTTATTTTATTATACTGAATGTTTTAATTTTAAAGAAAACTTTCCTGCTTTTCTATCGGAATGAATTGAATTCTACGGCGAACATTACGCGCATAATTTACGCGCATGTAACAATTCGTTGTGTTACCCATTGCCAAGTGTGTTGCTAATGCTGAGGGTAATAGAACGAATTAACTGCGTCTAAACCAATCAGATTTCAGTATTTAACATGAAAGTATAATGAAAGCAATTGGTACATCTTAGTAAAACTTTAATGTATACGATCCACATATTTTATCAAAACATATACAAATATTTGGGAATCAAAGTTTGTGTACCGTTTTTGTTTAGTCCGGAATAGAACTCCTCCAATAGTTGTTCTCCGGTCACCAAACAAAGGTAAGGCCAGGTTTTTGTGGTCGCATTGTGGATTAAGACAATGTTTAAACCTGTAATAAGATGTTGGTGAATTGAACTATTTATACATGTATCAATATAGGGAAAATGGTGTCCATTTCGTAGATAATTATTTTATACCATGTTGCATGACAAGGTGTAAATTCGTAAAGTATTGAAGGATTGTCAAAATATATATATTTCAAAACAATGGAATAGTTTTCTTATAAAAACATTACATAAATGAATTTTATTTTTAATTATATAAGGCAAACGACGTATGTTAAATTTGCCATTATGTTATATAATGTAACATAAAAAATGAAAGTAAGAAACGAGGGTTGATCAAAAAGTAATGTCACGTAAATTCATGACGCGGCGATGTCACGTATATATTATGCTATAAACATCAATATCTTGTTAAGTGTTGAACGAATTTTAATCAAAAATTTAATTCGAATTTGAATTTTGATAAGAAAAATTTATGTACCATTTCATATAATACAGCGACAGTGAGAGGCGTGGTGCATACCATTACTTTTGGATCAACCCTTGTATATTGGTTAAAAGATGATAGACAAATTTGTCAGATACACAGGCACCTGACGTTATATATTTTTCTCATAATAAAAATAAATACCCTATATCTAATAATAGATATAGGGTATTTATTTTTATTATGAGAAAAATAAATAACGTCAAGTGCCTGTGGTCAGATACTATTCAAAGTTTTATGCACACCAATTTAGAAATAATATCTGATTTCTTAAATGAACAGCAAATAAAATAAGAATAAATTCCTAAATAATAAAAACAAAATACATGTAGTATAAAAACAACAATCCAAAACAGCAAAACATTTGTGCGCCAAGAGCAACAACTCAAGCAAACGCCGGTTCTCTCTAAAGTTTTCTTAGCCATCCAGTGGACTAACAGTGTTTTGTACTTACTGTATGCATGAGATGTTCTTAAGATATAAACACATGTATCATGGTATCTAAGTTCATAATTCATATTTGCAAAATAGAAAATAAACTTATCAAATTTATTATTTTTGATATCGAAGTATGAAAATTAATCAACATGTTATTCTAAGCATGCAAGAATACAAAATTCTGTGTGACTGAGTATTATTCGTGTTAAATATATATGCATGTAAGCATGCTCTGAATGGTAATGGTATCTGAAATCTGAAAATCAGATTATCATTGATGTTGAAAACTTTCACTTTTTGCATTGTGTTTCACATACATCAATATAATCAATAATTCTCTAAAGTTTCAAACATACGAGTTAAAGAACAAAATATCAACAAATGTTTTGCTTCTAGGATTCCAGCAGTCGAGGCAGATTGCCACAGTTGGGGGTTTCGCAGGACAAGGTGGAGGACCAAATGCCCAACCAAATCCCGACTCGGCGGACTCTGGAGGAGAAACCATTAAACAAAGAACCGTCAATATCGAAGTCAACGTACAAAGCCCAGATGCGCCTGCAACGGGCGCCACTCCCCAAAACCAGAACCCGAATGCCGCAAATCCAGGAATGATGAACCCAGCGTTAATGAATAATCAACAATCTAGATTTATGAACAACATGGGACCAGGGGCAGGCTTTAATCCTATGTTTAACCAAAGACAACAACCAGGAATAAATTCAATAAACGGCTTCAACAACGGCTTCAACCGTCCAGGCCCTGCTAACAACAACAACAATAATAGGAATAGTAACAGACCAGCTGACGATTCAAGTTCAAGTTCAAAATCGTCAAATTCAGGTGGTGGAAACATCAATATAGGACTTGGGATCGGTGTTGGATCATCATCTCCAGTTGTACCCCCAAAACCAGCCTCGACAAGAACACCGGCGTCTGCGCAGTTTGGCGGTGGTCGTGGAATGGTGAACGTGGCTCAAAATGTACAACCAACACCACCAGATCCATTTCAGCAACAGGGAGGAATAAATGCATTCGATCAATCAGGTTTCCCAGGAATGCCCCAGACTGGTTTTCCGCCAAACGACCAATCAGGCTTTCCAGCCAACACTCAAATTAGTTTCCCCTCCAATCCCCAAACTGGATTCCCACCTAGCAACCAATTTCAGCCGAATGCAAATAATCCCCCAGCCCCTACTCTTCAACGGTTTGACCAACAGCCCCCTGCTATAACAGGATCAATGCCCGCAAGCAATTCTTTGCCTTGGAATACATTTCAATCAAATGCTGGAAACTTTGGACAAGACACAGGTTCATTAGCAAACACTAATACTCTAATAAATAGTAACCAAAATGTTTTTGCTAACAATATGCAGCGCTCAAATGTTAATGGCATGCAAATTCTGAGAAATATACCTCAGCAAGCAAATGGCATAGTGCAAACTCGATTTAATATGATGCAGCCTCAGCAGTTTAACAATCTTGCTTCTAACCAGAATTTTGCTAATTCTCCAGTGCTTACATCCCAGACCTCGCCGGGAGGAATAGGGTCAGCAGCCGGTGCTGGTGGTTTTGATCCAACACTGCAAAATACAAATCTTCCAAATAGTGGAAATGTATTTCAGCAAGGCTCTTTCGCAAGTGAACCAATGATTGGTGAACCAATGATAATCGATAATGGTGGACGAACAACGGTCGTGGTGGACAACATTACTTTTACGGGGCTCCTTCCACCCGGGCCGCCCGTTCTCAAAACACAAGTTATAAACGGAAAGGGATCTGTGCACATAAACCCCTTAGTGTCTTCTGAGAGGGCTGCAAATTCATTTGGTAGAAACTTTCCTCCACAGTTACAGTTCACAAATCCAAATGACATAAATTCCATCAATCAAAACATTCTTATGAATGCAAACAGCAACCAGCTATTTCAAAATCAGAATATTCTTGGACTCCCAGGAACACAAGGTACTAAAAGCCCAGTTGAACCACAAATGAACCAAGACACATCATTTGGAACTCCATCTATATTTGTAAACACTTCTGGTCTGATTAATCTCACCCAATCTGCGGGGAATGCCAAAGTGGCATGGGCTTCCAATAATTCTACCACTTTAGTATCTAATGCTACTAACCAACCACAAATGATAGATATATCTATTCCACTCGATACTAACCCAATATCAGCCCCTAGATCTAACATACCGGTAGATACATTAGCGCTTAATGGAGGTCAGGTTTCATCAGTTGATATGCTCCACACTGTTTCGACCGAACTACCAGGACTGTTGAATATGGTAACATCACACTCAGTCGGACTGGATCAAACTGGAAGTAATTCAATGTCAGGGTTTCATGCCAGCTCTGACATTCCACACAATCTGATGACATCCACTTTGCCAAGCCTAAACTTGCAGAGTTTATCCACAACAGTGTCTCCACAAATTCTGGCCCACGATCCACACCTGCATGTTGTTGAGAACATTCCACAGAACCCTGCTGAGGTCCCTCAATTGATTGGAAATATGACACATTCTGCAAGCTCTGCAAGTCAGACACAAATACTAACAGGTAGCAATGTTCAAAACCCTGCAATGGGATTTAATAACCCGCAGCTGTTAGAGATGCAGCGCCAACATCAAATTCTACAAATGCACAGACTGGCACTTTTAAAAAGAAGAGAGGAACAGTTAAATACTTTGAGAAAGCAATTGCTTCACATGGAACTCAAAGGTAAGAGTATGAAAACACGGATGTAACTTATTTCTGGACCCCTTTTATTACAAAATTAATTCGCGGTATCCTTATATATATAACAAAGTTTTGTATTAGCTTGAAATAAATGATACAGTATTAATTGATTAGTTGATTAACATACGCCAGCTTGAATATCTAATGACATTAATATAAATCATTCATATATATGTGTGTATATAGTTAGTCAGACATGAAAACTACTAGGGAAAATATTAATGTCACGATCTGTGAATATTTATGGGAAACGTTTGTGAGCTGACCCGTGTAATTATTGTCAAACGACTCCTCCGCCATAAAACCAGCCTGGCCTGGACGACACTCTAAGGACGTCCAGATATTCATCGCCGGTCAATTTTTGCATTTTCTGTCAAATGGAGGGTAATTGGGAGTTATTCATAAAACATGCGAGTCTAATTGTCTATAAATGTAATGATAAACACAAGTTCGATTGTTGTTCACTTCCTATAAAAATGAGCTAAACTTATTACTGCTACATATATTCTGACCTGAACCTTTTCTTTTTTTTTTCTCCTTGTTGGGCAGAGTCGTCCGGGTTAATGATTTTCTATTTCTTTTCTTTTTTTCGTAGTTTTTGTTTCCCTAATGCTTATTCATCAGCAGTATACGGCAAAGTACAAAATGTTCTTTTGATTATTTTTGAATCGTTGCAACCTTTCAAATAATGTCAAAAAAACCTTCGCATTTCCGCCCAGTTGTAATGATTATGCATTAATACCCTTAAAATTAAAGCTGCAATTTAAAACACAATATCAATAAAAGACAGTTTGACTTGTTCCGTCCATTATAAAACTTTATAAATAGTTGGGATTTTTTTAAAATTCAAATAATAACATGAAGTCATGAAATAAAGCTATCGTTGTAAATATTCAAGGGAATCAAAGACAACCAGTCCAGCGTAATCCCTTGACTGCAGAGACCACCAAGGACCTCCGGATCCTGAAAAATATCAAACCAGGCGCCAAGGCCCCGCAGACTACGGCAACCTCACCCGTGGCGTTCATGAACGTAGACTCCCTACGATCTCTAATCGAGGAGGTCCTGCATGGTTTCTTTAAAAAGCAAAGACTGGATCCGACTGGCTTACCTCAGCCAACAGTTAGCAAGAGCAGCCTAACGTCCATTGATGTGGTCAGCAGCAACGTACATAAGCCAGCGCAGACCCTCACAAAGGACCTTAATTTGTTACAGCTCAACATGTCTGCAGGTACGAACTTTTTAAATTCAACATTTACACTATACACTTGATTCTGAAATATGTGTACTAATCTAAGACCATTTTTCGAGTCAATTGTACAAAAAATTACATGTAACATTTTTTCTAATTACGATTTGTTACCTAGATGTAATTTTAACGGTGGTCATTTTTCATAATTATTGTACTTTTTTACCTAGTTTTACCTTAGAATGTTCAGGTAGGTGGTGTTGTAACAATGTACTCAAATATATAATCTATATCAATTACATTGTACATTGTGTAATCGGATGTAACGATACATGTAACGAGTTACGTCGTGGTATTTCATCTTGACTTAAACATATCTTATGACTTTAGAAGGATTTCAAACGTAAAGAAAACGTTTTTTGAATTTGTTATATAAACTGGTAATTGGTATTACTATCCATAAAATCGTTTCTTCTGAAAATCATATAAGTATAATGTAATTAGAATATTGTTCACTTTTCCTTTTTACGAAATATTTTTGGAGGTATCCAAATTCAATTGGTTCGCTGTAAATACATAAACAATTCATCGTTTTGTTGCCTGTTAATTCTATTTTAGATAATCACATTGCATGCCAAAATGTGTGATAATATTTTAATCAGGTTTAGTAGCATCCATCTTTCATATCTAGTTTCTTTTCATTTGCAATGGTCTCTCAATCGCAGAATAATATCCCTCGTATTTGCATTCAACTTTATGATTTTCGCAATTATTTCACACATTGCAGTTCAATTAAGCACATCACCGACAGGACTCCCTTTGACGACACGATTTAACAGTCTGTCCACTATACCACCGATAGTTACAGTCAAAAACGGAGCGGAACCCAGTGTACTTCCCACAGAAGCCACGCCTCCCGTAGTTACAGATCCTAGCGCCACAGCCGTGACTGACCCAAACCCTGTACCCGGTACCGATCCTACTGCAGCCCCCGTTATTGACGTCACTGGACCTAGTGTCGCTACCGTCACTACTGGCGGCCCAAGTGAAGCTCCTGTCACTGACCCCGGTGTGGCCCCGGTAACCGATCCAACCATTCCTGTTGTAACGGACCCTAGCGTACACACCGCTGAAGTTCCGGCCGTTACGGTAACGGGAGTTCCTGTTACTGATACGTTATCTACTGGTGTTTTCTCAACAACGTTACCCCCATCTACAACACATCTCTCTTCATCATCATCACCAGTTATAATGGACAGTGTCGGAAACAGTGTGGGACAGCCAAGTCTCTCCGGACAAAAACGGAATATGTTTCCTGGAGGGATAGCCGTGCATCCTGAGCTGTCCACGTTACAAATGGCCCATAGTAGAAATGTTCCCCAAACCTTGCCATCAGACCTGCGATGGGGGCTAAACCTACGACATAGGGGAGTACAGCTGCCCGGAAGAGCTAGGGGCATCGTCTCTAGTATTCCGGAAATGGTCGGAGGAGGTTTATCAAGTACCAACGCCAGGGTTATCACTCATCAACACAGACCATTAGATAGATCAAATTTCAATTTACAATTAAATCGCCATATGCAGGATATAGGTAAATAATATTTTCTTTATAAAGCAAAAATTCATAATTTATCGATTGAGAAAACCTATTTATTATAGTTAAAATAAAGAAAAAGAAAGGAAAACATCCTTCTAAGCAAGTAATATGGATCGATTTCAAAAGCACTATTTGATCAATTACCGTGTTTATGATTATTAACAGTCAAACGTTAACGGTTTATCCTGATGCAGCGACATTGGTATGTAGATACCCGCCGGAATACTAAGACTGACCTTAACACATCGGAAAATTGTTCAGCTTCACTCACAAAACTTACATACATGTATTAATGTTACACAATGTTGTTTACAACTCGATGAAATTATTGTTAATAAAAAAATTACACCAAGTAATTTGAAAGTGAAAGAAAAACATGATATTTAACTTAAAACGGAAAATACTCACGACGTTTATTGAAATTCGGACTGAATTTTGCTAAACAGTTTAAGTCTGATTTTTAAATTTTTCATTCACGACATCTATCCATGATTTTATTTTTCCAGTTTTTGACTAAGGGAGCAAGGTAAACCCCTCCCGGGAGTTCATATTACGGCAGTCTATTCCTGTCAATATATTTTATTTACCCTCACACACCCTACCAGCTATGTTTTAGACAAAGCTTCACCCTTCATTGTCTCTGCACATTTGTTTTGCTTTGTGTGTCTGTCTTTTAATAAAATTATGTACTTGTAGCGATATAGCCAGTAGCTCTATGTCTACTAATAGTAATGGAATATAGTTCATTGAAATACAAAATATATACAGTGGCAAAGTTTGTGTAAAAAGGTTGAATAATGCACAGTTTTAAAAATAAAATTAAAATATATTTTATAAGTAAATTTTTTTCTCTTAAAGATACGTCTTTTTCTGTTTATTTCAATGGTTGAATAATATCAAGTAGTTCCATATTGACATTCAATTAACTAATCATTGCAGCAATGACACCAAACGTTAACGTACCCGTCAGGCAGCCAGGTGGAGTTCCGGTCTTCCCAATGATGTAGTTCCGGTCCAGAAAAGTCACAGCACCACCTTAATCCGCTCCTGCAAAGAGTACAACCCAAGACATCAGAAGATAATGACGCATGGCAAACCGCTTTGTAAACGTCTCTAAATATTTGCCATTAGACGAGCCATCCTCCATTTCAGATAGTGCGTGTGATCGGTCTGTAATTCTCGAAGTGAAGCGACACTTTAAAAGTGGGACGTTAAATTGATGCTACAATAAAACAACCGCTCTTTCATCATCATCGTCATCTAAATCATAACATTATAACAATTTTAGGAATATCGTTATCTGTCGGTTTGCGATGTTTATGTACGTACAATGTACATGAATGAAGTTGGTTTCACTGATCAGAAAAACACGATCGAGAAAATCAGGACTACCATTTTTAAAGTAGCATGTGTACATCGTAACTTAGTCCTATGACCATAGGGCCTTGTTCGTATCGAACTTTCTAGTAGAAAAGGTCTACGTAAGTTAAGTAATACTTTCAATGATCAAAGTAATATCAGAAAACTATTTATTTATTATAGATATTTATCTTCGTCTCCTGCCACTTATACGCGTCTAATGTGATTATACATATTAATATAAGCAATCTTAATATGTTATATTCTGATAGACGGACTCTTTTCGAATTTCCCTATTTCTAGAATTGTATATAAAACTTGGGAAAGTTCTCTTCCTAATATTCGTAATATTTATTTGTTTTGACACATTTGAATTTCCTCTCTGTGATTATGTAAACTTCTTTATATAAAACAATAAAAATAGCTCATAGTTGTTTTATCTCTACCGCATGTTTTTGCCCATTTAACCAGTAAAATAATGCATGTGATTTTTAAGATGTACATTTCTATCCTTTTGTCCTTGGAATTTCCTAATGCATCTGTTCTGCTGCATACTTTGAATTAAGGTGCTCTGTTGTTCTCATTTTTCATTCTTGTCCCTTATGGCTTCTGATTTGTGTTTCTAGACTGCTGCAGCTTCTGTTTTATGAAACTGTTGTAAGATCGAAAATATAGATCGTTTACTTTAAAATTATAATTATTAAACATTAGTGAAAATTTCATTACCTTGGTATTCATGGCCACTAGACCAAGATAAAGTTAGGTTGACGCAGTATATTAATCCAAATCCTGAAAACAATCTCTATAAAAGGAAAATACTATATATTTTTGGTTTTGTAAATTACTTTGATTTTCGTATTGATAATTGTTGTTGAAATGCCAAAATTGGCCTCTTTGTTTAAATGGTTCAGTTCTAATTCTGAGATAATTATCTTTTTATTAACATCGCCTGAATTAAAATCATGAATTTTTTTCTTACTTCCATAAAATTCAAAAATACTTTGTAAAGTAATTTAACAAAATATCTTTAAAACCCCATATTCCTTGATGTATGAGGCATTCAGAAGTTGGAGTTCTATTCGCTTTTCGCTATTCACTATTCGAATAGCGAATAGAATTCTGCGGTCGGTTCGCTATTCAAATTACCGTAAACATGCTAATAAACGTAAATTAAAATTCCACATAAACTTCCTTTTTTAATGTAAAGAAACAGTTATATATTAAAAATCATATCTTGTTGACCAGACCTGAACATTAACATAATCAGCTAGCCTGGCGAAAAGGTAAGAAATTCATCATACTGTTGCAATGGGATAGCTTTCAATGGGCTGGCTAACACCCTGTATCCCATATTTGGACCTTAATATTTATAGGAGGTGGGGCCCCGGGAATGCCCAGTCGACCCTCAAAAGGAATTGGGTTTACACGACCGTTAACAGGCTTAGCTAGCCTGGCGAAAATTGGAAATTTCGTATAATACAGTTATAATGGGATAGCTTTCAAGGGGCTGGCTAACACCCTGTATCCCATATTTGGGCCTTCATATTTGGAGGAGGTGGGGCCCCGGGAATGCCCAGTCGACCCTCAAAAGGAACTGGGTTTACACGACCGTTAACAGGCTTAGCTAGCCTGGCGAAAATTGGAAATTTCGTATAATACAGTTATAATGGGATAGCTTTCAAGGGGCTGGCTAACACCCTGTATCCCATATTTGGGCCTTTATATTTGGAGGAGGTGGGGCCCAGGGAATGCCCAGTCGACCCTCAAAAGGAATTGGGTTTACACGACCGTTAACAGGCTTAGCTAGCCTGGCGAAAATTGGAAATTTCGTATAATACAGTTTTCAAGGGGCTGGCTAACACCTTGTATCCCATATTTGGGCCTTCATATTTAGAGGAGGTGGGGCCCCGGGAATGCCATGTCTTTTGTTGGTGTAGCGACTAATAATGAATTGTAAATAAATTATATACACCTTATTTTACACGTCGCTTTGTCGCTAAACGTCGCTAAATTTCTTTTATATTTATGTCTTATTATTTCTTCTGTCTTTGCTGAAATACGAGATGCAGTTTTGTTTTAAATTTGTTTAAACTTGTTTTTCAAGTATGGGAAACATCGATCACTTTCCCTTCGAGTGAGATTTCATGTTCTTCTCCCCCCGCTCCAGTATAAAATCGAAAGTGAAAATTTAGGCCACAGTTTCGCATTTTCTATTCATATCTGATAAAAAGGGCTGATTCTCTCCAAAAAGTAAATGAATAAATATTATACCAATTTATGCCCTTCAAGTAACCACCAAAACCTAACATTTACCCCTTTTTGTAAAATTTGACAGGGTCTTTCCTGCGAAACTGTCCCATGCCACCTACCAAAATACCATATCAGTTTGTTGACATGAAAGTCAAGGTAGCCTTCAATATAATAGAGTCTACACTAAATTTTGTTTGTCTTAACTATTTTTTAAAAATATATCTTTAAAATTTTATGTCGAATGACATAAAAATTAGCTTTTAATATCAAAGTGAGTGATATTTTGTCAAATTAGTATTAAAAATGATAACAATCACAAATCTGGCCTAATACTCACTTCACGGTTAAATTTACATATTCACAAAATCTATCAATTAACATCTCTATGGAAACACTGATGAATTATCAATTACATGTCTTATATTTTTCTTCAGTTTTTCCAATGCCTGCATTGAGTGACTCTACAGTCTTTCCAATGCCTGCATTGAGCGACTACTCAGTCTTCCAATGCCTGCATCGAACGACTCTTTATTCATCTTTGCAATCACCCTATGCAAGCAATGAGTAATTCTCATTCTTCACTCAATGCAGACATTCCTTCTGTCCCATAAAATCACACTGGATGCATGAAATGCCAATGCCCATATGCATTACAAAATGTATATTGTAGTTTGTGCATTGCTTCAATGCTGAGTTTTAACTCTAAGAAAAGATTCCAAATAAGAACACGAGGTATAAAACTGACAGACATTAATTCCCGTTATCACAAAACTGAATGACAAAGCAACGAATGGTTTTATCAGAATGTCGCAAGAAAAATCCACATATTTTGCTGATATTTTGAATGGATACTTGGCGTGTTTCTGTAAATTGCCTTTATCAACACAGAAAAATCAGAAAAAAATAGTTCAGACAGATAAAAAATTAGTGTAGACTCAATTATATGTAAAAATAACCGCGCACGACAAAAAATTGACTAGTCTTGTTTATTTCTTAACAGGTTAATCAACACTATCCTTCCAAATAGTTAATTATCAGCAATAACCCCCCCCCCCCACACACACAAAGGAGGCGATGTGGATATGACTTTGTCAATTGACATCATATTTATATCTGTATATATACCAAAGAAAAAATCAGTGTACCTAGAGTGGGAAACTATATGCGTAGATCTAGATGGAGAGGGTCGGACCCCTCCTCCGGCAAACAAAATTATATTTCACCCCCCTCCTATTGGGTGAATTTTTCTTGATCCTGAAGGCACCCCCCCTCTCTCTTTCTCTCTCTCTCTCTCTCTCTCTCTCTCTCTGACTGTGTCCCTCTCTTCTCTCTCTCTCTCTCTCTCTCTCTCTCTCTCTCTCTCTCTCTCTCTGTTATACCAACATATAAACCATGGATACACAGGTGTGAAATGTCCACTTAGTTTACAGGACGATGCCCGGATTCAGAAAATTTCTCTCGCGAGGGTTGGGGGGGGGGTCTGAGTTTGGCGGGGGGGGGGGGGACTCCCTCCTCTAGATCCGCGCATGGAGATGCCAATTCTAGGGTAACGTAGGTTTGTTCTTTGGTAAGTATGATAGAAAAATTCACGCTACGCCAGAAGAAATACTCACACTCTTTATCGATTTGCAAAATTGTGATAGATTTGGAAAACTGAACATATTCTGTCAGTAAAATATGTCAGATATTGTATAAATATCAAAGACTAGTACATGTATGGATTTATTTGCATATAATAATTTATCGTTTAAAGGAAAACAGACAATCCAGGAAATGAGTGGATTGATTACTGCACCCCCCCCCCTCCTCCTCGTAATCTACATCATTGCCAGATCCGATAGTCTAAATGACTCTAAATTAGTCTTTAAAATCAATTAATTTATTTGTTTGAACATATAGCAAATTCGTGAGAACTTAAAATATTTTTTTTTTCATTTGGTTCTTGGCTTTTTCACACCGCCGTACATACCAAAGCATATTGTGTTTTAAAGAACGAAATGTGGTGTGCCAATATCTATTTCATGATTTTAATTGATATTGCACTATTGGTTTAAATCAATTTCGTTCGATGTTATTTTTTCTACAACCACTACCATCACCTAGCTTGCGAATCCGAAGCGTTTGAGTCACCACTGGTGCGCTGTCCTAGTTATATATATTCCTAGTTTGCACATTTTGAATGTGGGTGCCAGAAATATCCTATATCTTGATAAGCAAATACCTTTTCTATGAATTTTAACAAGTCTTCAAAATCTATCATAAAAATTTAATAATTCGATACAATTATTCTTTAAAGCTGTAAATTTCAATTCAAATTATTTATTAATTATAAACAGCCTTCATAGGGGTAACAGGAAGATTTTACAATAAACATTCATAATGTACAATACACATATCCACAAGAGGGAGCGATTGTATGATTGAAAGGTTACAGACATAAAGCATTAGCATACATGTTTATTTATATATTTAAAACATGTATGTATAATTAAATATAAACACCAATATATAGATATGTCAAAATACATACAAATTTTGAATAATATTACATGATGGGAAATTAATTATCGAATATAGTTGATTAGTAAATAGTTAGTTTCAACTTGGAAAGAAATATATTAGTTACAGATTTATTATATCTTAAATAAAACACAGCTTCTCCCGATTCAGCGGTATTAAAGCACAACCAAAGCATTTAATTATTTGTAAAGAGATTAACAAACCTGATGGACGTATTTGCATTATTAATAATATTTTCATTTTTTCTCCGACCAATGAAGGTCTTTATTTTATTTCTGGTTCCGTGATTCTAATCGGATGAAAATCATAGACTCCCTCTATATGGGATACCAGTTTATCGCGGATTAACTTCCAGCCTGAGCCAGGACCCAATTTTATCTTTGTGGACTAAGACAAATGTAGATAAAGTTCCTTGTCCAAGGACACAACACACATTAAGTGGCCACACCGGGGCTTTTCATATTTTTATATTACACTCACATAATATATGATACACCATATGGCATATGAATCGTTATGAAATAGCACACCATGTGAACTCCGTTATATGTATTGATAGATAACACAAGTCTACCAAAGACCCATATTGGTTCAAGCGATTAAAGAGCATATTACATAACCTCTTGTTTCGTTATCGATTTTATACGCTATAAAAATCAAAACGCACTACATACATGTACATACAAATGTTATTACATGTAATACCTGAAATTATTCATCTCTGCTTACTTTTAATATTTAATTTAAAAAGGGTTAAGATAAATAGTGTGATAACTGTATTATATAAATGTCCTTATACATTCACAATAATAACTCCGTCTTAAATGTCAATTGATTTCACCAAGTACCACATTTTGATATAAAAAAATATAAATCTGTAAGTCACTCCCTAATATAGTATTCCGATTATAATCATTTACATGAAATTTATGGCTGTTAGTGGTCATGTAATCCCAATTCCTTTTGAGAGTCGAATGGACAATGATATTCCCATTTTAACTTTCTTATACTAAATTACTATTTTCACCAGGCTAGCTATGCCTCTTCGAGGTCGTATAAACCAAATTCCTTTTGAGGTTCGACTGGACATTCCCGGGGCCCTAACCCTACTCCAAATATGAAGGCCCATATATAGGGATACAGGGTGTTAGCCAGCCCCTTGAAAGATATCCCATTATAACTGTATTATACGAAATTTCCTATTTTCGCCAGGCTAGCTTAGCATGTTAATGGCCGTGTAAACCCAATTCCTTTTGAGGGTCACCTGGACATTCCCGGGGCCCCATCCTCACCAAATATGAAGGCCCAACTATGGGATACAGGGTGTTAACCAGCCCCTTGAAAGATATCCCATTATAACTGTATTATACGAAATTTCCTATTTTCGCCAGGCTAGCTAAGCCTGTTAATTGCCGTGTAAACCCAATTCCTTTTGAAGGTCGTTTGGGCATTCCTAGGACCCCATCCTCATTAAATATGAAGGCCCAAATATGGGATACAGGGTGTTAGCCAGCCCCCTGAAGATATCTAATTATAACTGTATTATACGAAATTTCCTATTTTCGCCAGGTTAGCTTAGCCTGTTAATGGCCGTGTAAACCCAATTCCTTTTGAAGGTCGTTTGGGCATCCAAAGGGCCCTATCCTCATTATATATGAAGGCCCAAATATGGGATACAGGGTGTTAGCCAGCCCCCTGAAGATATCTAATTATAACTGTATTATACGAAATTTCCTATTTTCGCCAGGTTAGCTTAGCCTGTTAATGGCCGTGTAAACCCAATTCCTTTTGAAGGTCGTTTGAGCATTCCAAGGGCCCTATCCTCATTATATATGAAGGCCCAAATATGGGATACAGGGGGTTCGCCTGCCCCCTGAAGATATCTAAATATAACTGTATTATACGAAATTTCCTATTTTCGCCAGGCTAGCTAAGCCTGTTAATGGCCGTGTAAACCCAATTCCTTTTGAGAGTCGACTTGGCTCTCCCGGGGTCCCATCCTTTACCAAATATGAAGGCCTAAATATGGGATACAGTGGTTAGCCAGCCCCTTGAAAAATATCCCATTATAACTGTATTATACGAAATTTCCTATGTTCGGGGGGCTAGCTAAGCCTGTTAATGGCCGTGTAAACCCAATTCCTTTTGAGGGCCGTCTGGACATTCCCGGGGCCCCATCCTCACCAAATATGAAGGCCCAACTATGGGATACAGGGTGTTAACCAGCCCCTTGAAAGATATCCCATTATAACTGTATTATACGAAATTTCCTATTTTCGCCAGGCTAGCTAAGCCTGTTAATTGCCGTGTAAACCCAATTCCTTTTGAAGGTCGTTTGGGCATTCCTAGGACCCCATCCTCATTAAATATGAAGGCCCAAATATGGGATACAGGGTGTTAGCCAGCCCCCTGAAGATATCTAATTATAACTGTATTATACGAAATTTCCTATTTTCGCCAGGTTAGCTTAGCCTGTTAATGGCCGTGTAAACCCAATTCCTTTTGAAGGTCGTTTGGGCATCCAAAGGGCCCTATCCTCATTATATATGAAGGCCCAAATATGGGATACAGGGTGTTAGCCAGCCCCCTGAAGATATCTAATTATAACTGTATTATACGAAATTTCCTATTTTCGCCAGGTTAGCTTAGCCTGTTAATGGCCGTGTAAACCCAATTCCTTTTGAAGGTCGTTTGAGCATTCCAAGGGCCCTATCCTCATTATATATGAAGGCCCAAATATGGGATACAGGGGGTTCGCCTGCCCCCTGAAGATATCTAAATATAACTGTATTATACGAAATTTCCTATTTTCGCCAGGCTAGCTAAGCCTGTTAATGGCCGTGTAAACCCAATTCCTTTTGAGAGTCGACTTGGCTCTCCCGGGGTCCCATCCTTTACCAAATATGAAGGCCTAAATATGGGATACAGTGGTTAGCCAGCCCCTTGAAAAATATCCCATTATAACTGTATTATACGAAATTTCCTATGTTCGGGGGGCTAGCTAAGCCTGTTAATGGCCGTGTAAACCCAATTCCTTTTGAGGGCCGTCTGGACATTCCCGGGGCCCCATCCTCACCAAACATGAAGGCCCAAATATGGGATACAGGGTGTTAGCCAGCCCCTTGAAATATATCCCATTATAACTGTATTATACGAAATTTCCTATTTCCGCCAGGCTCGCTAAGCATGTTAATGGCCGTGTAAACCCAATTCCTTTTGAAGGTCAACTGGGCACTCCCGGGAACCCATTTTTACCAAATATGAAGGCCCAAATATGGGATACAGGGGGTTAGACAACCCCCTGAAGATATCTAATTATAACTGTATTATACGAAATTTCCTATTTTCGCCAGGCTAGCTAAGCCTGTTAATGGCCGTGTAAACCCAATTCCTTTTGAGGGCCGTCTGTACATTACCGGGGTCCCATCCTCACCAAATATGAAGGCCCAAATATGGGATACAGGGTGTTAGCCAGCCCCTTGAAAGATACCCCATTATAATTGTATTATACGAAATTTCCAATTTTCGCCAGGCTAGCTTACCATGTTAATGGCCGTGTAAACCCAATTCCTTTTGAGGGCCGTCTGGACATTCCCGGGGCCCCATCCTCACCAAATATGAAGGTCCAAATATGGGATACAGGGTGTTAGCCAGCCCCCTGAAGATATCTAATTATAACTGTATTATACGAAAATTCCTATGTTCGCCAGGCTAGCTAAGCCTGTTAACGGTGGCGTAAACCCAATTCCTTTTGAGGGTCGCCTTGACATTCCCGGGGCCCCATCCTCACCAAATATGAAGGCCCAAATATGGGATACAGGGTGTTAGCCAGCCCCTTGAAAGCTATCCCATTATAACTGTATTATACGAAATTTCCTATTTTTGCCAGGCTAGCTAAGCATGTTAATGGCCGTGTAAACCCAATTCCTTTTAAGGGTCGACTGGGTTTTTCTGGGGCCCCATCCTCACCAAATATGAAGGCCCCAATATGGGATACAGGGGGTTAGCCAGCCCCTTGAAAGATACCTCATTATAGGTGTATTATACGAAATTCCCTATGTTCGCCAGGCTAGCTAAGCCTGTTCATGGCCGTGTAAACCCAATTCCTTTTGAAGGTCGTTTGGGCTTTGTTAGGGCCCCATCCTCATTAAATATGAAGGCCCAAATATGGGATACATGGGGTTAGCCAGCCCCCTGAAGATATCTAATTATAACTGTATTATACGAAATTTCCTATTTTCGCCAGGCTAGCTAAGCCTGTTAATGGCCGTGTAAACCCAATTCCTTTTGTGGGTCGTTTGGGCATTCCCGGGGCCCCATCCTCACCAAATATAAAGGTCCAAATATGGGATATAGGGGGTTAGCCAGCCCCTTCACAGATATCTAATTATAACTGTATTATACGAAATTTCCTATGTTCGCAGGGCTAGCTAAGCCTGTTAATGGTCGTGTAAACCCAATTCCTTTTGAGGGTCGCCAGGACATTCCAGGGGCCATATCCTCATTAAATATGAAGGCCAAAATATGGGATACAGGGGGTAGCCAGCCCGTTGAAAGATATCCCATTATAACTGTATTATACGAAATTTCCTATGTATGTGGGGCTAGCTAAGCCTGTTAATGGTCATGTAAACCCAATTCCTTTTGAAGGTCGTCTGGACATTCCAAGGGCCCCATCCTCATCAAATATGAAGGCCCAAATATGGAATACAGGGTGTTAGCCAGTCCCTTGAAAGATACCCCATTATAACTGTATTATGCGAAATTTCCTATTTTCGCCAGGCTAGCTAAGCCTGTTAATGGTCGTGTAAACCCAATTCCTTTTGAGGATCGCCTGGACATTCCCGGGGCCCCATCCTCATCAAATATGAAGGCCCAATTATGGGATACAGGGTGTAAGCCAGGCCCTTGAGAGATATCCCCAGTGGAATTTGATGAATTTCATACCTTTTCGCCAGGCTAGCTTATTATGTCAATGTTCAGGTCAGGTCAGCAAGAGATAATTTATAATATATTATTGTTTCTTTCCGTTAAAAAATGAAGCTTATATGGAATTTTGAATTTAAGTTTATTAGCATGTTTACTGTAATTTGAATAGCAAACCGACCAGAGAATTCTATTCGCTATTCGAATAGTGTATAGCGAAAAGCGAATAGAACTCCAACTTCTGAATGCCGATGTATGACCATATCTCAAAAGTAGTCGCGATGCACGGTTAGGTACATGTAAATAGTAAAGAATTGTGTAAAATACGGCCCCTGTAAATTAACAAAAAGCAATAAATTTTGGAATCGTAGCTTCATTAAGCATGTACTTAATCTTTGATATATGTACCACCAAAGAATCCCTTTTTTTATTCAAGATAAAATAACTACACTTAAGATATGCTTTATTATTTTTGGTAGGGGTACACTGTTATTTAATTTTCGATTCCTGATTTATTGGCAGTTATTAAAAAGATATTTTCTTCGACTCTTATGTGTGAAAACAACTAAACGTCATCACGCGTTTTGGATATATATATATATATATATATATATATATATATATATATATATATATATATATATATATATATATATATATATATATATATATATATATATATTACTGTTAGATTTTATGAAACTTTCAAACATTCTTAACCAATCTGACATATACTTTTGATAAATAATCGTTAAATCATAACTATCCTATCCCAAAATAATACCACGTTTTATGATTGTTCCATCTATTATTCATATCTCTGACAAATACCGTTTGAAATAAGCATTGAGTGCTTATTTTTTAATATTGTTGGTCATAAAACACAGCAGACTGCGCAGACAACTAACGCGCTGTATTCGATAGGACCGACGATATCCAAAAGTTAGCATTCAATTAAGGAATGAGGAATCACTCTTTGGGTATAATGAGATGATCAAATACGGTCGGGTGGGCTCTGTCATAGATTTGATCACCCCGACCGTATTTGATCACCTCATAATATTCAAAAAATGATTTCTTATTATTTATATTCATATTATTTAGTTCCTTATTACTTATATTTATATTATTTTTATCAACTGTACGATTAAATATTTAAATAGCCATTGATTAAATGTATTGGACTATATATATATATACATTACAAAATCGATTCGTAGTGCTATCACAGACAAAGACACCGGAAAATGTAAATATTATAAATAAACTGTTGTTTACCTGGCGTAAACTCGCTTAATCTTTCATAATGTTACTCGTCTGTACTGAACCGTAATGAATATTGATTCATTAAAAAATTGTCCATATTTGTTAAAAAAATATTAGCTCGATTTATTTAATTCCTGTACTCTTCCTAACTTGACCCTGCATTTGTACATTTGTAAATATTTCTGTTATTTTGTACCTCATGTACCATTGATATGGTTTGAGAGAAATAAACATTCATTCTGTGTACCACGCGTGTCACGTGGCATGCATTTCAGTAAGTGTGTTCGACGCGACTATACTTGCCATTAACCTTCATTTATGTTAATACATCATTTCAACGACTGTTCTTTATGATCAATCATGACTATAAAATGAATCCAACCTATTAGCACTAAAATAATCAGGATGTGTAACTTTTATTCTTCACTCTAATTTGAAAATGACCAAAATCATTGCAGATTTTGTATAATTCAATGAATAAAAAAGGGGCGCTGATATATGTTTAGGGATCTCATCCTTCGTCAACCTATCGGTATCAATTAAAACAACTGCGGCTGTTACCGATATTAAAGTCGTTTTCATGTATTCATTTGTAGTATTTAATTCTGTGATCCAGTGATATCCATATTTACTGGGTATATGTGATTTAAAAAGGAAGGAATTAAGGAATTTCACCCATCCATTTAATTTAAATATATAAATAAAATACAATTTTGCATTACAAATGGTAAACAACATGGCGTTTAATTTAATTCCTTGTCACAGCGGAAGTACTTTATTTTGGACAGAAGAGATCTCCGTCTCCGTTTCTGTTAAAACAGACACAAAACAACGAAAATCAAACGCATATAAACGACTTAATTATGAAAATGAACTTAATCGTAGGGCAACAATATGATAGATTGTTCATTACATCGTGAAACATTGCTTCAAATCTTGATTCATTCGCAGTTATTAAAAAGATATTTTCTTCGACCATAGTGTGTGGCAACTTTGTTTATTCAGGCAAAAGTCAGAAAAAGTTCAGAATAGTTTTGATATAGTTCAGGACGGAAAGAGGAGTCCATTCCCTATTTCGTGTGAGGTCTGGTCGATGTAAGTTAACATCAAGGATAATTATAGGTAAGTTAATACTTCTCCTATCTCTGAACTGATTAACGATCCTTTTTGTTACGCTTGTCAGTCTTATCAAATTTACTCTCGCATTTTTAACATCAGCATTGCTAATAGGTTAACTATTGCCACAAATGTTTCTTTGAATTGTAACACTTCTGACATATATATTAATTTCGACTAGCATACATATTAATTTCGACTTGAATGTCAAAATCAATGCTAATGCTGAATATAACAAAAACGTATGTAAGAATTTTTATTTCTCTTGAGCTTTGTCCATGAAAAAATAACTGTCCACTACCGAGAAATGAGTCGCTGTGCGGCAAAAACCATATGCATGTGTAATGCATTGGTCAGTGCTCCCAATAAGGGACTGTGCTACACAGCCAAGTTATTATACAGTTTTTGTCGTGCCACGAAACAAGTCATTTTCTTTTTTGTCTGAATTATTATTATTGATGAATTAACAAACTGTGCCATTTCACTCTGGAAAAAAAACCCAAAAACAAAACGAGGAAGCGTATACGGAAGCAATGAATGAACAGATCAAAATAGATATGCAAATTATATAAGCAACGTTGACATTCTAGATAAACATAGAACGTATACTGTATGTATTTATAACAGCAGTAT
The DNA here is from genome assembly GCA_020458035.1 of Magallana ariakensis. Taxonomy (NCBI): domain Eukaryota; kingdom Metazoa; phylum Mollusca; class Bivalvia; order Ostreida; family Ostreidae; genus Magallana; species Magallana ariakensis. The sequence continues at coordinate 45,141,184 of CM035818.1, read as the reverse complement.
TTCTCAGTGCAGGGCCATGGGGGAAATTGCCTGACCACTACCTTACTGACTACGTATACGGGTTAGGCTAATTACATGAATCACCGTCCTTAGCATTCTGTGACCTCTGAACAAGCTACATTCACATTTTAACTTGATTTGAACATATTTTATTATGCAAAATAATATTTACATAATAGGATTGGGCAGCAGGCAAAGCCTATTTAAGCCTTCTCCACTAGGTACAAGGTAGTCATATGTATAAAATACAAGAATTGTGGAGTTAAGTGATACAATTAAGAATACATGATTTTTTTGTGTAGCAAAGTGAACAAAAGAAAAAAAGAGGGGAAAAAAAAGATAAAATTGACAAAACCGGTTATAACAAAAGTAGAACAGAATTATCAAGTTTTGTCAATAAGGTTACAGCATATATATATAAATATAGGTATATGCATAATTTTGTTTACATTTTCAGTATATGTGTTAATTACATTATTTTCTTTACACAAATCTTCTGGATTTTTTAATGTATTCATGTACAAGCTTGAACAATTTAACATTTTCATCATATGAAACATCATTATCTCCATACAGTAATAGATCTAAGGTAATTGGTTTTTGGAGATTTAACATAGATATTTGATGAAAGAAACAATTTCTTTCATCATTATATTTTGGGCACTCAAAGAAAAAATGATTTGCATTTTCAGTATGAAAACCACAATAATCACAAACAGAATTTTCTCGAATAAAATCACAAAATAAGTCAGCATTTAAACTGCTAGCATTATTTCTTAGTTGACAATGTATAATGTTTTCCCTCCGATTCCCTAAATTAAAAAGTTTTGTTGGAGTCTTAAAAAAATATTTCTTAATAGCATTTGAAAAGCAAGCCAACTTTGGAAGACTTCTAATAGCTAGTGGAAGATCATTCCATAGCTTAACTGTAGATGGTATGAAACTTTTTAAATAAGATGTTGTTCTGGCTTGAGGGATAGTGTAAGTAGATTCATCATGATTTCTTAAAGGATATGGGGTTATAGGTGGAATACATGGTTCTAAAAGATTTTCAAGGTAAGTAGGTACCATGTGGTTTACCATCTTATAAAACAAAATTAACTTGTGCACTTTTCTTCTTTCTGATAACATATCCCATCCCAATTCATAATACAACTTTGTTCTAGAGGAATTGATTCTTAAGCCTGTGATAATTCTAGCTGCTGTGATTTGAACATCTTCTAAAAGATCTGATTCCCTGTCATTGCAGTTGTCCCAAATAACATCGCCATATTCTAAAACAGGTCGGATAAAGGACAGATATATTTTTATTAATGCATCGCGACAAAGTGTGTGTTTGAGCATACGCAACATGTTTAATCTACTACAAGCCTTTTCATATATGCCTTGTATATGTAATTTCCAGTTTGCATCAGACTGGAAATTAAGTCCTAAATGAACATGATTATTTTGTATTGTAATATCAGGACCATTATTACCAAATTTAATAGTAGGATGTGAAATATTTTTCCGAGTAAAGTTTAAGTTTATAGTTTTTTTAGGATTAAAATCAACCATCCATTTTTTGGACCATTTATCTAACTTGTCGAGATCCTTTGTTAGAGAATCTGCTGCTTCCATAATATCCTGATCAACAATAACATAGAGTGATGTGTCATCAGCAAATAGTCGAACATTATTGGACAAGTCAGAGGCAATATCATTAATGTACAATAGGAATAAGAATGGCCCTAACACTGATCCTTGTGGGACACCAGAGTTAGTAGGACCCAATGAAGATGTAAAACCATCTAAGACTACCTTTTGTTTTCTATTCCATAGATAATTTTTTACCCAGTTAATAATTTGACTTGAAATGCCATACTGTTTTAATTTAAGAATAATACCCTCATGCCAAACCCTATCAAAAGCTTTGGATATATCACAAAATATGAACCTTATGTCTTTGCCTTTGTCTAAATTGGAAACAATGGTGTTGTAGATTTCAACCAGCTGATTAGTGGTTGAGTCTCCACTTTGGAAACCTGATTGATATTTGTACAAAATGTTATTTTCAAGAATGAAGTTATTGAGATGCTTGACTATAATTTTTTCTAATAACTTACATATAACAGATGTAACTGATATGGGTCTATAGTTATTTACATCATCAGGAGTACCCTTATTTTTAAAAACAGGAGTAACCATTGCGATTTTCCATATGTGGGGAAGTACACCATTACTTAGTGACATATTGAATAGTTTAGCCAAAGGTTTGCAAATAACATGTGCAACCTGTTTTAAAATTCTTGGTGTTATGGAGTCAGGACCTGATGGCTTAGATATATTGATAGCTTGTAATTGATCCAATACTTCATTGTCAGTAATATAGTGAGTGTTCATGTGATGTAAAGGTGGGTCTGGTACATTGTGTGCTAAGTTTTGGGACACAGATATGGTAGAAATATTTGTAAAGAAATTGTTAAATGCATTAGCTTTGTCTATGGGATGAAATAATGTCTGACCATTGACTTTCAATGGAGGTGATGGTTTGTGTTTGTTGTTTAATTTACAAAGTGATTTAACTATTCGCCACCATTTACCAGGAGGAATTGACTTATTAATTTGGTCTGAAATTTTTTTATTATATTTCTGTCGAGAAGCACGTATTTCATCTATAACTTTATTACGCAAGTATCTATATCTTTCCCAGTGTAGAGGATTTTGGGTTTTTACAGCTTTATGGTGGATACGATTGCGCTTCCTCATTAAAACTCTGATAGTGCTATTCATAAATACTTTATCCCGTGGCCTTATTGTGACAATTTCCTTGGGTACATGTTTGTCTACAATAGTTTTAAAAGTGTTTGTAAAATTTGAGTATGTTTTATCTATATCTGTGGAATTGAAGACTTCTACATCCCAATCAACATTACTCAACTCGTTATTGAGTTTAACAAAATCAGCATTGTTGTAGTCAGTAATTTCTCTCCTATAAGCATATTGTTTGTGTGAACAGAAATGCAAGTCAATGCCTACAACTGAGTGTGTACTACAAAATGGAGGAGATACAGTTGTATTTCTAACTAAGGCTGGGTTGTTTGTAACTATTAAATCAATACATGTACCTTCTGTGATTGTAAAGTTTGTCGGTGTATTGATTAAATTGTGTAAGTTGAGTTGTTGAAGTATTTGTTTGAACCTTGTACTTTGATTTGAAAAAACATTGGTATTAAAATCACCCAGCAAAAATGTTGGGAGATTATGATCAAGAACTTTGTTAAGGTTTCGGGCGAGTAAATCCCAATAACTAACTAAAGAAGAAGGCGGCCTGTATAATGTACCTATCAGGAATTTTTTGTTATTTGTCTGAATTTCTGACCAAACAATTTCTAACCCTTGCATTGATAAATCAGTACGTTCGTAATAACTTAATTTGTCAGAAATATATATTGCAACACCACCACCATATCTATTTCTATCATTACGTATAGGTGGATGAAAGCCATCTATCTGTATACTTTCGTTATTAATAGAATCATCAAGGTGGGTTTCACTAATTGTAATTATATCATACATTGATAATTCCGCAGTAATAATATCTAACTTGGGTAAGAGGCTACATACATTATTGTGTACAATACTAAGAGGTTTCGTAAAAGAAGTATTGTTATTTGGTCCTGGGTTGGTTTCAATATTACCTAACATGAGGAGCAAAAAAATAATGCAGAAGAAGTGTAAATTTCTCATAGAGTGAGAATGAAAATGAACCCCTGTCATCTCAATATAGGTTGAGTTTACCTTAATCATTTGTATCAAAAATATAGCATTTTAACTTATTGGTAATTTCAATCTCAACTTTAAAAACATTATTATTTTGCCAGTAACATTCTCTCAATGCAAAAATATACATTATAGAAATACATTTCTTTAATAACTTATGACTTCGTGTGTATGTAAAGTTATTAAAAAAAAGTTTTTTTACGAGGAAATCATCTAATGTTACAAAATTAGTTTTGTTGGGTAATGCTACTAAAATTAGTTCATCAAGTAAGGGATCGATATGTACAGGTAAAAGTTGCAAATTTTGCAAAATAAAGCAGAATTTTGAATTCTTTGGGAAAAGACTGGAACTGCTCTAGTTTCATTGAAAGCACCCATGTTCTAACTCGGAAGCCTCTAGAATCAATCGAAATATTTTCTTATGGATATCATTATACTCTCCTGTTGTCTGGGAGTTTTTGTTGATATAATTCAAGAGCTCTTTGTTCTGCAAATACGACTCTAGGACAATTTACAGCGGGGGAAATAGGACTACTTCCAGAGAACTCTAAGTCGGAATTGGGCCATTCCCGTCCATTATTGTCTATAAAGAAAAACTAAAAGTAACGAAAACAAAACATTTACGGTGTATGAGAAAAAAACCCTCTTTTGAATTAGATAAAAATCTTATATTCCACTTGACTCTAAGCTTGTGTAGATAGCAGTGTTGAAAATTCTACGGCCTCGGGAGAAATATAACCTTTAGAATGATAATGAAAAATAAAATGTTTCAAGTATTTCCTCAAGAAAATATATTAAGAAAACTATTACATGCATGAATAAGTTTTAAAGCTGTGTGCTGAAGTCCGAGATTATCTCTCTCGCCTCAGAGATTTCATCTAACACGAGTTAACGTTCGCTAGGTATATCTGAAAGAATCAGTTTAATTCATCCTGCGTACCGACAAGGATTGAGATGAGCTGTTAAAGTGACAATGTCATTGAGGGAATGTTAGTACACTAAAATTACCGACGTTTAGAATGGACGCGCCAGACAGCACGTGCGGGGTCATTACACCATTAAGAACAATAATCGATGAATCTTGATTACCGCTGTTATTTAGAAACATATTTATTCCATACACAAGATGACGATGCCTTGACCACTTTTGTTTTCGCTAACCAATGGAGAGTGTTTATTCATTTTTATTAGCACTGCACCTGCTAAATAAGACCTGTCAGGCCCGCTGTTCCTTATGAGGAGTGAAGAGCTGCAATATTCAGGTGAGTGTATTTTTTCTAAATTATATATAGATATTTTTTTCAAGAAGATATTTCTATTACGATTGGGTTTTTTTTTTAATTATTATTAATTTTTAATAATGAGATCCAAACATTTTTTTCTCAGTACATTAACAACGCACGTGTAAACAGAATATGTGTTTACTAGAACCTAACACTGGGGCTTGGTGATAAAAGATTAACGTATAATTATCACTTTCCCTGAAAAACAAATGCCTCTTTGAAGTAATCTAGAAAAGACTGCATGTTATCGCAGCTTTCTCGGGCTATCACTGAGGCGCTGTGTTTGAATGGAAGTGGGTGAATAGGTCGTATTTGCTTTTCATCGTACATAAACTGAGTTTGTGTTGAAAACTCCCATTAATAAAACAAGGTTTTTTGTAAACGAAGTTTTTCTAAAACAACATTTCTTCGCAAGATTTGCAAAACTTTTAATCTTTGCTGAAATTCTCAAACTGTTTCTGGTAATTAGAGTCGTCAATTTACATCAATTCTGTGACTTTCAAAAATCAATTAGTTTGTTTAGTACTTGTGGTGCCAAGCAAATTTGTTAGATTGATGTTAAGTGCAAACTTCTCTGCACAACCCAAGGGCGTGCTTGCAAGAGATTTTATAGATAGGCTTTTTGTGATTTTATTCTCTCTTAAAATTTGCAGCTACTTTATAAAAGGTTGATCACCACCAATCACCTTCTCTTTTCAGTAATAATTGAATGAAACACATTTTGTTAGTAGAGAGCATCTTTATGATTGTTTAGATATAAAAAATGAAATAAGTAAATATCGTAATTATCAAATCAAAAGTGATGCTTTGATAATAAGAATATCAAATGGTTGATAGAAAATTGCCCAGACAAAGGAGTTCTGTTTTGTTAGCGTTGACCAATTACATCCCTATATTGTATATAAAGAAACAGTATCTATTTCAAGGTTCAGGAAGTGTAGGGTTAACCTGGAAATAAGATAAGTGTTTGAAGTGTAAACGTGCCCAACCAAATGAAATGAGTTTTTCTTTGATTTTAGCGATCTTTGGATACTTCGTCACTTTTGATAACTCTTTCGCCAGTCTCCATGATGTATGGGTTGCTACTAGAGAGTATACAACATTACATCATAGAGAAATATGGAAGGGATCACTGGAACAAAATCTTAGAGCATGTTCAGCAGAAGAACATTGTTTTTACTACTCACCAGATTTACACTGATGATCTAGTGAAAAAAATCGCAAAAGGATGTTGTCACGTGTTCAACGAGCAAAAACGGGAGGATGATTACATGTTGTTTTTCGGTCAGTGTTTTGTGAAATTCTTTAATCACTGTGGATATGACCAAATTGTTCGTCTCCAAGGACGTCATTTCCGGGATTTCTTACACGGTATTGACAACCTTCACGAAATGATGCGATACAGCTACCCTCGGATGGTTAGTCCGTCGTTCCTTGTCCAGTCGGAGGACAGATACGGCTGTGTGTTAAGTTACCGCTCTAAACGAACTGGATTTAAAAACTACGTAGCAGGGCAGTTAGCACAGTGTGCCAAAATGTTTTACAACATTGATATAGAACTAGAAATCTTGTTGGAGGAACTTTTAACTACCGGATGCAATGTGACGTTTAGGATTAACTTCGACAACTCTGCTTACTGTACCCCTTTGCAAGCTTCGGTCCTCAACAATTTCTTTGACGACATCGAATACATTTCAAACGAACTATTCTTCAAGGTAGAAATTTTCTTACAATCACCCACGCGGTAATAAACAATTTCTTATTAATAACGACACATATTGCCAGAACCAAACCGATATGTAGTGCAGGGAACCGATATTGATTGTTAAAAAGAATTTTTATTAAACTTCCGTATTTCTTACGTGCTCCTTTACGTAGTAGCAGATTGGTTTTTAAGTATGTCACTTTTTTTTAACTGTGGAAAATTAATTGAAAGGGCTCTGGATAATCTATATACCTGTTGGTACCTTCGAACAATGGTATCAATATTCTGCAAAGTTACTTCCAAAAAGTAAAACCGGACACTTATATTAAACATCCTTATATGATTTCGGAAAACAAGGGACATAATAACGATTTGAGATATTAAAAAAAATTTGATATCACAATTGTTAAAGTTTGTAATAAAATAGGTTTTCATGTTTTTACAAGTCATTTTTTTTAAATATGAAATTATTTTTATAGTACATTATTTGTAAATCAAAAAACACGGCAGGACATTTTTGTTTAACATAGCAATAATTTCTGAGCTCTGAATATCGTTTGTAACTCGTAACATGTTTTTTGTCAAGCATTAGAAATCAACAAGTAAACCATTCTAGAAAAAGAGGAAAAGTATATCGTTGATAATGACAATACCATTTTCACCCTATATCGTCCTTCTACAATGTTCCTATATCCTCAGGTTTTCCCGTTCAGCATTGTGTTCAATAAAGACATGGTCGTGACTATGACGGGAGACAGAATGTCCAAATGGCTAGACACCAACGATCTGATAGGCTCCTACATCGATGTTCGATTCAAACTCAGACGACCGATACTTGAGTTTACCTGGGAGAGTGTAAGTAAACCGACGTCACGTACGGTCCAATTCATCCCAAAATTATTGATATTAATAATATGATACTGCGGTACATCAACATGTCGGTGATATATTGCCTTGAGTTCATCGTATAGTGCATGGTTCTGAGTTCAAGCCCCGGTCGTGACAGATCAAAGTACCAATTGAAAAGCTTTTTAAATAACGACGAACGCTGGGCATAAGGTGATATTTAAGAAAAAAATAAATGATGACTATACGTGTCCTCGCAAGATAAAGCACGGTATATCACCCTCACTCCACTGGCTAGAGAGAGACTGGCAGTAAATATAAGTTATCCGAGTTCGTGGCACGGTAGCCAAAGGCGGTGACTCTGTGCAGCGAGCTTTTCAATGATCTTTGACGGATTATAGTTCATCGTGCAACTACCAATGAACATTTTTGTATATTAATTGAAACAATAATGGGTAATATTATAAAGTCAAATTATTTGTCAAGAATAAATTTTTGGACACATTTCTTGGATTACAAATTTGGTCGATAACCGAAATGAAAAATTGCTACAATGTGTTATCTTCAACGACAATTAAAAAGTATTTCAGCTACTGCTAACTTCTGTCAAATGTCATAAGAATTGAGGTTTATGAATGACAGGTTTCAAGTCTCTATCTCTGATAAATATGCGAATCGTACAACGGACGTCAGTTCATCTTCCACTCAAAATTTCTAGTGCTAAGTGTTTTTATCAATCATTTTCAGCATCTTAATGTAAGCAAACAACCTTAACCCAGATTTTCCTCGTGGTGTAACTTCAAGAGTTGGTTTTATATCATTTCAGATTATCACCCACCAAACGGTTGTGTTCGAACTTCAATGTGCCAATCTCACCCCTCGGAGACATTCCATTACATCAATCATGACGTCATTCAAAGAAAATTTCCTCACTAGTAAACACAAACTCATTTTTCGCGGACAGATGAAGTACATTCCGTGCTGGGACGCCATTGCTTTTCTATGCAACCCACTGTAAGCACAAAAAGAAGCACGTGTTTCGTGTTTTTATGAGTAATGTTATTATTAACGTGGCATTGTTAGGTTTAACTTGGTTTATGTTTATTTTTTTTTCATATACAGAATTCTATTTTAAACTTTAAAAAAAAACTGAACTACCGATGTGATGGTTTGATACAGAAATTAATCTTACTCATTTTGTCAAGAAGTTTAAATTCATAATGAAAAGAATAAGTTCTATACTGCAATTGAACACGTGATATTTTCCGAGCAAAAGAAATTATAACAGATCTCCAGTGTTGATTTATGTATCATCTGCGTCTTGCATAAGTCTTTTCGTTAGACTTATATTGCCTGTCAGATAAAAAATGAATCAAGTGAATAAAAATTTATGTTTCAATTGAACTTATCTTTAAGATTTTACTGTATTTTCTCCAATTTTCGAATGTCTCTCTATATATACATCTCTCTCAGTGATATGTAGTGTATAGACATGTAAATTGCTAATTAGTTCAGTTAGTGATTCTAGTAAGGGGGTGATTTTACTGATTTATTATGTATTGATATCGATTTAGGTCTACATGGCTTCCTTTCTGATCGGGATTAAATGATCAGAGCATTAAATCATTAAGAGAATTATTTGTTTTAAATATGCAGACGTGCTTGCTATCAAAATGCATGTACTTTTAAAAATTATGATCGGGACAGATGTGCATGCTTATTACAGGAGATAATAATTATATAAATATAAATTGTCCTCATCAACACAAAGGTCAAACGTCATAGGAAAGTGACAGAAGAGACTCATCTTAGTGACCGTAATTAATAAAAAAAAATCGCGATTTTAAGCGACTGTTGACTCTATCTGTAAACATCTCCATGCTATTTCCCTCTGAGGAGAGGTTCCGAGACCTAATCAATATTAACCAGCCCGGCATATGTTCAGAAGCACGCCTTGGTCATTGCTGACTATTCCGATCAATTACCCGAACTTCTCCATGCTAGGAAGGAAACTTTGACACATGCTAAGGAACCTAAAAGTAAACTGTAATGTAGAAAGTCGCTGATCACGGGTCATTAAGCAAATAACTTACGTGGAACATTGAAACTTGTCACGTAGGTCCCCAGAGCTTTGGGTTGTTAGTCTAGATCACAGACTTTACCCACCATCATCATCATCTTTTGTTTTATAAAAAGTCAGATAACAACACCCTAGTTAAGAATCAAACATATTCCTACACCCAAAGCAATCTCTGAGCATTTGACTTTTTCTGTTCCGATCAAATGCATTTGTTTGAACGTTTTTTTTTAATTAAGGGACGTGTGTGATTGCTTCTTTGCAGAGTTGGGTCCCTGGATGATATGAGACGGGTCGGCTTGTACATAAACGATCTCAACCTCTTTGACTGTAGCAGGGACATAGTTCTTAATGGCTGGCAATATGCATCGCAACTGGAATTTTCTCTAGAACAGGTTTACATTAACCCCATTGACCGTGAATGGCAACAGCATTGATAACGATAGTGCAGTTTCATTGAATGTATCCACATATTGAAACGTACTATTGTATAAACTACGATATGGACTGCTTTTTAGTCTAAGAAGAACGCAAACATACACTTTTTGTCAAAAATTGTGCTAGAATTTTATTTTTCAATATATACCTTAAATGTCTGTTGGAACCCCCCAACCCCCATCCCCACGTCCTTAAGATTAACATGACGTCTTTTATTTTCCGTTTGAAATATTGGAGACATCATATTAAAAAAAGAAACAATTAATCATTTGCGACGTAACATAAATTTTCATTAGAATAGTCTTTAAAAACATGTTTCTCAATCCTTCTGCCCTACTAAAAGAATTGACCCAGTGACTGACATTTATGTCTGCTGATAACATTTCAGCAACAAGACAAGAGCAAGCTGATAGAGGAGACTATGGAGAAGCAAGAGGAATGGCGGAATAAGAGCGAGGCGCTCCTGTACTCCATGATCCCCAGAACCATAGCGGAGAGACTGAAGCGAGGCGAAGATCCGGTCAAAACGTGCGAGGTGCGCTCACACATTGCCACTGAAATCACTGGTTACATTAGGCTAATTCAAACCAATTTACTTTTCCTATTATCCTGCATATAAACAGGAGCCGGTATTTCATCTGTATCAGACAATGTCTAAATTCAGAAATAGCTTTATCTTGACTCCTTTATTCAACCCACAGCTTTTATCTGACTTTTTGGTTTACTATTTTGAAGACTTCGTGTCTGTATTTGCAAAAATACAACCGAGAATGGTAGTTAGATTGTGCAACTGAGTCTTTATATTCAAAACATAAATACGAAATGTTATGGACATTATATAACTCAATGTAGCTGTAGACATGCAAGGCAAAGAGATTGCATTTCACCCTTATTATTTTAACATTAACCCCCAATCGTCTGAAATAATGTCCATGCCAGACTTCAGTGATAGCTCTTTAAAGACGACATAAACCATGATCAATCTATTCCAATAGAGCACCCATGATAGTTTTGATGAACTCACTTTAACTCGTGCCATTTTCTTGTAGATGTTCGATCAGGTGACGATATTGTTCAGTTATATCGTGGACTTCACCGACATTTGTGCGGAGGCGTCGGCCATGCAGATAGTTAAATGCATTAACGCTGTGTTCACTTGTTTTGATGCCGTTGTCGACAAGTACGACGTGTTTAAGGTACTTATGCACATCTCCGTACTCCTAAGGTCCAACAAAGTAGGTTTTTAAAGGAAAAAAGGGCATTTATACACCTTAAATTTCATGTATATATACATATACATGTATAACGAAATAGGTTCAAATGGAAACGAGACATTTAGACTTTCAAAATTTTATTTCACTTTTTACAAGATTTTTAACTGATACCGGTATATACACGAAGAAAACTTATTTTTCACAAGTCGGTGCTAATGCACAATAACCTATCATACAGGAGCTGATATTTCATTCACCATAAACGTGAATAAGTTGGAAAAGAGTAGTACATGTATATTCTCTCTCTCTCTCTCTCTCTCTCTCTCTCTCTCTCTCTCTCTCTCTTAGAGAGCAGTCTTATTATTGTTTACATGCAATTCCCTCATATAAGACATACATGTACCTCATGGAGGATCATTTAAATAAGTTATAAAATTTAAGATAATTTATGATTTTCTTATAATCTTACAAAATAAAGCCTACAAATGTGTTCAAGCCCACTTTTAATTCCCAAGTTTCAATAGAATTTTTTTCTAAATAATGTGGTCCAGTTGTTTTGATAATAATGTATTTGCAATCTGATTCTGACGAAAAACCCTTTAATTATACCATCAGAGGCGTGTTCCTTAATGCAATCCTTAATCCTTAATGCAAAAAAAAAAAAAAAAATAATAATAATAATAAAACAAAACCAAACACAAAAAAAAAAATAAAAAATTTAATGCCAATCGTTATTTGTTCAAAACTTTGATGGAAATGTATTTCAGGTGGAGACGCTAGGTGACGCTGTGTACATGGTGGCGGGCGGAGTCCCGGACAGGAACGAGAACCACGCGATCAATGTGGCGGGGCTTGCCATAGAACTTGTGGAAAAGGCGGCCAGCCTCACCGACCCCGTATCCGGAGACAACCTACAACTCAGGGCCGGTCAGTTCCTCACAGAATCTGACCAATCATTATCATTTCTTTGCATTGCTACTATTACTGTGTATCATAAGATTAAAAAAACCCATATATAGTACACATTTCTTTGCATGGCTTTAACCGTGCATTATAAAAATACATGTATACGTAGGAAATCTGTCTGTAGTTGCGTATTGTACGTCGAAATAGGTATGCACACCGGAAGCGTGGTGGGAGGGATTGTCGGGAAGAGGATGCCCCAGTACTGCCTGTTTGGGGACACGGTAAATACAGCTTCCAGAATGCAGTCCTACAGCGAGGTTAGCGTAAAACACAATAAGTTTGATTGGAATGGTTTGTTTACTACCACTAAGTCAGAACTGATTGGTTTTCATCTCTGTTTAGCCAGGGAGGATCCATTTGAGTGAACCGTGCCACGAGTGCCTGAGGGGGAAGGGTTTTACCACTGTCTTTCGTGGAACGCTAAACGTCAAGGTACTGTACACATTCAAAAATTTAAAAATTAGTAGAAAATTTACATCAGCTATTTTGATTGTCATGCCATCGATACAAAGGCATCATGGATTAAGGAATCGAACTGCATTAGTTTGCATTTTTTTTAATGTAACACAAACACAATAGAGAGAATCAATTAGAATCCGACAAGTTTGTTGTGCTGCTTGGATTAGTCGGCGGAATCGCCTCCAAAGCCGCAAGCTGTTCAATTTCCACTTTGATGGCAAGTGAGGGCTTAATCTTCATTTCCACCCGTTTTAATGAATAGCTATACCGTCTTTTCCAGTGATACCAAATGATTCCTTTCACCAACCCGTCTTGAGTGATGGGTATAGTCCCGCCCTGTACATATCGTCCGTTCAGCGTGCTGTAGCCACAGTCACGGTACCACCAACCAGACTCGTCCTTTCTCGCGCAGGACGAGAACCACATATCGTTGTCTTTATCATGTGTACTGAATTTCATGTTCTGGTGGTAGCTTAAGAAAGAATCACCAGACGTTCCAGAATAACCGGACACAATTAGTCTGTAACCGTCCGCCTCATTGGATAACGCAAAATGATCATACGTCGCGTACGCCTCATCCCCTTCCCAATCCCAGAGGTCAATTCGCAAGGAGTAATTGTTAGCGCGTGTCATCCAGTGAATATATTCGTTTCCTAACCAATACTCCGTATTTGGATTTCCGAACCCGAACGCATACGCGTCCCAGTTCCGGGTGAAATTAACACTTCCGTCCTGGCGTCGCTGAATGACCGTCCACCCTCCTCGGTCAGTTTCCATGTCACACCATATGTTCAGAATCTTCCCGTTTGAGAATCTTATAGGGTACACCCCTGACGCGTAGAACCCGTTCATTTTCAACTCGTTGCAATCTGTAAAAAAAACCACATCTCATTTTAATCTCAGACATGACTACACAACGCACTTTATCATTGCATGAATGGTATTAAAGGAGAATACCTCGAACTAATGGTATATTGGGGAAGCTTGGTGCCATCTTTTGATACTTTTCCACTTCTATTGACTCAATCTGCCGGCGCGTTTGTTGGTCGACCTTGTTGCTCAACTCTTCTAGTTTTCTATTCAACAAAACAATGCAAGTACTATTCGTCAATCATTCCAAAACGATAAATATCTTTCGTTTTATCTACAGAACAAATACATCAATCAAAGAAATTGATGTCCTAATTAATTTTATTGTTCACAGTCATTTAAATTTATACATTTCACATTGTAAATATATTCCTCAAATTGAATTAAAATACTTTTTAGATATGGGTTTGGGGGTTTCTACTAGCAAAATCAAGTTTTAGAAACTGAAAATGTTTGACTAATTATCCCAGAACTATGAGACCTACGTTATGACGTCGTTTAGGAGAGTGTCGTGTTGGGTTTTAGAGGTCCCAAACTCCTCATTTAACCTCTCTAGTAGGTTACATTGATGTTCGTTTTGTAGTGAGGGGGCCAGGGTTCTGTACTGTAGGGTGGAGCACACACTGGGTGCCCCCGATGACGTGTAAGGGGAGGATGAAAACGACGGGTCTTCCTCCTGACTTTGCGATGAATATAACATTCCTAACAACTGTATCATGACGCCTACCGAATGCATCTGCAAAAAGTACATGAATAATACTGTAAAAAACAGTAGTTCAAAAGCATGCTTTTTTACTAAAGACCGTGGTTTTGCTTTTGTACTAAAGGCCGTGGTTTATAGAGGTTTTTATTTAGCTCAGACGATTCCCTTTAGGGTTAACTTTCAAACCGAACGATACTTTTCCAGTCTCCAGATTGTTGCATGAATGCAGAAAACCTTCTTTGAACAATACCGGTATTGTTAAACAGTTAACATACTACTACTAATCCAAATTAATCTTGGCAAAAGAAGATGCACTTTTACATTGTACTTAACCATTTGAATGCTGAAAAACAACATACCTTTCAAGTTCTATGAAATTTATCCGCTTCTTCACTCAAGACAAAGCCCTATTCTTCACACGCGCCACCTGATTATGGAAAGAAGTCCATGTGCCCACACAAACGTTCAAAACTTTCGTCGTTTCTTATGCAAGATTTGATACTTCAGTCATAATGCATCTGATTTTATTGACCCCCGTCTAACCCGAGATATTATGAGCCGTTAACTTCTGATGAATATTTAAAAGTACACGGGGATGAATTATTAAATTAAATGAAGATTGTAGGCATATGTTTACACGCCACGAGTCTTTTGAGAACAGTGAACGTGCTTTTTATAGCGAATCACGTCGGATTGTGGTATCGTGATCAAAATATTTTGGGATAAATCTTGAAGTGTCTCGTATAAGAAACACATGAAATGTTTTTGTCATAATATGGTTCAGACGTAATGGCTTAGCGATTTTCAAAAGAAGAAGACATATAGCTAAAAACAGCCAGAGAAGTGCATTGTACTTGCAATTTCAGTTTAATACAATTCACTTCTGTACCTTTATTTAAAAAACTATATTTCGGTCCATGTATAATTAGAAAGAGTAAAATAGCACTATTTTGTCCTTTAAAAAAATTGTTTCAATATAAGTTCATTCAAAGTTACTTACTTTTCAATTCTCTATATCTTTTTTTTTATTACGTGTACTATTGATTTGTTGAAAGTGAAACAGTGGTCAGTTTACGGACACAGCAGGCTTACGCTACGATCGCTTCATTGGTATAAAATGAATCTTTATTCAATCAAACATTGCTCATTGCACACCTGTCTGTCCGTCTGTCTGTCAGTCGATCAGACCAATACTTTGTAGGACTTCTTTGACTCCCATAATGACATATTTGTACCCAAATTTCATTTTAATTCAGATTTGATATTTATTTAAGTGAAGGAATGGGAACCAAAAGAACTTCGAGATAAATTTATCAGAAAACCAATTACAATGTAATGCCTCAACCCTCAGTCAAAATTATTGATGGTTTACAAACTTTAAGCCTGTACCTTTTTATTATAGGGTAAGGGGGAGATGAATACTTATTGGTTGGCGGGTAGAGATGGAGAAAAACGAACAAAAGTTATATGTGAATTATTAAAAGCCGAAAAGGCCAAAAAGATGAAAACACAATATCGGTGAGTATTTCCGGTAATGACATTTCTTTGATTGATTCCTTCATTGACTCATTGTGCATAAGATGCGTGTTTAGAAATTAAACTGAATAGCAGAATGCATGTCTTTTGAAACTATTTCTTTTCTTGCAATTCTAATAAAGACTTATACAATGTATGTTGTGATTTTATTATCATACAAGTTTTTAACCAAATCCCTGATACTAACACCTTGGACAAGTGTCAAGAAGTTAAAATGAATGTGCAATTTATGAAAAAAAAAAACAAAGTTTAGTTGAAAACAGAAATCGCAAAATGCTAATATCATCGCATAATGGAATTAACTTAAAACTTTTAGATTTCTGAGTTTCAAGATTCCAAGGTTCAAATTATGTAAAAAGAAGGTGAGAAAGTTGAATCCCTTTGTTGCTTAGATCTGGCATGCGCATTAATTGCTTGCACTACCAATGCTATTCAAATACTAGTGCGGTAATGTCCGTCAGGTTTATCACGAGTGACGTCACTACATGTAAATGATTTTAAATGTGTGTAATGATTACATTGATTCATTTTCTTACCGGAAATCACTTTTAAAACTTTTATAATTGCATAATTATGAAATCCAGGTACACAGATGTAAAACCGTTTTCATTCTTCCATGCAAAACTGAGGTGAGAAGAGAATTTGTATATTAATCTATGACGTAGGAAGGGTAGCCGATCTGACTAGTTTCTAGGGTGGCGGCGTCCATAATTCCTCCAAACGTTTGATGTCTTATCAAAAATTTAATTTAGAATATTTTGTATCAAGCGTGCTAGGTAAGTTCCATTAAATACATGTCGTCAGAACTCCTCTATGACATAATTGAATGCTAGCTCTGTATTGCTTGGGAGTGTAGGGAACGGGGTTTTTCAACTCCTAAATGCAAGATTAAGATATAAGCAGTAGTAAACACATTATGATTTTGGGTGTGAAACCTGTTGTTTATTTGTTTTTGCCGCCTCAAACTTCACATTAATTTAAATAAGAGCTGTCTGTTCCTTACAAGATATATGTGGTATGTAACTCTTAATCACGAGTTTGATTTGAAACTGCATGCTGCAAAACTCGTATTCTTAAGAGTACTTATCTTGCATTAGGAATGAAAGCATGTACAATAAATCATGGCTGGGGTAAACTCTAAGCGTCGCCTGGCTTTCATTATAAATTTTTCACTAGTCTTAAGAAGATTTCGAGTACACATTAAAATATTATTTTGTTTGATACGTGTTGTATAGGAGTATTTGTCTCAAGACTTATTGCTGTAAGATTCTGTTCAACGATCTTAATCAAGTGCATGCTAACTGGTGCGGATTTAAGGCATGGATTGATGGGTGATTAGATCAGTCCAAATCTATATATAAATATAAATATATATACTGGTTGTGGATGAAATAGCTATGTTAGATGTGCATATCTCTTCATGCAACACATATATATACGTTTTCTGCATCCGCTTGGCAAAGAATGCAAAAACATGTCATTTTTTAAAAATACGTTTGAATGATTTTAATATTTTTGTCTTGGTGTAATGTATCCTTTAGTAATTTTAAGAATATAAATCTAAAGTCTCCATCTTTAAAAAAAAATCCAAAATATAATATTATGTAGTTTTCTTCAGAAGTTTAAATGAAGTGAATGCCTTTTATTCCATGAAGGGAAAACAATATGCAATAAAATACTTTTAAAAAATATTTTTCCCATGCGCTAAAATTAATCAACCCATTTGAAAAGCATTGAAAATTCAAAAAATTGCGGGCCTTTTATTACTAATTACAGTAAATCATAGATTAATGCATGTGACTCGCAAATCTTGCAAACGAAAATAAATCTTTGATCATTAAATTGCGTGCTGATGGTTTATTTTCTAACGTCAATTTGCAGCTCGTTCGACAATGGATTTGACCTGCATGGAATGCACAATATCACGAGTTCTGCTAACTTTTCACTGCTTCAGGCGGCAGCGGAGCAAGACGAGGCTGATCGCAAAGGTATATTAGCCCGAGGTCGCTGTATATCAGCCCGAGAGCCGTCAGGCTCGAGGGCTGATTTATCTTAAAATAACTAATAACCATTATTGCTTTATAACCTATATCAATGCATTTGAATACCAGGCCTCTTAAAGATATACATGTACAAATGTACATTTATAGTTCAAGAGTCGATTTGCTAGATAAAAAGTCAGTTCAGTAAAAATAATGATACGGTAAAAGAATTTAAATAGGAAATCAGAAAAATGAACGTTTTCCTTATACTGCATTCGATTACAGATATACAGAACTTCTATGGGATGAAATATTTATTCATTAAGGTACTTCACTACACCCAGACTTATACTTTTTAAGACACTACGTCACAAGATTGCGATTTAAATGTTTTGTTAAACTCTTAAAGATATACATGTACAAATGTACATTTATAGTTCAAGAGTCGATTTGCTAGATAAAAAGTCAGTTCAGTAAAAATAATTGATACGGTAAAAGAATTTAAATATGAAATCAGAAAAATGAACGTTTTCCTTATACTGCATTCGATTACAGATATACAGAACTTCTATGGGATGAAATATTTATTCATTAAGGTACTTCACTACACCCAGACTTATACTTTTTAAGACACTTCGTCACAAGATTGCGATTTAAATGTTTTGTTAAACTGTTTGTATCAATTGATTCAGATGTATTCGCCCCCGTTTTAGTTTCGCCTCTTTCGTCCTCCTTGCCAGCGGCCGAATTTAAGACTGGGCGAATGCCAATGTCTCATATTATTCTTCTTTAAACACAACTGTGTTCGGGCGAATTCAAGACGGAGGGAAACTGTTTGCTAGTGAAGAAGGGCGAAAATTATACGGGGCGAAAATAACCCTGTATACAGTATATCGTCCTAGCCCAGTGGTTAAAGTATCAGGCTTGTGAACCACAGACCATGAGTTCGAATCCGCATGGGGCTTTTGTTCATGTTTACGGAATGAAATTTTCAAAAATATCATTTTTTATCCAAAATTACACATTTTTTCGCCTATTTGACATATATACTTCTTATCCATCATGTTTCCTATCATAATCAAGTAATTTTCTGCTGATTTGAGAAACTATTTCAAGGTGTAGTGAGGTACCTTAATCAGCATGCAATCTATAAAAAAAAACCTAGCTGTCAATAGATAAAACATTGTAAATGCATACGTTTTTTTTTAACAAACTTTGTTTGTTGCATGAATCATATTTGGAAAATAAACATTCGTTACAATCCCGTTAATATTTATAACTATTCTTTATGAACTTAAATTTCAATCGTTAGGTTATCAAGCATTGGAAGTAAAATGTGTAACTGCTTGGCCTCAACGATTTTTAATTTATCAATAAATAAAGTTGCAAACATTTGTACAATTTTGCTTGCCAAGGGTAACAATCTCCTCATCTCATTTGTTCAACGAAATAGAACGAGTCTGCTACAGAAAATTTAATATAGTGTACAGAACGGAACATTTATTTCTTATTCAGAGTCCATAACAGACAAGTACATGACATATCATCATATTATCATGTACATGTGTTACCAGTATTGGTACCAAGAAAAGTGTGCATGTACTTATTACACAATAGCTAGCTACTGACTTGTTCGCTTTTCTATTGTAGAATCAAAACCAAAACCAAAGCCAAAACGTGCGCTCAAAAAGACAAATTCCAGTTCCTTAGACGCTGTAGCAGAGAATTCCTCAGATGAGCAATCAAACCCAAGACCTGTTTTTGTATGAGATGCAATAGGCCTGTCTGTGTGAAATACTATGTAAGAATGGATAACAGGGCCTTTATATTTCATATCAATGATTACATAATGAAGTGATAACAGTGACTTGTGCCTTCAGGAAGGACATTGTGTATTGAAAATAAATGTTGGATTTTTTTTTTATTTTCTTACCTTTACATTTTTAAAATAAGGCCAATAGTTACGAAATCATACTTTTACCGTTTGCAAGGTGGTTGAACAAAAAAAGATACAATTGATTCTATTTATTTGCATCGCATATATGCATATGAATATATAAGAACTAGCGAACTAAGAACTAAACCCTTGTTATAATCGATCCGAAACCGTCCAAAACCTATGATAACATTTTGTATTTCTGTTAATGATAGAAGATAATGGAAAGTAATAAAAGGAATTAACAGTCAATTGTGAAATCCATACATCAGCTACCTATTTGTACATGTATGTACATGTGTTCCAACAAAGTAAAAACAATAGAACAACAGATGTGGACACCAAACCACGGACAGGATAAAATAGTCAGCAAAATGTACAGAAAGAAAGCCAGAGAATGAGCATAACTTCATTAGTATGCGCAATAAAATCAATGAACATAACTTCATTATATAGTATGCGCAATAAAACTAGTGCTTTTCTATAGGTAACAGAGGCACGCGGGCTTTAAGGTAGCCTGAGTATAATGCAGCCACTATGTCAATACAAAGAAATGCATTTTAATTATCACGATACTGAGGAATGGGAGTATATAAAATTTTGTTAAGTTTGGCAAAGTAGTTTTGGAGGAGAAGTTTAATAAAAAGCTGATTTTTTTTAGAATATCGACCGACGTACAGTGTACCACGACTACTAACGAAAGATGACAACATCTAAAATAAAATATTGAATTTGTCATAAAGAGTAAGTAAAAATAACTATTAATATAAATTGTTCTTAATGTACATCAGTGCGTTAGATAGAAGAATTAACCAGTTATTTATTATATGGGGAGGTTCAGTCTGACATAATCATGATTATTTTGCTGAAGGTTTCGACCAATCGATAAACTGGTAAGAACTGGATCGTGTAGATTTCAGCCCCGTCAGTTTCCATAGCGCTATGAATCATAATTGATTTGGTTCAGAAATAGAGGAGAACTCAGTGGATGTAAATATTATAAATGAGATTAATTATGCTAATTCTCAATAACCTCTCGTAGTTGCAAGCCAATATACTGACACCGAATATAACAATAAAACTAATAAAGTTATTGTGAACTATTGACACATATTTATGAATTTTAAAAAATTTATTATAAAAAAAACATCATTGGATTTATCTAGTTTCAACAAATCAGTTGTATGTCTTTATTGATAAAAACACTTCCATCAGACATCTTTAAATTTTCACATTGTACAAAACAAGATAACTGTGAGCCAATGCTCACTAGTGATACCCCCGCTCTGATGGTAATATGCAAAATAGGCAAAGTCGACATTTAACAGAAAGTTGGCATCCGATTGGTACAAAAATATATCCCACGATATGGCATGCCAATACAAATACTGTGTAAAAATTTCAAGCATCTGCGATAAACAGTTGCTGAGAAATCTTTGACGAAAATTTGTTTGAAAATTTTGGCTAAAAATAATCAAAGTCCTCATTTAACAGGAAGTTGACGTCTGATTGGTACAAAAATATATCCCACGATATGGCATGCCTTAACAAATAGTGTGTTAAAATTTCAAGCATCTGCGATAAATAGTTGCTGAGATAAATGCGACAGAAATTTTTGTTACGGACGGACAGACGGACAGACAGACACACAAGGGTAAAACAGTATACCCCCTTCTCCTTCGAAGCGGGGGTATAAAAATGCTTTTTATTAATATCTTGTGAAATCTCAATTGAATTCAGGAATAAAAAAAGTGCACATGATCTTTAAATGACAAAATATACATTTTTTAAATTGAATAAAATATCTGCCTCAGTTGCTATTTGTTATTGTCACATTAATCTAAGGCAATTGAATACCCTATGTAGAATGGATCTGAAATGTTGCCATTTATCAAAATTAATTCATCTTTAAACAACAGTTACATGTACTATAAAATTTAAACATCTCTTCTGCTAACTAAACTATTACACAATTACATCAAGTTATATGCATTAATCAATAGTTTGACATGGCCAGCCCTTCTGTTTACGAGCCTCACTGTGGCATAACAATCACTGAATGGACACCATGAATACACTGACTCAAAAGTCAAGGACATCGTAAATTGTCAATGACGTCACTATTTTTTTCAGATGAATGTAAAATGCCTTAATCATATTTGGACCAACTTCATCCAGTACTAAAGTATCCTCAAGGTGGCACGAAAGTCACTGGATTATTAGTAGATGACCCCATGGATATCTGGAACACTGACCCTAAGGTCAGGGACATCACAAATTGTCAATGAAGTCTTCTAGATCAATGTTGTCTGAGAACTGGTTTGATGCAGTACTACTGGAGGATGCTGTGTGCCCTTTCTTCGAACTGATTGATTGCTCTGAGCTAGGAGTCAACAACTCAATACTGCAAACTACCTTTTCTCACAGGCACTCAACATTAAAAATATTTTTTTATAATAAAATTATTTCTTTTACAAAAATAATAATTATCATTGGTACAGGAAATAAATTTATTTGGAAAAAAGAAATACCGGTATTTAAAAGCCAGCTTTAATTCATGCATGTATGAGGACAATTCATGCAATAAAAACAATTTATTTTAGATGTGGATAATTTTTATCTATATTACAAACAAAAAAAAGCTGTCATTGTGACAGAAAACTGTGTTTTCCTTTGTGTGAACACTATCCATAATCCATTTGTCGAATGGATGCTTATCTCTACGATGCATATTCGTACAATTTAAATACAACTTTTAAAAATAATATTGATGGGTAAATCGTTTTTATAAACACCAGTAGTATTTTGTGGTCTTTCGTATCCTTCCTTAAAGTTTGTGTTTATTATATTTATCAATTACTTTAAGAACCAAAACACAGGCACCTGACATTATAATTTTTGTTTAAATAATAAAATTAAATACCCTATACCTAATAATACACAAGGTGTGTATTATTAGGTATAGGACATTTATTTTTATGATGAGAAAAATATATAATGTCAGGGTGCCTGTGAACCAAAAAAAGAAAAGAATGACAGCAAGAGAGGTAAAAAGTCCATGCTGAGAGCTGAGATACTTACTCCCTCTTTGTGGTGTGAAAGCATAGACCATGGCGTTTCATGAACCTCGTACACCATCCGGCAGATGCTTTGAAGTCCTGTGAGGCTAGAGTATTGTCTTTTGTGGCATATTCTAGAGCTTTGCGACGTATGGCTCCCCTGTTTACAATGTAACCCTGATCGATCGAATTAGTGACCCATGCTATAAGTTCTTTCTCGATGTCTTCTATGGGCGAACTGTTGAATCTTATCTTCTTAACAGGTTTCTCCAGAGCTTCAAGCTTTGTCTTAGATTTTTTCCAGTCTCTGACCAGCTTCTCGTTAATACCAAAATGTCTTGTTGTTTCTGCATTTGTGTGTTTTTCTGCAAAGCTTACGACCTCCAGCTTAAAGTTCGAATCATATGCATTTCTTTGTCTATTTGGCATGAAGGATAAGAAATTTTTTTAAAGTATAAGCAGATATTTATGTTAAAAGTTTTAATTATCAGATACTTTTTGTCAAAGCTAAGTCAAGTGAATTAGGATTATGAGACTTTAATTCATTAAATTTCCCTCACATTATTAATTGCTGTCCTAATGAGGATGATGATGCTATCAAAAGTATTGGACTAGGACCATTTTACATGTATCACAAATTGCAGCATTGACTATTTTTAAAAGATATTTAAAAGGTAAAAGGAAGGGGTTTATAGCCTTGCTCGCAAAGTAAATCGCCTCGCAAGACTTCTACATATTTCCCCCTGGCAAGACCTGTACAATCCATAGCATCCTCAACTCCCTGAGGAGCATACAAGCAGAGCTGCCAAATTACAGCACTTATGTTTTTCATTCACATAGCCAGCTAATCTCATGTGCAAGGTACCCATATTAACCCCTGGGTTGAGAGAGTGCACAAGTAAAGTAACTTGCCCAAGGTTACAATGTTACCCCGAAAGCAACATACCAGACTCAAACCCAGGGCCACCATGTTCAAATCAGTCAACGCTATCAAATGCTACACGTTTCCTCACATATTTCAATGTAAAATATGGACAGCAGTGTTTGTCCAGCTGTATTGGTTTGAACAATTTACAACCAATTTTATATGATGATGTTTGCATAGTAATATCACATAAAATGGAATCATTGTAGTTCTTGAGAAGAAGATTTTAAAGCATTTTCACCTATTAATTTTTTGTTTAACTTTGAACTCCCCCTAGGGTCCCAGTATTGGTCAATGGAGTCACAGTTTCATCAATTTAAAACTTCTCTATACATAGAAGTTAATAGAAGCTTTAAGGAAAATAATTGCATTCTTAAAAAAGATGTTTAGGACACAAACAGTATTTCAAGTGTTTTATGGTTATCTCCCTTTTTGAAAAAGTTCTGGCCATTTATGTTAACAATCCTGAAGGATATCTTGTACATAAATTGGTTTAATTTGGTTTAGTGGTCCTGGAGAAGAAGCCAAAAGTTTACAGATGGTAGGACAACAGATAGGTGATCAGAAAAGCTCACTTGAACTTTCAGTTCAGGTAAGCTAAAAAGAGCAAATGACACCTATCAAATCAAAAGTGAAAACAAATTTGCATACATACTTTTGTTTCGAGGACGTCACTCTAAGGAAAACAGGTTTTGATGGTATTTTTCGCTTACTAGCCTCAGCATTTCTTCTTGGTCTGCAATTAAAGATTGCAGCTTTTGGTTCATTATTAATGTTGTAGTGTATAGCATATTTTTTTATTTTCTTTAAAAGTTTTCCTTTAATAACAGTAACTTATTGTTACTAGAAAATAAAACCGCATGCATCAGAATTATCATTCAAAGGAAGTTAAGGGAGAGTTTTATAGCTTTTGCCATCCATAGACCTATTGTGAACTGTATAACTGCAATGAAAGTACTTAAACTGTAAAGAAATAATGCTTTATTACATATAGTCAATGTGAGAGGGTGGAACAGGAGAGGCATATATTTTTTTTCAACTAGATGATACCCCGCGCAATAATTCACATATTATATTATATTCACATATTATATTATAATACAATGCTTAATATGTTGAACCATTTTTTTTTTGGTTCATTTTTCTATGTATTGTGTCCAAAATTTTTCTTAATTGCTTTTCTTAAAATATTCTATAAAATTGAAATAAAAAAGCAACTGCGTGGCTGAAAATTTAGAGGAGAGGACAGGGATAAAAATCTAAGCTGAAATGGAGTATATACACATAAACATGTACAATGCCTTGATTCTTTTTGTTGCAGCTGACTGGAAAAAAAATAGACTATTATCTTATTTCAAACCAGAGTGTGGGTGTATAGATCGTGGTATCTCTTTTTAGAACTTTCTTCTTTATGTCAAATTCCACATATTATTGCCCAAAATAAGAAATTTAGATAAAACACTGTCAACAAATTAATTTATAAGGTCTACTATTAATCTGTCGTGGTATAAAAAATGTATATGTTATTTAAAAATGTGTACGCACTTTTCGCCATAGTGTTAATTAGTCAACCCCATTTTTTGGCATTCCGTTCTGTAAAGTTCTTTCCATCAAAAATAAAATCGTGTCTATTGGCCCATTTTATTTATTAACTTTTTTGTATTAGCCAGATGTCCAATTTGCCCACAAAGCATGGTGACTCATCCTACATTCTCCAACATGACGTTAATTAGCCAAACCGCGTTCTTGGTTACCCCGTTCTGGAAGGTTCTATTCATCAAAACAAAATCGCACATTCAAGAAACGAATTGGCTCATTTTATTTATTCAACATTTGTCAAATCTCAATTCTTATGTATACCCGAAATAGGTTCCCAGGATATATATTCATTCTTTACATAATCATTCAATATTATTTCATTGTAAGTATATTTTTTTATGCAAACTCCCACTGACTTGGATCCGCCAAAGCGTGTCCACCACCTTACTCACATATTTGCTATTTGGGCTGGTTTATCAAAAATGAAAGTAGGTTTTTAATTTATCTTACAATAATTACTTATCAGGTAAAATTCAATTATAGCTTACGGACATCAACTCACACATGTTGAAATGCCAAAGGTGTGAGCAGTTACTCGGGTGCAGGAATTTCGAAGTTTATTGGCAAAATGCCTTAATTTATAAGTATAGATAATTTAATCAATACGTAATGAGTAATTAATCTATTACTCTTCTGTTATAAAAACCTATTTGTAAGCCATACCTAGACACCAGAGTAGTCCCAAGGCTGCAGTCCGAGGTATCAAGAACCACAGAGTCGTCCTTCTGTGGGCTCTTTGTCATGGCCTTCTTGGACTTTCTAGGTCTCTGACAAAACCATAAGCACATTTTCAAATTTTCCCCATTTTTCCCATTTAAATCTTAAAATGTCATTGGTTCACTATTTTAAATTGAATCATGGTTAGGTGTGCAGTATAATTTTTAAACAAATTTTAGTTAATACAAACTAGGACAAATGATCATTTATAGATACTGTACCGGTATTCAGTTTTCATATTATTTCAGATTACACATTGAATGTATGTATACAGAGAAAATATGCATGTTTGTTTATCACAATATTCCTACGTAAAAATTACTCACCTTTTTCTTGTGCGTTACATCTTCATCACTAGAAAGAAAAAACAAATACTCAAATGGAATGAGATTTTTAGACACAGGGATCAGATACATCATATATCTTTTATCAATTACGGTACATGTAAATTTTCTAAACTCTGACTACTAAAATACATTCAATTAATACAGATTGTTTTTAAGTAAATAACTAGACAACATTGAGATGGTGACCATCTCAAAAGACACCACTTCAATAATGGACAATAGGATGAAAAGAATTTCAGAGAATTTTGCTTTGGCCTTGACCTTAGAAATTTTCAAGCTGGCAAAGAACTTCTAATTCAATCTTATTACCCCTAACATGCAGGCATTTTTGTTCAATTTGAGCAAGATAGAGCAAATAGGAAATACTCTATGGTCTAAAACTGATTATAAAGAGATCTGCTATAATCTTCTTATTTCAAGGTCACTGCACTCCATTAACCAAAAAGCTCTGTTTAAGTAAAGAATTAGACAAATAGGGCTAAGTGGAGAGTATATATTTGCTCTTAAAAAAGGGTTTTTTTTTATCCAATGACCTTGCAACTTGACCTACAAACATCATTCAAGGTCACTGCATACCTTTTGATCAGAGGCACCATGTGGGTGAATTATGAGCCCGATTGGAGCAAATGGAGAGAAAATATGCTTCGAAAAAGGATTTTTCATATATTTCTATGACCTTGAAATGACCTTTATTTAACCTTGAAAATTGGTTTAAGGCCAATACACACCCTTTACTCAAAAGCTTTGTTTATGTGAAGTAAGAGCCAAATAGGGCTAAGTGGAAAGTATGTACACTCTGTGAGTGAAGTATGAGCCAGATTGGACCAAGGGGAGAGAAGATATCCCATGGACTGGACAAGGATTTTATATATAATTCTACAATGACCTTAACCTTAGACCTTGAAACATGGTTCAATGTTACTACACACCCTTTACCTAAAGACACTCTGTGAAGGAAATATGAGCCAGATTGGGCAAAAGGGAGAGAAGATATGCTCTGGACAAGTGATCTCTGACAGACAGATGGATGGACAGACACAATAGAGTGCTTGCAGAGCAGGGCCCAAATTAAGTCTCATATGAAAACTTGCAGCAGCAAGAATACTTTATTTTTAATGCACAAAAAGATACCTGTATGCAAAAGTTTAATTGCATTCAGTAAGTAGACATACATATTGCAAACTTTGTTATATTCATGGCATTTCAAAACACATGGACATAGAGGTTGTTTTTAATTTCATCTTTAAATGTCTGTTGATGTTGTCATTTCTCTTTTATAATGAACTAAACAAAACATTACCTCTTCTCTTGATCACTCTCTTCATCATCACTAGGTGCTGACCTTTTCTTTGCTCTTTTGACCCCTGTTTTGATTGGTTCCTCCTCTGCATGTGATGGTCCAGCAAGCAAATCACCATTTGCATCTAAAATCAACGAACTACAGGTACTCACTGTACCAAGCACAAAATATCTACCTTAACATTTTTTTAATTTGATAAATGTTTACTACATGATGCATAAAAGAAATAACATAAGACTGGTTGGTATACAATTGTAATATCAATGCATTACCAGAAATCAAAGAATTAATATATATGATACAAGTTAGAAAAGATATAATTTTTTTTCATACATCAGTTTTAATTGAATACTCTCAACTAGTTTATATATAATATGAAATTTTAATCTTTATAAACTGTATGCACAGTAGGACTCAAACATTTCAATGAATCAATAATTCCATTTTTTAAGTATATATGCTTTCATATGGCAGTTCAGGCTTAATAACGTTGCTCTAAACAAAGCATTCAATATCATGAAAATTAATGTATCAACTCTTGAAATCTTTATCTACATGTAATTGAGATGGAAGAAGACACTTTTGATTTTTAATCCATGTAAATCTACTGTTTTGGCCTGTTTATTGCTATGCAATGAAATGACACTCACTGTTAATCTGTCCATATTGCTCCTTGTTACTGTTTAGAACATCAATACACTGAAATTCACATTGAGATTTTAAATAATGCATTCAAAAACAAATGTAAACATCATTGTAAATTTAATAAAGTGATAATTTATAATCATATAATCTAATACAGCATCAGTCAATACCTTAGTGCACAGCTCTTTTTCTAGTTCTTCCTTAACAACAGCACCTTTTTCTAATCTCTGTAAAAGATGTTTTTTTATCTAGTAAGACTTTTTAAAATTATTCAAACATTTTATATATAAATTCATATGAATCTTAAGATATCTTTTCTTGCATCAATACACAGCAAGCTGAAAAATATCACATCTTTGTGTGCTAGCAATGCTAAAAAATGCTCAATGCTGTGAAATTTCAACTATGTCAAATTCCAAGGGCCATAACTCTGATCAATGTAAGCCAAATTATGCCAACCTTGAGACATGAAGATGATCTTGAGCCTGATCTTTATTAATAGTTAGGGTCAATAAATTAAAATTGCACATCAAAAAACAGTTAAACCAACTACAAACATACACAAAATGTCTAGAAAACCTTTAATAATTGAATGATAGACAGAAAGGGGTGAAATATGAGCTAGCTCTTCTGTGATGGTAAGAAGCTTAATTTCCCCAGTTTCCATTATAATATTTATTTCATAGCTAATTATAAGTGCAATTGTTTAGGCACTAGCTTTTAATTTGTAAGTCAGGAATTTGAAACTGACTGATGTTGTTACCATGAGCAATTTTTGAAAATGCATTCTAAAAATATGAAAATTGAAAATCTTATGAATATACTGTGATATACTATGATGTTCATGTACCATGATCCATATTAAACTCCCAAAGTTTCTATACATCTTTAAACTAAAGAAATTTCAATCAACCAATTTATTTCTATTAAAAACTTTTACCAATCAGTGTTCATCAATTTCTGTTTATTACAATAGTTTTAAATAAGGCATCCCAAAGAGGCCTTAAATTTAAGTCTTAATTGGCATAAAGATTGTTACACTTTTATAACGAGCACCCATCAGCATACCTTGAGAGCATTAGCTCTTTCCTGAGAGATCCTGTCGTAGTCTGTTTGGACAGCTGTGAGCCTGTCGTAGTCCGTTTGGACAGCTGTGAGCCTGTCGTAGTCTGTTTGGACAGCTGTGAGCCTCTCTTTCATTTTTTTATTTCTGTTTATACAGTGATCGAGGATTTCACATATAGATTTAAAAGGATCACTTGCTGGCTTCAAAGCACAACTTCCCAACATATACTACAATCAATAAACAGAGGATAACTACTTGTAGTATAAGAATAGTTAACTTAAAGATACACAAGTCATACAAACAAGTAGTTAGTATAGTACTGTATTTAAACTTGTCACAGCAGTCATACTTTGGGAAGGGGGTTTTGTATCCAGAGAAATAAGGTTGTTATATTGGACACATGCCATATAACACATGACATATAACACAGTTTAGGCATCTGCCGAGTAATTATCCCTTTATTTCTTAAGAAAGCTTATTGTGATTCATAGCTCTATATTTACATCTACTGAGTATGATTCCCTCTATTTCTTACGGAAACTTATAGTTAATTCATAGCTCTATAGAAACAGCCAGACTGAAATCTACATGCCCCGTTTAATGATTGGTCGAAATCTACAGCAGCTGCAACTGACAGGAAACTGATAGGACTGAAATCGACACGCCCTGTTTATCGATTGGTCAAAACCTGCAGCGACCTATGAAAAATCACAGACTGCATGAAATAATCATGATGATGTCACAGTCAAAGTCTCACAGGAGACGATTTGGCTGTTTCTTTTAGCTAACGTACTTATGTACATTAATAGTAATTTAGTGAATTTTACTTACTATTTACTATCAATTTATCAATTAGTTAAAAGAAAGATGTAAATATAAACAATAAAATGCTTTCTTTGACGATTCATGCGGGTTATGGAAATTAGCAGCAATCATTGCAGAAAAAATTTACATAACCCTGTAATGTCGTCCCCTTCATATCCCGCATGAATCACCAAAGAAAGCATTTTATTGTTTAAATAGAAACTGACTGGGATGAAATCTACACAATCCCGTTCTAACCAGTTTATCAATTGGTTGAAAGCTTCAGCAACTTAAGAAAATTGACGGACTGCACGAAATAATCCGACATCATGATGCCCGACTCAAATTCTTATATCGGACGACTTGGCTATTTCTTTTATCTAACATACCGATCTTAATCTATATTATTCATTCATTAATTTGTTAAAAGAAATATGTAAATACATGTATAACCAATAAAATGCATTTCTTTCATAATTCATGCGGGTCATGAAGGTAGCAAGCATTGCAGAAAAAATTTACATGACCCGCTAATGCAGGTTATGTATTTTTCTGCAATGATTGCTTCCTTCATATGATCATATCCCACATGAATTACCAAACAAAGCAATTTATTGTTTAAATAGTATCAAAATCATGTAGAACCAACAAGGAAAAATTATCAAATTTACATAATTACACTGCAAAAAATAGGCCTCAGAACCCACCCCACCCCCACCCCCCTCCCCCCAAATGCACTCCCCAAAACATTTTCTGGATCATGAAAATATTTTTTGGGTTGGGGGTGGGGGAGGGGTGGTAAATGTATTAAATGTGGAAAATTCTAATATGCAAATTACACTAATGTCTTCATCTGGAGCATAATGCCATTGGAACTCTGTCCTTTGCGAGTTGAGTTTGTACTCATATGACATATCAGAGGAATATTCACATGTTAAAGCATCCTTTGTCTTCTTTATGTCCTCAATGTCATCTTCATCAACTGAAATTGTTAAAAAAGAAGTCATTGTCTCAGCCAATTATTGAATTGATCAAACCCTAAACTATGATATTACATTTATGCCAGCGATAAAACAAAATTTCATTTCATTTTCATGTATTAATACAATTTTAAAATTGTTGAGAACAGTTACCAGTATACAATTTCTTTTCCACATTTTTCTACTGAGAAAATTAATTTTAAATTCTTGCAATTATCAAAATTAAACACATTTTATTTTCTATTAATATGCATGCCAACGGTTTTTATAATCTTAACATTTATACATTTAGCTCAATAATTTCGTCACATATTCATAAACGGTTTTTAGTTTGTATATCTTGATATTTGATTTAAAAAACGTCCTAATATATAATTCTTACATTTTCCTTTCCAGACATTGTTGCCATCAAAAAGAGACAGAAGAAATCCATCCGAATCTTCTTTTTTGTAATTCAAAAGGAGATACGCTGTACCTCCTGTAGACAGCTGAACCCGATTACACAACGTTGTCATGTCTCCAACTTCACTTCATAATAGTACACTAGTCTAATTAGCTATGATAAAAATCACTTTTAAATTAATTGTCCATATTCCATACACATGAGTCTGATGTGTTATCAGTATTAGAGCTAAAATTGATACATTTTTAGCTCATATATTGATAAAGCATCATAATGCTGTGTGTTCTATTTTGAGAAGCGGACAGACATAGCCTACATCTACTATGCTATGCCTGTCCACTTCTTTAGCTCTAATATTGATAACACATAAATGCAATGTTAGCCTAAGGATGTAGGCTATACCTTTCCACTTCTCAAAAGAGAACTGTCGATGCAATACTTCAATTATAGTACATGTATATGCCCAAACAAACATTTGCTGTCGAACAATACAAAATGTGGATTTTTTTTCAAATATATGTGTATGATACCTTATCATAAAAATATCTTGGTTGAATTTGACTGAAACTGTACATAAACTACAACAATACAACAACGATCACAACGTGTGTTTGTTTTCGACGCCCTTAAAGTGAAAGTAAAAACTGGGTATCGGTAAAAGTAGAGTGTGAAAAAAATGGGACAAAATCAAGGCCGGGCCGAATGAGAAACCTTTTATTTTGTTCATGCGACAATAAAAATAAAAGGAACTTGAAGATTTGATTTTAATCAAACTGTTACATGCTACATAAATCCTTTTAAAAATACATAATTGTTAATTCACAAAAATTTCAGTTAAAAAAATATTACAGTCTGATTAAAACCACCACCCCTAC
Source organism: Magallana ariakensis (assembly GCA_020458035.1). Lineage (NCBI taxonomy): Eukaryota > Metazoa > Mollusca > Bivalvia > Ostreida > Ostreidae > Magallana > Magallana ariakensis. The sequence continues at coordinate 45,108,687 of CM035818.1, read as the reverse complement.
TTCTTCTTGTACACTCGTTAGGGACCCTGAAGAGTATAAGGAGAAGAGAAATGGTTTTAATCAGATTGAAAAAAAATGCAAATATTGTTGCATGTTAATAAAAAATTGTCTTCTCTGGGAATTTCATCCTCACGCAGTTTGTTTTTCAGTGTAAAGATCGTAATTTTTATGATTGTTAATATAGGTTTCCAATGCAGGGATACAGGGGCGTACTGCATATGAACATGGCGTGAACATCGTTTGGTAAAAAAATAAAGAAAGAAAGAAAAAAATCAAAAGAAAACAAAAATATCAAATATGAATCAACCATATTGCTGACAGTATAACTCGTGTATGTCATGTGTATGGAATTGCTTACTTACTTCAAATTTGTTAATAGGTTGGTTTATTCTAACTGAAATAGGATTTAACATGCGCGTATTTAATTTTATATATAGATCTACATGTATGCATCTTTTTAAACATGCCACTTGCAAATGCAACCACACAAGAGGTCTTTCAGTCTTCTGAGGCTCTAAAAAACACAATGAACAATGACAGATGGTCATCTCTCGGACTTCTCTATATCCATTAATTAGGACTTAGAAATTAATATTGAGAATTTAAAGTAATGGAAGAGTTTGTAGTTGCTAAATATTTAAGGGTTTTAGTATCTATTGGAGGGTCATAGCATTATCATGCATCAGACATTAAAAAAATGTTTTATGTGACATTAAAAACATTAATTGAAAATGATTTAGATTTTTTTTTTAAGTATTAACATCGATAAGTGATGAATGAAAATTTTAGTGCATATTGAAGCAAACCACTGCTTAAAGATAAAACACGTATATATAATACGATATATAATAAAAGATGATTCAAGCAAATATTATGTGCGCAAATATCCTTTGTTGAATCGATAAATATTATTTTTATAAAAATAATTTAATTATAAATATCAATTTTTCCATTTACTAGTAAATCTACATATATGTATTTTAATAATATATAATACAATCATGCAAAAGCAAAATTTCTAATTGTAATCGCATTGATAATTTAACAGAAACGAAGAAAAAAATGTCTCAAAATTTTTGAGGTAACAAACCCGCAACCTAAAAAGTCAAGTTCTTTATTGATATCTACGTATTATTTCTAGTGCTATAACCACTAAGCCATTTTAGCAACAGCATAATCTAATAAGTTATATGCGTTTTATGGACTTCTATTATTTTCCTTAACTTTTGCGATATAAAGTGGTTTTTCTAATATATAGTGGGTTCTCACTCCAAGATTTTGTTCATTGAAATTGGTTTGTTTTCATTAGAAAACAGGGCACAGGCCAACTCTATAAAATATTAATATATGCGTTCCGATATACATTAATCCTTTAAGAGTTACAGATGAATGTTATTTTAATTACACATCATTTGAAACGAATTTTTAAAAAACTCAGTACCTTATCCATCCTAATAAAGGCATTTTACCCGCATTATTCGCTCATATATTTGATATAATTAGTTAAATCCAGCTGGATATTATTCTGCGTGCACATAAGCAGAGCGTAGATTTTTGCCTGCAGAGAACGTTAAAACTTATTTAGCTTCCGGGGGCTTCGCCTCCTGGACCCCCACCAGGCCTTTGCCCTGGACCCACTGGGGCCTAAAGGCGGCCCATAGACCCCTTGCATTCTTTGGCGTACACATCAAAAAGTTCTAGCTACGCCCCTGGGATATTAGTACATGTATTTTTTTTTATTTTCTAATTTTAATTTCTGGTTTTTCCAATTTTGTTTATTTTTATTCTCGTTTATATGGTGTTTGCGATGGGGCCACCTCTACCTTCGCACTTTCGCCTTTAGGGCGAAAATGCGAGAGTGCGAAGATGCGAAGGCGAAAGCGCGAAGTTGCGAAGGTGAAGGGGCGAAAGTGTGAAGACGGGACGGCGAAGCGCGAAGATGCAAAGGCGAAAGTGCGAAATTGCGAAGGCGAAGGACCGATATACTACTATCGCTTCCTCGCCTTCGCACCTTCGCACTTTCGCCTTAGCCTTTTTATGTATGTAGACTTCTCTATCGTTTAAAAATAATTTTAGCTGTTTAAAATGACATCTGCGGCAGAGGACGAACTTTTAAGAATTTATTTTCGACAGCCTGCGCAGTTCCAAAAATTTTTCGCGGGGAGGGGTCCGAGGGATAATTGTATTTTCTGTGAGCATTGAATATTTTTTGTAGGATTTTTAATCTTTTTGTTTTTTGTTTTGGGAAGTATTTTAGGTGGTTTTTAGTGACAATTTTGATGTACGCAATTATAGCATAACTTAAAATTATCGCTACACTTTAATTACATACGCACGATGGAGTGAGTGATAATCTATATTAATAGTATAATCACCCCCTTCTCTTTTTAATACATGATACTGTCTCAGTGATTTGGGTTTATGGTAAACATTGTCCATGTTGGTACGAGGAGAAGACTTACACTTGATCTGAAACTGTCACAATCAGAACTGGGAGGCAATAACCTATCAAACTGTGATAGCAATTTTTTTTTTGTTTTAGGGTTTTTTTATTTGTTAATGATAGTAGGAGATTGAATATCTATAGTATATGCCTAATACACAAAAATTATATGAAAATAGTTTCACATTTGATAAACTAGAATTATCAACGTAACAATAGTTAATTACTAAAGTTTTCATATGTAAAACTACTAGGTTTATCGAGGTTTATCGAGTGTAAACCATACCTTACAAACTGTAATATTTAGTTAATGATTAGTTAAGTATGTTGTATATAAACGTTAACACTCGATTTTGCTGATAAATCGATTCAACTCTGTAAACTATAATTTACATTCATTAACTTCTTTAAGAGAGATAAACATGGTTTTGCAATCCCAAATGAATGTCTTCAGTATTAATTATCGTTTACACTTCTGAAACATTGTCAGATTATCGTTTTAACTTTGGTTTACAGATGTGAAATATAGAGTAACGTTTGTTAACTATAGTTTTCTGTCTGTAAACTACAGTTGACAACAGATAAACCTAGTTTATCGACTGTGAAACGATGTTTAGCTCATTTTTGTGAATTTGGCATGCAATACGCCATTGTAAATCATAGATTATCTGATAAATACGGTTTTTCGATTTGTAAATTATACGGTTAACAATTTTAAGCTATAATTAGCAGTATCTGACAAAGTGCACGTGTTGAACATGATTTGTGAAACTGAGTGATTAACAACTCTTAACTTAATGCATGTATAGTTAACGAATGTAAATTGTAGTTTACAATGGAATCTATAATTATTAACAAAATTCTATTGTTAACGTTTAATTACAAACAGATATACTAAGATTGGTATTATCAACTGTGAAACTATGTTTAGCTCATTTTAGAGAATTTGGCCAAATTCTAAAGGTGAGAACAGGAAAATATATGTAACTTTCAATAGTTGCAGGGGGCAGTATTCAGCAAGAACCTTCTCATTTTGTGTTTTACTACATATTCATATTTAAGGAATAAGGAATCATTCTTCGAGTATTATGAGGTGATAATTTCGGTCGGGCGTGATCAAATCCAGTAACGCCCGAATGGCTTTATGATAGATTTGATCACGCCCCGACCGAAATTATCACCTCATAATATTCAAAGAATGATTCCTTATTACTTATATTTATATATTTTAAGCCATCGTACGATTAAATATTAATAAGCAAACCCCGTTGGCGCCTCAATTTGGCGTCATTTGAAAAATCGATACGTAGTGTTATCACAGGCAAAGACACTGGAAAATGTAAATATAACATGATATAAATAGTGCATGTTTGGGAGGGTAACAGCTGAAATTGACACCCCTCGAAAACCATTGTCAACCTCTGCTTCACGTCGGTTGATAATGGTTTTCGAGGGGTGTCAATTTTAACCCTCCCAAACAGACACTATTTATTTTATTATACTGAATGTCTTAATTTTAGAGAAAATTTTACTGCTTTTATACAGAAATACGTGAATTCTACGGCGAACCGTAAGCGCATAATTTACATTGTAACAATTTGTTGATGGTAATAGAACGGATTATTAACTGTGTCTACACCAATCAGATTTAAGTATTTAACATGAAAGTATAGTAACGTGTTTTAATATAATTGCTCAGAATTGGTTTATTTTATGACAATACTGGGAGAGGAAAGAAAAAATTGGTAGTGTGTTACGTACAATCAGAGACATAAATAATGTTATTTATGTCTCTGGTACAATACAGGAAAAGGAATGAAAATACATAAGAGTTTTGACTAACAGTATACAAATAAATAGATATCAGTTTATTTATTGCTGCCAAACATTCAATACAACTAATTCATCAACAAACAACTACAAAATTTATATCTATCTACTCCCTAACTGCAATATTACATATATACTGCATGTTTGATGCCTCAATCAATGGATTGGCTGACTTTATCTAGTATCTTCGTGGTGGCATGAAAGTCACTACATTATTGCTGGGTGAGACCATGTAAATCGTTGAGTTGACCCAAAGGTCAAGATCATCACAAATTGTCAATGAGGTCGTCAGGGTCAATGTTGTCTGAGGACCGGTTTGATGCAGTGGAGGATGCTGTGCCCCCTTTCTTCATTCTGATTGGTCTCTCTGACCTACAGATAAACAATACAATACTGTAAATTATAAAGTTTAAACTAAGTTAATCTATTTTTTTTTTTTACCAAAAGTTATCTTTTGTAATATTCACTAAATTTTTCACTGCTCAAAGATTTCCACACTGATGGTATGTTTTCCTTCTTTTTTTTAAATTCATGTCCACTATATCTATTGATCTCTTTTAGGACAATGGAAAAGTGAAAGTGCTCTCTAAATTCACAAAGAGCCAAAGAGCATGTGATTTTCAATAAAATCATTAATTTCAAAATCTACCCAAGTTTAAAGAGCCAGAAATGAAATGATGACTTTTTAAGGAGGAAGTTATTGGCTTCATATAAATCGATTTAGATTCATCGGTGTTCAAGTTCCAAGTATTTTATTTCTAAGAATATTGATGAGCAACTAAAAGAACCAATCATAGCAAGAGTGAAAACAAAACACACAACTCCAAATTAGACTTATCAGACAGCATACATACTTCTGTTCCGAGGAAGGTACTTTAGGGAGAACAGGTTTTGATGGTGTTTTCCGTTTATTAGACTCTGCATTTCTTCTTGGTCTACAATTTAAACTTACAGTTTTTAGTACCATATTGTAAAATTCTTTGATTTATAGCTTTTTATAGCTTTTTTTTTACCATGCAATCCATGTACATGTATAATCATCGGCTATTGGTACTTTGCGGAACGGAACGGAACCAGTTAAGAGGCCCCCAACGGGGAAACAATTTTTTTTTAAACGCCATTTTTTCAATTACACCTATTGTAAATGGGAGATTATTTTTCAAATTTTGATGTTTAAATGCACTGTGTATTATATGAAATATGCTACTCATTGCTTTATAAGTCATTACACGCTTCTTTCCCGAGAAAACCTAAAGTCACTTGTTGTTTTAAGATGTTAGATTGACACTGTACATATAAAGTTGAGATTTAAACCAAACGCAATAAATCTGTATGTGTAACATCGATGAAATTTACTTAAGTATTCTTTATTCTGAATAATTTTCTTCTGATTCCGTTCCGTTCCGCAAAATACCATTACCCGTGTGGATATTGGTATTTAACGGAACGGAACGGAACGGAATCTTCATACTTTTTGAATAATGGAAAATATCATAACAACTACTCGCCGTTCCTTGAATTTTTTATCAGATTATTTAGAGATGAATGAAGCAAGCTATCAAATTAATTCAGTCATCTTGTGTATGTGCTGATTATCAATTTCAGCGATTGTGTTCTTGTGTTGTATACAACGACAACTCTTATTTCATTTTTTAAATCCATTTTATATTATTGTCACGGCAGAACTAACTAGTTGGTTAATTAAGCTAGCAAAAACACAATGCTTATATCAAGTAGAAATCATATTATACCAAGCTCATTCGCAGCGCAGGGATAACATCGATAAAAATACTTGATAGTCTTATTTGAAATAAATTAGAATGAATGTCAGATGAAATAACAAATGTTGTTACCATACTTTTAAATAATTTTCTTCTGATTCCGTTCCGTTCCGCAAAATACCAATACCCGTGTGGATAATGGTATTTAACGGAACGGAACGGAATCTTTCAAACTGTCTTAAAATATGAAAAATATCATTTCAAAGACAGCATTTAATCAATTTATAACAAATAATTTGTTATGGAATAATTTGCTAATTAGTTAATCAAGGTAGAAAACGACAATGTAAATTTAAACACAGTAGAATTTTGAACTATACAAAATGCATTCGCAGGGATACTAGCGGTAACATTATTTAAAAAAAATTACTTGATAGCCTTAATTTGTAATACATTAAAATGAATTATGATATAACAGATGCTGTTACCATACTTATAAACAATTTTCTTCTGATTCCGTTCCGTTCCGCAAAATACCAATACCCGTGTGGATAATGGTATTTAACGGAACGGAACGGAATCTTTCAAACTTTAAAATATGAAAAATATCGTAACAACTACTCGCCGTTTCTTTACTTCTATATTCTTTTGGGATATAAGAAGCAAGCTAACAAATCATTTCATCAATTTATAAATATAAATAACGTGTGTGCTTATGTTGTGTACAACGTCAACTTTTATTCCTGTTATGTCTTGTGCATATCTCATAATTTTGTACGAAAGATTTTGTGTACGACTTGTCAGTTTATGGTTGGAGTTCGGTGGATAGTTTTTTGGTCGAGGAAATGTGAGGCAGATACTGCTCATATATTTGATCTCATTATTCAGTCGATTTTTAATTTTGCTAAAATTGGTTTGCATGCACGGGACACATGGTCCCGACTCTTGAGAATTTTTAAACATTTCAGAATAAAACAAGTACAACTTACATATAGCACTATATAGAATAGCTAGGGACGGTCTCAAAATTTTCTGAAAAATTACCCTTTTTTCACATTTTCACCGGTCCAGCACCACGCTCCAGTCCCGAGCAACTGCCATAAACTACCATAGAATTTGTTGCTTAATGTATACCTATGCAAATAATCACCAATTAATGGGGGGTCAATCACCTTCTTTTCAAGTGACATTTCGTGTTCTGAACCCACCCCACTTTTCAAGCACAAAACCGAAAGTGAACATTTTGGTGTCATATATCAATAAAATTGACATTAGCTCCTCTATCCACAAAATGAATGCAATAAATATTCTAGCAATTTATACCCCTCAAATAACCAGCCAAACCTCAGGTTCTCCCTTTATTTCAAAATTTTGACCGGGTCTTTCGTTCGAAACTATCCCCTGCCACCTTCCCTATTCGATTACTACAGTTTTTTGTAAGCCTTGAATTCCACAGTGTAAGTGTTTTGACTCTTGAAATTATGTACTATTAATCTTCTAGTGATGTAATTTACCCCTGTCTTTATTGTCAACTATGCTTTGTTTTGCATATTCTTATTATCGATGGATTTTAGTTTACCATGTGCTTCAAGTATGGTGCGCCATTTTGTCGACAAACATTACATTTTGAACTTGCTAATTACGTACTGTCAGTTTGATAAAGTCAATTGATTACTGTTTTAACTCATTATTTTCAAATCAATTATTGAATTTCTATCCAGTTTAAATTAAAAATATGTTGCATTACTCAAATCTATGTTAAAAGTTGATGAATTGCTTTTTCTATGGAAACCAATATCTGTCATTTAATATATTTTGTTTGTTACAGCTTTTTATCGCATCGCAGTTATCTGTCAATTCAAATTTATAATGCTTACGTAATGTCACATTATGCACGAGAATACTTTATGATCTGAAATCTCTGTTTTAAAGTTTGCACATGTATATGTTCGGCGTGCCATAAGTGTAATCAGTTGTCGATTGTTATTCAAGACTGTATGTTGATCTAGCGTTGGTGTGTGATTTGTGCTTTGAATTAATTTGTTTTTAAATGTATATTTTAGTTTCCATCGTCGATGAGAGAGATCTGTGAGCAGTCTTATTGACCAATAAATACATTTCCGAATATTTTGTTTTATTATACTTTCATGTTAAATACTGCGATAAGACTGCACTGATAAGTATAAAATTCACAAACGGAATGATGAGACACATGATTAAAACGCATTTAATTACATATTAATGATAACCTGTCTCTCGCTGTATCATAGACACGAACATTCAGTGACATGCAATCCATAAAATGTGCACATTAAATTTTTAATATATAAAGCATGTAAATGTATCTTTAGGCATGATCAATGGCAGTTAATCTCTATTATAAAACTGATTGCACGAAGAAAGCCATGATATTGGATCAACAAGATGACTTAAAAAAATAGAATGTAAAAGATTCCGTTCCGTTAAATACCAATATCCACACGGGTATTGGTATTCTGCGAAACGGAACAGAATCATGAGAAAATTATTAATAAGTTTGGTAACAACATTTCTTATATCATTATCTATTTAAATGTATTACAAATAAAGCTATCAAATATTTTTTTAAATAATATTATCCCTGCGAATATGTTTGGTATAATATAAAATTCTACTTGATGTAAACATTAGGCGTTGTTAGCTTGATAATCAAACTCGTTAATTCCCGTAAACTCCTGTAAAAATAGTTTGTTATAAATTGAGTAAATGCTGTCCTTATTATGATATTTTTCATATTATAAAAATTTGAAAGATTCCGTTCCGTTCTGTTAAATACCAATATCCACACGGGTAATGGTATTTTGCGGAACGGAACGGAATCATGAAAAAAATTATTAATAAGTGTGTTGACAACATTTCTTATATCATTATCTATTTTAATGTATTACAAAAAAAGATATCGTTCATTTTTAGCTCACCTGAACCGAAGGTTCAAGTGAGCTTTTCTGATCACCCGTTGTCCGTCGTCCGTCCGTCCGTCCGTCTGTCTGTCTGTCTGTCTGTCCGTCCGTCCGTCTGTAAACTTTTCACATTTTCAATTTCTTCTCAAGAACCACTGAGCCAATTTTAACCAAATTTGGTACAAAGCATCCTAATGGAAAGGGGATTATAAATTGTTAAAATAAAGGACACAGCCCTTTTTAAAAGGGAGATAATTGCGAAACAGTGAGTATAGGGTGTGTGTCTTTAAAAATCTTCTTCTCAAGAACCACTTCACCAGAAATGCCAATATTTACACAAAAGCTAGTGTATATAGTGAAGATTCTAAATTGTAAAAATCGTGACCCTCGGACCAAAACTGGGGCCCTGGGCGGGGTTCAAAGTTTAGCATAGAAATATACATAGAAACATGTTTACAAGATTTACAAGATTTTTGTTCCATTTATTCAACTAAATTGTGCACCAAAAAACCCAACTGTGTCTCCCTAAATATTAACAACTCATGGCATAAGTATATAAGTTTGTTTAATCAAGAAATGACGGATGAAGACGATAAGGTGTAAAAATTCACTAAACATTATTTTATTTTATCGCTTATAGTTTATTTGGAGACCGTGCCCGATAAAAATAAAAATTAATATGTAAATTTATTTGTTGTCGGGCACGGTCTCCAAAATGAATGTAAGATTTTGTTGTATATTGGTTTAGCATTATAAATACGGCATAGACTGGTTCGCCAGCTTATAGGAAATAGCAGTGACGAGAAAAAATTAATTTTTAGGCCCACAAGTTATCTTCACACGCTTGCGATGGAATGCCGAAAAAATCTTTCGGAGAGTCAATAGATTTATTTTAAAAGTAAAACGACTTTAATAGTTATAAACAAAGAAAGAGAAACATCTTTCGATTAAGTAAAACCGCTACAAAGTGTTAGCCTGAAAAAATCTCTGGAAGCCAGGCAACTGTATATTTATTTTACCTACTGGTTATGGAAAGTCCTTAGCTTTACAAAAAAAAACCAATTTCTACACTGACACGATCCCACTCTCTAAGTTAATAACTCTATATTTTATAAACACATAAGATAATATGTACAGACCATGTGCAAATTGTGTGTAGCCTGTGTGCATTCAATTTATATGTTATCGGACCTTTACGAGAAAACGGAGCTAAATCAGATCGTTACCATCCTCAGCAGCCCCATAAATCAAGTTATAATGGGCATGGATTGGAATGCTACGAGTAGTCTAGTGCCAATTATAACTTACTCAACAATGTAAATATTTAACGTTATACATTTCCGATGTAAATTAATATTTACAATACCCACATAAACAATGTATTGTCAACGGTGTCAATTAATTTGTTCTTGTTAATTTGATATTTATTGTCAAATTCATGTTTAGTTCTTCTTAAACCTTCTTTCCTTGATCCGCCTCAATCTTCTTTCCGATTTATTTTAAGTGTGCGCATTTGCTGTGCGCGAAGCTGCAGTGAGTTTTCCCACTGTTTACCTGTCCTTGAATTTCCTAGCGGAGGCGTTTAGGATCAAGGGCAGGCTATCCAGTCTAAGATACGGCAGATCTACGCACGTGGTGTAGATTTATTTGTAAACAACACTACCATAGGTAATCTTGTTTCACACGGAAATTGAAATAAATAAAAGTATGTTTTATTATTATTAGGGAAACACTGTTAATGTGTTACACTCGTATACTAATGATGAACCCGTGAAATTTGTTCAAAGACTGCTTAAAGCAGAAACAGAAAGAAGTTAATTTATTTTTAAACTTTGAAATTTCTTCGATTTTTGTAACCATGATGAGTTACGATTCATTGTATTACAAATGCATCACTACGTATTTTATAAGGAAATATACTGAGTATACAATCACTTGGTATGTTAAAATTGCAAATAAAAATATACATGTAGTTGCATATGTGCGAATTTAGTTACACAAACCATGATAATATTTGATATACGACTATTGGTACAGAAAATTAAATTAATGATATCTATATTAAAGAAAATGTCAGCTCGACGCCTTTGTGGCCGTTCCGGCCGTTGATATGTATAGGGAAGATTCTAAATTGTAAAAATCGTGACCCTCGGACCAAAACTGGGGCCCCAGGCGGGGTTCAAAGTTTAACATAGAAATACATAGGAAAAATGTATAAAAATCTTCTTTTCAAGAACCATTGCACCAGAAATGCCAATATTTACAAAAAAGCTTGTATATATAATGAAGATTCTAAATTGTAAAAATTGTGAGCCCCGGACAAAAAGTGGGGCCCTGGGCGGGGTTCAAATTTTAACGTATATAGGAAAATGTTTAAAAATCTTCTTCTCAAGACCTATAATGCAACAGTTTGGAATATTACTATGCATACATCCTTAAATAATGTAGATTCTAATTTGTAAAAATCGTGACTCCCGGACTAATACTGGGGCACCAAGAGGGGTTCAAAATTTAACATTTTAAAAAATATATAGAAAATTTTTAAAATGTTCTTCTTGAGAACTACAATGTTACAGTTTGTGGAATTCCTATACATGCATCCCTGGCTTATGTAGATTCTTAATTGGTAAAATCGTGACCCCCGGACTAATACTGGGGCCCCAAGAGGGGTCAAAGTTTAATATAGAAATATATAGGTAACATGTTAAAAAATCTTCTTCTTGAGAAGTACAATGCTACAAGTTGTGAAATTACTATGCATGCAACCTTAAATAATGTAGATTCGATAGTTTTAAATTAGTGACCCCTGAACTAATACTGGGGACCCAAGATGGGTTCAAAATTTAATGTAGAAGTATATGTGGAAAATGTTTAAAAACCTTTTTCAAGAGAACTACAATGCTTCAATTTGTCAGATTACTACGTAAGCATCCTTAAATAGTGTAGAAGCTGTGACCCTCAATCTAATACTGGGGCCCCAAGAGGGGTTCAAAGTTCAACATAGAAATATAGAGGGAAAATGTTTAAAAATCTTTTTCCAGAGAACTACAATGCTTCAACTTGTGAGATTACTATGCAAGCATCCTTGAATAATGTAGATGCTAAATTAATAAAGCTGTGACCACTGGACTAATACTGGGGCCACAAGAGGGGTTCAAAGTTTAACATAGAAATATATATGGGAAATGTTTTCAAAAAGTTTTTCTCGAGAACTATTATGTTACAGTTTGTGAGATTACTATGCAAGGATCCTCAAATAGTGTAAATTCTAAATTGTTAAAGTCAACCATAAACCTCGGACCAATACTGGGGCCCCAGAAGGGGGGTTCAAAGTTAGAAATAGCATATGCTACGAAATAGAATGTTACAAGAAACTGTTGTTCAGGTGAGCGATGTGGCCCATGGGCCTCTTGTTTAAAATACTGTTATTCCTGCGAATATGTTTGGTATAATAAAAAAGTCTTCTTGATGTAAACATTGGGCGTTGTTAGCTTGATAAACAAACTCGTTAATTCCCGTAAACTCCCGTAAAAATAGTTTGTTATAAATTGAGTAAATGCTGTTCTTGTTATGATATTTTTCATATTATAAAAATTTTGAAAGATTCCGTTCCGTTCCGTTAAATACCAATATCCACACGGGTAATGGTATTTTGCGGAACGGAACGGAATCATGAGAAAATTATTTATAAGTGTGTTAACTACGGAAGCGTATTAGTGCCACATTGTAATTTTTTTTTCTTTAAAATTCCAACTTTAAAGTTGGAATTTCCAACTTTAAAGTTGATTTTTCCAACTTTAATCTTGGAATTTCCAACTTTAAAGTTGGAAATTCCAACTTTAAAGTTGATTTTTCCAACTTTAAAGTTGGAATTTCCAACTTTAATCTTGGAATTTCCAACTTTATAGTTGGAATTTCCAACTTTAAAGTTGATTTTTCCAACTTTAATGTTGGAATTTCCAACTTTAAAGTTGATTTTTCCAACTTTAATTTTGGAATTTCCAACTTTTTTGTTTGACTTTATTTTTTTGTAAATATAACAGTATACATTATATGACAGGCAAACTGGGCATAAACTTATTGTATATGTCTGAACTAGAAGTTTTCATATAAATATATAAGATTAAAACGTTTAAATACATTCAGTATCAGATATCAAATATCGAAATAATTTTGAATCAAATACATGAATGTATATATAACAGTATACATTATATTACAGGCAAACTGTGCATAAACTTATAGTTGTGTATGTCTGAACTAGAAGTTTTCATATATATATATAAGATTAAAACGTTTAAATGTATGCAGTATCAGATATTAAATATCGAAATAATTTTGAATCAAATAAATGTTATCTTAATATGTAAAACAAGAGGGTGTCGTTAATTAAATGCAGGATTAGAAAGAAGAACACTAAGAGACAATTAAGATCAAAACAAAGCCTTGGAATTTGTATCTACATGGCGTTAATAAAGATCACTTATTGAAAGAAATTCGTCTGAAATTGAAAAACTTATCGTAATAACAACAGAAGATTAAAGTTGGAAATTCCAAGATTTAAGTTGGAAAATCCAACTTTAAAGTTGGAAAATCCAACTTTAAAGTTGGAAAAATCAACTTTAAAGTTGGAAATTCCAAGATTAAAGTTGGAAATTCCAACTTTAAAGTTGGAAAATCCAACTTTATTAAATTTATGTATTAAATTCTACTTGATGTATGCATTGTGTATTCTTAGCTTGATGAACTGTTATTAAACAAACTCGTTAATTCTCCCATAAACTCTCGTAAAAATAGTTTGTTATAAATTGAGTAAATGCTGTCCTCGTTATGATATTTTTTCATATTATAAAAATTTTGAAAGATTCCGTTCCGTTCCGTTAAATACCAATATCCACACGGGTAATGGTATTTTGAGGAACGGAACGGAATCATGAGAAAATTATTTATGAGTGTGTTAACAACATTTCTTATATTATTATCTATTTCAATGTATTACAAATAAAGCTATCAATTATTTTTTTTTTAAATAAAATCCCTGCGAATATGTTTGGTATAGTATTAAATTCTACTTGATGTATACATTGTGTATTCTTAGCTTGATGAACTGTTATTAAACAAACTCGTTAATTCTCCCATAAACTCTCTTAAAAATAGTTTGTTATAAATTAAGCAAATGCTGTCCTCGTTATGATATTTTTTCATATTATAAAAATTTTGAAAGATTCCGTTCCGTTAAATTCCATTATCCACACGGGTAATGGTATTTTGCGGAACGGAACGGAATCAGAAGAAAATTATTCAGAAGTAAGGTAAGTATTGAATATTTAACTTTTTTCTTGCGAATGTGCTTTGTATATTTTAGAATTCTTCTTAAATGGGATATACATTGTGTTTCTGCTGGCCTAAATAACTATTTTGTAAGATCAACAGTGTAAATAACATATAATGGATTATAAATGAAATTAAAGTTGACGTTGTACACTACAACAAGCACACAAACACCGGAATGATATGCACATACGCAAGATGTTTGAATGGATGAAATGGTTTGTTAGTTTGCTTCATTTATCCCAAAAGAACATAGAAATAAACAAACGGCGAGTAGTTGTTATTATATATTTCATATCTTAAAAAGTGTGAAAGATTCCGTTCCGTTCCGTTAAATACCATTATCCACACGGGTAATGGTATTTTGCGGAACGGAACGGAATCATAAGAAAATTATTTATAAGTATGGTAACATCATTTTTTATATCATCATTCATTCTAATTCATTTCAAATAAGCTATCAAAAATTTGTATCGATGTTATCCCTGCGCTGCAAATGCGCTTTGTATAATATGAATTCTACTTGATAAATGCATTGTGTTTTTGAAAGCTTGATTAACAAACTAGTTAGTTCTGCCCTGGATATAATATGAAATGGATCAAAAAGTGAAATAAGAGTTGTTGTACACAACACACGCACACAAACGCTGAAATTAATAATCAGCACATACACAAGATGACTGAATTAATCTGATAGTTTGCTTCGTTCATCTCTTAAGAATCTGGGGGAAAAAATTAAGGAACGGCGAGTATTTAATTGTTATGATATTTTGCAATCATTTAAAAAGTTTGAAAGATTCCGTTCCGTTCCGTTAAATACCAATATCCACACGGGTAATGGTATTTTGCGGAACGGAACGGAACCAGAAGAAAATTATTCAGAAGTAAGGTAAGTAATGAATATTTAACTTTTTCCTTGCGAATACGCTCAGTATTTTTTAGAAGTCTAAGTAATATGGGATATACATTGTGTTTTTGCTAGCTTGATGAACAAACTAGTAATATCACCCGTGTAAATAATATAGTATCGATTATAAATGAAATAAAAGTTATCGTTGTACACATCACAGGGATGATATACACATAAGCAATATGTTTGAATGGATGAAATGGTTTGTTAGTTTGCTTCATTTGCATGTCCCATAAGAACATAGAAATAAACAAACGGCGAGTAGTTGTTATTATATATTTCATATCTTAAAAAGTGTGAAAGATTCCGTTCCGTTCCGTTAAATACCATTATCCACACGGGTAATGGTATTTTGCGGAACGGAACGGAATCATAAGAAAATTATTTATAAGTATGGTAACATCATTTTTTATATCATCATTCATTCTAATTCATTTCAAATAAGCTATCAAAAATTTGTATCGATGTTATCCCTGCGCTGCAAATGCGCTTTGTATAATATGAATTCTACTTGATAAATGCATTGTGTTTTTGAAAGCTTGATTAACAAACTAGTTAGTTCTGCCCTGGATATAATATGAAATGGATCAAAAAGTGAAATAAGAGTTGTTGTACACAACACACGCACACAAACGCTGAAATTAATAATCAGCACATACACAAGATGACTGAATTAATCTGATAGTTTGCTTCGTTCATCTCTTAAGAATCTGGGGGAAAAAATTAAGGAACGGCGAGTATTTAATTGTTATGATATTTTGCAATCATTTAAAAAGTTTGAAAGATTCCGTTCCGTTCCGTTAAATACCAATATCCACACGGGTAATGGTATTTTGCGGAACGGAACGGAACCAGAAGAAAATTATTCAGAAGTAAGGTAAGTAATGAATATTTAACTTTTTCCTTGCGAATACGCTCAGTATTTTTTAGAAGTCTAAGTAATATGGGATATACATTGTGTTTTTGCTAGCTTGATGAACAAACTAGTAATATCACCCGTGTAAATAATATAGTATCGATTATAAATGAAATAAAAGTTATCGTTGTACACATCACAGGGATGATATACACATAAGCAATATGTTTGAATGGATGAAATGGTTTGTTAGTTTGCTTCATTTGCATGTCCCATAAGAACATAGAAATAAACAAACGGCGAGTAGTTGTTACTATATATTTCATATTTTAAAAAGTGTGAAAGATTCCGTTCCGTTCCGTTAAATACCATTATCCACACGGGTAATGGTATTTTGCGGAACGGAACGGAATCACAAGAAAAATATTTATAAGTATGGTAACATCATTTTTTATGTCATCATTCATTCTAATTCATTTCAAATAAGCTATCAAAAATTTGTATCGATGTTATCCCTGCGCTGCGAATGCGCTTTGTATAATATGAATTCTACTTGATAAATGCATTGTGTTTTTGCAAGCTTGATTAACAAACTAGTTAGTTCTGCCCTGGAAATAATATGAAATGGATCAAAAAGTGAAATAAGAGTTGTCGTTGTACACAACACACGCACACAAACGCTGAAATTAATAATCAGCACATACACAAGATGACTGAATTAATCTGATAGTTTGCTTCTTTCATCTCTTAAGAATCTGGGGGAAAAAATTAAGGAACGGCGAGTATTTAATTGTTATGATATTTTGCAATCATTTAAAAAGTTTGAAAGATTCCGTTCCGTTCCGTTAAATACCAATATCCACACGGGTAATGGTATTTTGCGGAACGGAACGGAACCAGAAGAAAATTATTCAGAAGTAAGGTAAGTAATGAATATTTAACTTTTTCCTTGCGAATATGCTCAGTATTTTTTAGAAGTCTAAGTAATATGGGATATACATTGTGTTTTTGCTAGCTTGATGAACAAACTAGTAATATCACCCGTGTAAATAATATAGTATCGATTATAAATGAAATAAAAGTTATCGTTGTACACATCACAGGGATGATATACACATAAGCAATATGTTTGAATGGATGAAATGGTTTGTTAGTTTGCTTCATTTGCATGTCCCATAAGAACATAGAAATAAACAAACGGCGAGTAGTTGTTACTATATATTTCATATTTTAAAAAGTGTGCAAGATTCCGTTCCGTTCCGTTAAATACCAATATCCACACGGGTATTGGTATTTTGCGGAACGGAACGGAATCAGAAGAAAATTATTTATAAGTTTGGTAACAACATTTGTTATATCACCATGCATTCTAATTTATTTTAAATAAGACTATCAAGTATTTTTATCGATGTTATCCCTGCGCTGCGAATGAGCTTGGTATAGTATGAATTCTACTTGAAATAAGCACTGTGTTTTTGCTAGTTTAATAAACCATGCAACTAATTAGTTCTGCTGTGACAATAATATAAAATGGATGAAAAAAATGAAATAATAGTTGTCGTTGTATACAACACACGCACACAAACGCTTAAATTAATAATCAGCACACTGTCATACACAAGATGACTGAATTGATTTGTTAGCTTGCTTCATTCATCTCTAATGAATCTGGAGGGGAAATTCAAGGAACGGCGAGTATTTGTTATGATAATTTCCATTATTTAAAAATTTTGAAAGATTCCGTTCCGTTCCGTTAAATACCAATATCCACACGGGTAATGGTATTTTGCGGAACGGAACGGAATCAGAAGAAATCTATTCAGAAGAAAGAATACTTTAAAGTAAATTCCATCGATGTTAGACAGATTTATTGCGTTTGGTTTAAATCTCAACTTTATATGTACATTGTCAATCTAACATCTTAAAACAACTAGTGACTCTAGGTTTTTTGGGGAAAGAAGCGTGTAATGACTTTTAGAGCAACGAGTAGCATATTTCATGTAATGCACAGTCCATTCAAACATCAAAATTTAAAAAATAATCTTTCATTTACGATAGGTTAAATTGAAATAATGGCGTTTTTTTTAAAAATCTGTTTCCCTGTTGGGGGCCTCTTAACTGGTTCCGTTCCGTTCCGCAAAGTACCAATAGCCTAATCATCTTAAGGAAATTAGGGTAAAGTTTAATGGATCTGACATCCTTGGACATCAATTTTGATTAAAACCCCTTGAGGATATTAGAACCATTTTAACAAGAGCTTGGACTTTGGGTAGTTGGTGTCAAACAGCATTGTGACGTAGGCCTGTCTATTTCATCGTAGGCCACTCAGCCATTGCTCATTGAAATCAACACGATTTGTCTGGCTTTTAAGCAAAGACTACGCAATTGGTGTATATTTCACTTGAAACCAGCGTCATTTTTAACTTGTTTTGACGCAAGAAATAGATAGTCCCGTCCTACTGAAAGTCCAAGGCCTTGATAAAGTGGTTCTATGCTTCATTACAATGATATGCACAGCTTCAATTTCAAAGTCAACTGGGAAACTGCTAAAACTTCCTCAATGTAATAATCAATACGTATACTCGAGTTCACGTTAACAATCACTGTGTATATGCATGCTTCCCCATTACAAAAGACTAACAGAATATTGTACTCTACAGAATGAGAACTGTTCATCAGTAAGATAATTTGATATAAAACCCTTTGGTGAGCCTAAGCCATACCTAGACACAAGGGAAGTCCCAAGGCTGCAGTCCGAGGTATCAAGAACCACAGAGTCGTCCTTCTGTGGACTCTTTGTCATGGCCTTCTTGGACTTTCTAGGTGGACTCTGACAAAAATCGTACACATTTTCAAAATGGTTCACATTTTATATTATTATTAAATCATAAATAAAATGGTTCACTATGTATACTTGCAATATGGTCCGGGCTACAGTAGTATATTTTTATTTTTATACTAGCTTTTAAAGAGTTTTGATCAATACATTTTAGGACAATTATCATTTGCAAATAAACATTATCTATATTGAGGTTACACATTGAATGTATATATGTATAAAAAAAATAACAATATTTATATTAATTCAATTTTCTTATTGCATCATTTCTATAAAAAAATACTTACTACTTCCTCATCTGTCATATCTTCATCACTAAAAGGAAAAGAAATATTCAAAACCAATGAAATTTTCAGACAATGGTACCAGTTACATAATGTTTTATCAATCAGTTACTCGATCCCTGACTACCAGAACTTGTTTTACTAATTGTAATTGCTGGTAAGGTGTTAGAACTGTTTTAACAAGAGCTTGGACTTTGGGCAGTACGTGACAAACTCCGATTTGATGAAGGTGGGGTCTACTCATGGGTATACATATGAATAAATTGATCGCAGTGACACAGCGTCAATTACACACAACAGAGCAAATCTCTGCAAACAACTTTCCGGTTTTGACAGTCTTTGAATATTAATGAGCTTAGTGGATTAGAAGAAAGGAGGTCTTTATTTGAGAGCTTGTTTTGATGAGCAAACTAGATAGTAACATTCCACTGAAAAGCCAAGCTCTTGTTAAAATGGTTCTATTTAGGTTTCACTCAGTGGCCAAAGATATGCAACAATAAGACAACTTAGTTTAATGCACTCAATTTGACTTTGTATACTAATATTTATTTGCATCAAACAGGCAGATCAAGGTCAAAGGTTATAAAACTTAATCACTTATGCAAAATAATGTTTAACCACATTGAGCAAGGAGATTTACATTTTGCAAACTTTGTTTCATTAGTGCCATTTACTATTAAATACTTTTCATACATAAACAAAAAAAGAAATATAGGAAGGGATTTTAATGTTTCTTTTAAAGTCTGTTGATGAAGTCATTATTCTGCTTTTACCTCTTCTCTCGATTACTCTCTTCATCATCACTAGGTGCTGACCTTTTCTTTACCCTTTTGACCCCTGTTTTGACTGATTCCTCCTCTGCATGTGATGGTTCAGCAAGGGAATCACCATTTGCATCTTAAAATCAAAGAACTAAAAGTACTCACTGCACAATACACAAATTTAAGATGTACATTGTTTTTTAAAAAGCTGTATAGAAGTTAACTAATACAGTCTAATATGCACATTAAGAAATCTGGTCTCATAGAGCTGACTATCTACATGTATATATGTAATTAATAATGAAGTACAAGTAATCAGTATAAATGTAAAATGTAAAATTTAGATAATGTTATGAATTTCTCAAGGACCAATATTGTTTGTACAGTTTATCTCTTCACACTTCCCTTTATTTTGGTCTTTATAAAAACTAAATTGTTTCAACAAAATTTTAAATAAAATTTTCTATAGATCAATATACATGTAGTCGTTAAGGCTCCATAAAGTAAGTTGTTAAAGCAATTTATCACATATACAAATAAGGCCATCATTTCAACTTCTCTTATTGAGATGGATAAGGATAACATAAATCAACAACTTATTCCTCTTAAGAAGACACATAAGATTTATGAAACATGTATATCTACTGACTTTGACCTGTATGTGTTACAATGACACTGACTTTGACCTGTATGTACCGGGTATGTGTTACAATGACACTGACTTTGACCTGTATGGACCGGGTATGTGTTACAATGACACTCACAGTTACTTTTAAGCTGCCTGATTTTCTCCTTCTTGCTGTTTAGGACATCAACAAACTGAAATTAATATTCAATCTGATTAAAATCAGCCGTTCTGATACGCTACCGCTCTCGAACATCTGAAACAAGCCGCTTAGAGGTTACGTCTGAACGACCCGACAATCTAAATATTTAAATATCAGGTCGTGACCTTTTTGACCAATGAGAATCCCCGTCTCTTAAAGACTATCGGGTGAAGTAACAACAATGTAAATATAACCGCACAGATTTGTGGGAAATGATCTGCTGGCAGAGTTTTGCTAGCCACAATTTGATTGGCTTATCAAAAGGTCGTTCGGACGTGACCTCTAAGCGGCTTGTTTCAGATGTTCGAGAGCGGTAGCGTATCAGGACAGCTGATTAATATTCAATCTTTTATCAAAACAATCAAAATCTAAAATTACCACCATTCATTTGTCAATTTATTGAAGTTATTTATTCTATGATCTAATGAAACATAATTCAGTACCTTTGAGTATAACTCCTTCTCTAGCTCTTCTTTTGCAACAACACATTTTTCTAATCGCTGTAAAAGATGAATACTATGACCTTCATTATTCAAACAACTAAAAGGTAACCCAATGCATGGGAATATCCAAATTCATTAGCAAGTCATCAAAACACACTACAGAGCAAGCCACCATGTACCTATATATCAGCTATGTATCTGAAAACAATGCTAAGAAATTGTTGAAAAGTTTGCAAATATTTCACAGTCCTAGCCTTTTCATATCAGCAGGAGCTTAAAGGGGCATGGTCACGATTTTGATCAAATTCTATTTTTCTGTTTTTATTATTTACAATGCTTTAGGAATGCATTTCTAATGATAAAATGAAATTTGAGAGTCAGTCATAGAGTTATAAGCAAGATACATTGCTCAATTCTTTGTCATCGATGTAAACAAGGGTCATGTCCTGTTTTTGTTTACATAGGTTCAATATTACAAGATACCAGTAAAAAATCTTTTTCAAGCTGATTTGTCTACCTTCTTATTCATTTTAAGCTTAAATAAACTGTTCCTAACATTTAACACATTCATTTTAGGTCTAAAACTGGAATTTTCACTTCAACATTCAAAATGTAAACAGAAGCTTTGTTTACATAGCAAAGAATTGTAAGCTCTGTAACTCACTTATAACTCAACGAATGACACTCAAATTTTGGTTGCCAGCTATCAAAAATACCTTACTGAGGCATTGTAAACATTAAAATCAAAAAAATAATTTTTGACCAAAATCGTGACCATGCCCCTTTAAAATGAGAGAAGATTAAAAATTATCTCCAGGTACTTTCTATTGGCTACAGTAGCATTTTAATCAGTAAGACTTAACTTGTAGCTACCAAATAGACTTTCTTTTAAGCATACCTTGAGAGCATTAGCCCTTTCTTGGGAGATCCTATTGTAGTCTGTTTGAACTGCCGAGAGTCTCTCTTTCATCTCTTTATTTCTGTCTATGCAGTGATTAAGGATTTCACACATTGATTTAGAAGGGTCTCTGGCTGGCTTCAAAGCACAACTTCCCAGCATATACTGCAAAAGAGAATGACAACTATAAGAATGGTTAATTTAATTACCTCTAATATCAGTGGTACAAACAGGTATTGTACAGTTATTGAGTTAAACTTGTCAAAGCAGTCACATTTTCAAAAGGCAGTTTTGTTGGACTATTAAGACACTTGCAAAATCTGTCAAAATGTGGACAAAAATTAAATCAAATTACATGGGAATTGATTAAACCAGGTTCTCTGCACTTAAGTTTTCATTCATTTAATATCAACGATTCTTTCATAATAGTACATGAAGGGAAAAAAATACAAAAATGCAAATTACAGTAATGTCTTCATCGGGAGCATAATGCCACTGAAACTCTGTCCTTTGTGAGTTGAGTTTGTACTCATATGACAAGCCAGAGGAATATTCACATGATAAAGCATCCTTTGTCTTCTTCAGCAAGGATTCATAATCCAATTTTAGAGTTTTTCTCATGTTCTCAATGTCATCTTCATCAACTGAAATTGTCCGAACAAAAGTCATGCAGCATGTGTTTAATTTTTTTTTGGTATTATACCTACTATCATAATCACCAACATAACTTAGTACATGCATATAATTGTTTTAATCGCAAATGATAAAAAATACACATCTTCCTTTCTTTACTTCTCATCTGAGAAAATTAACAAATTGTGAATGTTTTCCATTTTCATTACATTATTATAATACACGTAAAGAAACAATGATCACATTTTTATTATACATTTACTCCTTCATTCCTTTATTTACACTGTATCATAGAGGTTTTATTTTAATTTATTTCATATATACATTTGTTTTACTAGCAGTAAAAGTCCTGATAAATAGCCTAATTCTTACATTTTCCTTTCCAGACTATGCCGCCATCAGAAATAGACAGTAGGAATTCATCTGAATCTTCACTTTTGTAATTCACAAGGAGATACGCTGTACCCCCTGTAGATAGTTGAATCCTGTTAAACCACGTGGTCATGTTTCCAACTCACTTTATGATTTCTTTAGCTGTAATTTAAAATAGCAAGTTTGATCGTTCGCGATGACATAACGTTACATTATCTATTTCGGTATTTGCGGTTATTAGTTCCAACCGAAAATGCACAATGCTAAACGAAAATAAATAATTTAAGTATGGAGACTTCTGATAAAAGGCTGAACTGCGTAACATTACCTGTAAAAAATAAAATGCAATGTTTCCTGTGTTTGTTTGAGTTTGTTTAGACGCACGTAAAATGAAAGTACAAAATGGGACTCGGTAAAATTAGTTCTCCACAAAATCCGTGTGCTGCGCTGTACAGGAAATTCGTTATTGTGATTTTGCTTATTAATTTAAAATAAAGATGATTTATTGTTTGTATTTTTTGTGATAAATTTAAATAAAAAATTCTTTAGGTAAATAACACCTTCTTAATCAATTTAATGCCCTTGTATTTTTTTTTCAGCTTTGTGCGAGAAATATTCAAAGAAGTGATTTAATAAAGAAAATATATAGAATACGTACATGTATATATAAGAACATGTGAAGATTTGAAAAAGAAAATCTAATTAAGGAAGGGGTCTTCTCGTTATCAGACATCCTTCTTATATTAAGAAATTCATAAAATTTTGACACAGTCAAACAGATCATTTAACCAAATGATTCTATCAGTTTAATCAAATTTGACCTTCTTGTTTTCGCATCAAGGTCAGGTCAAGGTCACTACCTTTTTCCTCAACTTAAAGGATGATAAAAATAAATGTAGTATCTGCAGTTATGTAGACATCTGTTTAAGATATGAAGCTTCTATTCTTCAATGAAATGATAGAATATCAGAATGTCTATCAGCTTATACTACTAAATTGGAATTAATATTTAAACTACAAATGATATTACTTAGCCCACATTTCCTCTAATTTTCTTAAATTTTGAAGATATTTTGATTATTTTTTTAAGCTTCCAATATTAAAATATTTCTGATCCTTACATAATGATATAAATTGACAGAAAATCTCATATATTGACCATTTAATAAGAGAGAAAATCCGATTTTAGTGAATTGTTCAGACAAATCTATTTATAGAATGAACGCTTAGAAAAGCTAATAAAAATGTTAATTGATATGCAAATCATATTTCAAAAACATATTCTGAAATCTGAAGTACCTTATCATTAGTTTACATTAGTTGAAAAAATCCAACATTAATGTTATTGTTTTAAAAATGCTAAATAGACTCATGAATATATACAGCAATTCTGAATTGCAAAAACATGTGATATTTTCCTACGCCAATGTTCCGCCAAAAATATAGGTCTTGTTAGATTCTAAACTTTCTAAACTTTGATTATTCTTTCTATGCCAAGTTGTATGGTTGTAAAAAATAAAGAAAAATATGATATTTTAATTTCCTTTCATCTTGATTTAATGACCATTTAATCAAATTTACTCTTGACAATTCGAAAACCAGAAAAGACTCCTTCCTTAAATACATGAATTTTAATAAAAAAAAATTTAAATCATATTTCATAAATTGTGATAATATAATCTGCAAAACAAATATTTTCAAAAATTAAAACGAACATTTAATTTACAGCAAAGGAGAAACTATATACACACACGTGCCAAAAGTATGCCAATTTTCCCCCCTATATATGTCATTAAATAAAAACAAGACTTACGTTTAATTAAAAGGGTTTCTGATGTTACTTATTGTCAGATTTTGAAGAATATCATATTTATTAGATTCAATTTGCACTTAATTTGACATACATTGTAATAGTATTTGACAACTCATTTGTAAAATGTGATACATGTATTTTAAATACAACGCAAATATATTTTTTAAGAGCTCTACTATATATCTTTTGCAATATGCGAGCCGAAAAATCTTACTTTGGATTTTGAATATCAAATCTCAGGAACTAAAGGTTGACAAAATATTTGAATATGAAGCCAAAAAGCTAGAGAAATTCTGAATTCACCTATCTAAGTCTTTTTAAAATCATGAGGTCTTTTTTTTTTTAAGATTCTTTGAAAAATGTTGGTTTTCAATGAAATATATGGTGAAAAAAAAAAATTGACATACTTTTGGCACCTGAGTGTATAATACATGTACAAGGTACTGTAAACTATAAAGTCGCCACACGAGTAGCGACAACAGAAAAAAGGAGCGGATCGAGGATCTGGTCTTAATCAGAATTCTATAAAGTACGTACATGTATATTCCTTCTGAGTGGTTTAATTGGGATGAGGGCTGCTGCAAAAAAGCGCTAGCGGTGTACTCAGTGACTGTGAAATGTTTTTTAATACTTTAATTACTACAGTGTCTCAGGCGAGGGAAACGGAAGTGGCATCTTTCTCTCGTGGAAAATTATTACCTCTTGTTCTCGTTACTATACGATTCATTTTCTGTTGAATTGTACAATGTATTCTGATTTTAGAAGGGAATTATTTAATAATATCGGATATAATCCAACATTAGTAATGTCTAATTTAGACTGTATTATTCTTCTACTGTCAAATTTTCCGAGACAAACCTCTAAATATTTACTTGAAGCTTACCGGTGGCGTAGCTTTCATTGAAGCACGGAAGCACGTGCTTCCACATTGTTTTGTAAAAGAAAAATTAAAGGCAAATAAAAAAAATTAAGTACTTAAAATATTTAAAATATTATAAATATTGAACACAAAGAAATCAATAAAATAAGAGTACCTTTAAGTACCCTTTAAGCCGCATACAACGTTGTCGTATCTTCTTTAGACGATCTAGAACAACAGGGCGATGGCCAGGTCTTACGCTTGTTCAAATTTTATTGTTTCGGTTGTCGTTTTGTTTTATCATAACATTTTCATATGTTTGGAAATGTTTGCATGTACATGTATGCCCGTAACTTCAGCATCTATACACATTTACAGCGATACCGAAGTCATGTAGCAGCTGTTATCTTAGAATTTGCTGAGAAAAAGCGCAAAGACGACTTGCCCTTTTTTCAATAAATAAAAAAGTAATAAATTGTTCTTCCAATATTTTCTATTGTTGGTTGCATACAATTCCATAACCTGAGTGACAGATTGAAAATGATTATGAATATATTATCGATAATTAACGTAATCTTAAAGTTTAAATATATATTTATTTTTTATATTTAATATAAGAGTATTTTTGTAGACAAAAATGTTATAAACCAGTAGGAGAGAAAGCACAAGACTTATTTGATAAAAATTAAATAAATCTCATCATAAATCAGGCACTACTTTTTCTTCTTTATCGCTAATTTTATGATGATGATGGAGTAAGCATTTTACTTATTAAAAACTAGGGTTATTTTGATGAAACTCCTTTTTCTGGATACTCAAAATTAAGTGTCTGAAATGCTGAAAATTCGCCAGCCCAAAACCTCCTGCCCTAATTTGCTTCCACATTAAACTAACCTTAGCTACGCCCCTGCTTACCTTTACAGACAATCATTATTGTATAAAAAACGCAATGCGTAATATGGTTATATATGTTATAATTGTATTTGCAGTGACATATAGGCCCAATGGGCCGGGTGTTTCATTATTTATTTTGTATTACATATTTGTAATTCGTTATAATACATGTACATGTCACTATAATAAATTATTTACTTACTATACGAGCCACGTCTGAGTACTTGTTTTTGCAATTTAAAAGTTTGTCCAAAATAAAATAATAGCGTGTTAATTAGTGGGTTTAAGTTTTATTACAGAAAAATATAAATAAATACAGGTTAAAAAACCTAAAAGTACTGGATGGTCGTACTATATTGCTCTTGGAAGAAGCGTTCTGTATAATGCTAACAAAAATGTAATTTTTCACTACGAAATGATAGATGATAGCTAAAAAATCATACTATATACATGTATATACATGTACTTATAGTATTTTCAATAGACATGACACATAATACTTAGTCTGGTACCCTTCCCACAATTCCGTTCGCGCACTCTCTACATGTAGAGGGTGCGCAAACGGAATTATCAATCGAACAAAACCGTTTGAAGCCAAAGCGGAACACATTGAGAAACGCGATATGTTATTGGACGACAAGAATATTGGTCACCAAATTCGTAGCGTTTTGGAAATTCACGATCTATTTTAGTGCAATGTAGAACAAATCAAATGTATATGGGTCACGTGCAGGTGAAAATAACGTTTTATTTTTTCTAAATTGTTGGAAATCAGCCAATCAGAGAGCTAGGAATTAATCAATCATATTATAAATTTGTTGACCACCACGCCTCCTTCATATTAATTGACAATGCATTGTATTTGCTCTTTATTAGAAATAAAATATGTAAACTTGATGTCGCCGTTTGAAGATTTTATCTCTCAATCTAACAAAGAAGACCACAACAAAGGAACCCCCAGTATAGTAGAATACAAAGCAACCCGGAGCTTTAATTCATTTTGCCAAAAAATGGTCGAACATTCAACAGTCAGAAACAAAAGGATACAAACAGAATTAGCTGTGTTTACATCGTAGGAAAGTAAGTACTATATCAAAAATAGATCTTGTGTTTTTGTGCTTGCCTGTGATATATAAATGTATTTTCAACAAGTTTTACATTATTTCTGTATTCTAGATCCTAAAAGTCATCATTTACAGCGCTATTGAGGAAACTTCCTTAATGGATTTCCGATCATTTCTTCTCATATTTATGAGTCCGGTGGTGTTCGGACAAACACCAGACCTTACTACTGCTTTCCAGCAGTACGTCGATGCTTGCTCGTCCAATCGTCTGTGTCCAACCAGTTCCGAAGTCCATCCGCCACTGAAATATAACATCACCCTTCCCAGCATTTGTCCACCGTGCGATTGTGATGAGAGGTGTATTTTGAGAGGAACGTGTTGCCCTGATAAACTTTTTTCGGGAAAAGCCGTGCCCAGCTGCGTAGGTGTGACCATAATTGGAGATGACAGAAGAGAATTTTACATGGTTCCAGCATGTAGAGATAAAGACTCTTGTACTGACAATTCCCTCGAAGTCAGATTAAAAGAGGTGCCTGTAAGTTCCATGGCGACTAGTTATTCGTATGAAACTAAGGCTCTTGCTGAAAAATATGAAAACGGTGCAACTCTTTTGGAGTGGGGAATTGAGTTTGCATGTAATAGTTCAATGGATTTTAACTTTATTTCAAAATATTCAAGACTTTTAGAATCTGTTCAGAGAGAAAATTGCAGTATGAGATACAGTCCAAGTGATATGATGAAAGTTCACGAATGTAGCACCACTGATAACACCATCAGTCGCTGCAACAGGACGGGGTTGTGGGTAAAATACGACCCTGGCATAGACTGGGCATGCTCAAATTATTACCAGCACTCAGGACTTTTCGAGAACATCTTCTGTCGTCTTTGTAATCCATCAAATGCCTTAGTGGGGAATGATGAATCTTTAATATCAGTTTGTAACAACACTGGGCTTTGGCAAAGTTTCGACAAGGAAGTTGAAGACGGCTGTTTATCAAGTTCACGATCACACGTGTCATACCCGTTTAAAAATATCTTTTGTTGGATATGCAACACTGGCTCAAAAACAATGCCATACAAAGAGATGAACGGATACATTTCAGAAACTATTGAAGAGTATGGATATCGTTATCAGTTCAACATGACTGGCTTTTCAGAGGAGTATGCATCAAAACTTAAACAAATAGCAATAACAAAAACATCAGGGCTAAATTACCCCAATATGATTTGGAGGGATGGCCAATGGATAAACAAATCTAGCCTTGTTGTACAATATCAGGCTGTAACAGGCAAAAGCACATGCGATAAAACAATTGTTACGGGTTGTGTTTGCGATTCCTCGTGTTTTGAGGACGGTTCTAAAGAATGTTGCATAGATTTCCTTCTAGATTTCAACATGGATTTTCCGGGTTTTAAACATTCACAAACCATTTCAAATCAGAGTTCCCTGGCAATTTCTTCATGTAGTATTAAGAATACGTTTACTGACGAATGTTTTAACCCTTCAGATGACTTCTTGGGAATATTTCCTGTGACTGATTTGTCAAAAAATTTACATTATCGAAATATCTATTGTTACCTCTGCAACACAAACAATATTCCGGACTTAAACTCGGTGTTACCATGGAATATGACCATAAAGAGTCCAGAATTATTAGATATTCAATTTTACACTTCAATTATGGATGTACTGAATTTAGTATCCCGTAAAGAACATGAGATAATTCTAACTCCACATGGTACCACTTGGCAAAAGAGAAAAAGTATGGGATCAGACGGTAGCGCCTGCAACACGACTGGTAGTTGGAAGACTTTTGATTCTGATGTGTCGTGGGCTTGCAACTCACTTCATCTTCCAAATAAAATATATCGCGATAAATTTTGTACCATATGTAATCCTAGTACACACATATATTCCCCGATAATGAAAGGATGCAATATCACAAAACTCTGGGACCTCTTGGATTATAATATAAAAATTGCTTGTTCCGTTTTCCCAGAAGTGACCGCCACCTTTCCCTATAAGAACCAATTTTGTCAATACTGCAATAATCGCTCGGGGACTTACTTGGTCTCTACTACCCAAAGTCCAAAGGAGAGCGACACGAACAGCGAGTTTAACACAGCGTCTCTTCGCGACATCTTCGGAGTGTTTCGGGGGAAAGAGGAGACCACGTGCAGTCATCTTCACTTAAAAACTCAAACGGTATACCTTATGATTCATGCATCCATTAAATTTGTTCTAAAAGTAAAACCTTCTATTAGATAATTGCATGCAACACAACGTTATGGTAGTGTAAAATACTCAATACGTGTATATTTGCTAATAAATCATCTTAAAAAGTGTAAATAATGCGTGAAAAAATTCTTCATATATACTAGTAATTACATTGTATTATTTTTATCTTTCTAGGGAAATTGTCGGAAACTAAGATGCTATCCCGGAAAATTTCTTACTAAGGAGGGCTGCATTCCATTACTTCCGGTGACGAAAAATTTAAACTATTCGATTCACTTCAGCTTAGGCTTAGCCAACAATATTTCAATTACAAAGAATACCGTGGAAATTCTAGTTGAAGAAGTAACATCAGTCATAAGGTCTATTATAAATGTTACAAACGTGAAATTTCTTTCAAAAGTAAAACTATTTGCTTCAAATCACAACTTTACATTAACGATTGGGACCAATTTCTTTGTTGAAGATATGATTCCGAGGTTAAAATCGGAAATATTGCTCGTGTCTCTTAGGAGAAATCCAAAACATTTCGTGCAGATTAAAAATGTGCATTTCTTGGAGCCTAACTTAACAAAGTTTGTTTTCGAACCAAACATTTCG
Organism: Magallana ariakensis; assembly: GCA_020458035.1. Lineage (NCBI taxonomy): Eukaryota > Metazoa > Mollusca > Bivalvia > Ostreida > Ostreidae > Magallana > Magallana ariakensis. The sequence goes on along the minus strand of CM035818.1, from coordinate 45,078,134 downwards.
ACAATAGAGATTGGAACACCAATGATTTCTACACTGGAAGAAACAATATATCGTCACGTGATAATTTCTTCTCTGATTACGTGTAAGCAAGTTGAACTATTTGAAGATGAAATAGAAATGCTTGATATTAAAACAAACAGGATCAGAATTCTCAATTCCAGGACCGAATTAGACGAAAGCGAATATTATATGACGGAAAACGGGGCCTATGCTGTTTGTGTGGATGTTTACTGCGCCGATTCTAGTTGTTCAGAGGTACCAACATCAGAATCGGACCTTGAGAGGGCACTGCGTATCTTCACGATTGTGTGCACAGTTCCGTCTCTACTTTGTCTGATAGCCACCTTTATCCACTACTGTCTCTTCAAGAGACTAAGGACGACGCCCGGAATTCAATTCATGTCCTTGACAGTTTCTCTCTTTTTCTCACAGTTTTTCTTTCAGTTCTTCCTTCGTAAAAATTTCCAAAACGACGCCAGTTGTCAGGGTATGGGCATGGTCATTCACTTTTGGTGGCTTGCAACGTTCTGCTGCTATGCGCTGAACGGATATCCGATGTTTATGACTTTCAGGGCCAATGTTAGTTTTCACTCCTCAGATCAGAGGATCAGCAAAGGATACTTCCTATTCTCGTATGGTGTTCCACTTGTTGTGGTATTTCTCACGTTCGTTGTCAATTTGCTATCTTCGGGAGATATCGGTTATGGTACAAATTCTGTTTGTTTTCTCAACAACACGGCGTCTCTGATTGTTTCTTTTTTGTTGGTTATTGGAATAGTCTGCATTTGCAACTTTGCTTTCTTTATCTTTGTCATTTACAAACTATATAAATACAAAAAACAACAACAGTCATTAGGTATTAACAAAAACGACCTGAACATGATATCCATTTTCTTCCGACTGTTTTTCATTTCCGGTCTATCGTGGATATTTTTCATAATTGACGCAATCATTCCAGAACCGACAGTTTTCTCCTTCTTTGTTACATTTGTTAACTGTCTGCAAGGCGTCCTGGTCTTTTTGCTCGAAGTCTGCAAGAAGAAATCCAGGGAGATGTACAAGGATTTCAAGAACTACAGAAAACAAGGCCGGCCTCGCCAGTCGTTTTCATCCAATAAGCAGAGTGTGTTGAGAGAAGCATCCAGGCGAGCCTCGCGGTCAGGAAGTGACGGATCCGTGAATCCCGTCTTCTCGAGCATCGATGAAGACGTCAGTACCACCGCGAGCACAATTATGTAAAGATGCTCATATTTGAAAGTATGGTCATGAAAAGTGGATATCAGAATTACCTCAAACTTATGTTATTAACTTGTATGTTATATTAAAGATTCAAATCGTCATGAGGAGTACTTTTCCCAGATAGATCATAAAGAGCAACATGTGACTAGCTCATTAATACATTCCATTATCAAACCTATGTTATTCTTCATCTTGCCAGAGTAGTAGTATTTAAAAAAAACAACAATCTTTTAAACCACTCTGATGCACGGAAGGAACTTTGCTTTAAATTTTTAAATCTTTATCTATACTACTATATTAAAATAATAGACTCGAATTTTTGGGCTTTAATACAGAGAAATCGGAGAAGTACTGTCTTTTGTTTTATATATTTTAAACATCATTGGTACTTGAAGATTACCAATTTGTTTTTATTTTTCCTCAATCAAGCTTCGCTAATTAATAATCAACAAAAATTCCTTTAAAAAATCCGGAAATCACCTGGATTTTTTGGATTTTACAATCTTGCGCATGCGCATTACATTCACGCTTAATCACGGGATGCTCTTTAGTTGTCATGTTTCCACAATATCACATTTGCATGGATAAACTCAGAAACGATAATACAAATACGTGTAAATTTTCATTGGAAATTTGCTATATATTCTGTTCATCAAAGAAAATACGGGAGATAACTCTAACTCAGTGCATTTAATATGAAAAATCCCACAGTTCTGTCAACATGGTGTGAAAAAAAAGTTGGTGAAAAAGTGTTTAATTCTTCATTAATATGAATTAAATTTTCAGATGAAAGGTATTTACAGCCTCAAAATAGTTTGTTCTGAATAATTTGACTGTTATTTTTAATGCAGCTTCATTGATTTTCTCCAAAATCGTTTCGGAGCGATTCTGGAATTTCTTGCTACATTACGGGTATATGGGAGGCATTTTAACTGTGATGAAGGCCTGTCCCGAGACACAGATTATTCTAACTAAGCAGAGTGTAGTGAACTTATTAATAGCATTATTGTAGGCCTAAAGCTTGGTTATGTAAATGTCAACAATACGGTATGTCGATGTATCTATTTCGTAAATTTCCGATATCATATGCAATTTCAACCCGTGCACGCACGGGTTAAAGTCTAGTAATAAATAACGATATTCATTATATTACTATACTATACTACATTGTATACAGTTTAACTTGATAACAACTTTGTTAATTTTTATTTCGTTAAATTGTTCATTGCAAATACAATCAATTGTAACTTGTTATGCTCATGATGCTGGTCCATAAATGTTTTTGTGGTTGTATCTATATAAAACTTATTTACATGCATGAAAAAATTGTTATGTAATCAACGCGTAGTTATTTTATTTTGTGCACTCCCGTGAACTTCAATCTTGCGAGTTCGAACATTTTAATAAGAACTATTTTCTCTATCATCGTATTGCCATATATGAGTCATAGCGCTTCGTTCATGTACAATGTTCTATGTCTTACTGTATAAACCCTATACTGTAGAATAACGCATATGAGACACCAAAACAAACTAGAATCTTCCACAAATAGAGAGAGAGAGAGAGAGAGAGAGAGAGAGAGAGAGAGAGAGTATCTTACATTTATCTTTATAGTTTAACATGGAGCTATTGTTTTAAGTATTTAAGTATTTTGTTTTAATATAAGGATAATTCACATATACCTTTTATACCAAAATATCTTTTTAATGACAAAAAGTTTTTTAAACTATGTTTTAACATCGCAAATCAAATGGTAATTTAACATGTACAGAATGACATATCAAAAGTAATCCCACTGCTCAACGCGTTATCGGCTATTCGAAAAAAAGTTCTGCATACAAGCCCATTCTTCTGAAATACTTAAAGATATGGATTTTTAGCATGTGTACGACTTGAAAATGACCATAAAAATTTCAATTTTAGGGTACAAAAATCAGTTTTCTAAATTTTACCGCTCTTCATGAAAATAAAAGTACCTGCTGTGTTCGAACTCGGGTCCTGCAGGTTGGTAGTCAGAAGCTAAACTTACTGCGCCACAGATATAGACACAACATTCTGGCGATAAAAACTGTTTCAGAATGCGTTGAAATCGCCATGTTGTGACGTACTGTCTTAAAAAGTAGAAGTCACGGGGTGTTGAGGATCCTTAACGTGGGTGAGTCTAAATTACTTAATGCAACAACAAATGTGTACTTCTGCAAACAAAGTTTGTGATCTTTAGTAGATAAATGATTATTCTTTCAGCCGCTAAAAGCACAGACCAAATTTCTCCTTTTCAAATGGTACAGAATATACCAGTACTAGATGATATCCCGCGCAAGCGCGGGAATTAATACTTTACACATTAATATGATAAACGTTGACCTATTCCAGGCCCAATTTCTAATATGGATTTTCTTAAGCAGTATTTTTTCTGAAGTACCAGTCGAATGAAAATTATTACGTTTATACTATAATATCTTCATACTTTCGACCAGTCGATAAGACCTAATGTTAATAGAACCGTTTTAACAAGAGCTTGGACTTTCGGTGGGATGTTACAATCTAGTTTACTCATCAAAACAAGCTTTCAAATATTGACCTCCTTTCTTCTAATTCGCTAAGAGAAGCTCATTAATATTCATAGACTGTCAAAACCGGAAAGTTGTTTGCCAAGATCTGCTCTGTGTGAAATTGACGCTGTTTCAGCGAAATATACATCCCTGGCTAAGGTCGGACGAGTGTCACTGCGTTCAATGTATTCATATCTTTTAGCCAATGACTGGACAGTAAACAACGAGTAGACCCCGCCTTCATCAAATCGGAGTTTGTCACGTACTACCCAAAGTCCAAGCTCTTGTTAAAACGGTTTTATGTTGAATCATATTGTTGTATATACTGTGTCCGAATTTTTTCTTAATTGCTTTCTTAACCTATTCTTCAAAATAAAAAAAAACTAACTGCATGGCTTGGTATTCAGAGGAGCGGACAGGGGTGAAAAATCGAAGCCGAAAGTGATGCAATATTAATTCTTTTTGTTGCAGGATAGATTTTTTTTATTTCAAACCAGTGAATATGTATTTATTGCGTCATATCTCTAAATTTTGTTCTTCTGGTCAAATTACATAATTTTTGTCACTGTCCCAAATAAGAATTTCAAATAAAAGATATTTCAAACTTCCCCCTTTTATGCATAACAAATCTGTTCATTGTTTACAAATCAATGTCCAAAGTTTACTACCAATCTGTCATGGTATAAAAATGTATGAAGTTTTTAAAAAAAGCTAGTGGAGGAATATTTATACATGTCATGCATATTTTGAACCAAAGTTTTCAGATCCGAAGTATCTACCCGATGTTTTTTTTATAGTCAACCCGCGTTCCTGGGGCACCCCGTTCTTAAAAGTTTTTTCCATCAAAACTAAAATCGCTTTAAATTATTACATTTTATTTATTTATTTTTTATTAACCGTAGGTATCTGTCCGCGATGCATGATAAACCCGTCCTACACATTTCGCCGTGACGTTAAGCCTTGGTCACAAATGGATTCAACGGGTGGTCTACGGGCGAATTTTAATACAAATCTTGCGAGACACGCAAGTGCATCTTACGATTTTGGAAGGACGTACGCTTCCCGTAAGCACGCACGGTGGCTGTTGGACATGCACAACAATCACCACGGTTTCCTTTCGAGATCTGGAAACATACGCTGCACTTGGGCTTCACTCAAGGAACCCGTAAGATAACCATACGATTTTACTTGCACGTAAGGAGATATCACTTGTCCCTTGCGTTACACGTACATGTACGTTGACTGCAAGTCGCATGTGCTCACCTTCAACATATATAAAATGAATGCACAGTAAACGTACGTCATACTTAAGTCACGCGTACACCAATTGTTCGTGGTGCGTGCGAATCGCTCATAAACAAGATTTTTTTTTATAAGAAATGATAATGAAAAATACCCATAATGATAAAAGAACCGACGACAGTTTTACCATTCATTAAAATCAAATCAAAGATCTATAGTAACCTTCTTCTAAAAACCAAAATCAAACAAACGTGTTCTTTTTGACAAAAAGATGGAAGGCAAAGAAGAAAAAGAGGTCAAGAAGGAACTGGATATTGTAGAGAAAAGACATAAGATTTCCCAATCACTTCGAACTGCAAGCTTGCTAAGAATCATTTTCGGAGTAAGGAGGTCAAATTATATATACACGCAGAACGATATTTTTAACTAAAACCAAGTACACAAAAAACTCCAACACATCCTTCTGAAGGATGCTGTTGTTTTCGTTGATAATTTTCGTTTGCAAACAGAACACATTCAAATTAATACTTTCTTCATGTTGAAAATATATATTTTTTTTTGTGGTGAATATTTTATTGGCTCAACAATTATGGTACATATATATTTAGAACACAATTGAAAACGTTTCACAATAGAATAAATGGCATTGAGACAGATCAATATATGAGTACCTTGGACATGGAGCTAAAATATTGAGATGGAGCTAAAATATACATGTATCTGAGTTCAAACATAGTAAAAAGCATTAATCAGCAAACCAGACAATCAAGACAATCAATATATTACTAAAAGACCACAGTTTACAAGTTTGCTAATATTGGCTGCCATAATTGAAAATGTTGAAAATATTGATTATCATCTCATATGACCATTAAAATTTTTTACTTTCAATTGAAAGTTTCGTCAAGGTTTTTTTTTTTTTTGAAGATATTGTAAAGTGTAACAAATAGTTAACAAAATTGTAAAATCATTTAAAGATATTACATCGGCCAGGAAAATTATCAGTTAATAATTAATTCGCTGAAATTAGATTTTTGCGCAGACTTCTAGATTTCGGAAATTTTCAATATTTCATGGTATTAGATACGAAAGATAAATTATGTTTTCAAAGCACTCTTCATTTGTGTCGTCCAGTTCACCAAAGCAGCAATTACAGACTAAAAGTCTTCTTTCTCTACGAGTTCTTTTGATATTTCAATATTTACTTGCTTACAATAGATATATTTCAGTACACGTTCACAGAAATAATCAAAGGACTGAAAGGCGCTAACCTTGGATTAAAAAAAAATTTCTAATTGTAAACCTGAAGAAATATTTGATTTGTAATTTTGATGTTGATAGCAATGAAATTGTAGGGAAAAGGATGGACTGCAAGTTTTTATTTGTCTTTAAGAGGCGAAGAACTTTGCATGTGGAAATGATAATTAATTAGTATCACAATGTGTTTATAATACATGTAGTACTGAATGAACAGGAGTGTTTGCTTATAATAAGTGCACAATGTGTCCACATGTTGCTTTATCTGGAACATTAAACAAAATATATATGAAAAGTTTCTTTTCATTTGAAACAAACAAATTTACTGTAGAAGCTTTATATGTTTATTGGAACCATGAATAACATGCTAGGAAATTTTCTTTAAATTTGAGTAATTTTGTTTGCGTTTTCTAAATACTAAGTTTACATTTTATTTCAAGTTCATCATACTAATCTTTGATGAGACTGACTTTTAAGATGATCTTAAGGCAAGATGTAGATATTATGCATCCATAGTTAATAACTTAATATGTTACTTAATAAAGTTCTAGGAATTTTGAAATGTTAAAAGTGATACGACAGGATGTAATAAGACAGAAAACAATTTTTTATATCTGCTTATTATTATACTGTTAATTAAAATTGGTTGGTATACTATTGTTTGCATCTGTTCAATTTTAGTCCAGGTAGATAATCTAAACAAAGCAACAAGTTACAGTGTATCTTTTAATCCAGCATGGTCTTGAGATAAAAATGTATTCGATAACCATGGATAAGGATTTAATTAATGAAAGCAAATTGTATTCATCTGCTTTCATTTCTATTCAATTTAATTGTTTTATATCGTGCAAATTTTATTAAATTGTTTACATACTTGTAAGTAAGAATATATCAATATACATATAAAGTTACACTTACGTTTGCATACATCAATTTGATGTGCAAAGACTATTTTTTGTGCATATAGATACAGGCGGTGCAGATGTGAAATCTGCAAGGTCACTTAAATACGATTGCCGATCATAGCATGAACCCTCAAAAATTCTGGTAGCCGTGTATGTTTCTGACTTACATTAATTCTCACTGCCTGCAGGTCATGTGTTTTTTTAATTTAAGTAGAAAAAAAACCCAAAGTCAGACAATGTAGCTAGACACAAACATTTTTAATTGAAATGCATAGAAAATTAATAGGCATGCATTGTATTGTGTTTTGTGTTTTTGTGTGTTAACAACATGTAATAAACATTATTTATAGTTGTTATATCGATAATATGGTACAGAGCAAATGAGTGGAATGAATGATTATCGAGATTTTCGTTTTTGAAAATGTTATAACTGCGGTATATTTACACCAAAAATATGTGACAAACTAAAACAATATGAAGACAAAAAAATGGAACCAAAAAAAGAATTTAAGTCTAATCTAAATCCAACACAAATGATTTTTATGTACACTTTTATTGTGAATCGATGATGTGCTACTGCAGTATAGTTGTAATTATTGTGATAGGCTTCGGCCGATCACAGTTGTGTCAACATGAGGCATCCAGCAAATTTTACTATTTCTGTACGCATTGCGCTTTGCACTACTTTATTTACTATGCAATTACAACCTCATTTAAATCTTTTCGTAGATTACTAAAACGTTACTCTTGAAATAAAACATTTATACAGTTACATACATATTGATTCAATTCACGTTTTTCTTCACATGTGTGTAAGAATATTTATCGGAAGTATAATTCGCCTACTAAAAGTAATTAAAAGCTTATTCATGCCTTGCTATTTTGGAAATCAACAAAACGGTGCTATTTATAGTTTATTGCATGTAGAGTAATGTTATCGTATTACATTAACAGAGTTGACCAAATGATGATAGTACATGCCGATCATTCCTTTAAAAGGAATACTTGTTTTGCCTTAACACCGATACCGCCTGTGCAGCTGCTTCACTTCTCTGTGTTCTATTATTAGAGATCGAGTCATAAGTCTATTTTTAATGAATATAGATGGCGTTGGATCGGAAGCGTCATCCCCATATTTCAATGCCATTAAGCGATTTGCGTACTGCATACGCTTAGCGCTTAAAAATGTTCTTTTTTTAATGTGAAAACTAATAATTGTCCGTGCAGCTGTCGTGTGGCACAAAAAGACGCCAGTACGATTGACTTGCAGGTGACCTACGACGCGAATGTTATTACTGCCGTTCGCAAGGCAAACGTGCGCCTGGTGCACAATAATCGAAATACGGAAGTACGGTTCCTACGGGCATCGCACGTTGCGAGTGGCAACCTGTCTTAAGGGGGATGTGCGGCCATCTTTTATATTTGAGTATAAGAATGTAAACATTTCTTGAACTGGCTTGGTTCTGCCCGAAACTGACCAAAACTGTTGCCAAAAGATATAAAAGCAATAAATATGAGATTCTACATGTTGTTTTGTATGCAAATTATTCATACAAGAACAGGACAATGCCTTTTTAATCACTTAAAATAGCTTTCGAACTGCGCAGCTACAGACTTATTTTGAAGATTTAAAAATCTGAAAAAATACTAATGGTGTTCATTGGTGTTCTCTCTACAACTATTTGTTGAGAAAACGATTGAATTTTGCACGTAAATGTTGAAACTTTGCCTCAAAATAGCGTACCTTATTTTTATCAGTCGGCGTGGTATCTATTTTAAAACAAGAAAATTCCAGGCTATGGCTTAGAACTCCCGTGTCTTGACGTTATATTTTCATCGATAAAAATAAATGTCAATTCAAAACAATCTGGACTGAATTGACAAACATCTCTATACCAGTTCCAGTTGTTTTGTTTTAGTTCTATGAGTATTAATTAAATTAAATTCTTTTTAGAAGAAGGATAGGGGTCCAAAATATTAATTGCCTTAAAGAAAAAATATACATATATTTTTCAATGAAAATATAACTCTAATGTACCTCCATAGACACAGACAAAAATATCTCGTGCAAATTTATGGTTTTTGAGACACATTTTAAGAATGGGGTACCCTCTTTTGAGACAAAGTTACAACTTAAATAAGCAAGCTTTGACCTTTTTCTCAACAAATGGTTGTAGAGTAGACACTAATGACCTCCTTTCATATTTTTTCATATTTTTGAATCTTGAATTTAAGTCTGTAGCTGCGCAGTTCAAAGTGATTTAAAAATGCATTGTTCTGTCCTTGTATGCGTACTTTGCATACAAAACAACATGTTAAACGTCATATTTATTGCTTTTGTATCTTTTGACAACACCTTTAGTAAGATTTGGACAGAAACAAACCATTTCAAGAAATGTTTACATTTTCTTCTCAATTGCAAATGTAAAATATGGCCGCACATCCCCCTTAAACAGAATTGTACGTGACACTTACGACTGGCACGTCAAACGTCCGTTTGTCATACGTTAAACTCTCAATCACTTCAATACGATTTTTAACGTTACGATCAGCTACGGGAGCCATGACTGGCAAAACCCGTAGCACACGCACGATCACCAAACGCATCTTTGGTTACCCCGTTCTGGAAAGTTCTATTCGATTCTCTCACCAGAGGTCGTGCTTCGCAAGCGTTCCATCCATCAAAACTAAATTCGCGCAATCAAGAAACGAATTGGCTCATTTTATTTGTTCAACATTTGTCAAATCCTAACTTCTATGTATACTCTAAATAAGTTACCATTAAATAAATTCCTTATATACGTAATCATTCATTATTATTTTATTGCAAGTATATATTTTGATGCAAACTTCGCCAGACTTTGATCCGCCAAAGCGTGTCTACCACCTTACTCTCATTTTTGGGAGTTGATTACCGTCTTCCTTGGAAGACGGTATAAAGAGTTGAAATAATTTACAGTCTCCGGGTTGTGCACTTCCTCTCCTTTTTGATTGGTAGAAAATACATGATGTGAAAATTTACATTTATTTCATTGGTTGAAAAACTGTTCGGCGCAAGGGAGATAATTTTCTGATGGTCTTTTTTACGTACGACTTAACAATTTTCAAAGATTTTAAATCTTAAAAAGTGAGAAAACGAAAAAAGCAATAAAATTAGCTATCAATGAAATTCAGACTTCAATTTTTCAGTACAACTAGTTGAAAGCAATGTTCTATAATATCTATTGAATTTTTTTGTTCTTTTCTTTTTGGATTGTTTATGCAAGTACAAAAATGTAAAAATTTGATACGGTATGTCTAATATCAGTAAAAACGATACGGTATCGGGTAAAACTAGAACCATTTTAACAGGAGCTTGGACTTTGGGTAGTTGCGGCAAACAGCATTGTGACATAGGCCTGTCTATTTCATTGCTGGCCATACAACCATGGCTCTTTGAAAACAACTAGATTTGTCTGGCTTCGGAGCTAAGACAACGCAATCGGTGTGTATTTCGCTTGAAACCAGCGTCATTTTTAACTTTTTTTGACGCAAGAATAGATAGTTACGTCCTACTGAAAGTCCAAGGTCTTGTAAAAATGGTTCTAATATCAGTAAAACAAGTGCTAAATGCTGTGGTTTTAAGTTTGATTTTATTAAAATAATACGGCCCTCCTAAGATCTCTTTTTCCTTAGTATAGTCGATCTCAACTCACAAGCACGTGGTACGCATTTCTCAATTTAAGGCACGCACGTTTAAGGTACATGTACATAAAAAAAAGTTTCAAAAGCCATTGCATGTAGAGGAAGGCGACCTTATATATAAAAAAAGAATTGAATTTTCTTTGATAACTTAATGCTGTTTAAAGTGCTCTAAACACGGTAAGTTTTTATAAAAAGCTAAACTTGTTTTAATCAACTCTCCAATGCAGTTACTCAGGCAAACCGAAAGTGAAACAGTGTTTGGACCTAAGCACAAATCATCACCGCTCACAACATTTAGTTCTTGAAAATAATCGATAAATTCGATGTAATGTATTCTAAAGCATAGTTTTTCAAGGACACTTATTTATAGATACCTTGTAAATAGTCAGATTTTTAATGGTACGAGCAATATAGATATTTTTTATATTCGTACATTGTATGTATTCCTACGCCAGAGTTCAATATAGTGTTTTGTTCAACCAGACGCTCGGCTGTCTCCGTTAATCTCCGACAAGCAGAGAGCCTTTCTTGCTTGTCGGAGATTAACGGAGACAGACGAGCGTCTGGTTGAACGAGACTAGAGTTCTATAGTGCTTGGATCCTTACAATTTCTCAGAAATATTTCGATTACTGATGCGTAGTTTGATGGAATTAATCATTTGAATATTACATTTGATTCATATGGGGTTTTCACGAAATTCCTGTCGAAGAATTCATATTATAAAAAATGTGTATAATTTAAATACATATAGAAAACGGGGTCTAGGAAACTACTTGCCATGCAAAATAACCCAACATATCGTTGATTTTAAAATAAATAATAGTCGATAAAATCAACTCCCGTTAGTACTTCAGTACTTTGATTACCGTCTTCCTTGGAATACATGATGTGAAAATTTACATTTATTTCATTGGTTGAAAAACTGTTCGGCGCAAGGGAGATAATTTTCTGATGGTCTTTTTTACGTACGACTTAACAATTTTCAAAGATTTTAAATCTTAAAAAGTGAGAAAACGAAAAAAAAAGCAATAAAATTAGCTATCAATGAAATTCAGGCTTTAATTTTTCAGTACAACTAGTTGAAAGCAATGTTCTATAATATCTATTGAATTTTTTTGTTCTTTTTTTGGGGGGGATTGTTTATGCAAGTACAAAAATGTGAAAATTTGATACGGTATGTCTAATATCAGTAAAAACGATACGATATCGGGTAAAACTAGAACCATTTTAACAGGAGCTTGGACTTTGGGTAGTTGTGGCAAACAGCATTGTGACATAGGCCTGTCTATTTCATTGCTGGCCATACAACCATGGCTCTTTAAAATCAACTAGATTTGTCTGGCGTTGGAGCTAAGACTACGCAATCGGTGTGTATTTCGATTAAAACCAGCGTCATTTTTAACATGTTTTGACGCAAGAATAGATAGTTACGTCCTACTGAAAGTCCAAGATCTTGTTAAAATGGTTCTAATATCAGTAAAACAAGTGCTGAATTCTGTGGTATTAAGTTTGATTTTATTAAAATAATACGACCCTTCCTAAGATCTCTTTTTCCCTACTATAGTCGATCTCAACTCACAAGCACGTGGTACGCATTTCTCAATTTTAGGCACGCATAAAAAAGTTTCAAAAGCCATTGCATGTAGAGGAAGGCGACCTTATATATAAAAAAAGAATTGAATTTTCTTTGATAACTTAATGCTGTTTAAAGTTTGCTATAAAGACGGTAAGCTTTTTTAAAAAGCTAAACTTGTTGGGAGTTGATTTTAATCAACTCTCCTATGCAGTTACTCTGGCAAACCGAAAGTGAAACAGTGTTTGGACCTAAGCACAAATCATCACCGCTGACAAGAGTTAGTTCTTGAAATAATAGATAAATGCGGTGTAATGTATGCTGAACCATTGCTTTTCAAGAAAACGTATTTATAAATACCTTGAAAATAGTCAGATTTTAAATAGTACGAACAATTTAGATATTTTTTGTAGTCGTATGTATTCCTACGTCAGAGCGTTCAACCAGACGCTCCGCTGTCTCCGTAAATCTCCGACAAGCAGAGAGCAGCCGAGCGTCTGGTTATACGATACTAGAATTCAATATTGCCTGAATCCATACACGTGTACAATTTTTAGAAATATTTCGATTACTGATAATAGTTTGAAGGAATTATTAATTATATCTTTAAATATTACACAACATGATTCATATGGGGTTTTCTCGAAATTCTTGTCGGAAAAGTCCGAGAATTCATATTATAAAAATGTGCGTAATTTGAATAGAGATTAGAAATCACTTGTCATGCTAAATAACATATCGTTGATTCTAAAATAAATAATAATGGATAAAATCAACTCCCGTCAGTACTTCAGTACTTTGATTGCTATTTCGGGCTTGTTTCTCGAAAATAAAAGTAGGTTTTTGATTAATTTTACAAAAATTACTTATCAGTTAATTCAATTTTATATAGCTTACAGACATAAATCACACGTGTTGAAATATTAAAGGTGTAAGCAGTTACTCTGGTGCAGGCATTTTGTAGTTTATTTGCAAAATGTCATAATAACAGGATATTACCAAATCAGGGCAAACGAACATTGTTAAATTTAGTGATAATTTACATTGGTGTCCTACCTAAAATACTGTCAGTATATCGCTATATTTTTAAATATACTGTTTGGGTTTTATTGTCTGTTTTGAACTACATATGTATTTTGGTGATTATATATTTACTAAGTACATGTATTATCATCCGCGTGTCCAATGATAATTTCCATTTCGATTAAGGATGTCAAATTAATTCGGAGAGACTAGTCGAATAATCAGGGTCTCTAGTACTCATTGATTCATTTAATACTGTGTCCTTTTCAAATAATATATATATAATGCTACTGTCACATGGAATTTATATAATCTTAATATTCATGTGCAGATGTCCTTGCTTTTCCTTTAACATAACTGAGCAACATACCATCTAATGCAACTTAAATCAACAATTAAAGATTATTTCATATTTAGGAAAAATGTCAAAAGTAATTTTTCTTAAATATCCCTATTATTTCGACGATCATGCATTAATAAAAACTTGTTTTTATTTTACATCCCAGTAATCTATCGTCAGAGTTGATGGCCATTTATAGCTTTTTTGCAAATTATGTGTGTACATGTTTAATACAGCTATATAAAAAAGCGCAGTTCACCAATATTTTCGTTTTATTGTTTTTCATAATGATATGACAAGGCCTACGAGTGTTTTTGAACTAGAAAAGTCGATCTAAGTTTGAAGTATTTGAAGTTGATAATTTCGAATACGAACGCATGTGTTAAAATCATCTTCGCTAGCCAAGGGTTTCTGATCCGCACCACTCCTCACTCACGAGGAGCGGTGCGGATCAGAAACCCTTGGCTAACGAAGATATTGCTCAAATACGTATTTGTATATATATATATATATATATATATATATATATATATATATATATATATATATATATATATATATATAATTTACACTCTATATAATATTATTAATGAGGCCTGTGAACTCAGTACCACTCAATATTATACTAGATATGAGGCCTGTGAACTCAGTACCACTCTATATGATACTAGATATGAGACCTGTGAACTAATTGACACTCTATATAATACTATTAATGAGACCCGTAAACTCAGTACCACTCTTTATTATACTAGATATGAGGCCCGTGAACTCAGTACCACTCCATATAATGCTAGATATGAGGCCCGTGAACTTATGTCGACACTCCATATAATACTAGATGTGAGGCCTGTGAACTAATTGACACTCTATATAATACTATTAATGAGGCCCGTGAACTCATTGTCACTCTATATGATACTAGATATGAGGCCCGTGAACTCATTGACACTCTGTATAATACTATATATGAGGCCCGTGAACTCAGTACCACTCTATATGATACTAGATATGAGGCCTGTGAACTAATTGACACTCTATAAAATACTAGATATGAGGCTCGTGAACTTATGTTGACACTCCATATAATACTAGATATGAGGCCCGTGAACTCAGTACCACTCTATATGATACTAGATATGAGGCCCGTGAACTCATTGACACTCCATATAATACTAGATATGAGGCCCGTGAACTCAGTACCACTCTATATGATACTAGATATGAGGCCTGTGAACTCAGTACCACTTTATATCATACTAGATACGAGGCCTGTGAACTCATTGACACTCTATATGATACTAGATATGAGGCCAATGAACTCATCGACTAATTGACACTCTATATAATACTATTAATGAGGCGCGTGAACTCATTGTCACTCTATATGATACTAGATATGAGGCCCGTGAACTCATTGACACTCCATATAATACTAGATATGAGGCCCGTGAACTCAGTACCACTCTATATGATACTAGATATGAGGCCTGTGAACTCAGTACCACTCTTTAAAATACTAGATATGAGGCCCGTGAACTCAAGTTGACACTCCATGTGAGGCATGTGAACTAATTGACACTCTTTATAATACTATTAATGAGGCCCGTGAACTCATTATCACTCTATATGATACTAGATATGAGGCCCGTGAACTCATTGACACTCCATATAATACTAGATATGAGGCCCGTGAACTCAGTACCACTCTATATGATACTAGATATGAGGCCCGTGAACTCATTGACACTCCATATAATACTAGATAAGAGGCCCGTGAACTCAGTACCACTCTATATGATAATAGATATGAGGCCTGTGAACTCAGTACCACTAGATATGAGGCCTGTGAACTCATTGACACTCTATATGATACTAGATATGAGGCCAATGTACTCATCGACTAATTGACACTATATAATACTATTAATGAGGCCCATGAACTCAGTACCACTCTATACGATAATAGATATGATGCCTGTGAACTCAGTACCACTCTATATAATACTAGATAATAGGCCCGTGAACTCATTGACACTCTATATGATACTAGATATGAGGCCAATGAACTCATCGACTAATTGACACTCTATATAATACTATTAATGAGGCGCGTGAACTGAATACCACTCTATATTATACTAGATATGAGGCCCGTGAACTCAGTACCACAATATATATAATACTAGATGTGAGGCCTGTGAACTAATTGTCACTCTATATAATACTATAATTAATGAGGCCCGTGAACTCAATACCACTCTATATTATACTAGATATGAGGCCCGTGAACTCAGTACCACTCTATATAATGCTAGATATGAGGTCCGTGAACTCATGTCGACACTCCATATAATACTAGATGTGAGGCCTGTGAACTAATTGACACTCTATATAATACTATTAATGATGCCTGTGAACTCATCGTCACTCTATATGATACTAGATATGAGGCCCGTGAACTCATTGACACTCCATATAATACTAGATATGAGGCCCGTGAACTCAGTACCACTCCATATAATACTAGATATGAGGCCTGTGAACTCAGTACCACCTATATAATACTAGATAAGAGGCCCGTGAAATCATTGACACTCTATATGATACTAGATATAAGGCCAATGTACTAAATAATACTAGATATGAGGCTGGTGAACTCATCGACACTCCATATAATACTAGATATGAGGCCTGTGAACTCATTGACGGTATAGTACCTGTAATCACCATCTTGATTATGATTTATTGAAGAATTTTTTTTTGTCAAAGTATAAACTAATACTGTATTTAATTCATTATTCCAGGTCCATATATAGCTCTGAAAAACAACATCCTGGAGAAGCTCATTGTAAGTACATATGTATGAGCTATGAAATATAAGCTATTGGTAAATTGCCTTACTTCTGGTTTTTATGCCATCAAACTTCAAAGGCTCATATTACAGGTTGTCAGTCAGAATTTGACATTTCTATTCTTTCTGCGATTTATCTAAATAGATACACTTTTTCTTTATAATCATTTGCTCAATTGATTTTATTAATTATACAAATTGTTTTAATTCATTATTAGGGCCTCTCCCTGCTGCTCTCCTATAGTGATCAGTCTGTTTGTCTGTCCGTCCACCCATCCATCGGTTCGTCTGTACAACCGAGATCTCTTGTTGGGACATATCTGTCTCCTTGGCCCAATCTGGATCATACTTCACCCACAGAGTGCCTTTAGGTAAATGGTGTGCAGTGACTTTGAACCATGTTTCTAGGTCTAAGGTTAAGGTTAAGGTCATAGAAATTTTTTATAAAAAAAACCTTCTTCAGAGCATATCTTCTCTTCCCTGGTCCAATCTGGCTCATACTTCACTCACAGAGCAGAGTGCCTTTGGTCAAAGGGTGTGCAGTAATCGTAAATGAAGTTTGAAGGTCATGGGTCAAGGTCGGACCAAGCAAAATTTTTTTTAGAATATATACTGTAAAAGGAGAAAATATGGCGCACTATAAATTCTCAGCACTAAAATATTCCGTGTCCCAATGGTTTTCCATATGTATTTTTTTTAATGTCTCAAGCAATCACTTCAGTCAATTTTTTCTACTGGATATGTGCCCTTCTGTAATATCGGACGGTTTATTTTTTTGTACAATCGTTAATATTAACTGTTTGGGTAATCAAGTAAGAATATTTAATATAAATGGATTGACCAATTCAATTTTATTGCTTATTAGTACCTATAATTAGCACCTTCCAAAATTGGCTTCTCTCTTTATGATCTTTTTAGTGCCTAAAGGTGAAAATGTTATCAAGTGTGGCGATCGTCCACACCGACAAAACACGATTGATTGATTGATTGATTTTATGCTTTGATCTGCTGATATAAAATAAAACTTTACCCCTGTGTGTTTTTTATAGAAAATCATAAGGAATGAACCTGTTGTTCTATAATAAATAAACACTGCATGCTATTTGCTCACAATGATCGAAATCACTGGTGGCATTCGATTTCTCTTACGCTTAGTCTAGGAACTCCCCTGGTTTTATCACCGTATCTATCTCAAAGTCTGATAACTCAAACTTGTTTATGAAAACAAACATAGCATCGTCGACAAATGATGTTTTTTTTCTATCTAGTGACTTTTGAATAGGGACAAAAGCAATCTTACTGTCTCTATCAACATTTTATATTTTTACTTGTGCATGTGAGTTAGATATTAAAGGCAATGTGCTTGAGCGAACACAGAATTAAATCCAGGCGGTGATCAAACAGACATTTTTTTTCTTTTGAAATAGGTGTGTGCGCTATAACTTATTCACGCAAATGTATAAGCACTTGTGTTTGTGCTAAAATTTGTATTCGTGAAATTTTCTTGTATTACAGTATATTCTCTCCATATAGCCCTATTTGGCTCATACTTTAGATTTATAAACAAAGCTTTTGAATAAAGTGTGTGCAGTGACCTTGAACCAAGTTTCTAGGTCAAATGTGAAGGTCATAACAGATTTATATGAAAAATCCTTGTCCGGAGCATATCTTCTCTCCCTTGTTCCAATCTTGTTCACACTTCATCCACCGAGTGCTTTTGATTAAAGGGTATGCAGTAACTTTAAATGATGTTTGTAGGTCAAGTGATAAGGTCATATTGGATCACACAAAAATCCTTTTTTAAGAGCATATATACTCTCCAATTAGCCATATTTGGCTCATACTTCACATAAACAAAGCTTTTTGGTTAGTGATGTGCAATGACTTTGAATCAAAACAATGTGAAGGTCATTTCAAACCTCTTTATAATCAATTTTAGACCATAGATTATTTCCCATTTGCTTGATCTTGCTCAGGCTGAACAGAAATGCTTGTTTGTAAGTGTTAATGAGATTGAATTAGAAGTTCTATGCTAGGTGGAAAACTTCTGCATCATAGGTCAAGGTCATTGCAAAATTATCTGAAATGCTTTTCATCCTACTTAGCGACAGTCCATTATGTAAGTGGGGCCCTTTGAGATGGTCACCATCTCAATGTTGTCTATTTTGTTGTTTATTTTCAGAATTGGCATGTACTATTTGACCCATGTTTTTATGAAGGAGGTCATAGTTCTTTGTGTCTGTCTCAGAACAGGACTGCCATCAGAAGAGACAGACATAAGAAGCAAAGAAACAGAGTCATCTATGAAGAGGATATTAAAGCAGAATAAATAATTTGATCTGTGTTCAGTATATTTAATTCAAGATGGGCAGTCGGAATGGCCAAGTTTGAAAATAGTGCTTGCAATATATGTTGAGAAATGGTTTTGAAAATTGATACTTATTATCTACATGTTAGCAGGGTAACCCAGAAAAGTGAGTTGTATATAATGACAATTAAATAACTATTGAAAATTGTTAATCTTCAATGTATATGTATTATATCATATGGGTCTGTGGTGCAATTTTTCTCTAACCTGAGCCAAAGGTTCAAGCTTTTTTAATCATGATTTGTCCATTGTCTGTCGTTGTTGTTGTTGTTGTCATTAACTTTCCACATGTTTATCTTCTTTTCCAGAACCACAGGGCCAATCGATTTCAACCAAAGGTGGCATACATGTAAATCATTACTGAATAATGAAGAGGCCATGTGCTCCTTAAAGGGGAGATAATTTAGAATTATTGAACATGTGTTGGTATTTTTCTAAAAATCTTCTTTTCAAAAACCATTTGACCTAGAAAGCTCAAATATGTGTGGAAGTAACCTAGTTTGTTTAGATGGTAAAGTTGGGCAACAATGGGAGAATGTCAAATTTATACATAGGAAGATAAATTAGAGAACTTTTGTAGCTAAAGCAACAAAAAAGTTTTCCGTTCTGATATACACGAATAAATCTGTAAAAAATTGCTGTTTTTATGGAGAAAAAAATAGGTATATAATATTTACTGTGAAAGAAATTTCCAGGGCTTACTTCCATGTAAAACAACAGAAATGAAAAAGAAATCAATTTTGGAGCACTACCTGTGATGACAGGAAATTTATCAGTTCAAACAAACCATGATAAACATATACATACTTCTATCTTTTCTCAAAATTTTGTTGTTTAAGTGTCCGCCAAATCTAAGATGTTCTTGAAACAAGGTTTTTAGTTTCAAGACCTGGAATGGACCAACAGAAGTGCTCAATGAAAAAAAAATGTAATTCTTGTACATTTTCCTAATGTATATAATTATTAACCAGACTAACTAAAGCAGCTAAAGAAAAACAGTTAAACTTACTATTGTTGCAACTTGATTTGTTTGAACCCTTCCGGTGAGAACCGAAGTGACGGTTTACAAAGTGATACCCATTATACCCGGCGACTTTTAAATAGAAATAGAGGTAAACCTTCTCACAAATACTAAAACAAAAAAAGAAATTGCTTTTTACCATCAAATTATGAAGATTTATTTTACCTTTTATGCAAAATCTATTTTGAATGTGGTACTGTAATGCTGATTTGATCAGAGTTATGGCTTTTGTTGATCAGGTGAGCGATGTGGCCCCTGGGCCTCGTGTTTCTACAGCAGTTCAATTATCTTGTTTGAAAAAAAGTTTGTATAGTATATTTATACACATGTATGTGTTTTGTTTGTTAAGATTTTTTGCCCTGTATAATAATGTAAACTTTTCTAAAATCTATATCTTTATAATGTTGATTTCAATACACTTTTGAGGTTAAGACCCCTTCCCAATCTACGATATATTGTATTTAGTTAAGTTTATCGCTCTTACTGAAATAAAAGTAAATGTAAAACTAGAATCACTGTTGTTTACATCTTGTTTTAAAACTAAGTATTTCATAAACATTAAATATACTCATAAACATTAAGGTCAGACGCGACCTATCTTCCATTATTTTCTCTTTTTTTTCTATCTCCGCAATGTGAAGATTTCCACTGCGTTATGTCAAATTTATATTTTCATGTTACATGACTTTTTTCTATTTTGATATATGGTTTCAATCAAAAATATATGTTTTGACTTTTTAAAAATGCATTTAATTGCATTTTGTATGCAATTAAAAGAAAAATTCAAAACATTCTAACTCCGAAATTAGCCTGGTAATGCACCCTAAGTTTTTGGGCATACAAATGAAGAGGAAATAATTAATCAAGGAAAATTATATAAAACTGAGGAACTTCGCATCTGTCCTTAAGTGTAGCTAAACTCATGGGCCTGATATCTAGTATTATATACAGTGTTACTGAGTTCACGGGCCTCATATCTAGTATTATATAGAGTGGCACTGAGTTCAAGGGCATAATATCTAGTATTAATAGAGTGGTACTGAGTTTACGGGCCTGATATCTAGTACTATATAGGGTGGAACTGAGTTCACGGGCCTGATATCTAGTATTATTTAGAGTGGTACTGAGTTCACGGGCCTGATATCTAGTATTTATATGGAGTGTCGATGAGTTCACGGGCCTCATACCTAGTACATGTATTATATAGTATGAGTGTTACCAAGTTCAAGGGTCTAATATCTAGTACAATATAGAGTGTAACTGAGTTCACGGGCCTGAAATCTAGTATTACATAGAGTGGTACTGAGTTCATGGGCCTGATATCTAGTACTATATAGAGTGGAACTGAGTTCATTGGCCTGATATCTAGTATTATTTAGAGTGGTAATGAGTTCACGGGCCTGATGTCTAGTATTATATGGAGTGTCTATGAGTTCACGGGCCTCATATTTAGTATTTTAAATAGTGTAACTGGGTTCACGGGCCTCATATCTAGTATCATATACATGTAGAGTGTAACTGAGTTCACGGGCATCATATGTAGAAATGTATAGAGTGTTTCTAAGTTTACTGGGCTAATATTTAGTATTAAATAGAGTGGCACTGAGTTCACGGGCCTGATATCTAGTATTATATGGAGTGTCGATGAGTTCACGGGCCTTATATCCAGTATTATGTAGAGTGTTACCGAATTCACGGGCCTCATATCTAGTATTTATATAGAGTTCACGGGCCTGATATCTAGTACTACATGTATATAGGGTTGAACTGAGTTCACGGGCCTGATATCTAAAATTATATAGAGTGTTTCTGAGTTCACTGGCCTAATATTTAGTATTTAATAGAGTGGCACTGAGTTCACGGGCCTGAAATCTAACTTTACATAGAGTGGTAATGAGTTCACGGGCCTGAAATCTAGTATTATATAGAGTGTTACCGAGTTCACGGGCCTCATATCTAGTATTATATAGAGTGTTTCTGAGTTCACTGGCCTAATATTTAGTATTAAATAGAGTGGCACTGAGTTCACGGGCCTGAAATCTAGTATTATATAGAGTGGTACTGAGTTCACGGGCCTGAAATCTAGTATTATATAGAGTGGTACTGAGTTCACGGGCCTGAAATCTAGTATTAAATAGAGTGGTTCTGAGTTCACGGGCCACATGTCTTGTATTATATAGAGTGTTCCTGAGTTCACGGGCCTAATATCTAGTATTAAATAGAGTGTAACTGAGTTCATGGGCCTGATATCTAGTATTTATATAGAGTAAGCGGTACTGAGGTCACGGGCCTCATATCTAGTATTATATAGAGAGGTACTGAGTTCACGGGCCTGATATCTTATAGTATTATATAGAGTGGTACTGAGTTCACGGGCCACATATCAAGTACTATATAGAATGCTACTGAGTTCCCGGGCCTAATTTCTATTACTATTTAGAGTATTACTGAGTTTACGGGACTCATATCTATAACTAGAATATGTTACTGAGTTCACAGGCCTCATATCTAGAAGTATTTTTAGAGAGTTCCTGAGTTCACGGGCCTAATATCTAGTATTACATAGAATGTTACTGAGTTCACGGGTCAAATATCTAGTATTATATAGAATGTTACTGAGTTCACGGGCCTAATATTTAGTACAATTATATAGAATGTTACTGAGTTCACGGGACTCATATCTAGTATTATATAGTCATTTGATATAAGTACTTTTTACAGTGGTAAAGTCTGAGGGCAGCAAACTGAATTTTTAAATCAATTATGATATAAATAAGAAGTTTTATAAAGCACATCATTTTTACGGAAAGAATGTTAGTTTAAAACATATACATGTACATGGAAATGTACACAAAAATTGCATACGTATTCAAAACGTGTGTTTACAATCGAGTTCACGGGCTTCACAGGTATTGAGGTCACGGGCTTATAGACTCTCCCATCCAGAAACTCCCTTGAATTTGCAAAATCAGAAGTCCTCAGATTACCGAAGGCAGTCAAGGCACGAATAAAAACTTGGTAATTTTCTTTCTTTAATTTTAAGTTACTGTACTCCTGTGTATTTTCTATAAAAATACCCAGTCTCCGAATGTAGGAATGTCCCATTAGCACCACATCTTGTCGTGACTGACTCTGTTGAACAGCTGTTGAAGGTCGGCGTTGTGTATGAATTCCTGCACTTTCAAAAGTAAGCTTGTATGAATAAATTGATTGATCTTAATTTAACATCTGGTTCAATGTTTGATAAATCAACGACGACATCTTGATGATTGCATATTTTAAAATCCCACGAGTCCGACGAGGGTTTTTAACAGTAAAAATTTCACAACACAAACAAAGTGGTTTCAAATAATTAACGTTAGAACTCTGAACCCGATCTGAAAGGAATAGCTAGAGGAAAATTATCTTATAAAATAAGTTGGAAACAATCACCGTGTTTGATTCAATTTGATTAATATTGTTTAATCATAATTTCATACAATGATTAGAAACGAAGGAAACGTTAAAGGAAAATTCTTATCCGTGGTTTGCACCTACAAAACACGCTGGGAGCGGTCGGATTTTAAATCAACTAAACTGGGTTTTTTCCATTGCGATAGAGTTTATACCGTATAGAATACTTTATTTTATCTGTTCATATTTACTTTTTCTGTCTGAAACAAGTCGTTTAGAGATACTAACAGTAGGTTTAAATTATAATAATCATGGATAAGAAAGCCTGATAAAGATATAAGTTTTCTACAGTAGAGGAAACAAAACGCATAAAAACTTTGAACTGCGAACGGTAGCATTGTCTAGCCTAACTAAAAGTCATTTTTTGATAATTGCTTAATTAAATTTATTCTTTTTAAATAATGTAAGAATTTATGTATATTTCATTAAAATATCAATTATTTGGTCAAACAAAGAGAGATAACTTTGTATTTTGGGTTAAAACAGCACATTTCATAATAGAAAGTAACGAAAAAAGGATTAACATCCCCCCCCCCCCCCCGGTGAAACAAAAATATTCGTACCAAAAGGTTTGTTTCATGGGGTGGGATATGTTTACAGACCAAATTACAGTTCAAAACAAGCAATTTGCATTGTAACGTTTCAAAAAATAATTAACAAATATGAATTAAAATGAAAATTTCTTTAATATCTAACGTAAACATGTGATTATTAAGTTTTTATGCACATATCGGCCGCTAAATAATATTTTTCATACTCATAGAGACCGATTTCAATGAAGAAATTTTTAGAACCCCCCCCCCCCCCCCGGGTAAGCAAAACTTTCGTTTAAAAAATAAATAATTGACTACAAATTTTTATTTTAATATAAATCAATTAGGAATTGGTTATACTTTTCAGTAGATAACATTGTTTTTGAAATTCTGACAGAAATTTCAAAATATGTGGATGTAAAATGTGGGCGGGAAACGGGTGTTAAGGCTCGCAGTACTTTAAAAACACATTCAACACCTGCGCCTGGGAGAGATTCGGGTCTTGGAGTGTCTGAACGTGGTGTAGGTGGAATTAATAAGAAGCAATTAAATAAGACTCATGCCCTGACACAAGATTCATTTGAACTTTATGACAGGAATCGAGCGTAAATAACGTCGATGTATTTAGAAATGCCATAAAATATGCTAAAACTATTAATTATCACTTGTAGAAACAGGGACGTGCTGCAAGCCCACACTTATGTTGAGTTTACAGAAAAACCTGACAAACCGGCAAACCCGCAACATACGATGGTTCAACATCATGGTTTCATTGTAAATCACATTTTAATGCTTGTACTTGTTTGTACCATTGGTCTGAGATTGAAAACGGAACGTACCTGGCAGTTTCCCTCAGAGGTCATGCTCAGAGAGTGCTTGGGAACACTCGTAAAACATTACAGATAGATATCAAGACACTATCAAACGCTCTAGAAGAAACTTTTCCCGAGCTAACCAAACGGAACTATATAGAGCTCCGTTCAGAGAAAAAGACAAAAGGCTAGTGAGACCATACAACAGCTCGGACAAGACGTCAGGCAATTGATACGGCTAGCCTATCCTACTGCCCCACCGGATGTTTGTGAAACTCTCACTAATATACAATTATTTAATGCTTGAGCAGTCAATAGACCAGAATATTTTTCCCTTGGTGCAGGGAACAGCTCAGTGTGTTCTATTGCCCGAGGCCAAAATAGACGAAAATATTGAATCTGTAATAAAACAACAAAATTCCTTTGATTAGGTAATAAAGAGTTATATTTCATTATTGTGCTTGCGTTTGTTGGAGCACAGCGCAAAAGTATGAACACACCAGATTTCTTCGAGAAAGATTTTTTTTGGCCTTAAAGTCATGTTTTGAACCTTCAGAAAAATAGTGCATTTTGTAGCAGAGTGCACAGGTTTTATAGTTGTGAAAAAGCAGGTGACTTTACGTCCTTGTTGAGCGTAGATTGTTTAGATTTTTGCCCAAGCGATGTGTACGCCAAAACGTGCTGATACATCCTTGGACCGTCGCTGAGGTTTTTTTTTCCAAAGCACAAATAACGTAACTGTTGTACAATACTTTATTATAATTACAGATCTCTTTGGTAAACATGATCCCACTGATTGATCTACAGTCCTACAACATTTTGGTGACCGAGGAGTCAGTTGAAACGGCTTCACTAAAGGTGATAGCGGATCAGATATGCCAAGCCTTTCAAGAAGTCGGGTTCGTGTATCTGAAAAACCACGGGATCCCCCGGGAACTGGTAGATTTATAAATGCATGGTTAAAAATTGCAACTCATAAATTTTGTTAAAACTTCTTTTTATACATTCTCTTTTTCTCTGGCTTATCTTTTCAATCTGTTCTACGGCACGAAACATCGTGTTTTGTCGGGCTTTGCTGAAAACAGAGTCCTGCTAGGCAGCCAAATCGCCAATATTACTTAAATAAAACATCTTCAAAAGTAAACAATGTTACTATAAAAGTAAACAGTGTTACAATTAAAGTAAACACTGTAACTATAAATAGCACAACTTCAAAAGTAAAAAAAAAACAAAAACAAAAACAAAAATGGTATAGCGGAAGCTTTTACTATGACGCTGTTTGGTTTTGGTATAATACCAAATATTTACATCTACCGAGTATAATTTCCACTTTTTCTTACGGAAACTATTGTTAATTCATAGCTCTATAAAAACTGAAAGGACTGAAATCTACACGCCCCGTTTATTGATTACAGCGATTTACAGCAACGGAAACTGATAGCAAACTGACTGGACTGAAATTTACAGGCCCCGTTTATTGATTGGTCGAAACCTACAGCAACCTTAGAAAAATCACGGACTGCTCGAAATAATCATGATGATGTCAGACTCAAATTCCCATAGGAGACGATTTGGCTTTTTCTTTTACCTAACGTACTGATGTACATCAACAGTAATTTAATTAAGGTGGTATGGGACATCTGTCAATATTAATGTGGATTAAAGTACTTTATAATTAAAATACTTTACCGGTTTAGAATTTTCAAATTTTACAATATATAGCAAAAAAAAAAAAATTCGTTTTAAAAATATTTGGAAAGGTAAAAGTTTTAATAACCCCAGCGGGAATCGAACTCATGACTAACAGATTCTAAGCGAACCATCTAACCCACTGCGCTACGCTGTTAATATTCTATTTCGGGAAAGAAACTGTTTATAAAATTACACTTGATTTTATTTATGATTTCGATAAACAATACGTCATAATATGAAAGTGTCCCATACCACCTTAATCTAACTTACTTTTTACAATCAATTTATCAAATTAAAAGAAAGCTGTAAATATAAACAATGAAAAGCTTTCTTTGATGATTCATGCGGAATATGAAGGTAGCGATTATTGCAGAATAATTAAGGTAACTCCAGTGTCTTTCGGATCCGGTTCTTTTTTTACACGGCGTGCTAAATTTCCGGTTATAATTTTGGCACACAACAAGTGTTTTAAAATAATTATGGTTTGGTCAAATCAAAAATCAAAAAGTGGAAAATTTGTTAAAATATATCATCTCCGTCGTTTAGAGGGATTGGAGAAAGCAAGGAAAGCAGCGAAATGTAAAACAGTAAATGAATGTGTGATATAATTGTACGTATTGTATGCATTATCCTTTAACAATTACACTGCGTTTATGTAGCTTGACGACCTCATGTGTCCTCCGGGACAAGGAGAGGATAAGTAAGTACTTGTGTAATTAAAACTACATAACACTGATTGATGTTTAATCTACAGATAAAGATAGAAAGTATTTGACAGAAAGAGGGAGGGGGTACTACTGCACTCAACTATATGAGTTTTTTGGCAGTCTCGACCTTAATTTTATATGTATAATACAGTTTCATTGAGTGTATCAATTTAAGTGACTGTTAGATTGTGTCTTTTTGGTACATTTCATTTTTTTCCCAAAGTTTGCAAAAACAGCTTGTAAAATTTACATTTTCAATATGGGGGTACACATGTTCAAGAGACTATCAAGCAAAAACTAGATGGTCAATTTTGATAAACTATGTTTTTTTGTTAACACAATATGTAACTCTTAATAAATATTCTTTAAAAAATGTATGTAAACTGAATTTTTTTTTTAGAATTTTTCAAAAATATGCTATTTTGTGATTTTTTGGGGAAGGTCGTGGCAAGAAAAAATGTAATATTTTTTATATTTTCTGTAGAAAATAAATAAAATTTTTATGATTTACTGATAATCAATTGATTTGCTTAAGGTAAGGTTTGCGGTTACAGGGAGATAACTCACAGATTTTCATTGTGACGTAACACCAACTTCCCTTTATTTCAGCTACGACGTCAAAATTTATATGACGTCATAATTGGTGTAAGGTTTTTGTTATTTCCCGGGGTTTTGTGGTTTCATTGAAAAAGTAACAGAACACAAGCATTTTATCAATTTCCACAAAAACGAAGTCCGCATCATATAGTTTTGAATAGTGTTTTAGAAACACCAGATTGCACATATACTAAGATACGTTTTTCCTGAAATCGGTGGACTTGGAAAGGTTTCAAATAAGATGTTTTCGTGTATAAAATAGTAGTCCAAAATTAAAACTTTTGTTGCATTTTATTCAATTTTTTAATAGTTCATAAGAAATTTTAAAAAGTATACCATGATATAAATAGTGACATTATTTTCGAATATATTAAGCATAAATAACCCCCATAATAGTCACATATGAAATGTATATATTTTCACGAAATTACTTACATTTCATCAACATGAAAAGTTGAAATCATGAACTTTGACCTTTTGTAGTTATAAAACGGGTCCGGCAAAATCATTTGAATTTCATGAGAAAAAAGACTTTAGTATAGGGAACAAAATGGTATGTAACTTTGGTACAATTCCTAAAAAATGCAAGCCGCAAACCTTACCTTAAATTATAACATAACATGATGTGTTTTGGTGCATAATTTAATAAATTATGAGATCATGCATCATGGTGTTAAATTTTGGCTGTTAAATTTTTGGACCTTGTGAGCTGAAGCTCACTGTAGAAAAACAAACGTGCAAAGGTATAAATATTTTGGTCTCTATAGTAAGGTTATAAGTTGTTTTAACTATTAAAATTAAAAAATGTTTGGTTTGACACGGATTTCTAAAACACTGGAGTTACCTTAAGAAATAAAGAATGTGATAATTTCGGTCGGGGCGTGGTCAAATCCAATAAAGCCCTTTTTGGCTTTAAGATAGATAGCTCCAAACGAAATATACAAAGAATGATTCCTTATTACTTATATTTATATTATTTCAAATTTCTACACTTAAAAACAACATTGCAAAACCACTATTTTTTATGCAGAACATGCTATGTATTACTACGCGGCTCAGCCAATACCGTTTATAAGTCACCTGAGTAAACTCAGGTGACCTATTGCTATCTGTTTTCGTCCGTCGTCGTGCGTTAACAATTTTAAATTTTTAACTTCATCTTAAAAACTACAAGGCCAATTGTTACCATTTTGGGTGTGAAGCATCTCAATGGTAAGAGGAATTTAAAATGTGAAATTCATGGCTCTACTACCCCCGGGGTGCTACAGGTTAAACGTTAAATCTTAGAAAATCTTCTTCTCTACTCCCATATATATTTGTTAAAAACTAAGTGCATGGTTATGATGTCCATAAAGCCCTCTACCAAAATTGTCAAATTCATAACCCCTGGGTCAGGGGTTCAGGCTATAGAGTGGGGCAAATATGGCCATTTAGTAAAAATGCATAAAATCAATGTTTAAAAATCTTCTGGAGTATGGGTTTTGACTCTAGGGCAGGGCCAAAATGGATGTATAGATGTTAATGCATATAATGTTTAAAAATTATCTTCTTTACTCCCACACACCTGTAAGGGAAACTGAATTCATGATTTTGTAGACCAGATCTTTAAGTTTTTCCCTAAAAGGTTTCATAGTCCTTTTTAAAAGATTTCAGGCAGGGAGGTGGTCTTCATTATAAATTTATAATTTTTCTACTCCAGAATGAAACCTAATTAAATGTATATATGAGACTCCTCGGAAAGTTTGTGTATGAGTTATATGCTACTCAGGTGACCGTTAAGGCCTATTGGCCTCTTGTTCGGTTATGCTATAATCTTAAGACACGCCCATTTTGTTCGCTCGTCTTTTATGAAATTATTTGGCTATAAGTATCAAAATTAAAAAATTATCACAGACAAAGACAGTAAAAAATGTAGATATATTAAAAAAAAACAACGCGCAAACACGGGATATGTATTGTCATGAATCATATATCCTGAACTGATATAATGTTCAGATGAGTTCTATGGAATTGCCCGATGTCTGTACCAGAAACAACCAAATATCATTCCAAAATATTTACATTTTCCAGTGTCTCTGTCTGTGATAACACTACGAATCGATTTTGTACTATACATCCCAATAAATTTAAAAGACGTATTGTTGGGGACGCAAGCGTGTTTGCATGATTAATATTATAATATTTAATCGTACAACTGCTGCAAATTATATAAATATAAGTAATAAGGAATCATGCTTTGAATATTATGAGATAATTTCGGTCGGGGCGTGATTAAATCTATCATAAAGCCCTTCGGGCTTTATCATGTTTATTGGATTTGATCACGCCCCGACCGAAATTATCAACTCATAACAAAGAATGATTCATTATTCCTTAAATAGAATAGATGAAAAAAAAATATTAAACCAGTTTCTAACAGAGAGAGAGAGAGAGAGAGAGAGAGAGAGAGAGAGAGAGAGAGAGAGAGAGAGAGAGACTCTAAATTAAATCAAAGTACTGAAGCACTGACGGGAGTTGATTTTATCGATTATTATTTTTTTTAGAATCAACGATATGTTATTAAGCATGACAAGTAATTTCTTATCTCTATTTAGATTACGCACATTTTTATAATATGAATTCTCGGACTTTTCCGACAAGAATTTCGAGAAATCCCCATAGCCTATGAATCATGTTGTGTAATATTTAAAGATATAATTAATTCCATCAAACTATGTATCAGTAATCGAAATATTTCTAAAAATTGTACACATGTCTGGATTCAAGCAATATTGAACTCTAGTATCGTTCAACCAGACGCTCGGCTGTCTCCGTTAATCTCCGACTACCACGAGAGACTCTCTGCTTGTCGGAGATTTACGGAGACAGCCGAGCGTTTGGTTGAACGCTCTGGCGTAGGAATA
Source organism: Magallana ariakensis (assembly GCA_020458035.1). Taxonomy (NCBI): domain Eukaryota; kingdom Metazoa; phylum Mollusca; class Bivalvia; order Ostreida; family Ostreidae; genus Magallana; species Magallana ariakensis. The sequence continues at coordinate 45,047,378 of CM035818.1, read as the reverse complement.
CATACGACTCCAAAAAATATCTAAATTGTTCGTACTATTTAAAATCTGACTATTTTCAAGGTATTTATAAATACATTTCTTGAAAAACAATGGTTCAGCAAACATTACACCGCATTTATCTATTATTTCAAGAACTAACTCTTGTCAGCGGTGATGAATTGTGCTTAGGTCCAAACACTGTTTCACTTTCGGTTTGCCAGAGTATAGGAGAGTTTATTAAAACAAGTTTAGCTTTTTAAAAAAGCTTACCGTCTTTAGAGCAAACTTTAAACAGCATTAAGTTATCAGAGAAAATTCAATTCTTTTTTATAAATAAGGTCGCCTTCCTCTACATGCAATGGCTTTTGAAACTTTTTTTTATGTATCTTAAGTGCGTGCCTAAAATTGACAAATGCGTACCACATGCTTGTGAGTTGAGATCGACTATAGTAGGGAAAAAGAGATCTTAGGAAGGGTTGTATTATTTTAATAAAATCAAACCTAATACCAAGAAAATCTAGTTGATTTCAAGCCATGGTTGTATGACCAGAAATGAAATAGACAGGCCTTACCCACAATGCTGTTTGCCACAACTACCCAAAGTCCAAGCTCCTGTTAAAATGGTTCTAGTTTTACCCGATACCGTATCTTTTTTACTGATATTAGACATACCGTATCAATTTTTCACATTTTTGTACCTGCATAAACAATCCAAAAAGAAAAGAACAAAAAAATTCAATAGATATTAAAGAACATTGCTTTCAACTAGTTGTACTGAAAAATTAAAGCCTGAATTTCATTGATAGCTAATCTTATTGCTTTTTGCGTTTTCTCACTTTTTAAGATTTAAAATCTACGAAAATTGTTAAGTCGTACGTAAAATAGATCATCAGAAAATTATCTCCCTTGCGCTGAACAGTTTTTCAACCAATGAAATAAATGTAAATTTTCACATCATGTATTTTCTACCAATCACAAAGGAGAACAAGTGCACAACCCGGAGACTGTAAATTATTTCAACTCTTTATACCGTCTTCCAAGGAAGACGGTAATCAACTCCCAAAAAGAAATCATTATTTTGACTTCTAAACAAAATACTATTTCCAAACTTAAAATAGTTAAGGTATCCGACCCATATTAGGACCTAATTTATTCATTATGTATTAAATACTCTGATATTAATTCAAAGCTTTTTAGAGTAGAAAAAGATTTACCGAGAGAAATTTTCAAAAATAGTATTAACTAAGCAGTAAGTAATTAATGAAGATTGCATTAAGGTCTATGGGGACAACCACATTTTTCCGTGATTTTTCTTAGGTTGCTGAAGGTTTCGACTAATCGATAAACGGGGCGTGTAGATTTCAGCCCTGTCAGTTTCTACAGCTGTTATATAGAGCTATGAATTAACTATAAGTTTCCGTAAGAAATATAGGAAATCATGTTCGTTAGATGTAAATATTTTGATATAATAGGATTATGAGGCATGATTAGTTGAAGTACAGGTAATGCCTCGTTGGTGTGTGGTCATACCTATGACTATGTATTGATTTTAGATCACAAATGCACTGTCGACGTCAAAGACGTTTTTTGATCAGCCGAAAGAAAAGAAACAGCAGTATGCTCTGCAACCGGGACGGTTACATGGGTGGATTGCATTCGAGGCGGAAAGGTGACGTTCGATTACTGAAAGCTATCACATTGGCAAGGTTTATACTTTACTTTTGTATGATCCATGGGTTGGTAACAAGAATAGGAGAATCGCTGCTTTCTCTCTCTTTCTCTTTAACAGAGTAAATCATGAGAGACCAGTGTTTGACGCAAGGGAAGGATTCACCATGCAATTGGTAGATCGTAAAGACCAGGCAAGTTTGCAAACAAAAATGTATGCATGTACATGTATATATTTAATTAAATCACGGGCACTGGAAGGTATTGTAAATATATTGTGTGTGCTTGTATACATGCACACACAATATATTTACAATAACTTTCAGTGCCCGTGAATTAAATTACAATTTAATTCAATTTAACACCTCTCTTTCCTGAAGACTCTACCAGAAAAATTGCCACCAGAAGTTGATTTAGCATGGAAACAATTGCATAATAGCTGTTTAATGCTGGGACTACATATATTGGACCTTCTCTCCATTGGTTTGGGAAAAGTAAGGATCCCAATCTTTAAGTTTTATGTCCTAAGTGTTCAATTTTGATCAATGTCTTCTTGGAATATGTTTAACTATACACTGTTTAATGTCAACTTTACAGAATAGAGATTATTTGAGGCAGTGTCACCAGAAAATTGGTCTGGAAGATAACTGTACCATGCTCCGAGCCAACTACTATCCTCCATTAAAAGGTACCGTCTTATCCAGTAACCATCAATACACTCCCCCAATATATAACAAATCAGGTGTGGTGTTCTCGCTTGTTTCCTTTGAAGTTTTATGGAAGATGCAAATATTTCCTGCTTATCACAATAGTAACATAATGAATTTTCTATAGAAATAAAACCCGAGCAGGCAAGATGTGGAGAACATTCGGACTATGGGACTGTGACCTTTCTCTTCCAGGACGAGGTTTCTGGTTTGCAAGTAAGTCTATCTATTTCTTTGTGTCCTCTGATCTGTCAGTTGGAAGACATTGTTTTAAGGTAGTGCAAAACAGATAGCATAAAAATTTTCCCATAATTCATTTTTTTTTTTACAAAAATTGCACCAATTGTTAATCACATTGAACTGTTTACATATACAAAGTTTTTAAAAAATTCCACCATTAGTTTTCTCGTAATCAATTAAGTCACAACTTTGGCTTCCGACACCCTGTTAGAAAAGGGCTAGGCTCATCAGAATTAGCCCCTTCACGGTAACTGCGGTGTATCAACCGTTAATGATACAACGCCGCTTAATGATATAAATAGCATTAAGCGTTGCAATTGCAACGCCTAATGCAATAAATTCTTGCATTAACAGTTGACATGTCCAACTGTTAATGATAAATCGCCGCTTAATGATATAATTGTATCATTAAGCGTTAAAAATGCAAATCAGCCTTAACGCTTAATGAAACAAGCAAATATCGACACCCTCAACCGCTAATGATACAAACTTTTATATCATTAAGCGTTGCAGTCGCAACCGTTAATGATACAAAATTGTAAAATTTAATTGAATTTAATCTTTTCATTTTCTTCAGTTTGCTCAATAACCATAATTTTAGTTTTTAAGATAAATTCTATGTAAAAATCAAAATTGTATATAGCACGCATAGTAACTAATTATCTTAAATTTAATCCATATTTTAAACATATTTTTAACAATTTGTTTGATAATATTTATACCATGGACATTGAACAAAATATTGAATGAAAAAAGCAGATGATACTGTGACCAAATAACAGAAGCGAATGTAAACACTTCACATGATTGTCTTTATACACAAGTAAGTGAGCGCATAAAAACCTTGAATATGTAGATTGTTTGAAACAACTGCATGATTGCCTAGGAGACCGGCTGCTTAAAGGAAGCGGGATGGAAAGTGCTACAGACAGGGCTTTCCTCGTCATATAACTCACATACTGATTAATATTCTATTATTTACAAACTAAGAAACTATTTTTATGGATCGTGTTATCAAGAGGGAGTACTAAATGTTATCTTTTAGTCTTTGTTTATTTAATTATTTTGTTATTTATTTTTTTTTTTATTGGGGGGGGGGGGGGGTACATCCACGCAGGCACTTAGGCCAATGTAAGTGTGTACTGTTTTGCGAGATACGAGATACGAGATACTTGTATATGTTTTGGGTTTTCAGCCACAGGCGGTTTGATGGAGGGAAGGGTTGGGTTCTACTCGTTATGCTATTCGGACTTATTAAAATAACCATAAAGTTTTTTTTTCATATTGTAAATTTTGAAATTACTATAGTAGTAAACACGAGTTCAAATTGAAAATTTACATATGACAACTGGACACTAATTAAATTCAAACAAAAAGTAAGGTATTATGTGTGTTTAGGGGGGTGTTACTACGGGGCTTTTTTCACCCGGTAAGTTAAAAATCTACAATATAATTGTTCGATTTATGAATAAAATTTTATGAATGAAGATAGGTAGATTTTTATATGACGATGATGAATTGTATTGTACATGTATGTGTGTATATATATATATATATATATATATATATATATATATATATATATATATATATATATATATATATATATGTGTGTGTGTGTGTGTGTGTGTGTGTGTGTGTGTGTGTGTGTGTGTGTGTGTGTGTGTGTGTGTGTGTGTGCGATGTAGACAATGTTTGGAAATTTCGTAAGAATAGTTCTGTACACATGCCGTCAACAGTTTAAAAAAGACTTAATTGATCCCCCTTTAGGATTTTATTCGGATTTTTGTCCAGCATGTTAGACGTGCGCCCCCCCCCCCCCACACACACACACACATACAAACACACATAAACACGGCACTGATGAATCGGTCTTTAAAAGCTGTTCGAAATCGCAAAACAAAAGTGAACGATATTTCCATTATTGTTTGCATGTAATGATGATCATGCACGGTTATACACTGTATATACAAGACATATATTATTGGGAATAGGTGTTAGAGAGGAGAAATACTTCAACACATTTATTTTTGAATAATTGTTTAATTATAACAGATGAATATTATTTCTTTGGCGTTCACACTGGCTTTAGAATTAATGATCATTGCAACAAGTATTTCAGAACATAGTACACTACTGCGGGTCAAAATCAATTGTGTATTTACGGTTTCTAAAGTAGATATTTTATTTGATTCCTCATTAATCACTAATAATAATCATCTTGAAGAAAAACACGTGTATAGCGAATTTACTAGACTTATCATTACGAATATTTGTTATACGAATATAACGAAGTAAATCCACTGGTCCTGATACTTTGCTATAACCGCGTTTTCTGGTGCCACGAACGATTCCTTGTCGTGTATTTGTTACATGTATAACAACAGGGGTCTGGATAAGGCTTGGTCGCGAAACAGTTTATCGGTAAATATTTACATTTTCCAGTGTCTTTGCCTGTGATAACACTACGCATCCATTTTGTACTATATAACTTCAAATGACGCCAAATTGAGGCGTCATCGGGTTTTGCTTTTATATTTATATATTTAATCGTACGATAGCTTAAAATTATATATATAAATATAAGTAATAAGGAATCATTTTTTGAATATTAAAGCCCTGGGCTTTATTGGATTTTATCACCCCCCGACCGAAATTATCACATCATAATACTCAAAGAATGATTCTTTATTCCTTAAATAAAGACCCCGCGTCCATGATTACGTTGAGTCGCAAAGACTGAATCACCGTTTTCAAACGAGACGCGAAGTGAAGAAAAGTTACTTGTAGTACCACCACTCTCTGAAGTTAATGATGTGGTTACACAATAAATATTATTACTTGCGTTTTTAAAGTGTTTATTTGGAATAATTTGTGTTCAATAAATATAATGGTTTTGTTTGTTTTTTACCTTGTTGAAAAAAAATATTTATATTATGATAGAGAATCGTGATGTAAAGAATCAGAATGCGTCACGTTGCAAGGCAAAGATCATTGCATCAAATTCCATGCTACGCATTACTTCTGATCAAGTAATCCAGCCCTTTTGAACAAGTTACCGATGTTATAATATAACTAACACTTACATACATTTACGTTATCTTATTTGATATGTCAATCATTAAAAAATACCGAGATATCCTTTTGTTAGACCTTAAATACATATAACTGTTACCAAAAATTTAATAACTAATTTGATTTTGGTCATTAAAAAAGTGTTCGGTAGTAAAAAAGAAAATGCCTTTTTTATATAAATGATTATATTACGGCGGCAAGGAAGGGCCAAATGAAAAAAAAAATTGTTCGGATGAATTAGTACGGCGACGTGGATGGCCAAATAAAACATAAAGAAATCTTATTTGTTCGGACGAATAAGGATTTATTTGGAAGAATTAAGACTTGTTCGACGAATTAGGATTTGTTCGGACAAACAAGCTATTTGTAAATGTGAGAGGTAAATTAGAAATTGGCAATGATGTAAGAAAGGGGGGGGGGTTCTGATAAATCAACTCATTTCCTTCTAATAATAAATTGCTACTCGTAAATGTTATATTGAATGACATTTATACAATATCTGGCATATTTTGCTGCCATGCTCAATTCTCTAAATCTATCTTAATTTTGCATGTTTTTGGGTTTTTTTTTATAGAAAGTAATATCATTATTACAGAGGTTAACGTGCAGAAACATTACAGATACATGAAGTAAATTAAGATATTTTGCCTATAAATATCAAAATTCGGTGGTAACACATAGTAACCGATTTTCTTCATGTTTCGTATTTTGATACCTTAGTATTGATATATAAAGATGCAAAACAACCTTGAACTGTTGCCATGGAGACCGTTTGTCATGGTAACAGGCACAAGATTAAAAATTGGCCGTTTTAAGCTTTTTTGGAGACATATATCATTAATGATTGGAATGATCAGACATGTTCTCAACTTTCATGTAATATCAGTTGAAGCTGCATTTTAACAAAATTAATTCCCGTTACAATGACGTTATGGACAATTAAAAATTTCTGCATTATATTTTTACTTTAAACATATTTCCTTAGCACTGGCAATCTAACGATGCTCAATGATGCTCGAATATGTTTGATAAATAAGTAAACATGTTTCTCACAAATAGCAACAAAGAATGGTTGGTAACATGTTTTAATTTTTATATGACGTGCATATTTTAATTACAGCTATTCGTCTATGCGTTTGGTTAAAAAATCACGTCTTTGGTATTTAAAAAAAAGGAAAATATATTTTCAAAATAATGGAAACATTCTTTAGACGTTGATTTGCCCACCAATTTTTTTCTATAATTTGAAAATTGATCAATAGTTAATTCAAAATTTTATATTTCATAACTTTGATAAGCTGAAATTTCTTTCTATATTGCTTTAAGTTGATAATATTTGCCATTTCGGTAACGGTAGTCCTTGGCAACAAATTTATGTTATGTATCTACTTATTACATCAATATGTATCATTGTAAGCAATATAAAGATAATTAGTGACTATGCGTTCCGGAACTCCTATATACAATTTGGTTTTTACATAGAATTTATCTTAAAAACTAATTAAAATTATGATTATTGAGCAAATTGAAGAAAATGAAAAGATTTAATTCTATTAATTTTTACAATTTTGTATCATTAACGGTTGCGACTGCAACGCTTAATGATATAAAGTTTGTATCATTAGCGGTTGAGGGTGTCGATGTTTGCTTGTTTCATTAAGCGTTAAGGCTGATGTGCATTTGTAACGCTTAATGATACAATTATAACATTAAGCGGCGATTTATCATTAACAGTTGAACATGTCAACTGTTAATGCAAGAATTTATAGCATTAAGGGTTGCAATTGCAACGCTTAATGCTATTTATATCATTAAGCGGCATTGTATCATTAACGGTTGTTACACTGCGGTACTGCTCTTTTGCAGGGCAAAATGACATAATTTGGTGAAATATGATGTAACGTCAATTGTTTCATTTGCGTCACTTAATTATCTACCTAATAAATTTCGGCAAAGTATATCAATTTGCCCTGCAAGAGAGCAGTACCGCAGTTATTGGGAAGGGGTCTATACATGATTTAAAAAAAAAATTGTCAAAATATTTTTTTGGGGCAAATATCTATTAACAAAGAGACTAAGACACATTAAACGTTAAAAAAATAATAAATTTTGACTTTAATTAATTTTTGTACCAATAAAATCAGTCCAAAGTATATGCAAGAAGGCCCTATTTTGGAGCTATTCGCCATACTAAATACCGTTTTTATTTAAATTCCTATCATTTAAATTTAAACCCCCTCCCCCACTTTGTTACACACAATAAGACACGTAGAACGTGACGTACGTCATTTATTTGTATCTCGTAAACGCTTGACTTGCGCGAGGATTTCCGAAGTGTTTGTTTTTTGGATACTGTTTTGTACTACCTTAATTGCATTAATGATGACCAAGAAATTGTTAATTGTAGGCGAAAGTTCAGGACGGTGACTATGTTCCCGTGCATCCCATTGAAGACACCATTGTCATGAACCTTGGTGATATGATGCAGAGATGGAGCGCAGATAGATTAAAAGCTACGGTATTATACAAACCCTTTCATACCAATAAATATTCTCATTCTGTACAACATGACAAAATTTCATGTTATATTTATGTTAATTAAGCAATATATATACAGAAGTAGATGCTTTAAAAGTAACATATCAGTTCTTGGAGTATTATACGAGATAGAATCATATATTAAGGCAATAAAATATACTGCAAGTGTGGAAAACAAAATGAACGAATTTAATAACACATGGGGAAAATGGCAGCATTTGTTTACGTAATTATCTCTCTCTCTCTTCTTAATTCAGACAAGTTTTTCAGTCTATGTCATTTATTTAAAAATTTCATGTTTTTTGTCATTATAAATGTTATGCTTGTATGAAATAAATAAATTCATCAAAAAAAAAAATTATTTCAGTTCATTATCCAATACTGCAATGCATTTATTTTTGCGATAATGTGTGGACATGACCACTATACAGTACGATGTTGATGTACAGTAACAAGTAACACAGTTTATACTTTGAAATTACACTCACACCACATGTGTACAATCATGCAATGTAGGGTACACATAACACCTGAGCGATTTTGCAAGATGTAATTTACACGATATAGTGCCTCGGTGCGTGAGGAATCACCGTGACAACAAGTTTTGTAATGTATGCAATCTGTGTTTACATATTAACTTCATTTATTAATCTTTTCTGCATATAGAAACATCGCGTGATGGCGTTACCAACAGACATGCACCAGCTGAGACAGTCCATAGCGTTCTTTGTTGTCCCTGACAACAACGCTCTGATATCATGCACAGACGGCTCAAACAAATACCCAGATATTATTTGTGAAAACTATGTCAAGTCAAACTTCAGTGCTAATTTCCAGGATGATACAGAGAACTAATACACGTGTTTGTGCAATATATGTATTGTTGCATACGCTTATATTGAATTTTAAAAATATTCATTTTTATATGTACTGGTATTTATGATGCAAAACAATGTTTCTAGTTGGTCATTTTAATAAAATCATGTTCAATGAAACACATTTACTAGATTTGTTTTTATTTGAACTTTTCAAACTTTTTAGTGGAGCAATTGCAGAACAGGTGGATGTTTAGTGGGAGATATCCTGCGGAAATGCAGGAGGTATGGATACAATTGAAAATAAAAGTCAAATCATTTCTTGTAATATTTTTTAATACATTTTACATTTATTTAGGCATTAGACATTGACTGCAAATAGATTGTTCATGTTTGTAGAGTAAACAAGACATACATCATTGAAAATGACAAACAGAAAATTATTTCATAACATATCCTGTTCTTGTGCTACATGCAGGGCTGTAGTATCAATGGGTGGAGCATTTCTAACTAACCACCCTGACAAACTTACCGGTATGTCTATTTTCTTAGTTTTATACGGATACGTGAACATTCCATCTAAATGGCCTCACTGTTTAGTTCATAATGGAATTTGTAAAGTAAAAGTTTGCAGTGAAATTGATACATACATGTAAACAATAAACAATGTCCCCTCACTCCTCCAGCACTATTTTGAAAATCAAGAACAACTGCTATTAGCCAAAGCAAACATTGTAAAACTTCTAAACCTGTACAGTGAGGTCCAACTCATCTGTCTTCCTCTGAGATGAGTGTTTTGTATCGTAATAGACATGTATTTGACCAAAAAAGTGCCAAAATTTATGTAATATTATAAAAGCGTAGACAAATTGAATAATTGACTCAAATTAGATCAGTCAGGTGATTTTTACACATACCCCATCATTATCAGAGCTACAAACCCTTCAGTACAGATATCAACATTTGTCGAGAGTCAATGTTTCATGCACCTTCATACGTTTATTCAAAATGTTTGTGTTACAATACTGACTACACTACATGTAGTACACAATCAGCTAGGCTGTACATGTAGTACAAATAAGAATCACAACAGAAGTTTAACAGATTATAAGTCATGAATATGACTCATAATGACTGTATTTTCCATTTTTCAAGTAAGAGAATCAATTGTGATGAAGCTATTAGCTAAAATCACACTATCAGAACTATGAACTTAATAAAACATTCAATAGCAGTTTTTACTCTCATCATAAATATATATACATCTAAATTAACTATAAAATATCGCTGTATGCACATTATATACATCTAAATTTAAATAAAAAACATACCGGTAAATCAATGTTGAAGCTCGAATCTTATTAACATGTCAGTCAAAACAATAATAATGGTGATCTAGGCAAGTTACTCTTCATTGACTTCAACAGCAATCCTCCTTCCATTAATACATGCCAGACATCAACTCACTAGAGCCCCTTTGGATTCATTGCTGAAACTATTGTTCGTCCATTGTTTGACCTGGTTCTGTGACTTGACGGTCAGCCATTATCAGGAGTTGTCTCCCTTCCTCACTTCCTGTGATTTCCATAGCCTCTGAAGTGACAGAGCACATATTGTCCGTAGTATCACTGAGGGACGTGTCTTGTGTAGTCTTAGCATCGTCATGGTTGCCAGGGGTATAGCTGGAGCCCACACTAGATGTTCTACTTTTCTTCTCTTCTTCCTCTTCATCCAGCTTTTCCATCTAAGAGAAAAATTGAACAAAAAATCAATCTTAGTGTTCAAAAACAGATTTGAAGTATAGAGTTTCATTGGTTGTAGAACATTATTACTGATAATTATACATGTACAAAGTTTTTATTTATATAAAAATATTGAATAAACAAGAGATGTTTGTGAAAAACTTATGCCCCTTTTTTTGGAAATATCCACGAAAAAAAAGAATGGAAACTGCAAAAATTTGGAATTTTTCTTAGTCCACGGGGCATAACTCTGTTGAAATTGCTCGATCCTACCCAAAATCGAATGTGACTTAGATATTATTACGATAAATCTGCACACCAAATTTCATTTCAGTAAGTGCAATCTCTGCAAAGAAAATGAACGAAAACTGCAAATTATTGGAATTTTTCTACATCCAACGGAACGGGCACAACTCTATCGAAAACGGCTCGATCGTATCCAAAATCAAACTTGACCTTGATATTATTATGATAAATCTGTATGACAAATTTTCTTTCAATATGTGCAACCTCTGAGAAAATGAACAGAAACTGTTGGTGGACTGACCGACCGACCAACAGAGAGACAGAGGGACAGCAGCAAAGCAATATGCCCTCCCTTCTACAAAGGGGGGCATAAATATTTAATACTACATGTACATGTATTTAATACTGTTAAAAAAAATTACTGAATTTAGGTGTGTGTTCTCACCTCTTCATCAATTTTGGAAATTTCCTCATGCATTGTTCTTTCAATGCTCTCTGCCAAGTCCTTAAACTGCTGAATAGATTGGTTTGTTCTGTTTATTTTGGAGGGGTCAATCACACTGTATCCAGGTCCCATCCTGTGATATTGTGCCTTCCTGTCCCCTCCCCCCTTGGTTTTCTCCACCTCAGCCACAGACTGATCCTCTGGCTCCTCAGCAATGGACTCTTGGTGGACATTAGGGTTACACAGAGTGTGGGAGTGCCGAGCATGGTGATGAATATTTTCTGGGATGTCCTCAGGCATTCTTTCAATGTCAGGCATCGATTTTAGGGAATGTCCTTGACCTGTGAATGCAGCCTGCCTGCTTTTATCCTGTCCCACAGCACCACTGAATGCACTGAACGACCCTTCACTTCGAGAACCAAATATAGGTCTAGTTTCTTTAGCTCTGTTCTCCACATCGGGTTCAATGGGGAAATGTCCATATGGTTCCATACATAGTTCCAGTCTATTTTCTGGCTGGTTATATCTGAATACCTGTGAATGCAAGTCAAAGATCTATTTTATACTTTTTATATATATATTAGCATAAAATACAAACATTATTTTCGTTTATGATTTTTAAGACTAAACCAAGAGGAGGCCAAGTACAATTCAAGTGTGCATCACTTTGCGCATTTTCATGCAGTCGAAACTAAGATTTAAGGCATCAAAAGAAACATTTAGGCAGTTATATTAGTTTAATCCGGTAAAAGAAAATAATTTTTCTAGGCCAATATATTCTGTTATACACCAATTAAAGAGAGATGGGGCACTGAAAAAATTGACTTTGATATAATCTAAGAACAAAGCAGGATAGTCCACATTTGAAAAATTTTACAATTAAGTTTGGTGACTTTTTATGATACATGTTGTTTTCATATATTTGAAAGAAAATGAAATCAATAAGGCAGAAATACAAAAAATGTGGGGAACAATTTGAAAATCTGGCACATTTCCAATAATAAAAATTGATAACTTTTCAAATCCAAATGGTAAACGAAAGATTTTTTTATCATAAAAAAATTGGTATAGTAATTAAACTCCATGCAAGAATTTTCACCAATATATCTAGGGTAGAAATAATTAGACTCAGCCTCAATAAAAAAGATTATTTATTAAGTATCAAGAGTTGATCAATATTCCATGGGGATATTAATTCCTATCTGGATGTGGAATGTCCATGAAATTAAAAAATTCCACAGTAGTAATTTACCTTTCCAGGAAGTGTTGGTAGAGTACAGTGTTTTCCATCTACTAGGCCCAAGTCACGCTCCACTTGTTTGTAGAACAATCCACCCACAGAAAACAAATGAGGCATGGTCTGTACATGGGTCCAAAGGTCACGACCTTTCAATGTAGCCATTATTGTGAGAGAGGCAACTGCAGCATCCAAGCTGTTACTAGTATTACCTGTAAAGAAATGATTATCCATTTACAGTTTTCATCACAGCACTGTAAAAATATCACATATTCAACTCAAAACATGGCTAATTTCAGTCAACATTTTCTCTTTCACAATTTTGACCACAATACAAACTGACTATAAAAATCAAGGTACTGATGGTGCAGATATTTTAAGTACAAAATAAATCAACAATTCCCTCTTTATATCTTGAGATCAAAAAGTCAAATACATGTGCAAACAATTGTTAGAATAGTAATGTTACCTGCATGCTCATGAAAACTATGAAGCAGAGGTTCAAAGGAATTAGAGTGGATATCCTCCTCAAAGCTGCTCCAGTGCTGCTTGGATTTGGCTGGGGAAGAGGAGGAATGTTTCAAAGCTGGAATACAAAGTTCATTCATGAGTGAATTTATCCAACTTTGTTCTGACATCAGAGAAAGCCAACAAGATGCCCTCTACGGCAAACAATACATAAAAGAAAACTTTTTGATCAAAAGTGTGGGGTTGCATATAATACATTTGAACAGATTTTTACCCACTTTATTTCGAAGCGTTTCACCAATATTGTGTATAATGCAGGTTATATGGGTTTACACATAAGACTTTTTCCCACATTGATACTCCATTATTTATTTTAATATTAGTACACATGTACAACTGAATATCTATAGACCTACCCCTGTGCTCCTGTTTGGTGGAGCTCTCTGCTCCAGACTCGGACAGAGAATGTGTAAGTGGAATAATCTCAAGGGATATTTTGTCTCCATGAGAGAGTGGAATTGGTTCATTTATGTCCGAGTCAGAGGGCTTCTTTAACTCTTTGGGAGGGAACCCAATCCGAATTCTCTGTCTCTCAGGCGGAACCTTCACCGCCTTGTATATCATGTTCTGTAGGGTATCAAAGTTTACCTGTCCTTCTACAGACAACATAACCTGAAATTTTATAATCAACTGATAAATATTTTGCATTATATTTTTTTCTCCTATTTTTGTTTGCCCCAAATTAAAATTCAGAAAAATTATGTTTTATGAATTTAAAAGTAGAACAAAAATGACAACACCATTCATCAAAATATTTTATTCCTTTGCCATTTATTATTACCTTTTTCACATCTGATTTATAAAGAGGATCGAGACCCATTTCCCTTAGCAAATATAATTGCAAAGTGTACAGGAGTTGGCAATAAAATAGCTATGATTGTGAACTCTCAATGTGAGTTCAAATCGTCAATAAAACTGCTGTGGAAAGAACCTGGGAACACAAAACTACTATAGCTATGTGATGACATCCACATTAAAATTGCTGCATGCAGTGTCTGACCTTGTTTTATATTTTCTTGCTTATTTCGCTTTTGTATTTTATGAGCACAAATTTATTTTAAGAGCTTGAATTATTCAGTACTGAATGAAAATTCAGTTCAAGAGATATTGGTATTTGTGCTATTAAAAAATTCGTTTAGGTCTGGTATTCAATATTATTACAAGTTCATGGATACATTATGTTTTATTAATATCAGATGTAAAACATTTTAGGGTTCTCTTATTTAAAAAAACCTCCTATAACGAAAATTGAAACACACCTGTCTTCCATCAGATGTGGCTACCCGGATTTTCTTGTGACTAGAGGATTTATCAGTTTCCATGGGAACCGGTGATAATTCTTTTCTCTGTACAGTCTCAACTTTGGGCTGTAAGCATTGTATAAACAAACTGTAAACACCAACGGATGTAAACCAGCATTTCCACTTCAGTCTGCATTTATACATTTCTGATTAATTTCTTTTAATATCAACCAAATTTCTCAAAAAGACATGCGATAAGCATATTGAATTCAGAAAACATTGAAACGAAAGAGGCTTTAATCAACTACATGAAAATAATCATAATTTAACACAAACAAATTTACATTTATGCTATTATTTTCATCATTTTGAGTCATTTGTTTATCATACATTCAGATACGCACATGTATAATCATCAATACTGTTGCAGTCTCACTATTCTTCATGAATATTAACATTGATTAAAGGATTGTCAACAGTGGTTAAGCAGGTATCATTTAATTATCATGTTTAAATGCCTCCTATTGTTACCTTTGAAGGAGAGGATTTGCTTCCAGCTGCAGCCAATTCCTGGGATTTTTTCTGTTGCTGTTTCGGGGCCTGAGTCTCTATCTGCTTCTTTACCATTTTCTCTTTCTGACTGACTGTCAGTTCCTCCTTATGGAGTGTTTTTTGCTGTAAATTAATCAGACAAGTTAACACTGCAATTGAGTAACCTTTCTTCCTAGGAAGTTCTATTCCAAATTAGCTTGATAATGTATAATCTGGTTAATATATTGATTTTGACTACATATCTTAATCAGAGGTACACTCTGGTTTGTAGCATGGTTTTGACAGGTATCATAACAATACCTTGTGCACTGTCAATGGTCTATTAGCAATACCTTGTGCCATGTCAGTGGTGTATTAGCAATACCTTGTGTCCTGTCAGTGGTGTATTAGCAAGACCTTATGCACTGTCAGTGGTGTACTACATGTAGCAATACCTTGTGCCCTGTCAGTGTGATATAAGAGGTGGTGTACTAGCAATACCTTTTGCCATGTCTGTGGTGTACTAGCAATACCTAATGCCCTGTCAGTAGTGCATTAGCAATATCTTGTGCCCTGTCAGTGTGGTATAAGGGGTGGTGTAATAGCAATACCTTGTGCCCAATCAGTGGTGTATTAGCAATATCTTGTGCCCTGTCAGTGTGGTATAAGGGATGGTGTACTAGCAATACCTTGTGCCCAATCAGTGGTGTATTAGCAATATCTTGTGCCCTGTCAGTGGTGTACTAGCAATACCTTATGCCCTGTCAGTGGTGTACTTGCAATACCTTGTGCCCAATCAGTGGTGCACTAGCAAAACATTGTGCCCTGTCAGTGTTGTACTAGCAATACCTTGTTCCCTGTCAGTAGTGCATTAGAAATATCTTGTGCCCTGTCAGTGTGGTATAAGGGGTGGTGTAATAGCAATACCTTATGCCCTGTCAGTGGTGTAATAGCAATACCTTATGCCCTGTCAGTGGTGTATTAGCAAAACCTTATGCACTGCCAGTGGTGTACTTGCAATACCTTGTGCCCAATCAGTTGTGCCCTGTCAGTGGTGTACTAGCAATACCTTGTGCTATGTCTGTGATGTACTAGCAATACCTGGTGCCCTGTCAATATTGCATTAGCAATACCTTGTGCCCTGTCAGTGTGGTATAAGGGGTGGTGTAATAGCAATACTTTGTACCCAATCAGGGGTGTATAAGCAATACTTTTTGCCCTGTCAGTGGTGTATTAGCAATACCTTGTGTCCTGTCAGAGGTGTATTAGCAATACCTTGTGTCCTGTCAGAGGTGTATTAGCAATACCTTGTGTCCTGTCAGAGGTGTATTAGCAAGACCGTATGCACTGTCAGTGGTGTACTGCATGTAGCAGTACCTTGTGCCCTGTCAGTGTGATATAAGAGGTGGTGTACTAGCAATACCTTTTGCCATGTCTGTGGTGTACAAGCAAAACCTTGTGCCCTGTCTGTGGTTTACTAGCAATACCTTGTGCCAAATCAGTGGTGTATCAGCAATATGTTGTGCCCTGTCAGTGGTGTACTAGCAATACCTTGTTCCCTGTCAGTGGTGTACTAGCAATACCTTGTGCCTGATCAGTGGTGTTATAGCAATACCTAGTGCCCTGTCATTGGTGTACTAGCAATACCTTGTGCCCAATTAGTGGTGTACTAGCAATACATTGTGCCTTGTCAGTGGTGTACTAGCAATACCTAGTGCCCTGTCAGTGGTGTAATAGCAATACTTTGTGCCCAATCAGTGGTGTACTAGCAATACCTTGTGCCCTGTCAGTGGTTTATTAGCAATTCCCGTTCTGTCAGTGGTGTACTAGCAATACCTTGTGCCCAATCAGTGGTGGACTAGCAATACCATGTGCCCTGTCAGTGGTGGACTAGCAATACCTTGTGCCCTGTCAGTGTGATCTAAGGGGAGGTGTTTTAGCAATACCTTGTGTCCAGTCAGTATGATCTTAGAGGACTCTTCTGCTGACCATTCAGTGTCTTGATAAGGGGACACAACTGAGGTGCTGGCTCCCTCCTTGTCCTTGATTTTTGGGGCTGTGTGTCGCAGTATGGTGTCTACCACTCTCTGTACCAGTCGCTCACTGCCAAACTCTCCTATCAACCGAAAGAAAAATACCAGTGTATGAAATATTAATTTGTATTTAAATTAAACACTTTTCAGGAATACTTTAAAACTCCAGATTAAAAAAAAATGAATATTCCTATAAGAAATTACCAATAATGTATAAGCCACCAACAAAGACAAAGTTATGGCACACAAAATGCATAAGTACAGGTCATCTGTGATGTGTATTATTTTTAAAGGAAGTTGTCAGCATCAGGATTATTCAATCTCTATAGTTTTTTTTTCCAAAATTAAAAATATCTTTTTTTAATTCAAAATAAATACCAGTATGATTGTGAATACATGCAATCTGTTTGTCAATTATTTTGCTAAAAAATCAATTTTCAATTCTCTTAATATTAGAAATTACCTGTTAAGGTAGTCCTATACTCAGCACTAAATGTATATCTATCATTTAAAAAAGCTTAGATTTAAATGATAGATATACATTCTAGCAATACATATACAAAAGAAAATATAATGTTTACATGCTAGTTTGTTATCACCTCTCAGACGGGTGTACCCCCCTTTCGAAAATTATTGAGAATGATGAAATTTGCCAATCGTCTGTTTTTCCTAAAAATAGTTACCAATTTTGGGGAAATTAGAACCGGACATACAAAATAAAGTATAAACATTAATTTCAGTCTTGTCTCATCAATAATTTTGTGCAAATTGTTGTAAATAAGTATGCTTTATGGACCTGGTGTATCAAAATAGAAAACAAAAAATGCAGTGCATGTATCATGTTTGGTCATTTTTTTACTATTTTATGGACTCAAACTTAAATTCATGGTGTTTATTCTATAGAATGGCATCTTAGAAATAAGATTTGGTTAAATAAATCATATGTTGACAGATTACTTTTCACGCTATAAGCTCTACACCAAGTAGACACTGACGAATAAATCTGTAAAAATCACATTTTGCTACAGTTTTCTGCTTAGATCTGTTAGATATCATTTAAACATTAATTAATTGATGATATATTAAATTCAAAATAGCTTCTGTCTCTAAATTTAAACTGGTTTTAGTTAAAGAAAAATAAAAATTTGGGGAGTGGGTGGGGGGCCATCAACACAAAGAAGATGTAAGCATACCTGAGATCCTGGTTAATCAGAAACTTCGCTTTTATATTACTTTAACGGAATCAAGTTTCTCAATATTAATCATTTCTATCTCTCATAGAATCCATATTTTACCGTTCTAATTGATTATTACTGCCATTGTTTACAACAGCGATGTAGAGCAAAATCAATACCTGGTATCTAAAACGCTATGTTAAAGTCGAACCAATATTGTAAAATCCGTATTATGACGTAGTGCGATACTCAGACTACTTTAACAAAGTAAGCATGCAGATGTAGAATGTCTTCATTATTTTAATCATAAATCATCTTTTCAGTTAATGAGGGAGTTCTTCTTTAATTTTTTATTTTCATTTTAAAATCAAAATTTGTTATTTCATTTTAAGAAACTGTTTCATTATAACAATTAACCCCCCCCCCCCCATTGTGCTCAATGCAAAAAAAATTAGGTCAGTAACCTCTTAATCTGATATACGTATGCTTGCACATGTGGGACGAAAGTTCAATTGGGGTGACAGATATCGCACGCTGTTTATTTACTTGAAGTCTAAGTGCCTATTCAGAAAGTTGAAGAGGATTTTAATAAAATCAATGCAGAAAACTAAATGCATTACAGAAATAGATGAAAGAGGCACATGCACTCACCAATTCAATAAAATGTGTACCCCTAATCTAATCAATTTATGTGGGAAAGAGGTACTGTAACGTATAATTTGCCTTTCCAAATCAATTTTGAAACAAAATAAAATCACATAGCAGTTAAACCAGGTGAATTTTTTCACCACAAATCAATTGTCAGTTTTAATCCCAAATCATGCCATCATGATACCTGATCTCAATAATTAATAATAATAAAAGAAGGGCAGAAAATGAACGTGAATGCTGTCAGCAATTTACCTAACATTGATTAACTAATGCCACATACCTGGAAAATGTTTCTGGACTAGCTTATGGGCCACTTCAAAAACATTGCTGTTTAATGTGATATCAGATTCGTATTGAAACCACACAACTTTTTCTGTCACTACTTCTCCATTCCATTCCATAGAGATTGGAAATCTACAAACACACCATACTGAAGCAATTAAAATTCAAAACCAAGGCATATAAATATTCACAAAAGTTCAAGTGCTGTGAAACTTCCGGTACATTCTAGAATTACTATAATCGTACTCTTTTTTTCATTTAGATGAAGAGATAAGAGCCACATAACTTTTTATATAGATTAGGAATATATTTCTGTAACTCACATTTCTGGTAGGTTGTCATATTCCTGGCCGTCCCAGAAATGTTTGAATCCACACATGCACCGACTGGTCACTGCAGGAGTATTGGTCCTATCACCATTCTCATAACAGATACTGCCATCCCCATTCACCAGACGAACATTCTCACTGGTGTCAAGAAAAGCAGAGAAAAAATAATATACAGCTACAAGCGAGGATCACTAAGTCACTGTAATTTGTTTACATTCATACACCTGTCAGGTAACGGCCACAGTGTCTGCAATGTTTGTTAATTATTCACAGCTAAGTATTTAAAGATACAGTACAATTTAAAGGTGGGCTATTATTGATCCACTTAATTCAGTGTCCTTATCACTTGTTTATTCCAGTAGGTCAAATATGAAAACAGCTAGAAGTATTCTGATACACACTTTATATGTATAACCCTTTAATCCATTTGAAGTACATTACATAACGTTAATACATAAACACTATCAACAGTGTTAATGTTTTAGACTGTCAACACAAACAACACAAGAATGGACTATATTGAATACAAAGGCTTGCACTCAAACTCGAAAGAGGTTCCTTGTTACAAATAATGAGGGGTTAACATCTCTAAACTGCAAAAAGATTGGCGAGGAAAAGATAAACAGTCTGTGGCTCCAGACATGGTGTGAACCTACAGCCAGATTTTATCTAAGGTCTATACGATTATTCAACCACTGAAACTAAAACCTTGTAGAACCACAGAACGATATCTAACGCAGATTCATGTAGGCATATAATTCTGGATTAATTTCCAATGCAGAACCCCTGCAATCTATGACCCTTCTTTAATGTGATCCCTTACAATAAAGTATTATATATCAATCTCTAACAAAGACTAGCAATTGTAAGAAGTTGATAGAATTCTTGTAACAATGTCTTTTAAGAATGTATTGACTGTAATGGCTACATACATGTAAGGACTTAATTTAAAAATCAATGTAATAGTAGTTGCAAATTCCTCTTAGGTACCAAAAGAATCCATTCTACATACAAAGGTAAATTCATGCATATGAAAGTTTTGTTTTAAAATTATTAAGTACACAATGAATATATTCACTGACAGTCAATTAAGTTGTTAGGTATACTTTTTGGTCAATTTGCATGACAAACAAAACATGTACTATCAATCATTTTGTTAAACTTGTTATTTAAACAAAACTTTTAAACAATTTAGAAACTCTTGGCTTAATGTTAAATACACACATTACTTACCTACACTGGTGTAACCGTTACACTACTTCAGATTTTCCATAACAATGCATGAATTTGTTAACAAAATGTTTTGATATAGAGCCCTTACCCCTGACAATACGTGCAAGTGCTTGGTTTACATCGGCTCGGGTCGGGAACAAGTTTATCCTGATCCTTATCATAACTACACACAGCTCCTGAAATTAGCAGGAAGTCAAAACAACGTATATATAGGTCACACTAATCACATCATAATCAATTTACAGCTTTTCTGACTTCATACACAAAGTCAATGCTGTTATTCCCTTTTGATAGGTTTTTAAAAACCATAAATATAACATGAATATTGATTTTTCAAAGCACTCTGAAAATTAGATTTGCAAGACAGCAATCCAAAGTATATTATAAAAGAATTGTGATAGATTCCATCCGGGGAGAGTACAATGCATCTTGATCGGTACCTTGCTGGGGAAAGGAGTACTTTTTGTCCGACTTTAGTTTTCCGTGAGTTTTCACAGCCAGGTTATAGAGACTGCCTCCCTTCTGGAACCATTCCTCGTGAAGCTGATACTCCATAATTGCCTCACAAGTCAGACACCGATACAGAGTCTTCCTCTGGATGGCTTCTCTGGTGGTTTTCAGAACTTCCTCCATTCGGGCTCCCACCATACCTTAGTAACATTGGAAATATATTGAAAAATTCCCACATTTTGCCATCTCTTGCTGTCTCATGCTTGCATGCGTGTTTATTAATTACAGCTAAATATCTTTCAAGGTCATATTCTAGGGTTTTATAATTAGCAGTCATGATTTAACTGAGTTTCATTGACAATTTCCCTGTCTTTAAAACATTAGGTCTGTAAGGTGTTTTCTTATCTTGTCACATAATGACCTATGTGCTTTGTGATCAGTGATGCGATGACAGAGGGTCGTTGGCTTGCATCATTTGCATGACCAGGCTTCGACAGAAGACTTTGAGACAAATAAATTAAATAAGACAATCAGAGTTAATGTTTTTTTGATACATAACAAGCTATCACTTAGTATATAACTTGCATTCTGCCTGTTTATAAAATATAAAGATCAGTTTTTTCATTTATTAATTATTCATTATAAAATACTTCATGTATTCATAATGTGCAGCCTTCGTTCCCAGTGTTCTTAATTAACTCATCCTCTAGCATTTCCCTCTTAGCATAATTAAAATTATAAAAGATATTTGTTTTCCTTATAATATTTGTAAGGCGCCCATTTTTTTCATTTATATAGGTCATCATTGAACATTTCCCTCTTGTTATAATAGAACTCATCATATCTAAAGTATATTAAATGATTATTGTACATGTATAGCCACAATAACCAACAGTATAACACTCAATGATCTCATAATAGCTGGCTATGAGGAATAATTTATCAGTTCTCTATTACTGGACGATTCCTGCGCTAGACTCATCAGTCTCCTGTGAATCCTGGCCTACTATAACATTACAGAATCCACAAAGACAGCAACAGTGCACTGCATGTGATGTTCATGCAAGTTATCAGTAATTTGATGCTAACCTGATATTACAGTACATATGAATAATAAATGATTATTACTCAGCAGGTCTTTATGTGTTATTCTTGTATGTGTGTTTTTTTTGTGCATGTGTTTTTTGTTATTTATCTTGTTTTGGGGGTATTTTTAGGGGGGGGGGGGGGAGGGGGTATTTTATAAATTGAGGAAAATCCACAGATTTACCTAGGGTTCTGTAAAGATACTGGTGAGTGTCAGCCACAAGCTGGGGGTGAACTCCATACTTGTCTGTGTAAACTTTTTCCATCGCTGATACCAGGGTCCTTATGTATTTATCCTACCATAAAAATCAATTAGTAAAAGCATTATTGTCACCATCAAGTCGATACATTCATTCAATTTGATCAGAGGAACACTTTTTATCACTATAATAGTGCTGATAATTCGCATGAGACACAAAAAGCAATCAGTGTGGAAATGAGCATTGTGAGGTGTACTACTTTTGATTATGAAAAATGCCCAACGTGGTTTTTATCACAAATATTTACATTTTCAACTGTCTTTGTCTGTGATAACATTACCAATCAATTTTAAACCCTAAAACCAAATAACTTCATAAAACATGAGTGACACAAAATGGGCGTGTCTTATAGCATAACCGAACAAGAGGCCCAGGGGCCACATCGCTCACCTGAGCAACAATAGCCTTCACTCTGATCAAATTAGCATTACAGTATCAAAATCAAAATATCTTGAGTACAGTAAATCTTGCTCAAAAAATTTAAAACATCTGCCGATTTTTATCCACATATTTTTATGGTAAATACATAGCCCCTTTTGTTGTTGTACCTGTAAGAAGATTTTTTCTTTATTCCTATATAACCCCCCCCCCCCCCCCACTTTTCTCTAGGGAATCATGGTTTGATCAAACTTTAATCTGCACAACCCATGCTTTCACACACAAGTTACTACTTTTTGGACTGAAAACTTTCCCAGAATATTTTTAAAGATTTTCTCTATATATTCCTATGTAAAAATTCATCCCCCCATTGTGGCCCCGCCCTACCCCCGGGGACCATGATGTAAACAAACTTGAATCTACACTATCTGAGGATGCTTCCACTCAAATTTGAGCTTTTCTGGCTTAATAGTTTTTTAGAAGAAGATTCTTAAAAATTTTCTCTATATATTCCTTTGTAAAAATTCATCCCCCCCATGGTGGCCCCACCCTACCGCTGGGGACAATGATTTAAACAAACTTGAATCTACACTATCTGAGGATGCTTCCACTCCAATTTGAGCTTTTCTGGTCTAATAGTTTTTGAGAAGAAGATTTTTAAAGATTTTTTCTTTATATTTCTATGTAAAAATTCATCCCCCATTGTGGCCCCACCCTACCCCCAGGGACCATGATTTAAATAAACTTGAATCTACACTATCTGAGGATGTTTCCGCTCAAATTGGAGCATTTCTGGCCTAATAGTTTTTGAGAAGAAGATTTTTAAAGATTTTTTTATATATATATTATGTAAAAATTCATCCCCCCATTGTGGCCCCACCCTACCCCCGGGGACCATGATTTGAACAAACTTGAATCTACACTATCTGAGGAGGTTTCCACTAAAATTGGAGCATTTCTGGCCTAATAGTTTTTGAGAAGAAGATTTTTAAAGATTTTCTCCATATATTCCTATGTAAAAATTCATCCCCCCATGGTGGCCCCACCCTACCCCCGGGGACCATGATTTGAACAAACTTGAATCTACACTATCTGAGGATGCTTCCACTCAAATTGGAGCTTTTCTGGCCTAATAGTTTTTGAGAAGAAGATTTTTAAAGATTTTCTCTATATATTCCTTTGTAAAAATTCATCCCCCCATTGTGGCCCCACCCTACTCCTGGGGACTATGATTTGAACAAACTTGAATCTACACTACCTGAGGATGCTTCCATACAAGTTACAGAATTTCTGGCCCAATAGTTTTTGAGAAGAAGATTTTTGAAAAATACCTACAAATTTTCAATAATTCAAAATTATCTCCCCTTTAAAGAGGGTGTGGCCCTTCATTTGAACAAACTTGAATCCCCTTTACCCAATGATGCTTTGTGCCAAGTTTGGTTGAAATCTGCCCAGTGGTTCTGGAGAAGAAGATGAAAATGTGAAAAGTTTACAACGACAACAACGCCAACGACGACAGACAACGGACAAATTTTGATCAGAAAAGCTCACTTGAGCTTTCAGCTCAGGTGAGCTAAAAACGGTATTGGCTGCATCGTGTAGTAATACATACATGTAGCATGTGCTACATAAAAAAAATGTGGTTTTAAAATAATGTTGTTTTAAAGTGTCTACAAATTGGAAATAATATAAATATAAGTAATAAGGAATCAATCTTTGAGTATTATGAGGTGATAATTTCGGTCAAATCTATCATAAAGCCCTTTGTGATCACCTCATTATCACCTCATAACATAATAATAACTCAAAGAATGATTACTTATTCCTTCAATAAACTCTTCATATATTAGATTTTGCAGTGATATATAGGTTCAAGTGCAGGCAATTGCAATTTTCATGTTTAAAATAAATGACATAAAAGGCTTCAACAGTTCTGAACTAAATTTGAGTTTAAAAAAAAACTCTCTGATTGATGGTGACATGTAGCAATAAAAATCTTAATAGATACAACAGAAATTGCAGAGCTAGTCATAAAAGTGGTTGCATATTGCCTTTTAAATCATCCAAAATACCCTTTTTCAAATAGTGCAATGATACATGTACTAAAAAAGATTCAGTTTAAAACCTTGAATATTTGCCA
Source organism: Magallana ariakensis (assembly GCA_020458035.1). Lineage (NCBI taxonomy): Eukaryota > Metazoa > Mollusca > Bivalvia > Ostreida > Ostreidae > Magallana > Magallana ariakensis. Next base: position 45,022,369 of record CM035818.1, on the reverse strand, counting down.
TTGGTTTAATAGACTGCTGGGTAAGATCGAATAGGCATAATGACAGTTGTTAAGTAACAGTACAATATAAGCCATCAATTTCACAGAACACACTAATTTGTCAAAAGCATACAGTCAACTTCTAATGGCATCGCAATTTACAGCCTGAGCAACCAAATGGAATTTGCTGAGATTCTTACGTAATATTGTTGCTGAAAGATCTATACAAAATTTGAATTGATCACTAACTCTCCAAATATAACAGACACATTATAAATACAGGCACATACTAGTATTTGAATCTCTTTCTATGCATCACATTTCTTGACCACATCTGAGTATTTTTAGTGAAATGGGGGCTCAATGTTTCTTAAACATTCGTGTTCCCTTACAACAAACAGTGCTTGGAGTCATAATTAAGCATTAAACCTAGTGACCTTTTGATCTGAAAATCGCCATGTTGAAAGTGGTCATGCAAAGCCAAATTTGATGAGTAGTCTGGAGGAGTCTTAAACAATTAATAGAAAAACTCATTGATACAGTATCATGCTCTTTCTAAAAGGGCAAAATCAGGATACAAGTACTGTAATCATACTATTCATGACAATGGGTATTTTTTATCCAATGTCAAACTTATGAAAATTCATCTTGACAAAGTTTTGTTTAAAGAGAGATAACTTATTATTTTGCTCTGTTTTAAAGAGGCATGGTCACGATTTTGGTCAAAAATTATTTTTCCGATTTTAACATTTACAATGCTTAAGTAATGAATTTTTAATTTGCAACCCAAATTTGAGTGTCATTCGTTGAGTTAGAAGCAAGTTACAGAGCTTACAATTCTTTGCTATGTAAACAATGCTTTTGTTTACATTTTGAATGTTGAAGTAAAATTTCCAGTTTTAGACTTAAAATGAGTGTGTTAAATGTTAGGAACTGTTTATTTACGCTTAAAATGAATAAAAAGATAGACAAATCAGTTTAAAAAAGATTTTTTACTGGTAAATTGAACCTATGTAAAGAAAAACAGGGCACGAGCCTTGTTTACATGACAGAGAATTGTGAGCCCTGTATCATGCTTACCAGTATACTCTCAAATTTCATTTGATCATTAGAAATGCATTCCTAAAGCATTTTAAATAATAAAAACAGAAAAATCATTTGACCAAAATCGTGACCATGCCCCTTTAAAATAATTGCCAGTGGTGTTGGGTAAGCTTGTAGTGCATCCAGTATAGAACATGAGTTAATTATATAAATACATCGACTGAACGTCTGGATTCAGTATTGCCACAAATAGTTTCTCTTTGATATTGTATATTTGCGATATACAAATTCTGTTATGATTTTTTCCTATACAACCACATTGTGTAATGATCATGGTTATATAGGTTCACTTAAAATATATATGTATTGAATGTGGTCATCAAAGTATAAAAAACAAATGTACCGAATATGTAATTAGGTGGGCCCTAATTTCTAAACTAGAAGACATTGACTTTGCAATACATTTGTAATTCATGTATATCTCATCAATTTCAGCATATCAAATGGAAAACAAGGTCACTTAATCATACAATACTACAGTGTTGAAATTAATTCAGCAGGGCTAGGACTTCATGTCCTGAACTCATAAATCTTATTTATTGAATCAGCACCCAGCAAGACTTTTCTCTCTCTTCTCAGAAGGCAGACACATCAATGAAGATTAAGACAGTGCCACATATCTTAGAAGCCAGTATTGTCAGTAAGAAAGGAAAAACAGATGATGACATAAGATCTTTTAATAGGAGAGACAAGACATGCATTTGTCACACTTAGATCAATTCGGAAGGGCAGAAACATCAATTTAATGACCAAAACTAAACTAAACTAAAACCGAAACAAATGTAAAACCAATCCCCCTTCATTGGTCAGATTAATGGAACAAACAGACAAACAGACTGAGAACAAATTCCAAGAGTCTTCATCAAATTCTCAGGATATGATGGCCTGAGAATATATGAAATGCAGAATGATGGGAAATGTTAAAGAAATATTTCCATGTCTCTTACCGACAGACACTTGTTTCCTGCAATCACACAGCAGCCCTTTTCGTTGAAGTCCATGTACTTGTCGATCTGAATGGAGGGCAAGCCCCAGGCCCTCTGGATCATGTAACGGGGCAACAAAGGTTGCTCCTTCCCTGTCAAAATAACAGTAAACCTTACTCGCGCTGCAGATAAATACATGTATGTAGTTCAAAATGACTTAGGTATGGCAAATGTTGATGCATGGTGACAGTAAATGTAAAAATCTACTTGCTTGGGCAATTTATACAGAAAATATTAATGTATGATGCATATATATTGAAAACTGCTGCTTAATTTAAATGTTAGCTCATCATTTTGTCTTTGTGGATTTGATCACTACTCCTAAGTCCTTCTTTTGCTATTTGCAATATGAGAAGCCTGCTTCAAAAAATATTATGAATAACCATGACAATTTTTGTGGAAGGAAAGTAGCTATTTTACAAATACATGTAATGTACATTCTCTTATAGAGAAGCAATTTCCTAGACTGTTTCTGTAATGATAGTTTTTGCAAAATTTATCATCATGACAAGGAACTTGGAAAGTTTCCATAAGTAAATACAAAAATTTCCACATTGATACATGTTTTCACTTTTATTGTGTCTGAACCACCAACAAGAAGGATTGTTGTTTGTCTAAGGCAGCCTGCTTTTACCTTTTATTCCGACCAGTGGTATGTAGTGGTTTCTTCCCATGCTACTCCAGGCAATACACAGTGGTTTGTTTAGAACTCCGTCCCTTCCCTTACATTCATTTGGAGGCAACAGGCCAGGCAAAAACACACCTGAACAAGGAGAATGCAGAAGTCTTAGCACAATTAATGCATGAACTGCATGTGCATCACAAAATGCAAGTGTGTTGTATCAGTATAACTCTGAATGTTAAATTGCATTTTTTTTAAAATTGACAATAACAAAGTTATATTTTGCATATTGGTAAGTGATGATTGGCAGTTAGTTTTGGCAAAATTGTTTTAATGATATAACAATATTTTTAACAATCTGATCGAATCAAACTTAATGAACTTGTAATATAATTCTTAAGCCAGGTTTCATACAATAATAATACTCAATAAACTTGCACCATTGACACACCGGTACATGTACCTACATGTGTGCAGTGTAATATGTCTATAACCATCAAATATAAATATCAGTATTTCAATAAATGTGTTTTTGTACAGCTCTGAAGTATATATACAACTTAAAGTTGTGGAATGAGTGTTATCATTATAATTTTTATTCTATTTCCCTGTTACACACATGTATAATTTTATTTCAGTCATTGAAATGGTTGATGATCAAAATTAAACCAGAGGGCCCATGGGCCTTAACAGTTACCTGTTTAAAACACAGCCTTGTGAAGAATCCCATATTAAAAAACAGCATTTTATTATAATTACAATGCTGCATTTCTTCATAAAGTATGATGAATGTAAAAATACATGGGGCAGAATGTGTGATTCAAGATTTCGTAGAATCTTGACATTAATATAGACATTTCTTTTTATATTTAGATAATTTCCAAAACTATAATAACAAGGTTCATCACAGTTGGATTTTTAGGACTTGCTCATCTGCCATGATTTTTTAAAATAATTATTGACCAAAAAAAATAGTATATATTATATTTTCCCCAACTTTCTACATTTAGATGTGCATCATCCATTTGAATTGATAAAATAATTGGTTTTTTTGTTTGTTTTTTTTTTAATAAAAAGCATTTTTCACAATATGATCAATCATAACAAAGCTTTTCTTTCTCTTGATATACGGGAAAATTGACAGATGACTCAGGAAAGAAGCATCTACTGTAAACATATTTAGAAAGGAGAGTGATACAAAGCTTCAGACTACTGTCCAGTTCCTTTAAACCCTGTATCATGCAAGTTACTGGAACATATAGTGCACATGCAGCCATGGACCCCTATGACAGCAACTGGCAAAGCAATTAACACAGCTTCAATGCAGGTCTAGAAGATAATGAAAGTTTCAGATAATTAAAATGGACAATGTGGCCAAGTAACTTGCCTTCGGAGATCAAGAAAACATAAAGTACAATTAGAATCCTCAAAGCTGTTGAGACTTTGACAAATCAACATAATAAGAGACTCCTACACAAACTGTATATCTATATATTGTGTAAGAAGAGACTGATCATGGAACTTCAAGATTTTCTGGCAAAAGGAACACAGCAAATCACACTAGATGGACAAACAAGCGTATGTCATTTCTGGGGTTGACCAGGGAGGGGACTGTGATGGGGCCATAGCTCATTCTCACCTTTGTCTTTGACCTGCTGATCTTCTTCAATGCTATCAGATTAGCTGATGATTGCCTGCTTCATGGGAAAATCAACTAAAAAGCAATGCCAAACAACTCCAGCAAGACCTAACATAATTAGAGTAATGGGAAAGGGAAAATTGGAAAGGGAATGGCAATGAAACTATGGCAATGGAATTACATCCCCAAAAATGTACAGTCAGTCATTGATCTAAAAACAACAAATACATGTAACTCCTTCATGGATACACTCGAGAGTCAGTCAGCAGTGGAAAGTACCTAAAAGTCACTTAAACAACAAACTAACTGAATGGAACACATCTACAACATCCATTCCAAATCATTCAAGACACTAAGCTTTCTGTGTAACTACGGTATCTCCACAAACATTATAATGGGAATATATTGGAAATTAGACTTTATGAGAGCAACACTTTTCAGAAAGAGGAGACTTTTGACCAGAACAGATTTACTAGTTTTTGACAACTCATGACCAGATCTCTGTATACCACTTGTTTGCAATTTTCTATATGTACTCTACAATAATCTCCATGTTACCCACATTGTGAGGAACACATGGCTCAGTGGTCATAGGTGTTGAGGCCAGTAACCCATAGGTTGCTGGTTCAAACTCCGCTGTGGTCACTTGATGCTGTGTGCTGTGCCCTTAGACTAGGCACTTTATCTACATTGTCTTAGTCTACCCAGCTGAAATTGGGTACCGGCTTACGCTGGGGGTTAACCTGCGATGGACTGGTGTCCCATCCAGGGTGAGTCAATGACTCATCTGCTTAGCACCACGAAAACCAGAAATAACTTAAGGTCACTGGCCTTATGCACCTTCATGGCTTGGAGAAGGATTTAACTAACTAACTGACCCCTTTGTGAATCCTTACAGATCTCTAAGGGTCATGATTTAGACAAAAATGAATCAACCATTTTCAAAAATTACATATAAATATATACTTGATAAAACTGGTCAAGTGCCTCTGGAGGAGAAGATTTTTAGAACACCTCATCCTGTCTTTACTATTTCCCCCACTGTTTCCCCTACTATTTCCTATAATTGGTAGGGGAAATTGCTTTTCATGTAAAGAGACTTGTAAGCTTTCACCTAAAGATGCTTTGTGCCAAGTTGGATTAAATAGCCCAGTGATTTTAGAGATGAGAACTTAAATATGAAAATTACATAAATATTAACACTGGCAGCAAACCAATACCTGACAATGTTGATTACAAAAATACAGGTTAGGCTCAAAGAAAATACGGTATCAAATAAAATGTAAGGCAGTAGTGACTATATACATTATGCTTGCCATCATTTGGAATTTCAGCTTTGTAAAAAGGGACTTTCCGATTTGTTCAAGATTTAAACTCTACATAGCCCATTGCAGCTACTACATCTTGAACTGGATCCATTTTTACATTCTTTAAGTTAAATAAATGAGCAATCTAAAACACTCATAAAGTCAGAAACATTGCTATCTTTCACAGTCAGGTATAAATGAAATGGAAGCTCACTTCCCTTTGCTTATCTCAAGGCAAATAAATTTAGGAAAAGGTATACTATGGTGAAAACAGCTATCAGAAAATTGGCAGACACGAGTTGATCATATAAACAAATGTATCTCTACCGTAAGTTATCGATATACTGTTTAGGCTAAAAAGCCAGTGGTATCAATTTCAAGTTCAGACACTTAATTATGACATCCGCAGATAAAAGCTAGTAAAGCATTCAGAACAAGAGGCCCAGGAGCCACATCACTCACCTGAGCAGCATTGCCAACAAAAGCTTTAGACGGTCTTTAGAGTATCAAATACAAAATATCTAGACAACTTCAATAAGTAGAGTATATATTTCTCAACATATTCTAAAGTTTAACATTGAGCTTTTTTTTTGTTGTTTCAGTGTTTGAGAATGAGATTTTTAAAGATTTTTCTCTATTTTAATGAAAAGTAAAAATTTACCCCAATTGTGGCCCCACCTTACCCCTGGGAATCATGGTTTGAACAAATCTAATTCTACACTACCTGAGGATGCTTCCACACAAGTAACAGCTTTCTGGCCAAATGGTTTAATTTAGAGAAGACTTTTAACAAATTTTCAATAATTCAAAATTATCTCCCCTTTAAAGAGAGTATGGCCCTTCATTTGAACAAATTTGAATCCCCTTCAAACAAACAATGCTTTGTGCCAAGTTTGGTTGAAAATGGCCTAGTGGTTTTGGAGAAAAGGATGAAAATGTGAAAAGTTTACAATAACGACAGACAACAGACGAGTTTTGCTTGAGCCTTCAGCTCAGGTGAGCTAAAAAAGTGTAGGGGATTTGCTGAGGTGATAGCTACAATCAATGCAATCGCAACGTCTCGGGCCTTTCCGGCAGGCTCGGAAAAACACCTCGAATGTATTACATTGGCGTCCATGACAACCCCCTTTTTATAAAACTTGATATAAATACAACACATTTTACTATCTGTCGAGATGTGAGCTAGACTTCATTAAAGTCAATGATATACCCTAAAATATACCACAAAAGCGACACACGCGGCTGTCTAGCCGATACTTATTTTAATGGGAAGCGACTCCATTTTTTATAAAATTCTAACATCCGGTGAAGTTAATACATTCGAGGTGTTTTTCCGAGCCTGCCTGAAAGGCCCGAGAAGTTGCAATTGCAATCAATGAAGTTTTAATTATGAATATCAGGTCTTATCACTAATATTGTCCAGAAAGCTGCATGTGGCACAACAACATAAATAGAAACTGAACCATAAAACATTTGTAATTTTATTTCTGAAAATACAGGAAAATGTGCATATACAGTATTATAATCTAGCCTATAATAATAATAATAATCATATCCTCAAATATATCTTCAGCTAGACATATTTATCATTTTCATATAATTTCATTCCTAAGCCTAGTTCTGGGGATTGCTTGCATTAGTACAATGCAACTGTCACTTCCTATTCAACATCAGACATTTACTGGACAGTACAATGAATCAAATTTAATAAACTAATTCCCATTAATGTTATCATAGATAGTTGCAAGTTTTATACGTCTGTAGATTCTAAATTTAAACGCAAGGAATAAATATCAGCATAAAATTGCGAGAAGCACATTACGCAAATTTGAAAATTTCGCTTTTATTTTTCAAACAGATGAAAAGTAAATAAAACTATGATATAAATTTGGCATTCCTGATTTTATATTCTCATGTTTTGATGCAAATCAGTTGAGTCGAGGAATTTACTACTCACGTAAAATAAGGAATCTACAGTAACCAATTATTACCAGCTTTAGTTGTACCAAATTTGCTTTACCATGTTTCTATAATAATTTCATAAACTATGTCCAAAACCTCATTAGGAGATCTTTTTTCATAGGTATTGGAAATTGAATAGTAGAATTTATGTGGATTTGTACAGGGCTATTATGCAAAAATTCGAATAAAATTATTTGACATCCACATTTAATGAATGCTAAGACTGACCACTGAAGTGTTATTCTTTAGAAAACAATGAAATGCTTGTTTTGGTGATTTATGCCGGTATTGCAGAAAAAATACGTAACCCGTGTGAGCGAGTTATGTAAATTTGTTCTGCAATCATCGCTTCCATCATAGCACACATGAATCATCAAAATAGCATTTTATTGTTTATATTTTACAATTTTCTTTTGATTTTGTATTTAATTAATCATAAAGAAATTCATTGTTAATTAATGTAAAATCATTGTTAATGTACATAAATGATTATTTCTTGCAGTCTGTAATATTTTTATGTTACTTACTGAAGATTTTGATCGATCGACAAACTGGTTATAACTAAATCATGTATATTTCAACCCTGTCAGTATCTATTCTTTAGCGCTATGAAACACGATCAGTTCGCTTAAGAAATAGAGGAGACTCTGTAATGTAAATATATAATTTTAGCATACACACCAAGCCGTACAGATAAATTAAATACTGTGCGTTAGATGATAATTTGTCTGCACCGCTTGGTGTGTTACAGGACCGACGCCATCCAAAAACAAGAGGCCAAATGGCCTTAACGGTCACCTGAGTAGCATAACCCATACACAAACTTGTCAAGGAGTCTCATATATGCATTTAGTTAAGTTTTATTCTGGAATAGAAAAATTTTTAATTTGTAATGACGACCACCTCCCTGCCTGAAATCTTTCAAAAACGACTATTAAACCTATAATTTTAGCAAAAAATTAAAAGATCATAAAAGAATGCATGACCTGATATTGAAAAGGTGCAAGACTCTGATAGAAAATAATTTAATAATAATAACAAGGTGGCTATTATTCATGTTTTATCTAAAACAACCTCCCATCCCCCCGGGGCAGACAGAAACTCTCCCTATGGGCATTTAAACAAACGAAAAAAAACCCAGCTTTATCGATAAAAGCCATCATGAGTTACTCACTTCTCCTGTTCCAGTTTTTGAATATTCAACATTCGTTGAGAATCACCATCTGGCATATATACCAAAATCATTTTACCTTTATATATCAGTGATTTTAGTTAGCCAATTATTACTTTACTATTAACAAGTCTATTTGTTTATTTTGAAAGTTCAAAAACTGTTTTCGTTTCAAATGATAAAAAGCCTTGCATAACTCTTTTGATCATACAACTTCTTTATAATTACATTATATTCAACGATTAATTACCCGGTACTACATATGAACAAGCAAAGGAGATAACTCCATTAGGAAGAAGCAAGGGAAAACAAGATGTAATTATAATCGGGGCGATTATAAAGTCTCCCAAACGAACGAGGCTATCATATAGAGTAGGGATGACCCACAAAGTTTAATGTGGTTCCCAGGGGTCATTAACTATATATCAGGTGAACTAACATAAACAAGGAACAAGAATATATATGGTTTAGGGGTGGGGATATTAACCGTTTTCAAGATATTCAGGCACTACCTGTTTGAGAGGGGTCAGGACCACCCCAAGGGCCCATGACCTACATACCATATGATGCCCCTTGACACAAGGAACAAGAATATATATAGTTTAGGGGTGGGGATCTCAACCGTTTTCAAGTTATTTGTGCACTTCCTGTTTGAGGGGGTTCAGGACCATCCCCGGGGCCCATGACCTACATACCATATGATGCCCCTTGACACAAGGAACAAGAATATATATGGTTTAGGGGTGGGGATATTAACCGTTTTCAAGATATTCGGGCACTACCTGTTTGAGGGGGGTCAGGACCATCCCTGGGGCCCATGACCTACATACCATTTGAAGCCCCTTGACACAAGGAACAAGAATATATATGGTTTAGGGGTGGGGATCTCAACCGTTTTCAAGATATTCGGGCACTACCTGTTTGAGGGGGTCAGGACCACCCCAAGTTCCATGACCTACATACCATATGATGCCCCTTGACACAAGGAACAAGAATATATATGGTTTAGGGGTGGGGATATCAACCGTTTTCAAGTTATTTGTGCACTTCCTGTTTGAGGGGGGTCAGGACCATCCCTGGGGCCCATGACCTACATACCATATGATGCCCCTTGACACAAGGAACAAGAATATATATGGTTTAGGGGTGGGGTTCTCAACCGTTTTCAAGATATTTGGGCTCTTCCTGTTTGAGGGGGGTCAGGAACCACCCCTGAGGCCCATGACCTACATACCATTTGATGGCCCTTAACACAAGGAACAAGAATATATATGGTTTAGGGGTGGGGATTTTAACCGTTTTCAAGATATTTGGGCTCTTCCTGTGCCATATTGGCCCCACCCTAGTGCCTAAACACCTGTCCCAGCGATCATAAATTTCACAATTTAGGTAGAAGACTTCATGTACATCATATCCAGGCCTTTAGTTTTTCACAAATATATATGGGAGTAGAGAAGAAGATTTTCTCAGATTTAATACATTTTTACTTTATGGCCATTTTGGCCCCACCCTAGAGCCTGAACCCCTGACCCAGGGACCATAAATTTCACAATTTTGGTAGAGGGCTTCATGGACATCATATCCATGCATTTAGTTTTAAACAAATATCTATGGGAGTAGAGAAGAAGATTTTCTCAGATTTAATACATTTTTCCTAAATGGCCATATTGGCCCCACCCTAGAGCCTGAACCCCTGACCCAGAGACCATAAATTTCACAATTTTGGTAGAGGGCTTCATGGACATCATATCCATGCATTTAGTTTTTAACAAATATATATGGGAGTAGAGAAGAAGATTTTCTAAGATTTAATACATTTTTACTATATGACCATATTGGCCCCACCCTAGAGCCTGAACCCCTGACCCAGGAGCCATGAATTTCACAATTTTGGTAGAGGGCTTCATGGACATCATATCCATGCATTTAGTTTTAAACAAATATCTATGGGAGTAGAGAAGAAGATTTTCTAAGATTTAATACATTTTTACTATATGGCCATATTGTCCCCACCCTAGAGCCTGAACCCCTGACCCAGGGGCCATGAATTTCACAATTTTGGTAGAGGGCTTCATGGACATCATAACCATGTATTTAGGTTTTAGCAAATATCTATGGGAGTAGAGAAGAAGATTTTCTAAGATTTAATACATTTTTACTATATGGCCATATTGGCCCCACCCTAGAGCCTGAACCCCTGACCCAGGGGCCATGAATTTCACAATTTTGGTAGAGGGCTTCATGGACATCATAACCATGCAATCAGTTTTTTCCTCACATGTGTGGGAGTAGAGAAGAAGATTTTTGAAAATTTGGCTGTTTTTTGCATATTTGGCCCCACCTGTGGCACCCTGGTGGTGGTAGAGCCACCAATTTCACAATTTACATTCCTCTTACCATAAAGATGCTTCACACCAAAAATGGGAACAATTGGCTTTGTAGTTTTTAAGAAGAAGTTAAAAATGTAAATTGTTAACGCACGACGCACGACGACGGACGAAAACAGATAGCAATAGGTCACCTGAGTTTACTCAGGTGACCTAATAAGCATTCAATTCTTATATTTATATTTATATTTATATTTATACTGAAGTCTATTTGTATGAAATATATGTGTCTTGTCAATGTAAAGCCATTATATATGCTCTCAGTCTGGGAAATGAAACATACATGGAACAGCCATATTAACATGTTATTTAGTTCGCTTCCGCGACTAAAAATATAGTGCAAGGAACTTTGTAGAGAAAAATCTTGTTTATTAAGGAGTAGATATAATTTAATGATTATTTTCTAAAAAGTACATGTACATATCAAATTTGTTATGTTAGATTGAAAGTTTCATTTAATCTTACAAAAATAGATATACTCAAAACAGGTGAAGACGTTTATATTTGTGCTCATGGCGCATGAATTAGTAAAGTGTATTCATAATGTAATGAATACCTTTATAATGATATGGGTACTTTTAACACTACTTTGATTGTAAATGATCGAAATAGTATGTGCACCTTAATTTCTTAAGTGTTGTGTTCATCATGCATTTTAAAAGTAATATGATTTTGAATACCGGTAGCTTATTATTTTCATGTTGAAAGACTAAAGTAAGAAAAATCAATGTACACAGTTGGATCTCTGTATGTTTATTCAATTATTGCATAACTTTTCATTTTACGGCAGTCACTATAGATCTGATGGATTTTTTGTTGCAGACCACAGTTAAATATGTTCAGTGCATAAAAAATAAGGCCTAAAAAAAATGGTTTGTTTCCACCTTCCCGACCAACTCTAGCTTTTACTGCCGACTCAAAACTTATTTTTAAGGATTTTTGATGGAAAATCATTTATTTCCGTTTTTATCCTATTTGAAAAAAAATTCATTCAAAATTTTGGTCACATCAAATCAGTGTAACTGAAACAATTTGTTTCGAAATGGCTGTATGTTTCCATGTGTTGTAGTCTTGTAGATATTAATAATGCTCTCATCGCTGGCAGGGGAAGTATCTGATATATAGAGTTGGGTATTGCCAGTGAAAATCATATTGCGATATATTCCAATATCCTACTCTGAATATTGCGATATATTGCAATATATTAAAAATACATAAACCTTGATATTTTTATAAATAAACTAATAAATGTGATCAAAATCTAGGGTTTTCAGTTACTTTGTAACATTGTAATTAGGTTCTAATGTGTGTTGTAATATATAGCACATCAAGTTCATATTTAACAAGGGCACCACTAAGCGGAGCATCCCCTAGCGACATGAATCATTGTGTGGGAGATGCATTATTTAGGAATAAACAGTATATGCAATTGAGGAGACCAAAATGTTTTGTGGTACGACAGGGCATACATTAAGCATATATGCTAATAACTTAGATCTGAGTAAAAATGAAATATGACACAAGTATTCATCTCCTTAAAACTGGACTAGTTCCATTCTAAGTACCGGTAATATGGGAAAAATTGACCAAAATTTGATGAATTGCTGAAGTAGACCAGAGACATAAATAAAATTATTTATGTCTCTGAGTAGGCATACACATACACATGCACAGCAGTGTTACAACGCACTTTGAAAAATTACGCACTTTGAAAAAATTTTTCAAAGTGTGTTAAATTTGGGACCATCTTAACGCACTTTGAAAAAATAATTTTTTTTTCAAAGTGCGAAAATATCCTTTCTGGCTCAAGGAATGGATATTTGCCGTTTACCTACTCTGAATATAATGTGACTCATGACTTAGTGTTTAAGTTTAGACATGTGATTCTTTTTAAAGCAGTAATTCTAAATCAAATTAATTCCCTTTAATTTCAACAAAGACATAAATGTCAATAAGGTATCTCTTTCTTCGTTAATTTTTTTGTGCATAAAGAATACATTTAATAAGAAATAAACAGCAATTTAAAAAGTTCACCGGGATATGAAGTTGGTTGGTCACGTGATCAAATCCTGTGAAGCCCGAAGGGCTTCTCAGTAGATTTGATCACGTACATATCCCTGTGAACTTTTTAACATTGCTGTTTATTACTTATATTTACGTTTGAGAAAGAGAAATCGTATAACTGTTAAAGGATGACTGCACTTAGCGCCGGGTTTTGGGCCCTTTTCGGTCGCTTCTGTTGCATTTATTTCTTAACCTAATATCACTTTTGTTAATTTTTTAAAGAGTCTAGTCTATTTCCAACATGAATTAAGATTTTAGACTGTGATACAATAAGCTCATTCTATGTTTTTCTCCTTACAACTTTCGAAAAAAGGAGAATTTTTGCTTGTCTGCCCTTGACCAAACATTAGATCGATATTAATATGCATGAGAGGTGGAGCTGAGATTATCAGAATGATACTAAAATTAGACTAGCATGAATAACAATGCTATGTATAAAAGTTTTTATTATACTTTTATGTTAAATACTGCAATCTGATTGGTTTAGACGCAGTTGACAATCCGTTCTCTCTCCCTCGCACGCTTAGCAACGGGCCGATAGAACGAATTGTTACATGCGCGTTAATTATGCGCGTACGGTTCGCCGTAGAATTCACGTCTTTTCTATATAAAAGCAGTAAAATTTGCTATAAAAATTAAGACATTCAGTATAATAAAATAAATAGTGCCTGTTTGGGAGGGTACCAGTTGAAATTGACACCCCTCGAAAACCATTGTCAACCTCCGCTTCGCGTCGGTTGACAATGGTTTTCTCGGGGTGTCAATTTCAACTGGTACCCTCCCAAACAGGCACTATTTATATAATGTGATCACTCTTTCATCATAACCTTATCTATTCTATATGGTACAAGTATATTATTTACTATGGTTTCAACAATTTCACCACGCCCAGGAAAGTACAGAAGTCTTTAAATCAATGCTTGACAACTTAACGTGTTGGAAAACATTGTCCTAGTTAGCACATAACACCTTACACTACCTTACACGCCACGTGATAGAATTTTGTATTCACAAAGTTACCTGAGGTGAGAAATCACGTGGTGAATTATAATATTCAACATGCATCAACCCTTGGTTACAACAGGGAAAGCGAAAGTAAGAAGAAGCACTTTTTTCTCATTTTAACCATGAGCGCATGTTTGTCTATTAATCTCCTATTGACATAACTTTGATAATGCAAATATACAACTACTGTTAAACGGAGAACAATAGACAAACATGCGCTGACTATGTACGAAGTCAGTATAAAACTGGGCATCCTCATTATCGTATGGAGATTCAAGAAATCGGGATGACCCCCGCCTATGAAAACAAATTCGTACTTGGTAACAACATACTTTTATTTAACGCAATTACGTAAAGTTGCAGTTTAGATGTGGACCATTTCTGCAATTGAAAGAAAAATTCTTCTTTTAATAGTTTATTTTCTCGCAAATATCGCATGTCCTTAAGTGCAGTCATCCTTTACCGAGATTTTATGTTTACAATAATCCAAGCAACAAGCGATAAGCGCGTGCTATGATCATTGTGACGTCATGAAAAAGTTCATGCAGAATTGAACATTTTCGCTATTCTATTGTTTCATATAAGGAAAAATATTTGCAAATGTAAATATTTTTTAATAAACAAATAGCCCTCGCTCATATTACATATTACATATATTATAGATCCATATTTCAAAATATTTCAAAATCTCTGTCTACGCGATTCTTTGTACGAGTTCATATTTTTCTTTTCGAATTGAAGGACTATTTCAACAGAAGTAGCCGTCAAATTACTTAGTGTTAAATTTAAAATTATATTATTTATAACGCAATTGGCTAAAATGTACATTCAGTATAAAGAATGTTAAAATAGGATTTCAAAAATGAATAAATTCTTTTAATGAGCCATTTTATAATTTTGTTTTCATAATTTGATGCTAAAAGATCTTCTTAACTCCATATAGGAACCGAAATTTAAATAATGACTGAATTAAATTCAAAAGCCAGTGACGTTATACTTAGACATCATGAACTGAGTTAGAACAACGTTTTTAACGTTTTTTAATAATAATACTAGTTTGTTTAAGAAAAAAATGAATATAAAATTCATTGTTCATTCTTTTATGTGGTGTTAAATTGATTTGAACAATCATCGCTTTATAACCCGCGAAGCTGGGAAGGGCAAGAAATAGGAATGTCATGTACAAATTTTGATTCCCAATATTCTAAATTTTTATAAAAGACAGTAGGATTAATGTTCTATGTAGGAAGCTCATCCAGTATGGATCAGCGCATGAGAAACGTCCTTGTCAATACGATCTGACGCTATTATATCCCTTGCTGAAAGAATGGATTGCCGTATCGCTTCATCGAAAACGAAATATCAATTAATATTTCATATATAAACACAACTATATATCTTAATGGTTATAAAAAAATTAAGAATTTATTTTTTCAAAGTGCGTTAAGTGTCATGATGTGAAAAAATGTTGGTCTACAATCATAACGCACTTTGAAAAAATATTTCAAAGTGCGTTGATTTGGACCAAAATATAACGCACTTTGAAAAATGTTTTCAAAGTGCGTTAATTTTTCCCCAAATTTAACGCACTTTGAAAAAAATTTTCAAAGTGCGTAATTTTTTCAAAGTGCATTGCCACACAGCAGCGATGCTATATTCCCTTCGCAACAAATTGCGCGAGGGGATAATGACATAACAACTATTTACTTATTAATTTTACTCAAAAAACTGTAGAAATAAATAAACTTAGAAATATTTCCATGAGAATTTGCTCACAAATCAAATAGTTGTTTCGTAATCGTCAGCCATTTTGAATTAAAAATGTTAATACTATTCAAATCGGAACGGTAAATTGCCCTTTCCCGAGAAAATACAACTTTGACTCAAACGAAAAACCCCAAGAAAATCAGGTAACGCTTAATATTTAAGTCATTCTAATTATCCTAATGTTTTCTATATTTTACGTCCATAAATAAATAAAACTAATAACTGGATCCTCTCCCGTATTCACACACGCCTACCATACACAAGCGTAGTTACTATTGTTACATTTACATCCGGTGCCTTGTCCATGTCAGGGCGAGTTTCAAACACTTTATTCAGTTTATATCAGCTGTTTCTTTAATTTTATTATTTTTTATTATATATTCATATATATCGTAAAATACCGGTATTTGATTTTAATATCGCGATATATTGTTCAGCAAGGATTAAACCGCAATATACTGATATACCGGTAATATTGCACACCCCTACTGATGTATATATAATATCACTAGATGATACCCCGCGCAAGCGCGGGGATTAACAATAATTCACATATTATATTATATTCACATATTATATTATAATACAATGCTTAATATGTTGAACCATGTTTTTTTGTTCATGTTTCTATGTATTGTGTCCGAAATTTTTCTTAATTGCTTTTCTTAAAATATTCTATAAAATTGAAATAAAAAAGCAACTGCGTGGCTGAAAATTTAGAGGAGAGGACAGGGATGAAAATCTAAGCTGAAATGGGGAATATACACATGAACATGTACATGGCCTTAATTCTTTTTGTTGCAGCTGACTGGAAAAAAATAGACTATTATCTTATTTCAAACCAGAGTGTGGGTGTACAGAGCGTGGTATCTCTTTTTAGAACTATGTTCTTTATGTCAAATTTCACTTATTATTGCCCAAAATAAGAAATTTAGATAAAACACTGTCAACAAATTAATTTATAAGGTTTACTACCAATCTGTCGTGGTATAAAAAACGTATGTATACGCACTTTTCGCCATAGTGTTAATTAGTCAACCCCATTTTTTGGCATCCCGTTCTGTAAAGTTCTTTCCATCAAAAATAAAATCGCGTCTATTGGCCCATTTTATTTATTAACTTTTTTGTATTAACCAGATGTCCGATCTGCCCACAAAGCATGGTGACTCATCCTACATTCTCAAACATGACGTTAATTAGCCAAACCGCGTTCTTGGTTACCCCGTTCTGGAAAGTTCTATTCATCAAAACAAAAATCGCACATTCAAGAAACGAATTGGCTCATTTTATTTATTCAACATGTGTCAAATCTCAATTCTTATGTATACCCGAAATAGGTTCCCAGGATATATATTCACTCTTTACATAATCATTCAATTTTATTTAATTGTAAGTATATTTTTTTATGCAAACTCCCACTGACTTGGATCCGCCAAAGCGTGTCCACCACCTTACTCACATATTTGCTATTTCGGGCTGGTTTATCGAAAATGAAAGTAGGTTTTTAATTTATCTTACAATAATTACTTATCAGGTAAAATTCAATTATAGCTTACGGACATCAACCCACACATGTTGAAATGCCAAAGGTGTGAGCAGTTACTCGGGTCCAGGCATTTCGAAGTTTATTGGCAAAATGCCTTAATTTATAAGTATAGATTTTTGTGTTTTCTTTAGACCAGCTTAATAGTCAGGAAAGATATTAAAAGTATTTCTCATTTTATACCATTCAGCAGTGTCAGTATCTAACCGGGATGTATGGATTCGATACTGCTCAATACATACTGCAATTAAGGAAAAAAAATATTTGAAAAAAATAAAAAAAAATTCAACCAACCGACCCTACTTTTTTCAGCATGAAAGCAGAAACAAACTATTATTTTTGTTAGGCCTAATGTCTACAGTTTAGATATCTATATGCATGTACATCTATTAGTATATAAAAATCTACTGGTTTTTTAATGCCTTTTCATTTCAATGTGTCGTTTTCCCTAGGAGACAAGCGGTTTAACTTTATTATATACATGTATCAATTTCAAAAGTAACTGCCTCATAATAACATAGAAGAAAATTTGTCTACAGGTGTATACTTTTGTTCAAAACTTTAAAACTGTGACCCCTTTATGACACTTATTCGTCAAACAACATATGGTCTACCAACCCATTGACCACCTGACCAATTAAAAACAATATGCCTGCTTCCTTGAAGGGAGCATTAAAAAAGAACAATTTTGAATTTTTTCATGGTCAATCATGGTCAATTGTGCTCCCTTTTTATAAATCACTTGTATGCTATCATGCAAATTAATTCTAAAATGAAATGATAGAAAATATACTGTAGATTCCTTATTTTACGCTAATACTTACTACTAATTAAATTCCGCGATTCAACCATACCTCATCAAATCGTGAAAGCTGAATTTTTATCATAATTTCATTTAGTTTACACCTATCCGAAAAATAAAAGCAATATTTTAAGATCCACAAGTTTTTCTTCTCACGATTTTAAGCAGATATTAATTCCTCAGGTTTAATTAGGAATCTACAGTATGTTTCATTAAAGCATTACCTGAGTAATCGCCTGAACTTTGAATTCCACTGATAGAATCCAGTAAAATGATTGGCCTTCTCAATACATTAGCCAGTCCAAATACGTGAATGTTTCGTAAACCAAGCGGTTCTCCATCTTGTGGCACAAAATCTGGATCACATTCATTGATGATGGCTTCCCATTCGTCCACGTCAATAAAATCACGAAAAAGATCTTTATATGTCGTTAGCTTTGAATGAAAATGATGCATTAGGTTTACTCTCAGAGCATGCCAAAACAGTTCCCGTCCAACCAGAGCTCTTGATACAGCATGCACAAGGCAATGACCATCTCCATCAGCATGAATGGGGACCAGTCTAGTTTCATTATCATTGGCTTCTCTAATGACATTGAGAGTGTCGGCCAGGTAGTGAGCACTGCCTGTTCGGTCCTTCCCGTATCCAATTATATCCAGATTCTCTTCCTCAATAAGGAAAGCCCTATCACCCAAGATCTTTCCACAGTCCAAGACAGCTGGCTGTCCAAGCTCTGACAGCAATTTGGCTGAACCGGTGTTCTTATCCATGCCATATTTTGTCAAAATTGGTGAAACAATTTTACACACATAATTTGAGAGGCCCAGTACTTTCACATTGTCTGCACCTTTCTTAGGTTTCACATTTCCAAGAAGAATGTTTTTCAGAATGTTGTGAAGAGCCACTTTTGGGTTGGTTACCTCTGCAACATTTTTTATGGCTGATTTTTCATGTCTTTGTCCACAATTGGTGCACTCGATACTTTTGTCGTAAGATGGAAAATAAAGCTTTGCTTTGCATTGTTCATCAGGGCATGTTCCATATAAAACTTTATAGGAATCAGGGCTACTACTTGATGATTTCCTCATTCTGTTTCCTTTTTTCTGACAATCCTGTCAAACTGTAATAATAAAAGTAAAAAATTAATTTCATACTTAACAAAACTAAAAATATATAATATGTTAATTTGGATATATGCTATGTTTTTTATATTGTGCCTTAGTTGTTTCTGCCCATAAATTTAGTTAGCATGTTCCTGCTACGCTTCCAAGTAAATCATAAATCTATTACATGTAGTAATATTTTTGTCAGTATTAAAGAAAAAAATATTCATATTTATATCCTTAGAGTCAAGCTCTTGTAACTTTTCGACAAATATTCTGTACCTCCCTATCCTTATTTAAGATGAGGGTATAGTGCCACTATAATCTAATAATAGATGATGTTGGAGGATATTACTTACTTATGTTATCACTGCAATGTATCTTATGACTACCTTATTTGAATTAGTATACTCATTCTTGTCCATTTTTCTGGGTTATTTAAAAAAATAAAGTGACATTTCAATAAAGAAATCTTTCAAATTGGACATTTTTCCTTATATTTATATATAGATTTTCAATTGTTCTTCACTGATAGGTGTGCGTCTCTCTTTTTAAAATTTGTCATAAAGAAATAGAAACAAGAATCTGAAATGCAGTTATAGTCATAAATTGCTAGATTAAGGATTTCGATCACTTGTACAAGAAATAAACCCATGATTTTTAAAACCGTACAATGCAACATCACACTATTAAAGATTAATTTTAACTTTTACCAAAAAAACACAATAACTTTAAAATCCAAAAACTTGAATGTTTTGTTACATTTACTTAATATTGACTGTTATGAACTGTTGATGACAGCTGGAGAGGGTAATAATGGTAAAGAAGTACCAGACTGGTGATGATTGGTTGTCAGATCAAATCATAGAGTCAGGAAATATTTTCTAAAGGCTATATTATTCATTCCGTACTCTTAATTTCATTAATTTATTATTATTATAATATTTTATTTCTTAATACACTGTTTAAGACCATGTCCATCAACAATAAAATTCTCTGGAGTAATGTAGCACTGTCTGATGAAATAAGGGCAGTGGAAGACTGTCAAAAGAGACCAACTCTTTAATACTCCTGACTCTTGATACAATACGTAATTATTTCAAATACCATTAAGTTGATTGCAAGAAAAAAAATTAATCAATTGAAGCCTTTCGTTTAACGTATTTAGATGACCGAGAATCCATTTTTATTTTTTTTTTATTTTGGTCCCTAGGTCTACATAACTTAGGACGTATATAATACGCACAACTTGCGCTCTTTACTTACATTGGATACACTGTGTTTCTTTATATTGCGTCTTAAGGTAAAATTCAGTACCCGGACCTGTCATCAAGTTGAATTTTAATGCAAGGCCTAATGATAATCAGGAATATTACATCTCTATGAAATTGTTGTTTCGCTTTCATTTTCATCAACAACGGATGTTGTATCGAGATAATTCGGACAAAAAATATTCGGACATTTTTAAAATTATGATATGAAGAAAACTAGAAAAGTATACAATCAGCTATTTATTTCTTTGGTTTTTTTCTAAAATAATATATCATTTTATGTTATCAAATCGAAAACAAACGATATCTTAAGTATGGCGGCATACCATTTGTCGAACGAGTTACTTTAATTCGCCAGGAGATCGATAGTGTCACTTCTAGTTTGATTGGTGGATATCTCCAGTATAAATAAATCATCTGCATATTGGTCTGTGACTCCCTAAACTTCTGCGGATATCTCAAAAGTGGACATCGATATATATTCATGGACGTTTTATTAAATTAGGAACTAACGATATGGCGACCGAAGAAAAAAAGAAACCTGTGAAAGGAATTTTGAAGTCTTCTTCCAGTTTTGACCATGAGAAGCACAAGGAGTATGCACACTTTTTTGTTTCCTTTTAACACTGTAAAGGAATGTGTAATTGTTCTATATGATTTTTTTAATAAGGTACTGAGAAGTAAATACTAAGGAAATTCAATACTTAATAATGCGGTGTTGTCTCATAAAATGCTGGTAGTTTAGTTAAGCTTGATTATGCGTTGTTGTTATAGAAGGTGTGGAATTTTGTATCTAAACTGATGCCTGGTACTATCGTGAAGTTCCAGCACAGTTACTTGTGTTTGTTCAAGTCAATATCTTTTACCTAATTGTTACATATATATGTATATGTAATTGAAAGATTATTTGACAACAATTCGCAGTTTAAATAAATTGCTTAACTTCGTGTAACCAAACAATTATTCAAGTAGTGTCTATAGATCTTGATTGCTTGCAACTTTATTTTCATAAATTGTCAGTATCATCTGCTTAAACTGGGCTATTTTGAACCAAGGTTTTGGTTGTTCTTTTGTGTATATTTAACATGGAGGCTATTTATAATTTATTATTTTAAAAGGTTGTGTACATAGGGTATATGTGATAGTGGGAGGTTTGTCACACCAATCAGCTTTTAAGGTTAGTTATCTTAAATCACTTTAGAAGAAGACTGATTTAGGGTTCCTGAGTAGAGTATGGTAGTAATTTAATACTGTACAATGTTAAATCTGCTAATCTGATTTCTCTGATCATATCCAAGATCACTAGATTTATATTAAAGACGATCAATATATTTTGTGAATCAGCTAGATTCTAGAATATCAACAATAATAATTATAATGGTCATTGAGAGGTTTTGTGTTTGCAACAGGGTTGGTTTATGTCCTCAGTTATATATGCTTTACCAGTTAGTACAGGAATTTATAGTTTATAAAATGTATGATTTCCTGTTTTGCTACATGTATAATTATAAAGTGATTCCATTTTTTAACTATGGAGTAACAAGTTATTAAGATGAGAAATATGACCTAGATCTGAGACTGACTAATCTATCTTACCTGTTACTGTTATGCTTAAATCATAAACAATATGTGATTAGAAATGAGATAAAGAAAAGCGGTATTCTTTAAATCATTCACCCCAATCAACTGAATCAAGTTAAAATTTTCAATTAAGATAAATGATAAAGCTTTTGAAAAATAATACCTAGAAGTACCGGTATATGATTATTACACCTGTTTGTTGGGTTAATATTAAAGTATACAGAATTGACAATTTCACAATATGATAATAATGCCATAAATTGGCATCATTTTTGTTTTCCTAACTTGTTTTCATATGTTTTCATAACTACATTAACTTTATTTATCACTATTTATGAATTGGTTTTAAAAATCTCTTTTAAAAATGGTTTCCATTAAATTCTTCTAGAAGTAAATTACCGTACAACTTTGGTAAATCTTTTTCTTGTTCATCAAACTGACACTTCTGGGATGGTTTTTCCCTTGCTTGACAAACTGAATTGCCATGAGAAAGATTTATTGACTTGTATAATTGACAGAGTTTGTTCAGCAAGTTCTAGCTGCTTGAACCGAGAGCTGGAACTAGCCATTTAGCCTAGAACTAAAGGTCATCATATCATATCTAGCCATATTGACTATAATTGTACCAGAAGAGCCAGCCAAGGCTCTGTAAGCTATGCACACTCAGAAAACCATACAATATTGTGTTGAAAAAAAGCTGTTTTGTGAACTATTGTGTACAACTGAATGTAATTGTGAGTATTTATTCCCATGAGCCATATTGTCTGACACAATTGGGAGACTGTATCGAGGTGTAGCTTTTTGATCAATAAAGATTTCCACAAGAAAAGAAAAGCCATCGCAAAATGGGTACCATAATGAATGAAGTACAAAGATGATTGAAATTCACCAGACTTAAATGTCAATTGTAATTCAGACTCTAAATACAAACTAAAACAGAGGCACAAATTATCTAACAGTGGATCAAATTTGGTTTATTTAGATTTATTTTACTCTGAATTTTTTGTACATGCATTTGCAAATGATTTTTCAATATTTCTCAATATAGTATTGGTAATACATTGTACTTTAGCATGAGGAAGCATATGCATGTTACTAGTATATATTTTTTAACAACAACATCCTATTCATGATCCTTATAGTGTGGGTGTTTTTATGATAAGCTTAGCATACCAATAGATGTGTTTTTATTCTTTTTTTCTGGATATAACTTGGCACACCAATAGGAATATTCATTTAATGGTTTTGAAATTCTTTTCTGAAGAATGCAAGTTTACTGGTAGTAGCAACTCATTACCTCACTGTCATTCTCAACACTCAAGTGAAGGCTGTTAATTCCCTCGTGTGCTCCCTGATTATTAGAGAGGATATAGAGTTTTGGTTCTGCTTGTTAATCATCTCTAAAATGACAGTTGTTGCTTTGTAACTTCTCAGGTCTCCATCAAACATATATTCATTCATGAAAAAAGTTTTGACATTCAAATACAATGTATTGAATACAATAGTAGTACTGTTACATACTTTGATAATTTGATGATTTGGATAAGTAACAGTTTTTAGTGTACACAAAAGTGTGGAGATTGGAAGGACTGGTTTTGTAAGCCATATATAGAAAGCAATGTCCATCCAAGAAGTACATGAATTTTTGTGATTCTTTGTCAAAAAGCTTCTCTTTGCAATACATCTTAAAAAATTCATACCCTATTGTTTTCTACATACTGGTATTTAGGATTATGATAAGAATAAGGTTTTTTTTTTTTTACTAGATATCAGTTGCCTGTCAATATGTTCAGTCATCAGTCAATCTTAAATGCAAAAGTTTTTATCCAACTTTGTTTACAATGAATAAATATACTGCATAAACTAGCTGGTACTTGTTCTTTATACTGATTCTGTACAGCAGTCCTTTTAGATGAAAGTCAGTATAATTATCTCCCTTGAACTGTATCTTATCAATTGCTAAAGTCCTATATGTATATATACTGGTTCACCAGTTGAATTTTAACTGATAGGCATATTCATATAGTTTGTCATTTCAAATAACATAGAGCATGACAATTCAACATAAACTTGTAATTTTTCATCATTGTTTTAAAGGCAGAAGGATAAACATGATAAAGAAATGAAGTGGGATGAGATGAATATTTTAGCAACTCATCATCCACCTGACAAGGACTATGGTCACATGAAAATTGACGAGCCCCCTACACCCTACAGCAAATCCTCAGACGTGGAAGATGATGATGATGAAGAGGAAGATGGGGATAAAAGTGCTGGGGGGTCAGGGATGGGGGATATCTTACCAGAGGACATTGCCAACAGGTAAGTTACAACTTACATGTTTACCGGTACTTGCCAATTGTGATAAGTTCATTTATATTTCCATTGTAGTATTCATTTACCTGTATTATAATACATGTACATGTAGTAATTTAAGCTACATGTAATTAAGGAAAGGAATTGTTCATTCTTGTTTCAATGGTATTTTTCATGTTTATGTACTCTGGTATTGTAATACATGTAGTAAGTCAGGCGACAGGTACAGTAATTCAGAAAGAGAAATAAAGATGTTGTTAGTCTGTCTTTACATTTTAAGTTTTTGTCAAAGCCAACAGCTTGATAGTTGAAGCCAACAGGTGCTTGAATCTTAATGTACTTTTCAGAAGTAAAGGAACACATGTAATATGATTTTCTAAATGTTTGTAAATGTGTAAAGTCTTTATAATTGCCACATATGACAATAATGCGGCAATGAAACATTAATGTACAATACAGTAATAATGACTAGACTTGATATTTGTAATTAACCTTGATAAGGATGTTGACAGCCATTGTTATAATGGCAAAAGTATATTGGCTGGAGTTGACCTGGTCAGTCCTGGGCATTGCCAAGTGATCAATAGTGCTATATAAGTGACAGTCTACCATAAGGCAATGTGAAGTCAGTTCATGTTTGATATTGTGCTTTCAATTCTACGTGATGATGAATTTTAATGATATTAAAGTTTAAGGGAAATGTTCAATTTTAGTTGTTGTTGCAACTGGCATTTTAAACAATAAAATGTTTCTTTGGTAGTAATTCCTATGGGATATGAAGGAAGCTGTGTTTGCTTGCTGACCCATATGTAATTTTTCCCCATTTGCAAGTACATGGACTAGTTCTATAGCATATTGGTTTTCCTAAGAAATGAAGGGGGAAATACTCCGTGAATGTATCAGTAGATAGTCAGTTACTTGTATCAGTTCCATTAGCCACTGAACCAGGTGTAGAATCAGTAGATAGTCAGTTACTTGTATCAGTTCCATTAGCCACTGAACCAGGTGTAGAATCAGTAGATAGTCAGTTACTTGTATCAGTTCCATTAGCCACTGAACCAGGTGTAGAATCAGTAGATAGTCAGTTACTAGTATCAGTTCCATTAGCCACTGAACCAGGTGTAGAATCAGTAGATAGTCAGTTACTTGTATCAGTTCCATTAGCCACTGAACCAGGTGTAGAATCAGTAGATAGTCAGTTACTAGTATCAGTTCCATTAGCCACTGAACCAGGTGTAGAATCAGTAGATAGTCAGTTACTAGTATCAGTTCCATTAGCCACTGAACCAGGTGTAGAATTGTGGAGAATAACACGATAATTCATGTAGACACGGTTATTATTTTCTGCTTACTGGTACATGTCATACAATCTTATAATGCTTGTATATGCTTGTATTTATCCGAGTGTAGGGTTTTTATGATGCAGGGTCTCATCAGATGGCTGAATTACTGGTTGTTCTCTAAAAATGCACCATTAGTACCATTTATCATGTATGCATGATCTATGAAATAGATATTGCCATTATCACTGTAGTCAAATAAATCAGTTAATAGCCAGATTTGTTTATTTTATCATCAATGGTCCTAAGCCTTTTGATTTATTAGCTAAGATAGGCTGCATTTATTTGATCAATGGGAGTAGGGGATGCGGAGGATGTAGACTAAAAGCCTAACTTTGGGTTTATTTCCTCCATGTGTTGTGCCAAAGAGTGACGGAGTGTAGTGATTGCTTACTGTTGTGAACAGTTGTCAGGGAGATGCAATCAATCACAGAATATATCAGCTAATATCTCAGAGAAAAGTGTGTGTGATTGTCTATCAACACAATTGCTTGAAATGAACTTTTTTTTCTCCTTTACGTTAGATAGCTTTGAAGCATCCCTGTTTTGCCCTTTTATAACTCTCTTGTACAGCAGAGTGTCATACTCAAGATATAACTTGAATTTGGTCAGAAATTAATGCTTTTGCAAAAAATGTCATATACTGATTGATATTTTTAAAAAAAATGGGTTTGGCTTATCTTCCTAAAAGGGTTCTCAATAAAAATGAGGGATTACAAGTATAAATATCAGGTTGCAGTGTGCTTTGTAGAGTTACAGTCTTTCAAATGCTTTCACTAGCACTTTAGGTCCTTTTCATGGATTATTATTTTTTCTGATGATAAAATTCAGTTAGTGAAATCTGATGATTGATTTTAAAATAATTGTCAACACTAATACTACTTGCAGGCTTGCTGAGACACAGAGACCTCGAGCTACCTCTTTCAGTGAGGGTGATGATTCCTCAGAGGATGAGAACGAGACAGAAGAAGATAGAGGTGAGGACCAGAAGGATAAGATCATTAGAGTAGGGTCCTGAAAAAAATAATTAACTACATAAATTTTTTTAAAGGGGGGGGGGGGGGGGTTCACCCATTTAAGCTAATAAGCTCTGCTGATTTCTGCAGTAAAATTGAATTGCAATGTAATACATGTACTGGTACACTTATTATATTTATTCAAAGAAAAAATTGGTAAATGTGTTTCAAACAAATATTCAAGTACAGTACATGTATCTCCATGTAACACTAAGCTAAGATGAATTTCTTATATGTATTGAAATTGAAGCAGCTTTGATAGGTGCATGAAATAACATAAATAAGCGTTTATATATTTGTTATTTTTTTTAGCAAAAAGAAAACAGTTCGAACAGAAAAGAAAGTTGCACTATAATGAATTTCAAGCTGTCATACTTGCGAAGCAGTTGATGGAAGAGGAAGAAGAGGAAGATGAAGATGAAAATAATGAAGTAACCACCAAAAGTGAAGTCATACAACCAATGGAGGAAAATAGTACTAGTAATAGTATAAAAGAATCCAGTTAATTCAAGACTTAGGAACTTGGAATCAAATTGTATGACAAAATTAGTTACTGCAAAAAATTGTCACAGAATGTATAGCCAAACTTGCTGATTATTTTTTTTTTCTATCAGATAAAGGACATTTTGTATGTAAGGGAACTCATTTTAACATCCTAGTTGAGAATGCTCTCATCCCGTGACTCCGCATCAAATAGCAAAATTTACACACATGGGATACGTTTGCAATCCATTTTTGCAGGTACATGTACTTGTAAAATATCTGGATGTTTTCTTGTCTAATAAGTACAAATCTTGTATAATTATGGAAAATCAATATCATATGTAGATTACAAACCAAACTACAAATAATATGCATTTAAAATGATATGCATGTATTGGGCTTTGTATGAAAAGAACATGTTAATGAGAAGATGTTTAATATAAATAATTATGATACAGTTAACCGGTATTACAGAATGCATAATACATATTACATGTACTTTTACATGGATCATAGAGTGAACATGATGTGTGGAACCCATACAGTATCTTAACTGGGGAATTTCATGAATGTGTGGTTTTGGGGGACGGTCGTGGTTTTGGGGGGGGGGGGGGCACATCAGAATTTGGGACAAAATAAAAGTCACAATGACTGTAGTGGTGTATTGTATACAGGGAAATATTTGCCCCCGTTTTATTTTTGCCCCTTTTGCCCTTATTGTCAGAGTGTGAATTTATGACTGGGCGAGTTATATGTTACTTATGTTACAAATAATATCTCTGTTAGCACAGCTGCATCTGGGCGAATTCAAGACTGAGCGAAACCATTTACAAGTGTAAAAGGGCGAAAATTACACAGGGCGAAAATAACCATGTATACAGTATAAATTCATTGGCATAAAGTGTAAATAACTTTATTGTTTTGAGTCCCAACCATTTTTTGTTGTTTGGCAAGGCAAATAGTACCAGAGATAGCAGCTACAAAACCAGAAACCATGCAATATAGGAACATATTAATTGTCATTCATTTTACTCCATTTTAACATTGAGAATTATGCTTATCATTAGGAACATTGTTTCTATTAAATATGTGACAAATAAAGCATATTATAGTTGATACTATGTTCAGGCAACAAAATGACCCCATCAATTCATATGCATTGTATGTATAGCATTTTCCATTAACATTTTGTCACTGGTGATTATAATCTAAAGAATATATTGTAAAATTAATTTTGTTTTGCACCCTGATTTTTTTTAATATAAAATGTTGTTTCAAAGTATGTACGTTTACATATATATACACAATTTTATTATTTGCCTTTTTTTCTGAAATGTCAAATTTTTGTTGATTTATTTTCCATATGAAACAGGATATGTTTGGCAAGAAAGCATAAAAAAGGAATATACTTAAAATTCCATGATAAACAGTAAATCTTCAAATTAAACATATGTCATTAAGATGAAAAATATAGGTACAAATGTATCAATCTCTTTTCCATTATTTTGTGTGTGTGTGTGTAGTCATAAATGCTTTAAGAATGTTTTGAAGATGCTTTCTTTCTTTAATAGTGTACATATAGTTATGCTTTGATGGAAAAAAAACAACTCATTTAAGCCATCAGCATTTTTGAACTTCTGGACATGATCAAGTATACTTGATGAATAGTCAGCTGTCATACCTGTGATGACTGTGTACTTAATTTTTTTTTTTCAAGCGTATTATCCTCCATATTTCTTATTTTGCATTATTTACCGGTATTTACAGTGGTCTAATAAATTGTGTAACACTTTAGCAGGTTTATTTACACTAGAATAATTATGGGTAATACAGTCAAACTTCACTGTCTCGAACAAGATGGGACTGTTTTTAAAATACTTAAAAAAATAAGTGGTTGGGACTTACAAATCACTTTGACATATCCATGGTATTGAAAATATCAAAGTTCAATTGTATATAAATATCATAGGAGTATACAGGGAATTAACTAGAGTGCAAGGCTGCTTATTAAAAAAAAAATTATATACTACGGTATATAACGGTAAATGTACGTGAACTACATGTAACATTTTTTCATCAGAACAATAAATGTGATTTAAATACAATATATGGGACTATAAAGTAGACACTGGTAACATGTAATTTTGTTTTATCCCCAAACGAGACAGTGCTGGATTTGTTAAAAAAATTATTATAACCATGCATTGCTGTGTTAATATATTTCATTGTATCATTTACTTTCTTTCATTGTTCAATGTGTATAAATTGTATGGTACGTATGTATGCGTGCTGCTTTATTATTATTTTGTTATATTGCTTTGAAGGCTATGGTATGTTTAATGATAACATTTGCTTGCACCAAAAGCTTCTATTATACTAGTTTGTACCGTAGGTAATTAATGCAACATGTAGATCAATTGAGTTTGAATTTCCTCTTACTGTGTTGGGAAGTCTCAGCTAGTTGAGTGTGATTAACTTTGTAAAATTGAGATAAAATGAAGCCATCTTTCATTGACAAGTAATAAGCACCATGTAGACTTCACAGTTATGCTGTATTCTTGCTTCACTGAAAAATGTGTGCCTAATTTATTATATTTAGTTTTAATATTTAGCAATAAATTAGTTGTAAATTTTTTTTCTTTCTGAAAGTTAATAAACGGTGACCTTAAGATCTGTGTAAACAAGAATATGTAGCTGCATGGTGAGGGCGTATCATTGCGATAGTACGTTTTTGATGCTGTTCTAGTACGGTACTTCAGGACATACACATTGTCCTGTCCCAAAGTTTGTTGGTTGGTTGTTGTTTTTTTCATAGGTGTATAGAATATGCAAACATTTGTTTTTACCTGTAATTCAGAACCATTTGGATTTTTTGGTGATTTTTAAAGAAATATATATTTCTAACAGTTTGTTGCGCATTGATTACACTGTATTAGTAATAATGGAGTGTAATATTTGCATGTTGTGAAAAGTATTGCAATTTTGTGTAAACAAATTTTTATCATAGCTGTTCCAATTTTTTTGTTTGATAATCTGGGCTGATGGTGCAAGAAATGTATTACCAAATTGTAATAGTTTTGATAAATTTAATGTGAATTAAACATGTATCAAAGTTATTAAAATACAGTAGAATTTAAAAAATGTTTAGCTTCTTCTTTATATGTACCAGGTAACTAGAAAAGTCTATCAATATATTTTGACAACGCCCTGCTCTGAGGTACATTAATTTGCAATCATGAAATTTTCAATCTTTATTCAAGTCTAAATCATTATTTTTTATATTTAAATATTTTTTATTTCCTAAAAATTGCATTTCTACAGTAAATGAAGCCATTTTAATTATGACACATAGGTACATACAGTGCACAGTTGAATATATATATATCTCACCACAAGTATCAATGAATGCAGTTTAATTTATAAAGATGTTTTTAACAATTTCTTCTTTAAATCTTAGCTAAATACAAAATTTAGAATGGGAAAGAGAGATTTTGGTAAGAGAAATAATGACTCATTGAATATGTACACATATCTGTCGCAAGTTGATAAGAATATCTTGGAAGTTTTTTTGAAACTGCACTTAACAGTTCAGTGATACAAATGACAAAACACTACATGATCCCTGCCAAATACATGGCCGGGTATAAAAAAGAATTCTGTGATGTTTCCATTTAACAATTAAAATTTCAAGAATATAAATGAACAACGGGGCAGCTGTGGATGTAGAATGCAGATTTTTCTACATGTGGGAAAATTAAACAGAATGAAGAGATAACAAAACATTTGTGTTGAGAACAGAAGTGTGTGAAACAAAATTAAGAAATGTTGAAAATTCAATGTATGTTTTACTCTTGAAATGGAATTGATACTGTAGTGAAAATTTATATATCCCTTATTTAACACACCAGGTAGCTATATAGTACATTTGAGCAACTACTTGTAATTGCATACCAGTCTTATACCAGTCTAAGTACACATTAATAAATGTTTTTATTTTGATCAATAAAAGGAACATTTAGTTGACATCTAGCACATCTAATATTTACTTTGCAAAGTAAGTACACAAGAGCTTTTGTTGAAAAAATAAGCTTGTGTCATGAAATATTCAATACATTGAAAATGGGCTTTAAATCTCCATATATTTTGATGTTGAATTGACAAGATTACTTTTTTTCACTGCTGTTAAAGAAAACCATACTTCTGTGGCTGTGACACCGTTGTTATATCTGTCTGTTTTTAATCTCTTAATAAGTTAAACATTTTGAACAGAGGCTTTTTTTAAAGCATGGGCAGCAATGTTACAAAATATGCCTTCACTGCTAGGAGATCTATTGTTATTTTATCAGCATTATATGCATACAAAATCTAATGGAACGTCAATTGTTATGTGTGATATTCTCTAAAAATAATGGCCTGAATCACCATAAGAAACATGAAACTGCTCATTTCATCAATTATTGTCAATGGATGTAAATTTAACAAAAACATGTTTGAAATCCTAATTAAACAGGATACAAGATCAAGCCTGATAATAAAAGGATGAACAAAAATCAATGTGCTTTATTAAGAAAAACAACATTCCATTAATAATTTTTTGTATTGTGTAGAAACATGCCGTTGCGCACAACTGATAATGTCCATGCAATGCCCTTTTATTGGTAAAAACATTTTAATAAATTGTTGGTAACTTATCTCAAAGTCACAGAGAATCTAACTAGATTTGTCCAGCAGTGCTAAACATGACCAGGCAATAAACACGGGGAGAAAATCAATGCAGAGATCTTGAGCATCCAGTCAGAATATCACGAAAAAATTCCATCATTAATTCTATCATAAAATTTTGTCACACAAATGTTCACTCATGGAAGGATATAAGAATTCGCTTGCGTGGCAAAGCACTGTTTAATTGCCTCTTGACAATTATTGATGTCTCTCCATGGCAAAGAAATGTGAACTGTCAGGAATTCCAGGTGCTTTAACAACACCTCTAATGCTGCCTGCATGTCAACTCCGGCAAGCACCTGCTCTAATGCTACATGGTACCCATTTGTAGATTCCTGTAGCTTCATCACAGTTTGGGTCAAGTCTTTCTTCTGATGACAACTTGAACATTTTGCTTCTGCCAGATCCTTGTCTTGAGATATGAAAATAGGTCCAGAGCAGCCTGTACATTTGAACACTGGGACATCTTCAGGAATATCAAAATAAAGAGGAAGTTGTAACTGACATGCATCACAGTTGCAATCAAAGAAATACTGTGGCCGTAATTTTGCCCGACGTTCCTCTCTTATGGTCAGTGGGTATAAAGCTCCATAATTGTCAAGAATTTCCTCTCCTTTCTTTATGGGCTTTATAGCTCTGACAACACAAATATTGCCATAGTTGTGTCGTACCACTGAAGGGTCACAAGAATGGTTGATAAGGCTGAGAAGTGCGTATGCTCCAGACCCTATCTCTATACAGTTTGTTACAGTAGGATCCCCTGGCTTCCAGAGGATTTCAGAAATTTCATGGGCATTACAGGGCAACATTTGTATTTGTCTTAAAATATGACTTCCTATGCAACATTTTGCATCCATTTCTTGTCCCTTTTGACTTTCTTTGAAAAAAGGTGTTAACTCTAAGCACCTCAATAAATAGACAGTTTGGACAGCCTTGTTAAACAGATCCTCAGGTGTTCTTTTGTCTCCATGATTCACTAAGGTGTATAGAGCATGATAATTCTCCGAATCATAACAGCCATCCCCATTATATCCAACACTCTCCGACACATCATCTTGGCAAAAATTGCTTCGTTCCTTAAAGAGAAAGGGGAATCCTGCTTTCAAAACCATGCGAAATGCTAGATGCCCTAGTTTTGATTTCATATTTTGGACATGTCTAATGATTTTACATTCTGTTCTGTGATATTCTGTCCAGGCCTCTTCCTGGCACTGTAGGGAACAGAAGGCAACATCACTGCACTGCTGACAAGGCACCGGGGCGTTGATTCTTTTGCTGCAGTGACTGCAGTACTCTTTTTCTCTTTCTGGGAGATTGACTGAGGCATATGGTTTCTCGACTGCTACAATATCTCCCACTTTGATATCAGTGGATGCCATCAGTCCACGTCCCATTTCTGTGCTCTCACGTAAAATGACTGTACTACTGGCCGACAGGAATACAGAATTTTGGGAACTTTTGTCAATTTGAGGCAAATCAGAGTAAAAATGGTTTATGGGCTGTCTTTGGTCCTCATCCATATGATTTTCCAAGTCTAAATTACAGCCTTCATTTTTCACTTCTTCTATAAGACGTTGCATGTCTTTACATAGATTTTGCCTTTTTTTCTCATCTAGAGTTGAAAACTCCATGGACTTTAAAGCTGATTGGAAGGACTGTTTTGCTTTAGTAAAGTCCTGCAGCTGTCTATGACACTTTCCCTGTCGATCATGTAATTTGTAATGGTTTTCTATGGGATATCCAAATCGAAAAGCCAGTTCTGCATTCCACAAACAAGCAGCATAATCCTTCAGATGAAACATGGCAGCTGATCTGTTAGCATAAGCATTGGCTAACTCCAGGTCTTTGGTTTCAGTCTTGGTTTCCATTTTGTCAAAACAATTCATATTCGTCACTGGAGCTTTTAAAACACTAGCTGTATAAAGCTTAAGGGACTTGGAATAATTCTTCTTTATGAAGTATTGGTTTCCTTCAGTTCTTAGATGACAAGATTCTTCAGAATTTTTGCTGTTATCATAATCTTCGAGATTAATGTGTTTTTGGACCAAAGGCAAGGATAACACAAATTTTACTCTCTCTTCATTAGTTTTCATTTTGGAAAATTCCTCCATAGTTTTTACAAATTCTCTTTTCTTTTGTAATTCCTCACAAATAGCTTTCTGAATGACCTCCATGCCTGCTGTCAGAAACTCCAGATCTACCTGCAATGCAAAATAGTACAAGCTGAAGCATATATTTTTAATTTCTGTTTAGTCCAAATTTCAAACCTTGATAGTAAAGTGGAAAATTCATTTATAATTGTAATAATGCAAGGATAGAAAGGTATGTGGTAAGACTGGGACAGCAGGTCTGGACAGCAATGCCTGCAGGATACCTTGCAATTTATGAAAAATAAAATAGGGAGAGTGAGTGAGTCAGAAAATGTTTATGATAAACAAGTCTGAGGCAATATAAGATGCATTAATTAATTGAATGAATGGTTGCAAAAAATGTCAGTGCACCACTTATCTTCAAAATTGATATTATATGTTTCTGCAAATATCTCACCTTAATTACAGGTAAAATTGAGTAAATATTCATTATATAAAAAAAAAAATCAATGCAAAAAGCCATGTACCATATATGAATACAATGTCACAAACTGATAAAGAAAACCCACCCAATTAAGTTAAAATTAAATCATTCTTTGTGCCATTAAGTTGCATAGTGTCTGGTTCCCATGGATGCCTGGTGCCAAGTGAATGAGAGTAATTTAGATGGGACACCAGTCAATTGCAGGTTAACCCCCAGCAAAAGCCGATACCCATTTGCTGCTGGGTGGACTGAAACATTACATCTATAAGCAAGCAGCACAATGAACACACCATATCAAGGGACCATACAGAGCAGGACTCGAACCAGCAACCTTTGGGCTACTGCTTTAATACCTATGACCCTTGAGCCATACACACTACACAATCTTGAAGTTGTGCATGTTATAAAGTCCACAAAAGAAAAAAAATAATTAATATCAGTCAAGATGGTAAGACGTACGTACCAGTTTAAATGCAGATAAAAGATAGACTTTATAGGAATAAGTGGGCCGCGGTTTCAAATCCGATACCTATTCTTTTCCTATTACATTTAATTTAATAAAGGCAGTAAATACCATAAAATGACGTGTATTTATTAACCACCTCCTGGAAAAAAAGCAATTACTTTTTCTCCAAAATAATAAAAAAGAAATATGTATCAGACTGACAGAAATGTTATTTATGTCTCTGTATGCATGTGAGATATGGTCTGTAATCATTCTCTACATCAATACATGGGGGAAAGTCTGTATCATATATAGAGACAAATGCCTGTGCGGATGGGATTACTCTACAGCCCTATATGGTCAGATGGTTTGCTACATGTAATT
The DNA here is from genome assembly GCA_020458035.1 of Magallana ariakensis. NCBI lineage: Eukaryota > Metazoa > Mollusca > Bivalvia > Ostreida > Ostreidae > Magallana > Magallana ariakensis. The sequence continues at coordinate 44,986,795 of CM035818.1, read as the reverse complement.
AAATATTAGGCCTAAATATGCGATAAAACATGTCACATGCATAACCGTTATAGATAAGGTATACTGGAATTTATCATAATGATAGGGGAAAGTGAGGTTTCCCGTGTCCCTCAAAATAAATATACTTACGATATCAATTTGGTGTAGTTCTTTTTAGGTTTTCATAAATTCATCTCGGTTCAGGTTCTCTATACCTGTATACCATGTATACGGTGAATCTACTTTTACCCATACCACCTGATTTTTGGTTGTCGTATCAATAGTATAGAGGGGAAATATTTGTTTATAACTCGTCATGAAAACAGGGACGTATATACATGTTATATATGTCTCTGATGAAAATAACACAATGTGTTATTTTTATATTTATGATATATTTTATAATTACAACAATATTAGCAATTAACTGTACCGAGGAACGTAAACAAATTACGACAACTTAAAGTTGGAGTGAGCATGGAATATTCTCGGGTGTTCTAAAACTGTAAAACTTGTTCTGCAAAAATATAGAAGATGGAGAATAATGGTGGCGACAGAGGTCCCCCTGATGATAGGAACAAACAACCGAAAAACGTCGGAAAGTTGCTGCACATGTGTCTTGAAGCACAGAGTAGTGGTCAACAGGATGAGAATCATGTCGTGCAACCCATGCCTGAAGAGGTAAACATGCGTGTGTATAACACGTATCTATATAATCCGAGATTCCTCTGACTCTAACGTGCACGTCACAATATAAAAGCGGGGGTTAGAGTCAGAGGGATCTCGGATTACACGTTTGATAATTTTATTAAGGTTTTTTTAAAATGTTTGTAAAAATGATCTTGCTTTTTGTTATTCTGAAATGGACATGCAGGTTTCATTTGTTTTTGATATACAGTCTAATTGACCTGAGCCTCTCAGACTCGATCAGTCGCTTAAAACTATGTTTTATTGTTAAAATGACTGGTGTCCTATGGATAGAATTCGTCCCATATACTTGCTTCGTAGCAAAACAAAAAAATGTATCGCGGTGTATCTCGCCTTAATTTTTATATGATTAGTCTCAAATACCTACAATGTTGCTCTTTTATAATCACAATATACCACATTAACTGTTTTTGCAACGAAATCACTGTCACGTTTGAAAATTTGGTGTTTACGGTCGCCATGTAAATGATAAAATCTGAGATATTCAGAGTGCGATTTCCGACAAAATGGCAGGCAAATTCAAATGTGTTTATTAATATATTGTGGACTTAACTACATATGCATGTTCAAAAAGGTTTGTAATGTATAAAAATGTGTTTTTCCTCTGCAGATTTTTAAAAAAATAGACGCAAAGCTGATCTGCTTCGTGGCTGCTACATTGCAAGTATATGGGATGAATTCTTACTGTGTCCTAAACGTAGCCTGGTCACGATAAGGTTATTCTTTTTAGCTTAATACCAGTGGAGATTTGTCGAGACTGAAAAATTTTGACAGACTTCTCTTCTTTTAAGTTTCTCCGATCTTCAGCCTCGAAGTATTTTTTTCATCATAAGAATGATATTTTTCTTTCAACCTTTATAAATGAAATGAAATTTTTAGAGGGTATCCATGCATTTTACAAAGTTATTGCAAATTTGCCTACAATGGATATAATGGAATGAAGAAACAAGTTGAGTTTTAAAAAAAAAAGTTTCGGTGCATCAGTTGCTCGAACTCTATACCAAGATCTATATAAGTGGGAGAGCTCCGTGGATCCACTACGCCAAGCATGTAGTTGTGCGACTGATAGTTATACAAGCAGTAGAATACTAAATTAAAATGTACTGTATAAAAGTCAGATTAATGGTATGAATAAAAGAAATCCGGATAGTTAAGAGTTATCGAACATTGCTGAGGATCGGAGATCGTTAAAGTAAATTGTATAAAGAAGAGACATTAGTCAAAATTTTTCGGTCACAAGAAATCTCGCTTACCAAGGTAGATTATAAACATCCCCTCCCATCTTTACAATTTCAATCAATTATCAACATAGTCAATGCCTTTGTACCACAAATTTAATTTATTCCTTCCCAAATCGTGATAATAAAAATAGTAAAAATTGCAGCCAATGAAAACAATGATCTCTAAGTGCACGTCAAGGATAATCTAGGTATGGAGGCCTGTTCGCGCTATGCTATATTTCTCAGTGAAACATTTAAAATTTTAACTATATAAAGATATTTCGTTATAGTTAAACCTACGTGGGAGGTACTCTATTGCGAGGGCTTGTCTCAAGACACACAAATTAATCTAACTGGATTATTCCCAACCCCCATCTCCGTACCCCACATAACATTGTCAGAGAGTCGGCTCAGCTTATGCCTTTATGCCTAAGTCACCATCATCATAAAATAATCTCTGTTGCAATAATTGCAAAAAAAATATTTTTTTAGCGTCGACAATGGTTGGACAATGCCCTGAAAGATTTAACAGTAAGCCCAGTGGAGAGGATGAAGGAAGGCTTACGTATTCTTACTACAGCAGAAAGTACAGAGCGACAGATGATTGATGCTTTAGATGAAATCATTGAGTGGTGTGAAAACCTTGATTTTGCTGCAGGTTAGAACATGCATCAAACAAATCTTCAGACTTTGAAAAATACATTTTGAAATAAAAGAGAGGTACATGTAATTGTCCCAGCTTTTACTGTCATAAACCCTTTCAATTTTATTTAATACACACTATAATGTTCCATAATGTGGCATATAAATAATATTCATTCTTATGTGGTATGTCTGTTTCAGATTTTTACAAGATTGGAGGCTATCCAGTGCTTAGCAAAATACTTCCCCACAAATCAGCTGAGATAAGATGGAAAACACTGGAGTTGATTGCAGTCTTGGTTCAGAACCACACATACTGTCAGGAGATGGCTCTCAAAGAAAACTTGTTACCAAAAATGTTGACAATTCTGGATACAGATGACGATTCAACTGTTAAAATAAAAGCTTTGTATGCTGTGTCATGTAAGTATGAAAAATACTACAATATTCTGTCACCTAGACCACAACGGCATCTTATCCGCTTTGCTCTCTATGACATATTTATAATAATACACAAGGGAAGAATCGAAAGTAGGACACGATTTTTAAACAATGTAAAAAAACAAGTAACTTGACAAAAGTTACGCAAATCCTTTTACACGATTTTGCAAATGTAGTAAAAAAACATGTTCACGCTGAAATATTCCTAATAAACTTGGTAAAAAAGAGTTTCTATCCCGTTAAAACCGCTGTCTGATGGAGACAATCAAATCGTTCGCCCAGGAAAAGATAATCCGGAACTTTCGCTTTTCAAAAACTCTCAAACCTCTCGACCAGTATATGTTCAGTAATGATATGTAATAAAACATGGTACATATGTAATAAAACATGGTTTAAAAATCTTAGACATTGTTTGAAACAGTGTCCTACTTCGATTCTTCCCTTGTGTATTATTTATATACCGTACATGTATGTGTCATAGAGAGCAGAGCAGATAAGATGCCCCTGTGCCTTAACTTGATTTTAGATCAGAATTTAATTTCTGATTTTTATGTTTAAAATTGTTTAGATGTGCATTTTGAATGATTGAAATGTTAGAAGTCCAAATACAAGCGAAACACAGAGGTTAAAAGTCATTGACATGTAAACAAAGCTTGAGTCTTAGGTTTATTTACAAATAATGCAAAGTACAGAAATTTCCATCTCTTTGCCAAACAAGATAAACTGATTCAGTGTGTTCATAAATAATATCATCAACAAAAATAGCAACTCGTACCAATACCACATAATGTTAACAACAACAGGACTCGAGCTTTGCATTGTATATTAAAGAATTTTGAACTCTGTATCTTGTTTGTAACTCATATTTGACTTTCAAATTAACGAATCATTAAAAAATGCATAAAACCATTCTAGAAGCTAAAAGTGGAAAAATAAAATTTGAAACTTTTGAGCTCAAAGCATGTCTAAGTCCCTTTAAATTAGTGTACAGCAAATATCAAGCAACCTCTAAACATTAACCCAAATTATATGGAATACATGTACCGGTATATGACAAGCAGTAAACTATAATAGTTACTGAGTTATCTTGTATTTGGATATCATTAATTTATAAATGCATATAAAGACACCACACATCTCTTTCAGGTCTCACAAGAGATAATCCTGAAGCCCAGAAGGTGTTTATAGAAAAGGATGGCTTTTCTGTGTTGATGCGAGCCATGCAAACAGATGTGGAGAAGTTGAAGATTAAGGCTGCATTCATGTTGTCTGCACTCTGTGTGGATAGACCAGATATCAAAGGTAGGGACTGAGTAATACTTAGTATACTAGCACTCTGTGTGGATAGGCCAGACATCAAGGGTAGGGACTGAGTAATACTTAGTATACTAGCACTCTGTATGGATAGACCAGACATCTAAGGTAGGGACTTAGTAATATGTAGTATTCTAGCACTCTGTGTGGATAGACCAGACATCCAAGGTAGGGACTTAGTAATACTTGGTATTTTAGCAATCTGTGTGGATAGACCAGACATCAAAGGTAGGGACCGGGTAATACATAGTATTCTAGCACTCTGTGTGGATAGGCCAGGCATCAAGGGTAGGGACTAAGTAATACTTAGTATACTACATGCAGTACTCCATGTGGATGGACCAGACATCAAATATAGGGACTGAGCAATAATTAGTATACTAGCATTCTATGTGGATAGGCCAGACATCCAAGGTACGGACTGAGTAATACCTAGAGAACTAGTTTTGAACTGATGGCATCCTTGCAATCTGTGGCATTTAGCAAATGGAATTTGAGATATCAACTATAAACTTGCTTTTGTAGATGTGATGTGTGACACTGGCATGATTGATCAGTTAGTGGGAGTCCTAAACGAAGAACACAACTCCTTCCATGAGCACACTTTAGCTGCTCTTCTCTCCATCGTCACAGATCACCAGAAAGCTGTAGAAGAGTGTCAAAGACCAGAGCTGGAACTGGGCAAAAAACTGCAGGAGAGGATCCAAAGTCTTAATGGCAAAGAAGAATTCCATGTAAGTCTGCGCTGGGTTTTACTGCCCTTTGTTCTTAGCTGAAAGTAGGGCATGTTTGATTTTTCTGTTATATAGTGTTATGACTGTTATCCATATTTTGATGTGTGTATTTTTTCTTAGAAACATTTTTATTACTAAATAAATGGGAGATCCCTTGTTCTTATTTACCTACACATAAAATGCACCATGTGTACAAATACTGAAATTCTGAGCTTGATTGCTCTCATTTATTGTCTGGTTTACCTTTGTAGGAGGAAAGTCAATATGCCAAAGAATTGCTGAAGATAATAACAAAGGATGACATTGAGGTTCAGCGGTAAAAAAGCAACAAGAGACGTGTCCAGATGGATGACTGATCCATTTAAAAACAAAGCAGTCACTAGTTGCAATAATGTAGCTCTCCCTGTTTTTTCACCCTTTTTCTGCTTAATCCCTCCCCCCAAACACAAAATTAGAAAAAAAGGGGGGAGGGCTACATTCATGCAGCCATGCACGCATGTGCTTGTGGTGTGATTAACAGTATGATTCAGCCGTGAATTTATATCGCTGACTTCATTAAATATATGTAAAGAATGAATATTCTACGAGACTGTTTTTCATATTTAAATTGCTGTAAAACAGTTTATCTCAGGTATATTTTTTAAATTTAAAATGATGTGTCTTTTGAACTTGTAACTATTCAGAAGTGTCTTGTCAGATTTTAAGTATTTTGTTGTCAGTATTTTAATCTAATTGCATACACATTATGAATAGATTAAAGCACTGTAGAATAAAAAGAAAATTTTGAATTACTGCTACTGCATTTAAGAGCATTTTCTATAAAAGAAATCAAATAAATTTTCCAGGTGAAGAGGGGCTTTTCAGAAATTAGCCATTTCCTCTAATTACTTCTTGTCAAAATAGCAGCCACTTTTCTTTTGCTCATTTTCTTTTGAGCATTTACTAACAAAATAAAGACTAAAATGCTACTTCTGACATTGCTAATGCAAGGTAAATAATTTCATTTCAAACTATTGACATACAGATTATATCTTTTCATTAATAAACAATGTCTTGAAACAAGTTATATTTTATTCTATACCAAAATCAAAGACCACAAAAATGCTAAATCGGTTAATCTAATAATCAGTTAATCTGATAATTTTTCTCTGACAAATTGACTATCAGTTAAAGTGGAACCCTCTGTATTGGTATCGGCATTTCTTCCTGGGAAAAAATCATTTTGACTTTTCATGGTCTCTTCAATGCTGAAGGTAACATAGAAAATAGATCTGTATTCAGTATCTTTGTAAAGTTCTTGGTGGACCAGGCTTGAAAACAAATTTGTTAAAATACGAAATGTGTTCCCTACTGTTTGCCAATTTTCATTTTCAGTTAAGAATAGGAAATGCACTGTTTTTGGCCTGTGGAACTTTTTTAAAATGTGAATACAATTACATTATATATTCTAAATTTTATCTATTTTAAATCTACATGTGTGCTGCAGTATATGTAGTTAAATTGAAATTACATGTACCAGGGTATACAGATATATTATGAATAGTACATGTACCAATATTTTTAAACATGTACATTTGGTCTTTATTCAGATTCTCTTTTTCAAGACTGATGGTATGTTGTAATTGAATAGAAAAAATCTATATCAAATTATTTGTTTTTATTACTTTCAGAGAATAGTGTATCACTTGTCTTACTTTTATGGGTTGTTCTATAATGAAATGCATGCATAATGAGATGGATATTCAATTCTGGACAGATTTCATGTTTTGTGGACTACTATGATTATATGTATTTAATGTGTTTACAACTGTTAGTACTTTTGTTGAAATATAGAGCTACTTATGTACTTCTATATATCTTTGTTGTTTTTATTCCAGATGCATACATGTATTCATTATATTACCTTCACATGTCTTGCTCAATTATTTTATCATTCCCAATGAAAAGTATATAGGAGCACATGGCTCTTTAGTTGTACAGGTAGGTGTTCAGCCAGTAACCCAAAAACTAACTTGTTATCATAATTACCTGTATGTTGTGCCATTACACAAGGCACTCTTTTGCATTTTCTTAGTCCACCCAGCTGCAATGGGTTGGTTTACGCTGGGGGTAGTCCACCTAGCTGCGATGAGTTGGTTACCTTGGTGGTAGTCCTTCCAGCTGCAATGGTTTGGCTTGTGGTGGGGTTAGTCCACCCAGCTGCAATGGGTTGGTTTACCTGGGTGGTTGACCTGCAATGAACTAGTGTCCCACTGAGGTCTAGTCTTAATTTTCATCTGCCAAGCATCACAGAAACCAAGATAGAGCCATTTAAACAAGATCTTGGACTTTAGGTTGTTGTGCCAAACGGCAATGTGACGTAGGCCTGTCTATTTCATTGTTGGCAACTTAGCCATGGCTCTTTGAAATCAACAAGATTTGTCTGGCTTTTGAGCTAAGACTATGCAATCGGTGTATATTTTGCCTGAACCAGCGTTTTTAACTTGTTTTGACACAAGAAATAGATAGTTACATCATACTGAAAGTCCAAGGCCTTGTTAAAATAGTTTTAAGCACCCGCCTCATGGCTCATTGAAGGATTTAACAATTTAGCAAAGGAATCATCAAATTGTCAAACTTAACACAAGTACCGTACCTCATATTTAGAGAAAGATCACTCATTTGTTGAGGATGTGTTGTATCATTGTCAATGATTGACCCGAGGTCATTTGAGATTGCATCATGAATACAAAATAATATGTTGCAAGTGTGAGGTATAACTTTATAGACCAAGATGTGTGCTTTGACCTTGATTACTGGTTTGTCTTTTGACCAAGGTCAAATTATTTCATGAAAACTAAAATGCTTCTTATGATCATGATTTTTCTTATATTTTTAGGAACCCGCTCCGCGGTTCAAAGTTGAACTTTTAAGTCCTCAAATGCTTTTCATCCATTTTCCATTATTCAAGCAAGGCCCTTTGAGATGGTCACCGTCTCAATGATATCCAGTTTTTAAACATTATTTTGAGAAACATTGCGAGTATTCAAATATCAGTTCAAGCATTAAACAAATTTATTATACCAATATTTTTGATTCATAAATTATCGGTTTTTTTCTCCGGTTTCGTGGTCCGTGAGGAAATGAGAATTATTACATCCATCATGTTTTTACTTTTTCTTGATTTATTGATCTTCCTTTTAGAATAGGGCATGGTTTTTAGCTCATCTGAAACTTTGGCTCATGTTAGCTAAAACTGCTTCCCAAAACAGTAAATAACAGTTTCAGGCCCTGAAACTCTGGTTAAAGCTCAAAAAAAACTTTCTTGTTACGGTAAATAAAACACTTTGCGTTTATTTTTTTATTAAGCACAAAAATTCATTCACAAAATAAAAAAAAAACTTTTACAAAAATGAATGATTTGCAACTTTTAATGATTTTATAAAAAGTGTACATTTAATGGTGATGACATTGATATGTATCAAGTTTGAATGAAACTAAATTGGTTCACCAAAAGGAGGAATAAGTAAATGAATTTCTTTCATTACTAACCTTTGCCAAGTAATGAAAAAGAGATTTCAGAGGTGTGCATGTTTGCATTATAAAGCACTTGTTTAAAAATCTACAACATCAAAAACACTTGTGTGTATATTGGTGTACAAATATTAATATGGAGTACATATTTTGATTCACAATTATACACAAAAAATATTTTTTTAAAATGTACAAATTTTCTGAAAAAATGAAATAAAACAATATTAAAAATATGATAAAATAATCTGAGTAAAATTTGTTAATAAATGAAGAGCAAATATTTACCAGAGATAATTTCTGGATGAAGAAATTAGTTAATAAGTATATGATGAATTAATCTGGTAGTCATTTCTGTGTATTACAGTATTTCACATTTTGTATCATGGTAGCTGACATTTGTATTTTTAAATTTTTGATCTTGTGAACATTAATAATGTTACTTTTGAATGACATTAAACTATACCACCAAGATACCTGCAAATGTGACTTGGTTAAAATTTTAACCCACATATTTTGACATATCAATTTTTAGCTGGAAAACAAAAATCAACCTTACTGAATGTATTCATTGATTTAAAGTTTTAAAGTATAGCATATTCAATACTTCATTATAAAATTCTCAGTATTATTTACACTCACAAAATACCAGTTCCCAGGTAATTTACTTGATAAAAAAAATCCAGAATATTTCATACAAATCCATGTACCGGTACATTTCTTTTGCTACCAAAAAATTTTGATCCCATAAAACATTGATAATCATAAAGTGAATCTATGCTTCTTTTTTGACATGTACAATCCAATGAAACGTGTACTTATTGTAACTTGCATGTATGGGCAGAAATAGGCAAGCATCACAAATTAATCTGAATGTTGATTCATGTCTAAAGTACACTGTATTACTGTCACATAATTAATGAAAAAATAAAATAAATCATACAAATAATTCTAGTATATATTCTGGTATAATATAAACTATTTCAGAAAATTAAGAGGATGGATGTAAACCGGTAGATACATGTATTTTATCTTGCACTAGATATTCAAACAACAAAACTTGTTTAAAATGCCATCTTATAAAGTAATACATGTACACCTGAATAGTACATCCTGTATAATGCATGTATACTTGAAAAGTATATTCTGTAAAATACACAGGTAAATAAAACCTGCATGTTTTTAAGTATAGGATATATTAGTGTAATACCAGTAGCATTAATAAGACATTAAATTTCCATCATAATCACCAGTTAATTCAGAATTGAACAGCTATTTATTTACTTTGTTCACTTTCAGATAAGCTTTCCAGATTTAACAGGAAAATGACTTTAGAATAGTGCATTTGGTTTTCAGAGGAAAAATAAGAAAAATTGTCACAACCAAAAAAGAAAAAAAACCAAACAAACAAAAAAAACTGTAAAAAACCCCAAAATAAACCCCTCAAATCTACCACAAGAGTGACAAGAAAACTTGAATGACACATACTGATGTAATTATATATAAACATATCACAGCATTCAAAACTACAGTTTGTAAAAAAATCATTTATAAAAAGATACAATATGATATGTTAGTGGCTTACTTAAAACCTTCTCACAAGCAGTTAGTTAAAAAAACTTGAAAATTAATGTATTGCCATTGTAATGGAAAAATCTAACTTACTGGTAATTACATGTACATGTTCACTACTGCGACATGTTCAGCAGAGCGGGTGCTCGTAAGTGCTCGCCAAAATTCCTATACCTGTAACACAAATTTTGGCGAGTGCTTGTGAGCACCTGCTCTGCTTAACACACCCTTGGTATCAGCTGATATCAATTATGTAAAATTGATATCAATTATGTAAAATTATTCAAAAGGTTAAATCTTATATATAAAATCATGAATATTAAACAGTTTGAAAATACATTAACACATTTTATTTGTCAATCTATCATGGTTAAAATATTTAAAAAAATTGTCATTTAATACTTATTTTTAGTTTAAACATAATTGCCGAAAGATCTCCATTTTTAAATTCCTATACCGGTACATGTACATACAATAGATAACAAGGGAGTATTGCAGGTACATGTACATGTATAATCATCAGACACATAATATGATATGATGGCACTTCCTTATCTTTTTTCATGTCACATATACAATACACAAATCATTACAAAAAATTGCACATGATTATTGCATGTTAAAAAATAAATACACGGTCATGCATAACAGGTATAAAAAAATGGAATGTACATGAAGATCAATACAAGTAACACTGTATAGATGATTTACATGAATACACATACATATGATTAAACAGACAGTTCCAAATACATGTACATGTAGTTACAATCACTTTGAGTACATGTAGTTACAATCAGTTTGAAGAAAAGTGGTTGGATGAACCACATACAGCATAGTGTGTGCATCTACATCTATATCTCGATGTTGCCATATCTAGAATCTTTCACACAGGATTTTGAAATTAGAACAGCATACATGTACTGGTACATGTATATTTCTTTCCAAACTATAATCTATGTTGTATAGTACCAGTACAAAATGTAGCTCCCTGTCAACCTCTCTATGATAATACAAGGAAAACATGGTTCAAAACTGAATATCACCATCAATGATCTAGTATTCATAATTCCAGCGTAATGAAATACCTGGTGCATGGGCTTTGATATTACCATACCTATATTTTATATTGAAGCAAATGAGAATATGATTTTATAGAGTATTGTCATCATCATGAAAGTCTGTTTCCTCCTCATCTCTATGAAATGGGAGTCGCAACCCTTTCCTCTGCATTCTTTTCCTCATGACAGCACAGCCAAATGCAAAGCCCAGTAGAGTGCCCAGTACAAAACAGCCCACAGAAATGCCCGCTACCGTGCCCGCCATGTCCAGCGTGTGCTCCTCGATTTCTCCTGTACTGAAAAGGTTGTGTAGAATCCAGTTCCATTCAGTGGCATCATCAGTGCTTTTTGTGGATAAGTCATCCGCTGTCCAAATTACCGTTCCTGAAAAAGATCCAAGCATATCTCTATATACCGGTACTCGAAAGTGTTGATCACAGCAAAAATGCTCTCTCCATTTGAGTGATACATTATTTCGAATAATTTTTGTCACTAATCTTTATTGAAGTAATATCTTTGAAAATTCATATTCTTTCAGGCCTACACATTTTAATATCAAATATTGTAAAAGTTGTATTACAAACTGTTCTTGGCTTTCTATTGAATACATTCATAGCAATAGAAAAATATTGGATGATCGAAATTATTACTATGTTAAGAATTTCAAAGACATGATCACAAATTACTCTAACATTTCTTCCTCAACATTCTTTACTTCAATTACTTGACAATAAAATTCTATTTATTCAAGAAGTTATTTTCTCCAAACCAATTAAGTTCAACATTTCAACAAAATTGGCCCTGACACAGAATGTGAAGTACAAAAAAAGTTATATTATAATGTTAAATTTGTTATCTTCTAAACAAAATTAACAGGATAACAAAGAGTTCTTATTTTCCTTTTCCCGAAATCTTTAGTTTCCTTACCTTTGAGCTTCATGGTTCTGACATACATGTATTTATCAAACAAACTATCGTGGCCTTCATACCAAATCTGGTGTTGTTTTTCTCCGTTTTTCTACAATTAAAAAATAATATTATAATCAATACATGTTTTAGAGAAGATAAGAAAGTTAGTGCAGCAGGATGCAAAATACAGGCAAATAAAAAAATATTTGATTTTTGGAAAATCTTGTTGAAATCTATGTTTTCTGATCTTAAGAGGACTGGGTGGTTTTGGCCATTAGACTAGTAAATAAATCTCCTTCAGGTCAACATCTAGTAAATGAAAGGTCCCTAGAGGTTTATGAAATTCAATATATAAATTCTTTCAATGATGCATCATAACAATAGCTTGGTTTGAAAGGGTGTATTGGGGCTTAAATCTTTGGTAAACGCAATTAAAAATCATGTTTTAAAACTGTCATTTTATTTAAAATATGAAGAAAATAAGTATCAAATCTCAGAGTTTTGTCCATTTTTAACCATCCTAAAATTCGAAGAAATATTTTACAATATATAAATCATAACTTTTACTACTTAAATTTTCAGAAAAGGGCTTATTAATAAAGCCATTGAAACCACTTATGCATTGATAAAGCAAACCAGTGAAACCATCTACCACATAGATATAGTCAAACAATCTTCCATATTGAAATAGTGAAACCAGTGATACTGCCTATATCATTTTGATAGAGCAAGAACCGCTTTTAGTGAAGTGCCAGATAAAAAGCCACTCTGATTCATTGTAAACACAAGTCATTCTTTCTGATAAGTTTATAATGTTGTTGTAAGACTACAGAGAATGAATGAGACTTCACTGTTAGCATTAATTCTTTATGGGCTTGTTTACTGCATTGTCAAACCAATAAAACTGCCTACAGTATTTTAAAATATACTTGCGATCAGATCTACAAAACATGACAGTGGTGTACTTATGACTCTACACTGATATATCAATACATTTATCACACTGATATATCAATACAATTATCACACTGATATATCAATACATTTATCACACTGATATATCAATACATTTATCTCACTGATATATCAATACATTTATCACACTGTCATTTCTCTGTATACTAAAGTCACAGCATCTACCTCAATGACATAATTTGATCTGTAATAAAGTATGTTTTGAGCACTGTATCAGTACTTCAATACCAATATCAAACCACCAGCAATAAACTACCACATTTATGTAGTTTGACCAATATAAAGCATGAAAGAAATGAATCTGATTATTCTGTACCTCAGTATTAATATCAAACAACCTACCACATTAATGTAATAAGTCTGACATGTACACTGTACATAAAAGATGGTAATGGTGTATTTATATCAAACCACCTACCACATTGATGAAACAAGACCTACATGTACACTGTACATAAAAGATGGTAATGGTATACTTATATCAAACCACCTACCACATTGATGTAATTAGACCTTTATGTACACTGTACATAAAAGATGGTAATGGTGTACTTGTATCAAACCACCTACCACATTGATGAAACAAGACCTACATGTACACTGTACATAAAAGATGGTAATGGTAGACTTATATCAAACCACCTACCACATTGATGTTATAAGACCTACATGTACATGTACACTGTACAGAAAAGATGGTAATGGTGTACTTATATCATACCACCTACCACATTGATGTAGTCTGATCTGTAAATAGGATGGTAGTGATGTTCCTTGGCATTCTTGAACTGTTCTGGGTAGGAGTTCTTGATTTCTGCTAAGCTCATTCTTTCCCTCAGTGTTATGTTACAGGACTCACTGCTATTTCTCTCGTCAAAGTAGCAGGTCAGCTGGTTATTGCCTCCAGTCTTCATCTACAAACCCAAGTGTAATAGTCATCCTACATTATATCTGGAACACTGATTCATTTTCCTAACAAATAGAAGTTGTGTTACACCAAATATTAATGAATGCCGACTCCAACATAAGCGTTGAGGTGGAATTTGTACATTGTTTTTAAGTATTGAAAACAAATTGAGATCTAAAATCCCTATTTTGTTCTTGGCTACTAATTCTGAGAGTCTATTTCCTTTATATCACCTTTTAATTTTTTTTTAGACATCTGCAACTTTCAAAATTCTTGCTAATGAACTTTTATGAGAAAATGTTAAAATTTTAATCCAAGATTATACATGTATACAGTGAATACTTGTATGCCTCCCAAACAAATTCATTCATTTCAATAACTAAAAATATTTGCATTCACTTAATAAGAGGCCCATGGGCCTTATCAGTCACCTGAGTAACTGCAGTGTGGCTTTTGCGATGAATATTTATGTGCATTATAGTTACATTAATAAAAATTAAAGCAGTTAAATTAATAAAAATTTGTAGCATAACATACAGTGAAATAATTGAACAAATCTTAAGTACAAAAAAATAATCAGTCGAAATTACACCACCCTACCCTATATAATCAAAAGAGCCCTGCTCTAACACCAGAGCCCCTGACCCAGGGGTCATGAACTTCAAAATTTCAGAAGAGGAACTCTTCCTCATCATAACTATGTACTTATAGTTCATCTGCTTAATATATAGGAGCAAAGGAGAAGATTTTCAAAGAAATAATGCATTTTCACTATACAATCATTAGAGCCCCATCCCAACACAAGAACCCCTGACCCAGGGGCCATGAACTTTGTTATTTTGGAAGAGGCTTTCTTCCTCATCATAACTATGTACTTATTTTATGGGCTTTATATCCATGAGCAGAGGAAAATATTTTGAATGAATTAATGCATTTTCCCTATATAATCATTAGAGCCCTGCCCTAACACCAGAACCCCTGACCCAGGGGCCATGAAATTCACAATTTTGGAAGTATACTTCCTCATCATAACTATGTACATATTTCATTGGATTAATAGCTAGGGACAGAGAAGATTTTCAAGGAATTAATGCATTTTCACTACCGGTATATACTGAGTAATCATTAGTTCCCTGTCCTAACACAAGAACCTCTGATCAAGGCACCATGAAATCACAATTTTTAAAGAGGCATTCTTTCTCATCAAAGCTATGTACTTAACTAATTGGCTAATTACCTATGGGCAAAGGAGAAGATTTTTAAAGAATTAATGTATTTTTTTCTAAATAATCATTAGAGCCCCATTCTAGCCCTAGAACCCATGACCTTGGGGCCATGAATTTCACAATTTTGGTAGAGAGCTCAATGCTCATTACAATCATGCCAGCAGTTTGACTGCTTGATGTCCAGGAGTAAAGAAGATTTTTTAAAGATTGCATTAATTTTGATGGTTTTAGCCCCACCCCTCATGCCCTAGGAGGGCAGGGCAATGAATTTCACAATTTTTACTTCCCTTCATCCATGGATGCTATATGCCAAATTTGGTTGAAATTGGTTCAGTGGTTCCAGAGAAGAAGCTAAAAATGTTCAAAAGTTTACAAACGACGAACACCTACAGACAAAAACAGATAGCAATAGGTCACCTGAGTGACTCAGATGGCCTAAAAATGAGAACTGCACATAAAAAATTGCAAAAAGTTTATGGACAGTCAAATTTAAAGATTTACTATATAAGCTTAAGACTGCTTCAATATCCTGAGACCAGAACAGTAACTAGAAATCAGTGGCTATAAACAGCTGATAAATGAACTTAAATGACAATTTAACAACACATTATTCTACACATAATATTGTACATTCACTCACATTGGTGGTGTAATTAACACAGGTGTAATCATAACCATGCCAAGGAATTCCTATAAGCAGCTTGTCTGGGGTAATTCCATGATCAATGAATTCTTCCACACCTTTAAATACATAGAAAAGCATCTTAGTAAGACATAAGATGTGGAAAAATCTTCTGTTAATGAAGAAACATGTCTGGTAGCATAAGTGAACTTCCTTGGGAAACGCCTCTCTTAAATCATTTTGATGGTTCCCTTCTGACATAAAATAAATTCTAAAATTAACATTTTTTCCTCCCAATAATTTTTTGTCTTCTTCTCTGGTGAAAATGCAGGGCCTTGTAGGCATCACTTCACATGTTCCAATAAAATTAAACAACCAAGTAGAGCAAAATAAAATACATGATTGCAGCATTCAAATGACTTATGTAATTTTCTTGTCTATATTTGTAATGTGTTAATAAACTTACATATAATAAACTAAAAAAATGAGAAAATATATCAAAATGAACCAATTCTAGATCACTGATAATAATTTTCTACATCAAAGTATCACATACAGTTTTTCTTATCTTACAGATCTACATGTACATGTATCTTGAGGCTATATGCACCCTTAGCATTCGTCTATTAATCAAGGTACATGTATCTTTTCTTAATCAGTGTGTCAAACTTTAAAATATTTTTTCAAATACTTCACTGGCAATTTAATTGAATATGTAAAGTTGGTGTTCAGTGTCTTGTAAAAGATATTTTAATCACTTACCGAACACTAAACTTGTCATTGGCATAGTGGCTTTAGCAATACACTTTGGGTTTGTGTCACAAGTTATGAAGCTTTCTGGACTAGTAATAAAAGCTGCACAATGTTCTGCCATATACTGAGTCAAACTACAGTCACCGTCATAACAGGGAGGCTTGTATGGTACAATGCACACCAACTACAATCAAAAAGTGGAAAAGCTTTAGTTTATCATATACACAAATGTTGTTTTCCACCTTTAATGCAAAATTAAATGGACACATAAAGAGGTAAAATAAATTTCAATGAGTATTTAACAATTTTTTTTTTACAAAATTAATGTATAGTAGCTTCCTATCATATCGCGGGTTCTATGGTATCGTGGAATTTCTGTTTACGTATAGTAGCACGCACTGAAATTGACATTTGACGTCAGGATATTTTTAGACATAGTAAACAGGGACACGCTGAACATCACTGTGGTATATAATAGAGGAAACTCACAATAACATTAGTTTCTGGAAATATATGCATATTAATAGATTTTTTAACAAATTAATTTAACTACTGCGATATCATAGGACCTGCTCATATATTTTGAGAGTCACTTTAAGTAAGAAGTGACAACAGCTACCGTTGATTGATATTTCTTCTCTCAAATAAAACAAACTTTTCAAATAATCTTTTGAATTAAAAGTGGGGTTAAAACCTACCTCGGCACTTGGTGGAGTAAATTTTTCTACCATGACTTTCAGCAATGCCAGCACTGCTTGGACATGTGAACTATCAGCCTTACATTGTCCTAACAGTTTGAGCAAATCAAGAGCTATGTAATCTGCAAAAAGTTCTTTCTCCTTATTTACAGTCTCTTCCAACCAGTCTAAAAGTACCGGATCAGATGTGTTTGTAGTAGTTGGCACTTCCCCTAAAAACAAGAAATCAAGTATAAGACTTAACAAATAGAACTGGAGAGCAAATTAAAGTTTAGTTCCCACTAAAAAGTATTTTTTCTTTACATAATAATGTTACTTATATTAGAAATCTTTTAATTAATATAAAAAATCCTAGAGGCATCATTTGTCACATTGTCAGACATGTGGCACTGTGCAATAGGTATGAGAGAAGTGGTATAACAAGTGCACTTACTAATAAATGCAAAGTTGGCATGGTTTTGATGAGCAGTACACATAAGTTTTTTAGCCTCTTCATTGCTAACTTCCTCTGTAGTAATCACCATGGTTATATCGTGCCAGAGCCATGCAGAATGATCTGATTTGCCCTCTGCAACTACTGCAACCTGCAATTCATGATTAAAAATTTATAACAGACACAAACTCATTGTATCTTTACTTTATACAATGGTACACAATTGGTCTCATTTCAATACAAGTTTTAACATATTGAAAAATATTGTATAAAGGGCAAAGGAATATATATATTGTACGATAAGATGTTTTGTCTTCTATTACTTCTGCCTTCACAAATAAACAGTGACACACCTCGCGATTGTAGTAGTACTTATGGGTCCTGCAATAAACTGGGTCGCAGGGACAATCCTTTGTAATATCTTTCACTGTGTAATCTGACAAAACTCCCAGAACCAAATGAATAGTGAGGAATATTATCCGTAGTATATTCATCTTCTGATTTCAATATACAATTAAACAGGTTCCCCTATCAACACTACAACACCATTCAAAGTCAAGCAGCAAGATTTGTCACCATTTCCGGTATGGTGAGCGTTTCTTCGGTCGTTCACAATACGATTCGGATTACATTGATTGGCAACATTCTCACTCCTTACTTAGTAGTATTTATACGACAATTTTATCAAACTGCACACGACAAGCATTTAACCAAAATAAACAATAAAATTTTATTTCATTGCATTACCTCTTTACTAAACTTCCTTGAATTCTTCGAACATAAACTGGCGTCCGAGCAGGAACACTGTATTTTAAGGTTAATTGCCGTTTGTATACAATTTAATATGATTAAGACTAACAATATAAAACGCATTTTGATCCTACAATGCACACTCCTTTCCACAACATTAATTTTTCAAACTTCAGTAACTTCCGGGTAGGACGTAACACCCAAATGGACCACCAAGGACCCTAGACAGCTAGATGCCCGATATGTCACCGGTAACAATTTTTTTTTTTTAATTCCGAGTAAAAAAAAATAAAGGACGCTACAGGAAACCAAATTGCTTTTTTTTTGTAATTAACCTAGCTCATCTTCACTAGCCAAGGGTTTCTGATTCACACCGCTCCTTTATGAACCATCTTGTTCTTTTTAGGGACCATCTCAAAATACAGGCACATTTACTGTAGGAATACATATCAGAAATTGCAATTTTCTGCACTTTAAAGCAGATTATAAAAATACTATAGACAAAAGATACTACATGTATAGACATCCTCATATTTATCTACCTTCTATGTAAGAAACACAAAATTCTACCATCTGGTATTTAAAAGGGTTATATCAAGATATCAAAATATAGAGGTGTAACTATGGTTTTGCCATGATAAGACAGTCCAGGCGTTCCATATGTAACGATACAGCAATACATCGATCGTATTGATCGCGAGGACCCATGATACGCGTATCGTATCGTCACATGTGTATCGTGATACACAGTATAAGTTTATTTTCATTGACACTAGATCTCTAGAATAGTCACATGATGTACATAGCATGAAGACATCAAGAAATTTCAATTAAAGTTAGTAATACTCTCTACAGTTTGTTGTTTTGTAAGCAGTTGACTTATTTTCTATATGCAATACTGTTTTTTATAGAGGTAGGCAACATAGGTAACAGTTAATTAATAGTTGACAACTATATCGTGATACATGATGTATCGCATTAATATATCGTGATACGTATCGTATCGTGAGGTCACTGGCGATACTCAAGCCTATCAAAATACATCAAATATTGCTATTCAAATATAGACTGACACAATGGATTTATTCAAATTGAGGAAAGTGATCTCGATGATCAAGAATATTTCTGTTTGTAAAATTTCCAAGGTGTGCACTTTTTCCCTTTTTTCTATGCCAATTCTTAGAAGTACTCTAAACTCAAGATATTGAATTACTTATAAATGAATAAATCTAATCAACCTTTAATAATTACTTTATTTCTGCAATTTGAATTATCAAAGATGTTCACATCTTTCCATAACTTCAAAGATATAAATCACGTACATGATTCCTCTCTCTCTCTCTCTCTCTCTCTCTCTCTCCATTTCATATACACTTCAGTCATCTTCCACCATTAGTTCATCTTCGAATGAGATATTTTCTGGGTTAGCTACATAGACACTGCTCTGACTGTCTGAGTCTGTCACAAATAGGCCTGTTGATGGGTCCAGTAATGGCAAGTCCTTACTATCAGTCAAGCCATCCTTTCCAGATTCTCTGTCTGGATCCGTCTTTGAATCATTATCATTATTCCCAGCATTCAAATTAGCTACACTTTTTTCTGTTTTAACATTAGACATAATTAAAGCACTACTAAATCTTTCCTGATCTTTCGGATTTTCAGTTTTTCTAACATTATCCTTCGAAGTTTGTTGCTGATTTTCTTGTTTACTTGCAACAGATGGCTTGGACAAAGGTGTAACATCCATCTCTTCAGATTCCTCATCAGAGGACAGAATTTCAATAACCTCCTCCACCACGTATGGCCTTTTCTTTGGATGACTCAAATGAAGAGATGGCTTGGATGATCCTTGACTAGACCTTTGGGAAGAAGGTTTTGACACTACTGGAGAAGGGACAGAAGTTGACATCAATGTTCTAGGGAAAGACTCTTTAAGAGAGAGCTTTGATTCCCTCATGCCTGACCCTGGGGGAGAGGTCTTTAAAACCTTTGGGCCAGGCACTTGTGGCAAAGACCCTGTGGGAGATTGCTTTGATAACCCTTGGCTTGGCAGTGAGGGAGAAGACTTCAAAACACCCTCACTTGATACTGGAGAAGAATCCTTTGATATCTCTTGGCTTGGCTTTGGAGGCGAAGTTTTTGAAAACCCAGGACTGAGTCTAGAACAAGACAGATTGTCCGGAAAAGTTGGAGTGACAGGACTAACCAGTGGAACCGCTGGCTCATCAACCACACTCTCAGTTCTGGCAGGTAACTCCATCTTTGGTTTTTTGGATTTATTTATGCCCTCCTCAATCAAGGAGGAGATAAATGAAATGGCAGTTATTCCAGAGCTTGTTTCTTTCACATTCAATGCCCCAGCACTGGATTTGCTTTGCTCACCAGTTAAGCTTTTTAATGCTTGAGAATCCTCTTTCAGTGCAGGCTTTTCACTTAATTCTGGGATATTTCTGTGCACCATAGATAACTTTGTCAACTGGACAACAGGCTTTTGAGGTTTTGGTACTAATGGGGAGGCAGCCTGAGGCAACTTGACTGGTGACTGAGGTAGCTGTGATTTAGTAGGTGGTGCTTGTAATGAGGGGACAGGAGACTGCGGAGATTTTCCTTGAAGGCTGGTCGATGAAATACTCTGAGGTACTTTCACCGGTGACTGGGGTACTCCTGAAGGTCTAAAGAGATTGCTCATTGAGCGGTCAGGAGAGAAGAAGGAGGAATCTGATTGGCTGGTGTCTGCACTAGACCGGACAGCACCCTATATCAAAATACCATATATTAGAAACCATGCTTATTTTTTCATTTAGGTATGTCAATTTTTTTCAAACTGCAACATTCTTTTTTAACTACTGTCACAGATGGTGTTAATCATTATTGTGCCACTGTTCCTACCTGTCTTTGGGGAGCATTCTGTTGGTGGTAAAGCTGACAGAACTTGAGAGCTTGATCAAGCAATGGTTTGTCAGATAATACCTACAAACAACAAAGAATGTTTAAACCTTTGGTCAATATAAAGAAAGCTTGTTTTTTTTTCCAAATAAAATGAAATAAAATTTACTATGAAATTAAGATTTAATTCATTAAGTGTTAAAAGGTAAAGACTAACCTCTTCCTTTACGACAGCTTTGAATGTGGCCGCCAATAGATTACTGATGCGTGGTCCAACTGTTGACTTCATTTTAGAAATACAGTAGTTGTAACTCTTGTATGTCTCCATCAACAGTTTGATGGCTTTTTCTCTGTCTTGCATTTCTCGGATGTCTGGCAGTCGGTTCTTTATGGCACTCAGACAGTAGTCTAATGCCAGTCGGGAATAATGCAGTCGCTCAGCATCCCTTAGATATTTCCTAGAAATTTCATATAATCATGCTTTAGAAATTTCAATACAATATTTATGAAGATTCTGTTCATTCAGCATCCAAAATCAAGAATTGAAAGATCCTTCTTTATTTGGAATCATTACATTTATAAATTTTATTCAGTTACATTAATTTTTTTTAAGTCAATGCTACCAGGTAAATGAAACTTACATGTAACGCTTTAATAAGATGTTCCCATTCAATGCTCAGAGGCATAGTACAATAAAGATTTCTAGAGATTCTTGCACACTGTCTTACTTTTCAGCATCTGGAGTCTTGTTCAGCTGTAGATGTAGATGGTGTAACATTGGGACATCCTTTTGTTCCAACAAAATTTTCAGAAGAAGGAGAACAGCTCTGTTCAGATGAGTAGCAAAGCTTCCTGCCCTCTCTACCTCACTTATTGGCAGCCTCCATGTTCCCTGTTGAAAGATCATTTTAATGTTTACATAATATTACTTGGTATATGTGTACGTGCTAAATTTATTCCTTCATGTACTCCATACAAATTTGTACACCATGTACATGTATAATCTACCTAAACTTTTAGAATTCTTTCACTGTTTGCTCATGCAGCAGCTAAACAGAATCATTGAAACAAAGTATTCATGCTTGTAATAAAATTTGACACATTTAATTGCCTACCTGGAAGAAGTTGGCTGACTTTCTCTCACTGAACAGGCCCTGTGCTGGCATGTAGCTAAGTGACTGCCACTGAGGATTTCCCAACAGAAGATCTCTTGCATACTGCAAATTCTGTGGTGTATAAAGTCACAAATATCTAAGGGTTTCTTTTTCAATATAAAATACCCGTTAAGTTACATGTATATTGTAGCAAATCTTAACACAGAAGTTTATGTCTTGTTTTTTGTTTTTTTCTTCTGACATTGACAAAATCATGTATCCCTGATCTGGCTTTTGTCACATAAATGTTCTACAACATAATAATAAGAGCAGAGTAACAGTATGTACCAATCAGTTTCTCAAATACAAATAATGTGTTCATTGTATATGACTTATCTTTAAAACAACAATGGTAGAAAGTTGATGTTGCTTTAAGGTCATGCTGCATGAATAAATTTCTAAAGCAAATAACACAGAAAAAGTCAGTGGTTTATTTCACTTAATTTCAGACAAATCCTTATTAACTCTATTTCCATACCTTATGGTAAGGTGAGTAGAAGTACACGTAGGCCAGTCTGTAGGTAGACTTGTAGTGGGTGGGGAACCGCGACAGACACAAGTGTAGTGCCGCCATACACTTCTCTATCAGGTCCTTGCGGAGAGCTGCCCCCTCCAGTTTGGGTTTGATCTCAGTTTGGACTGGCTTGCTGGGTTGACTGTTCTGTCCACCTCCCTCCAGAGTTTTTGCTGTGTCTGCATCCCCTCCCCCTCCCGCGTGTGTTACTGCTGGGTTATCAGCTGTGGGCTCTTTTTTAACACTTCCATCAGCACTTGCATTATTGCAGGGCTCTTCATTTTTCCTTTGTTCTGTGGTTTGATTATCAGGACTGGTATGTGTTGATTTTGGTAGTTCTTTTTCAGCATGACCTAGATTAACATTGACAGGACTGGAGTTTTCCTGGGATTTTTCTGCCGTTTTTGTACTCTTTGATATTGCAGTCATTTGCTTGTTTTCATTATCTAAAACATTTTATAGATTTTATAATAAAAACTTTTATATACATGTACATGTACTGAAAGCAGATGTAATCTTTAAGGCTAAAAAACTCACTTTAAAAATCCAAACTGATTTACAAGGAGACTTAACAAAATAATATTTTACATTGATACAGTAATCAAGTCTTCCCATATATGCATGCATATACATCAAATGATGGTACATGTACTTGAAAATATTCCTACATATGCAAGCTTTGTAATTTGTAAGATTATTTACCTTTCACATCTGACACAGGCTCAGCTTTGGTTATCTGAATGTTAGCTCTTGATTCTTCAGCCACATTTGCCTCTTGATTGTCTGATGTTTTACTGTCAATTATCTTCTGCAATACACCTCTGTTTTCATTCTCTGTTTTATCCTTCAATGAAACATCATTTGTATTCTTCACAGTAGGTTCTATCTCAATAACCTGTTCAGTGCGTGAAGACAGAACTTCCATCCTTGCAACATCAGGGTCTTTGGAATCAACCTCATGTGTAGTATCAGGTATGAAAAACTTAGGTTGTGATTTGGGATCAAGAGGTTCTGGAGATGAGAATATTTCAATTACTTCTGCATCTTTTCTGAACTCAGGTTCCACGTCACTGGAACCCCCTGAAGGTATAAAACCATGAGATGTCTGCTTGGATAAAACATCAGTAGACTTGCCCTCTGATTCTAGTTCCTCAGCTGCCAATTCCAGCATTTTTGGAGTCTCAGATGAAGGCTTAATTTGATTGGATAAAAATAAACTGTCATCTGTTTCCATGGTTTCTATAGCGTCCTGTGAAGACTCGGACTGCTCAGCACTTGGGAAATACTCGCTACTGTCTCGGCTGTTTGCAGAGTCCTCCATTTTTTCGTCCAGGCTGTCAGCAGAGTCTGCGTTAGTTGGATTTTCGATGACATTTTCCATCATGTTTGCGTTTTCATTGACCTTGGAGTAGGTGTGGTCTTGTTGGTTGGTTGTAGTTTTATCCGATTTTGGATCACTATGGTCTATAGACACACTAGATAAATAAAATCAACACAGTCAAGCAAAATATCTTCTTTTCACCCAACAGCATCCATTACACTTAAAAACGGTTCGTAACTTAAATACATGTACATGTAGAACCTTAATTTTAACCCAATGTATAAGATCTTTAAAAATCTTTTACTTTCAACAAAAGCAGCAATTGTTCCTGCCAACATTGTATATCAAAGAAGATAAAACATGTGCGTACCAGTACATCTATTATATATAAAATTTACAAAACACAAAATAACCCACAAAAATTACGTTGTCAAAAGTTTTTATACAGCATACAAAATAGTATGGAAAGGAATGAAAATCATCATAAATGTTTTACAAATTATACTTACTTCCCAGACTCTTCATCTTTTTTCTCACATCCTTTGGCAAATGGAGAAATGGCTGCCTCTTCTATGTACTCAGCATAGTCGTGGTACTCCTCAGGGTGATCTCCCTTTAATAACAGCTTCAAGATGGAAACGTGGAGGCGATAAAACATCTGTAAAGTACAGAAGATACAGTAATTCTAAGATATTGTTTATAAAATATTTTCTTGAAAAAGTTATTTTAATTTTAGTTCCACCGTATATATATGTTCACTAATTAATGAATAGTCCTAGATCAAGGAGTAGACCACTTGCCTCAAGAGCCTCCACTGCTAGCCTTGGTGAAGTGTGAGCTGTGTATGCATAAGTAATCTTCTTCGGGTAAGTGGCATTCTCCTCGTGTAGGGCGGCCAAAGCCTGAATCATACATATATTACATCTAATTCTTAATTTATTTTTAGTCACCAGATACAATAAATTACCAGTATTATGAATGTTACATTGCATATATATATTATCCGTGTATAGTCCAGCCTTTTTAATTCAATTTAATGAGTCCAGGAGAAAAATTTTGATATACATGTTTAGAAAGATTTGAGCAAAAAAGGTTGAAATACATAAAGGAACTGTGGCAGGGACTTCCAACTCCCTCCGAGATATCAGTGTTCGATGTACCGGTATACAAAGTTATTCAAAACTGAAAAAAAACCTGCAAAATAAACCCCTGCAAAATAATAAATCGTAGCAAGAGACCTGTTTGTAGAAGTTGAGATATTCCTTGGGTGCCTTGTGCATCTTCTCCAGACACTTGCCCATCATGTAATCCGTGAGCCACTCCTCACTCTCCTCATCCACACACTGCGAGGCACTCTTGTAACACATGTAGGCCAGCTCCACCATCTCCAGCCTGAAGCCCACTGCCACCTGTCTCAGCTCTGTAGGGAGGAAGTCCTCATCACACTCCTGTTTCTTCTCCTGGATCACGGATATATCATATCAGTTTTAATGTTAAGAACAGTTAATACAGCTATAAAGCTTTAAAACAAAATTTTGTTCAACAGTACATCTAAGCAATTGATATATGTACATGTATATTTCTCTGCTATACAAGGATACTGTAAAAGTAGCATATTTAGTCTATACTATATTTGGTGGAAACTGTTTTCCAATATGTTAATGTAGATATGTATTTGTGCATTTTTGATTCTCTATATTTGATTTGCATGACATTTAGGGATGAACTTGATTTAAAGGAGCAGTGTTCTGCCAAAAATGCTAAAAAAAATACACAGTCAAATGTAATACCTTTTAATACAGTATCTCTGAATCAGACATCATTCATTTATCATTGCCTACTTGATTTCTTATTCTTAAAACTACTAAGTATAGCAACAATGTCCCCCATTCTATGATTCATCCTTCAATGGTAGAACTACATACAATATTTGTGACCACTGTTACCTACCTCATGGAAGTTGAGCTGCCTGGAGGAGTGGGTGTGGAGTTGGTAGGACAGTGATCCATACTCCATCCACAGCTTGCCGTACGCATCCTCTATATCCACAGATCTCTCAAAACACCGAAGGGCAGCACGAGAGCGCTTCTGGAGTGACACATCCAACTTTAAGTCGGTCTGAAATGGGAAGAATTCCTGGTGATAATCTTAATTCTCACAGCAACATAAAAATACTTTCTTTTAAAGAAACAGAGAGAAGAAACATAGAAATATAAAAGGAACTCCTTCCACATAGAATCACTAACAGAGTTGAGTTTCTGCTCCAGTTGATACATCCTAGCCAGAGCCAGGCCTGCCCAAGAGTCGAGTCGTAGTGGGTTTACACATATATCATACATGTAGAACTTGATGGCTTTCCTGCAAAAAAATCAAATCAAATCAAAGTTTGTGTCATATTGGAAGAAAGAAAACTTGATGTCCATTTGTCATTGTGTACAAATTGTGCATGTACCGGTACATGTATACTTACGGATGCTCATTGTTCTTGAAGTAATAATCAGCCAGTAAGTAGTAAATTTCCTGTGTTATTGCTCTGAATGCAATACAAAAATCAATTTATACACATGTAAAATATTCCTCAAGAATGAAGTATCAAAATAACCACCTTGTCTAAGAAAACATGATCTTTTTACTTAGAGCTTAAGTATGGTTACTTACAAGAACTCCTGCCCCTTCTCTGTCGATGGAACAACATTGCTATTGCCATCAATGTAATCCTGAACTTTGTCAAGTCTGCTGGCTAAGCACAATCAAAATTGAAATGTAGTACATGTATACTGTATAGAAGCATCTGTATACATCTAAATTTCTTAAAGATTTAAGAAAAATCATTCTTCTTGTTAGTTTTAGTCAAAGTAAACATTATTTTTTATATCTTTTGGTATTGAAAAAAAATTAATATAAATTTTCTTTAAAATATTTTTATTCCCTTTTTTTTCAAATAACTTTCTAAATGTGTGCCAAACTGACTTGTTAAATACATATAAAGATGTGTTGTTTGAATTATTTCCTCACCTGGTTTTTCTTTCTCAGGTATGAGCTGTATAATTCTCCTTAACAAAGACTCCAGCTGCAAGAAGAAAACACAGAATAAATATATATATAGATATAAATAAAATACAATTTAAATTCCAGACTTCTTCAAAAATTCTAGCTCGTGAAATATCCTCTTATAGAGTAAACAGGGAATTTAATAAGACATGTGGAAGCATGGGTACTAACCTCAGCAGAAACTGTGTCAGTCTTAAAGCTGTCAAACTCTGGTAAATTTTTCGGCTTGAAGTACTCAAACATCTTAATGGCCTGCTGCAGGGTGAGGGAGATTGGTGGACAGTTATGGTCGGCCAGGTGTTTGGCCCTGCCCTTCTTATTGGGGTGTCCATAGAGACAGTAAACACACTGCTCATACATCTGTCTCAGGTCATCTGTGTACTTCAATGGCTCTGTCATCTTCAGCTGGAGGACATCCATGAAAAATATCAGAAACTTTCCATCTGATTTGGTGCACCAGGAATGGCTAAAAGAAAGAGAAATATCTCAGTCTTTTAGTTCTGTCCTCAATATTAGAAGGAGAGGCTTTTCATTTGTTTTACAAGTTTCTTAAGAATTAACAAAATCTTCTAATATTGTTGTTCTTCTGATACATCTGATGTACATCAATATTTTTACCTTCCCAAGTAGTCATGGGAGACGTTGAGCAGCATCAAGGATGATGGCATGCTGTCACTGATGTTCTGGGCTGATAACTCTCGTTCCTTTTGCAAATCAAAGAATTCTTTTTCTTCACTAAAGGAAAAATAAGTATGTTGTATAAAACAACATATACATGTAAATATTAACATAAAATACTAAAATTTGGACAAAATTGGTTCAACGACAACATTTATATGTACTTTAACATTAACTTGATAGTTTTGTTTCCCCTTTTAGTAAATGATTTAGTAAACTACTCATTAGGAAACATT
The DNA here is from genome assembly GCA_020458035.1 of Magallana ariakensis. Lineage (NCBI taxonomy): Eukaryota > Metazoa > Mollusca > Bivalvia > Ostreida > Ostreidae > Magallana > Magallana ariakensis. The sequence continues at coordinate 44,958,501 of CM035818.1, read as the reverse complement.
TTGCCCCTCACAGTCTCATATAATCATGGTTGCCCTTAACCCCACTCAACATTTTTATATATCATTTAAACAAATTCTGTAATTTTAAATGGCTGTAATTTTATATACCGTATGTATTTTTAAAATATAAAAAACACAACAGCAGTTAGCAAGTTAAATGGGCTCATTGAATTATTAAACTGTGTCTTTTTTAAGCATGTGAAGTACATGTAGTTACAAAACTGAATAAGGAGTTCTATACACATGTACAATTACCACTTGATGACGGAGTAGAGAATCATCCATGGCAGCACACTTCCAATTGGCATGTCTGTGGCCTTCTCTGGTACGGACATCATAATGTCAATCACTGCCATCAGGTCAGAGGTCAAACGCGTCTTTCTAGGTCCACTCATATCGTTTAAACTTCCTGGCTTCTCCCAGTTCCTATTTCAAAAAAATATTGCAATTCTTAAAAACCATAAAAGGAGGCATCAAGATTTTTAATTTGTCTTTGTTTGCTCACTTTTATAATAGGCATCAACAGTAATCTATAATTGGTTCTTGTTTATGTACCAGTATTCATTTTTACAAATAACAAACACTTTTGACAAATCATGATGTTGGAATTCAACATGCACAGTAATTATTATACAATGTATTTCTTACATCAGAAGTAACGACCAAATCTGATTCAGAACATTTGACCATTCCTCCTTGTGAGGGCTAGTGGTAGCTTTCTTGTACCCCTGGAATGCCTCATGGAATGCTATTTCACCCCAATGCATGGACCTCTACAGAAAAACAAAAGAAGTAAAAAGGACCCAGGAATTGATTGCTTTAACTTGGTTGCATCTAGCACTGAAGTAAACAAAAGTATCCCATGTAGTGCTATTTTCACTCACAAAAGACTTAAAAGATAGACATTTGTTAACCTAAATTGATTGAAAATATACTGTACCTTCACATCTCCCATTTTAACCAAACAATTGTGCAACAAACACAGCTGTTCAATTCTTGCAGGTACAATGGAATCTGTTTCTTTCCTCTGGAAATAGAAAATTATAGAAATCAAATTAAAAAAATCATTGTTTTTGGTGTTCAGAAGTAGTTACCATTCCAAAGTAACAATCCAAATATGCTTGTAATAAATAAACAATTTCTTTCCATTTTATGCAATTTTCTAATTTACACAGCTAAATAATAAAAAAAATTTAAGTTTAATTATCAAACAAAATATACCCACCATAGGTTTCTGACTTGGCTGAGTAACAGCTTTCAGGAGAAGCTCCACCACTTGATCATATTCTTTGGCATCATACAACTTCTGCATTTCATCCATACACTGGCTCCTCTCTAGAGAATTTTGATGTCTTTCTATGCTCTCTGTAAGGTAAATACAAATAGTTAAGAAACATGATTGTTTTAATATTTTTTAATAAAACAAAAAACTGTGAGAATAGTTAGCTTTCTAAGATATCAAAAGTTCTATAATTACCAATTGAAATCCAGTTGTCACTCTGACAGTTCTTGAGAAGAATCTCGTGGACATTTTCATCTTCAATCCTCCACTTCAAAAACTCCTTTGCCTATACAGATTGAAATCAGAACAATCAGCAAAGAAAAAACACACAACTCACAAGAGTGAGGATACCAAACTTGAACCTGCCTGCATCTACAGTTTGATTATTAAATGAAAATCAGATTGAATTCTGACAAAAATCTTTTATTTCCTTAACCAAAAACTAGAGCTGTTCAAGTACGACATACCCCAAGGGCCTCTTAGGATAAGATGGAGGTATCATAAATACTGCCCATATTTCTATCTATTACATGTACATGTACCTAATACCACTCAAAAAATAAAAATGTATGTACCCAGTACATGTATTTGCAATGATGATACATGTATACTTACACATGTAAATGCCAAAGATTTTTGTTCCCAATATTGTAACAAAATATTTTCATGAAAAGAATCTTAACAATACTGTCAATTGACGTTACCTTGTGGAAACTGCACGAAGCATATTGAATCTCTCCTTGTAGAAGACAAAGTCTAGCCTGCAGCCAGAAAGCTGTGGAGAACAGTTATAACACTGAACAATGAAGTTACTGGTTATAGTCATGTTTCAAACAGCAAGCAATTACATGTAAATGACTAATGCATTAACAATTTCAACATTATTGTATATTCAAGAAATTCTAAATGATGCTGGATCATCATTACACATACTTTAGATTTCCTTTAAAGATGATTCTTAAAATTCAACATCTCCATCAACCTATCATATACCTATAATCCTCATCAAATACCAAAACTTTACACCAAAGGCTCTTCAGACTTGCCAGTTGATGAAAACTACAGGACCCCTTGGATGTTAGGAGACCCATCACCCATTTTCAGTTCATTCATTAACAAACACAGATGTACCGGTAGCTCTTGTTCAACTTTTTTGAAAACTTCCTATCAATAAGTTGATTTTGCTACTATACAACCCTCTCTGTAAGACCAGAGACGTGTTCAGCAGAGCGGGTGCTCGCGAGCGCTCGCCAAAATTTCCTATACCTACAACACAAATTTTGGCGAGCGCTCGCGAGCACTTGCTCTGCTGAACACGCCTCAGATGTACCTAAACATGTATCACTTCAATAACAGGAGACATACCCCGGACACAGTGCTGTAGCCATAATGAGCCCAGGACCTGGGACTGTCCCTGTAACCCAAACACATAGTCCATGTCCTCCTCCCAGGACCCAGGCATCTCCGACGGCACCGCTGAGCCTGGACTCTTCCTACAGAACAAAATATACCACTTACAAAGCAAGAACCAGACAAACATTGAAAGAGAGGAAACAATAAACTGGGCAACAACCCTTGTATTCACGTTTATTATTTTTCATTTACATGTTTCAACAATATTGATAATACATGTACAATGTATAATATCAATTGAATTTTTTAAAAATATACAATTTCCTATTGTGCTTCCAAAATTTGGTTTACAGAATACAAATAAATTTATGTGAAGTGGTAGAGTGAGAGAGTTACCCTTTGGGAGAAGCCCCACTTTTGAGGTGTTTAGTCAGCCACTGATCAAACTGTAACTCCAGCCTCAACAACAGCATCTACAAAAAATATGACCATTTTACATTAATAAACAAAAACAAAAACAAAGGAAATCCCATCGGAACTAACATTGATAATGTTTGTATTACAATAACACATACATGTAACATGGTCTTAACATTTTTTAAACAAATGTTGTCTAAATGCATTTCAAATCACAAATACCTTTCCAAATGATCGAATATCTTCCTCTGGTTCATCTTTGCTGTTAAAATAACAGAAATGTTTCAATGCAGACAAATAAATGGGAACTTCTAGCATGTCAGTAATGCACACAGAAATAAACATCCAAAAGCTTTTAAAAATCTCATACTAAACAAATCTAACCTGAGTAGACAAGGCAGGTCGACATGTTTCCTCCATCTTGTGTACACCTTGACGTACACGGAGGCCAGCTCCTGGGGCCAGGACAGCTCAGCCCGGTCACACAGGGACTCCATGAAGTGTAGCATCAGCATTAACACCCCGCCATTCTTCTGCTCCCTCTGGAGGAACTCTCGCACATCACTGGCTTCTGTCTCTGACAGTGACTTTGCTTTTAAATCACTACCATTTTCTGTAATGTTTAAAAATTCCTTATAAGGTAGTGTCAATCTCAGCTATGAACAACATTCAGCTGGTGTTTCTGTTAGAAAATAATTATTGCTTCTACAAAATAAACATGTACAAGTATCCATGTATCAAATGATACACACTTATAAAGAAAATAGTCCGGTTACACAGTGTTTTTCAAATTATATTCTGGTAGGCAAGTACTTGCATATGCAACGTTCTGACTACATCATTTGTATTGCCAGTAATGATCACATGTTTGCTGTTGTTGATTACCTATTGTGTTAATTTTGGAGAAAACAGACTCTTCGTTCTCCGATACAAGATCCAAAGTATCCATTTCTTCTTCATCAGCTCCTGGTCTGAATGTATAAACACTTTTTTATAGCTAACCTGTTTCCACAAATGCAATCTTAAAATGAATCTACCAACCCTGAGTTTTCCAACCCTACTTATTAAGACACAGTTATAAAAAATACTGTATACAGGGTTATTTTTGCCCCGTGTAATTTTCGCCCTCCTACACTTGCAAACAGTTTCGCCCAGTCTTGAATTCACCCAGCCATTTGTCTTCAAAGAGTGGAATAGAAGATATTGGAATTCGCCCAGTCTTAAATTTGCCCACTGACAACGAGGGCGAAAGGGACGAAAATAATACGGGGGCGAACATTTCCCTGTATACAGTACTCCAAAAAATCCTAAATTTGAAACAAATACAAGCAAAATAACTGACAGCCAATATTCATTCTTTTTGTGAAATCTGAAGTACATGTACATTTACTCAAAAGCATATATACATGTATTTAATTGTACCAATGACATTTCTAACCTTCATCAATCAAAATGAAAAAATTACCGAAGAGTGGATGGTATGAAAGTCTCTAAAATTTCTCTAAAGTTGACCCGCTCCTCTTCCCTCCTAGTGAAAGTGTTTCTCACCTGAAAGACCAAAAACATGTTAATCAGGTACACATTCTGTCACTGCACAAGAAAAAGAACATGTGCCAATAGTTTGTAATTTATTCTGGAACAAATCATTGTCATGTTAAACATATGGTTAGTTAGTTAGTTAATGTAAATCCTTCTCCGTGCCATGAAGGCGCATAAGGCAGGTGCTAAGCGGATGAGAGTAATTGACTCCCCCTGGATGGGGCACCAGTCCATCACAGGTTAACCCCCAGCGTAAGCCGGTACCCAATTTCAGCTGGGTGGACTGAGACAATGTAGATAAAATGCCTTGTCTAAGTGCACAACACACAACATCAAGTGAACACATCGGGGTTTGAACCAGCAACCTTTCGGTTGTTGGCCTAACGCCCATGACCACTGAGCCATGTGCTCCACTTAACATATGGTGAATTTTAAAAAAAGTATCGAAATACAGGTACACTGTACATGTACAAGCATGAACATATTAAATTATATACAAACTTACATGAATATGTCACATCTGGACTGAAATATATCATATTCACTTTTTGACTGTTTCTCACCCTAGCTGATCGCCTCTTCTCATACAATGGGCTATCAAAGTTGGTTGACCGTTTCCTCTTCTGCCCTTTGTTCTTGCCCTCTGTATCGCTCGTTTCTGACCCAGGATTGTCTTGTAATGCAGAAGTTACTGAAATTTAAACAAGGTGTATCTACATAAACAAATCTTTATTATCAACACAATTAAAAAATATGTTGGCTACATTGATTTACAAAAAAAGAGTGTAAAAAATAAATGGAAATGTTAGTCCCCTTTATTTTTATCTTCATTGCCAGAAGGTGAATATTCTTAAAATGGTAACTTGTTCCCCTTTAATCCAGAATCTTTTTACAAATGTGACAAGGCTTAAATAACACTGGATGAAATTAACATGTATGAAGTATAATGAAGATAATGAAGTATTTTAAATTATAATGATCCAAAACAATTTGGATTGGATCAACTTACATCACTTTCCATTCACTAATTGTTACCTGATATGGGAATGGAGGACAGAGGTGTACAGGAATTGGACACATCTGGAGTGGAAGGAGCACTGGTTGGAGGTGACAGGAGGACCGCTGGGTCCTCAGTAACCAGAGCAGAGGAGCAGGAAGTGGTCAACTCTTGACCCACAGTACTTCTACTGTAAATCACATTGTCACAAGAGGACACAGAAGTCACTACAGTGATTTCACTAGAAGTGGGAATGGTGGCACTGCTGGAGAGGATAACAGCGTCTGTTGTGGCATTGTTACTCCAAGAGGTCACGTTTGTTCCTGACTTAATCGATGGAGTTTCGTCAACCTCCATTGCTTCAGAGGGCAAAACTTCAACATTGTCCTCTATAGACTTTGATACTTCCTCTTTATTTTCTGACGATTGTGGTGGGGTTTTCTGTTCCGGTGGTTGCTGTGGTGTAGGTTGTGGTGGGACTTCAGAGGAAGATGAAGTGTCTCCTTGTTGATTTTGTTTCTCTTTCATTTGGATTTCAGTTTTTTTGTCCTGGTCTTCAGCATAATCACTTAGATCCACACGTATACCCATACTCTGTTAAACAAGAACATAAGTAAAGTATTAGAGGAAGAGCTTTCACTAGATCATGACAAATGAACAACTATGACTGGATGTAATAGTATGTGATTACATGTACTTGAAAAAAAAATGTTTACCATAGGTGGGTTGGATTTCTTTATAGTATTGTATAGAGCAATCAAACTTTCACCAAGAGCAATCCACCTATAAATATAAATACGGTACACGTTCCAGTATATATGAAGAGTTATTAAATCAGCACTTTATTTTTGTTGCATTTGGAATTTCATCGGTAAATTCCCGTTCACAATTTTGACTTACTGATAGAAGTTAATATACATTCATAAAAGTTTAGAATTTTAGAATACAAAAATAATGTAGTGGATAACATGCATATAGTTTAAATAAAATAAATGTACATCCTAGATGAATTAAGTTCCTTACGTGTATGATTTAACAGGAACTGGAAGCTTATTAGGTTTCATTGGTGGGGTTCTGGCTAGTTCTTTCCGTTTCTGTCTCATTGTCATAGCTTCATTTATAAACTGTATGTGAAAAATATTTTGTGACTGCAGTTTGCAAAGTTTTAGAAAAAATGAAAAATACAACCAGCATGTATTACAATACATCTATATCCATAGATACTAGTAATTGCCCACAAAATTTATGAAAAAAAAGACATTTGACACCACAATTAAACCTTGATACAATATTTTACCTCGTCTATATCTTCTTGGTCAACTTTCTCTGTATCAATCAGTGGATTACTAGAGCAAAAGTAAAACCAAAATCAGACTAACTGTAGCAACCTTTCTTGTGCCTTTACATATTATTATAATTTCAATTAGCAGTTCAATAAATTGATTCATTATGACAAATTTTCTTCTACCAGTCTTTGAACATTTCTTTTGTATAATCTCTCAAAGATGGTTGTTCCTTGTATATCTGATTCCTGAAAACAATTCCTTTCAGGTACAAATAATCCTTCTTTAGGGCTTTGGATATGTAGTACAGGCAATCTGAAAATTTCAGAATTTACAATGAGAGTTATTTCTATATTGTAAACATTGATATTCCTACTATCATTTCAGTTTCACACAGAGACTAGTTCAAAATACTAAATTTTTCTTCAGCAACTTTTCTACTGATTATCCCAACCATTTTTTAGCTCTATGATTTTGTATAGTACTCCACCCAATACCTACACCAGTAATCATTGATGGTATAGAGGACTGTGATGATGTTGTCCAGGCATGGCCAGTGGTTGGGATTACAGTGTAGTCCCTGAAAAAAATTATAACCCATAAAGATAACAACAATAAATCACAACAGGGGTTAACTCAGTCTTTCGAATTTGATAATTATCATTTTATTGCGGTTGGTTTTAATTTAGACGATCGTGAACTCAGAATACAGGGTGACTTCAACTTCTCTTTCGGAGGAAATTCTGGCAAAGTTACCGTTCACAAAGCGAGTTGCCTCCCAGATTCGTCACTGTATAATAATACTTCAGTCATATACTAGAAACTTCTAAACAATAAATGGTTATCTGTCAAGTGACTGAATCTTAGCGACTATCGATGATAAAATTTACTATCGATTGCCGCCAACTTGCTGCCTTCAGTAATGATTTTTCGATAGTCGGTGACTATCGTAACAGCACTAAAAAACATCTTTGCATCTTTTAATATTCTTATTCTTACTTATTCTCACCTGTAATAAATATACATAACAAAATTTTTTTATGGCTGGCGACTAATAACTGTAGATTCCTTATTTTACGCGAGTACCTAATTCCGCGATTATATCGTTTTGCAATAAATCGTGAGAATATATAATCGCGAACACCGATTTTTCATCATATTTACTAATAGTTTACATCCGTCCGAAAAAGTAAAGCGAGATTTTAAAATCTGCGAGATGCTTCTCGCGATTTTACGCGGATATTAATTCCTTGCGTTTAATTAGGAATTTAAAGTATATAAATTGTCTATTTTTACAATAGCTTTGATGTACTCTACCTGTTCAAACCCCAATCTAGCAAGTTGGTAATTGTGTAGTTTCAGGGCTATAGTTCCTATCTTATACCAAACTGTGGTCTCTGATTCATCCACTTTCACAGCCTAAACATTTAAACAAACAAGATTGTGAATTGCTTGAAGTTCCATAATGTTTGGAATAGGAAATTTACGACTTACTACTCTCAAAGAATCAGATGCAATTCTCTTTTAACTTCTAAAAATTACTGGATCATATTGACTATACAATCTTAGAGTCTCTGGCAAGATCCAGATCACTCATGTAAGTAAATGTCTGTTTTAATGCTTAAAAATTTGCTGCATAAATAATTACCAGGGAAATGCATGTAAACCAATTGATTTCTATACCTCTATGTACCACTCCATGGCCTCTTCATGATCCCCCTTCTGTAAGGACATTGTAGCCAGGTTTTTGTATATGGAGTACAGAAGCTGCAATCCTGGGTGAATGATTCCCACTGTCTCTGTCTCAACAAGTTTGGCTGCCTGATAAATTCAATGAAATATACAAAAATGTCAAAAGATTATTGAAGTACTGTTTCATATCCAATATTTTGCAAACAATAATAAAGAGAAAATTTAAAATAAACAAACCTATGCATAATTTTGTTTAGAATTAACTTTGCTTAATATTGTAATGGGATGAGAGAAATAATGACAAACCAAAACAGAATTCGAACCCAAGCCCTCGGATTCTCTAGTCAGGTGCTTTACCCACATAGCTATCTGGTGCCAATATTCAAACAGGTCTGACTGTCTCACTTCCCCCTCCCCTATATGATTTTTGCCCTCAAAAGATTTTTTACATTCCAAGTTCTTTCCCCTGGCAGGAGTTCCAAGGATTGGCACAGTGCCAAATGTAACATTAAGGGAGAAATAATGATGGAGAAGGGAGAAATAGTGATGGATCAGACCAAAATTTCAAACTCGGGCCCCTTCATTTTCTAGTCATGTGCTCTACCCACTGAGCTATCTGGCACCAGTATTATAACTGATCTGACCATCACAACATGTTTTATAGTCTGTCCCAAGATATTTATGCTGCACATTTGGACGATTTTTAATAAAAATACACATACCTGTGAAAGAAGTGCAATTGCAATCGATGAAAGGGAAAATTTCCAAGATAACTTCATTCATAAATTATTATTTTTCCCTTGTAAAAATTCACAGGAACGAAAACAGATTTCCTACGGAGATTTATAATGGGGAATGTTGACATCTTTTCTCCATTCGGAAGTACTCGGGACACCTCGCACAATTTTTCAACGTTATCATCCGGGCGTCTTCATCTCCTTAGCAATGGAAAAACCCTTTTTATTTTTAGCCGTGTATTGATACCCGACATGCTAGAGAGGTCGTTTCAAAGAGGAAATTTTGGGATTTTTTCATACTATTGAATGAACATCGTATGAACCATGAGGTATTTATAAATATCGAATAATTTAAGAAAATATGCAGCAAAAATATCTTGGGACAGACTATAACGATAGAGTACCTCTCTGATAAATCCATGACTAAGAAGCTGTTCAAATGCCTCTTCGGCCTTTTGAATATCTTGTCGTTGTAGTCCAAGGGCCTTGTTATACAAGGTATATGCTTCCGATTCCTGAAAATTAAATCAGTACAGTGGTAATGTAAACAGTTTGCGAGATCGTCGAATCCAATGACTTTTTAATTTGAATGTTGATACAAACCTCAGCTTCTCTTGTTCCAACAGTCTTGGCCCTGAAATCATCGCCATCAACCTCACTGCTGCTGTCATTCAAGGCAGCTATCCGAATCTGAACATAAAATGTGCATTATTACCGATACCAGTCCCAAGTTTGTTCTGTTCTTTTTTTTCATCTTTAGAAAAGTGCTTGTTTGTTGATGTCTTTCAACATTTAAAAACAATCTGTGATTTTAGTCAATGAACTAATATGACGGTTACCTATGGCTTACCATTTTTAATCATGCATCATCAGCATTTAACTGCTTAATCACAGTAATATACACATTCCGCGGCATCCTTTGTAAAAACTTTAAACTGGTTTCGTTTAATGTTGGAGCTGGGTACCAGTTTATTGGAGTGCCTAAAATCCAACTCGTATTAACATGAACGTCCCGAAAACGTGTAGGCCTATTGATTTATCCACTTTTTGCTACCCTACTGACAATCAACAGACAACTCGAATGAACGTACTAAAAGATTTAAATATATTTTAATATTGGAAAAGAAACAAAAGAACAAAGCAACTTTTGAAAAAATGCGTTATTTTTATTAGATTACTTTTTTCCTGATAACCATCTAACCGAGAAGTCACGGAAGCGATAAGAATTTCGGTTAATTTATTAAATATTGTGTTGTTAAACGTCCCGATGGAATTTTTTTTGTTCGTGTCACACGACATTGAGTTGCGACATTACCTGTTGTCGAATGATGAAGAGATTTAAATTAAAGTCTACATGTGTGTTCTGGTTATACTGCTTAATGTCTAAAATATATTATCGATCAGTGTGATACAGAGAAGACAGAGATTACAACAAGTAGAAATCTTTATAACATGGGTGTTATGGCTTCATTGAAAACACGGCATCAGGGTATGATGTCATCCTTGAATATTTGCAATGTATTTCCACTAATAATATAAATCAAAACAGCAAAACCTCCAAAGTATAAAAATAAGCCCAAATTCAATGAATGTTATCATTTTCTTACCCAACATAGAATTGAAAATAAAGATGCCGGTGGCGTTACATGTAACAGGACGATATCTAAAAAACCGAAAAGTCACGATATATACCTCCATTAATTTAGTATGGTAAGATCGACGAAAGCCCAATGAACATTATCTTATAGCAAACGTTTTTGTTCTCGAATAAACGCGTAACTTTCGCGCTATGACATTGCGGTTTTCTGCGAAAATTTCGTGTCATACCGCGAAAAGTTTCGTGAAAATAAAGCGCATTTATTCGCATAAGTAACGCTTGTAATTGGCGAAAGGTTTTTTTTTCTATTATTCACAAAAGTTTCGCGGAATTCGCGAAATTTTTGCATATATTCGCAAAATTTACTCGTCTAATTCGCAAACACATTATTGTTTTAGCTACGAACGTAATGTAATGGCGCCGGTTCTGACGTTTTCCTGGCAAGTAAAATATCAAAATCGTTGAAAAAGCCAGGAAAACGTCAAATATTTCGGACTATTGCTCTGTCTGTTTATCGAACTTTCTTCTCTTGAGATCTCTACCAATCTACCAAAATATTTTCGGTTACTTTTTTACATCAAGGTATGTTGTCGAAGTGCATTACATGACAAGGAGAAATGACAGATATTCACTTTTTAGATGCCTGTAACTAATATGACATAAATGAACTGACCGATCTTTAAGTTAAACTATTTACGTGTGTTCGAAGAATATCTGTTGCTCCTTTGTTCTATCATGGGGGTCTATGACAAGTCTTCCATGCTCGATATCGATAGAACGTCATTGCAGCCTGAATCAAAGAAATTGACAAGAACTCACTAATTTAGGTAAACTTCTACTGCAAGTTGTAAGATTGAGAATTTTAACATTGTAATTAATATTTTGTAAATTATTCATTGTTACATATGTTCACTCATCTTCGTAGTCTGTCCACTCACCAATATGGCACCTGCATGATTTATAGAATGTTTATATATAATAATTTTGTGTATTCTGATAAGTTGTATAACTTAAGGAAATAAATTCAATTGAATTGAATTGATGAAAAAATGATAGTTACCTCAATTTAGACAGTGCATTTTATCCAAAACATATCATTACCTTATATATGTTTATTATTTTTAAAAAATGACAATGAATTGATTTACGATTAGAGAATCCCCATGTAACGCGTACAATATGCGTCCATCATCGTTGACACAGAATCTGAGGGGACAACACGCTGATAGTGTTGATATGTTTTGTTAATGTTCTTGACATTCTAGAGAATCAAACAAAATTAAGTTTGAATTACATTGTAAACATCTCACACCGATAATTCAGAAAACAAGAGTGTTTGGTTTTCTGTCCCAAATATTCAATTTATGACAACTTTATATCGACGGAAATTTAATTACCGTCCACTTCGTATCACACATAGGCTTGCGGACTGGGGAACTTTAAAATTTATCACTTTTGAACTTGTTATCGGAAGGTTGACTCTGTCGTAAATAGGTGCAGATTTATCTCGATCTTCTCATGGGCGTACAATCTGATCAGGTAATCATTTTGTTCTTATAATATTTATGGGGACTTTCCTTTCTAAGAGGAAACACAATAAGTGATGATTACTAGTCCATGTACAATATAATGCAAAAATACAAAATCATAATTATATTTTAGTATGAATGAGTTATTTTGAAGTAAGTAAAACACAGAAAAAAAAATATTTGAAAGCGCGTGTGAATTGTGTTTGTGATACTGTTGAATAAACACGAGACAATTTTGATTTCATTCTCACATTCTTGTGTTTCATATTACATTTTCTTTCTTTTTCCTTGCGCTTTTTTTTTCGGGGGGGGGGGGGGCAGACGGAAGTGATTCACGCCAATAAGGGAGAGCATCCATTGATGTACAGTGAACAGAGAGTAAAGCGCAGTAACAGTGACATATTGTGATTTGTCGGCTATGAATTATTAGACAAGGTTGGAGTATTATTTTTATGATTGCATGGCTTTTCTGTTGATACTTAGCGGAAGTGTTTTCACCCTCTTGACAGTTCAAGGCGACTGGTACTAAGTTACACTATAAATATACACACGCCAGTTGACAGGTATACATGTAGACAATCAGCAATTCGAACACGAGGTGCAATCCATCCATTTGGTGTAGATACTATGGAGTTTGAAGTTCAAGCCTCATATATATATATTTGTAGTTTCAGTGTATTTAATTCGTTATATCAATCATGCATTCATAATTAACTTTGACAGACAGAAACAGGAATGGCTACACCTATAACAAAAGACTGCAGTATGTTTTACAGCTTATTTTTATAGAACATTTTCTCCCAGGTTCCTGTTTCCATCACTTTTTGCTTAACATTTCGATGTTCCTATATGTGTCCTTAAATGACAATTTTTAAAACTGATATGGAAAAATGTCCATGCAAGAATGCTGTTTTCAATTGTCTTCTCTGTAACACATTGCTCAAATGTATAAAGTCTACATGGATTTTTGAAATGACATGAAGGTATCATGCAGATAAAAGCATTGCAAAATTGTGCAAAAACTTCAAAACAAATCAGTGAGATGTCTGATTTTTCCATAATAAATTCATGTGAGAAATATGTTTTAAATCATGTCAATTTTTCAGTTAAAAAGAGGGGGCATATTAAATAGGGAAACTTGGACTTTATCCTAGCTTATATCAATAATAGCTGTTTTTCTCAGATAGGTTTTGGTATTAATTAAGACAATTGACAAAAAAAAGTGACAGAAATAGAAATGTGTGACAAAGTGTAGTGTATGTTTATTTTTGTTTATAGATTATTTATGTATTAATTAATATATCTTGATTAAATAAGATAGTTTTTTGTTAAAAAAAAAGATGGCTATTTGTTACAATAGGCAGACCACCGTATTGTTTATGGGCCTGACTATTGGATTCACCAAGGTGGTAAGGATTTTATTAATGTCCAGTGGCAATATCAGCAGGTACATAAGTACAGCATTTATGTGTCACCATTAAAGTGCTCCGACATTAGGTGGATCAAGCACTTTCCATGTCACACTCTGTTTCTTTCAAGCAAGTTTATAGAGTTTGTTTATGATTTGAGGCATGTATGCTCATTTTGTCTAAGTTCTACAAACAGTCTATCTGCAAAACAATCTAAGATTGCAAGCTTGTCTTTGACAGCAAGACTTCTGAGGACAAGAAAAAAATAGGTATGATAAAATCCCATTGTATTGTAGAATTAGAATTTTGAATGCATTCTTAGTGGTCAAAAAGCTTTTGTATTGTATATAATTTCAATTTTGGACAGATGTACCAGTATTAGGCTAGTAAATAAAACGATTTTCAAAGAATATTAATGAAATGTAAAACACATGTTTTTTTTTCCAATATGAAGATGATGTCTAGGAGTTGTCCTCCTTTTTGCCTGTAGTAATGTAGCATATGGTTCCTCTCAGCCGCTGAGGGTCTAATCCATCTTAACATTTAATCAATTTGTTCATCTCATATAATCCAATTCAAGGCAGGGCCAGACACAGACTTTCTCTGTATTATCAATCCACTGTGATATAATTTGCATCCATCATTTGATTCTATGGAAGATAATTATAAAATGTGCATTACTGTACAAAGAGTGTATATATGTGTGGGTGTAAAAAGTCAATGAAAATTGGATAGCTAAGTTTATTACTATAGAAAAAAAATGAAATTTTGAATTATTCTGGATTTAAGTAATATGATATATTTTTATGTTAGCAGAAGTGTTCACACCCTCATTATATGACTCATCTCGATCTTTCCATCTCTCAGATTTGTCAGTCTGAGAGCAGCTGAATTTTCTCCAATTCTATAATCATTTAGGAACATTTGGTTCCGGACCTAAACCATTTAATTTCCAAGGGGGTTCCATCCTTTAATTAGTCACAGGAGTCAACATGAGTCAATGGGAAAAAAACGAGACAGAAAAAAATCAATAATAGCAGACAATTCAATTTAAATTTCCCTCAACATGCAAAATATTCTAAGCTTGCCTTGACTCACATTACAAAAATTTATTTGATATCTCAAGTTTATTTTCATTTTGAATTTAGATACAAGTGTACAGGTGTGTACATTGCAAGGATATTATTTCTTTTGCGTTCTTATTGAAAAGGAAGTTAACTGTCACTATTGAAGCAACTCAGTCTTAATTATTTTGTTAGTCTGACCCTCATAATATAGAGGGGAGCTCTAGTGACAGAGAACTGGGAGACATTACAGCTAGGATCCTGAGACCCCCTGTCTGTTTGCTAATTGGTTCGGTCTGACTGGCATCAATGAAAGACAAGTGTAGTAGTGAGAAAAAAAATTACACATTAATTTCTCTTTGTTTGTAGAATGTGTAAGCACTGCTGAATCCTCTCTTGTGTTGTCTTCTATAGCTGGTCAATAACGTCTTCCTCCTCAGAATCAGGACAATTATCAGTCAGTTGAGGACATCTGCCCCCTCTAAGGATATTTAGAGAACAGTTATTATTTTGGTAAGTGTTCTATTGAATTAATGTGATTTCTTGTTAATTGCATAATTGTTTATTTTAGCAAATAATTGAATATTTGTATCAATTTGAATCTTGGGTTATATTTGGATTTTATAAGGAATGCATTGACTACCGGTAATAATGAAAGTTGGGGGAATTTTATGAACAAGTAAGATAACATACCAAGCTTAGCCTGTAATAAGGGACATTATTGATTTTATAGAATTTTTCACATACCTTTTAAACACCTTGTTTAAAAAATAGTTAAAATTCTTTATGCATGTAAATGCTCACCAAGATTATGCATGCTCATGTGTGAAAATTTTTCAATAGTAACTATTTAAAAATCAAATTATTATTTGAAGGAAAATACGTTATTATTTAGGACTGCAATATCGTTAAAGACTGTACACAGGATGTTGAAAGCTTACGGTGGCTAGTTCGTCAATTAATCTTTGTTGAAAAGGAAACAAAATCGTGGCTGTCACACTACACTTCAATTATTCTAAATGAGGAAAAAGGAAATGCATAATTTGTGTACATTTGATACTTCTTTGTAATGCAGTGTTTTTAATGAGTTGGAGATTTCAGAGAGAGGCAGAAAAAAGTAACTACTTTTGGAATATTTTTAAGTATGTAGAGCTATTGGTGTTTTGAAGAAAGAAACAAAATAATATAATATTTTCCTCTAACTAAGCAATTTACCTATTTACTCTCAAGCATCTATATAGTGGTACATGTATATATATACTTGTTCATATGCCTATGACATGCAAGCATTGTATAGTTGTATGATGCCTCAATTCGGAACTCTAGAGATTGAAGAACTGCGAAGTCCTCTTATTTTGCCTCCAATACAAGGCAATGTCACATTTGGCTCTGCACGCTAGTAAATAATTGATACACAATTACACAGCCATCCAGTGAGACTGTCAGTGAAAAGCTTCACCATCTGTCTGAGAGGGCTGGATCCCACTGGTTTATTGGTCTAGACACAATTAGATGCACAATCTGTCATTGCTGAGGATCTGGGCCACTTAAAGCCATAGTGGGGAGGGTTAAATGGGATGAGATATACCGGTAGTTTTGTTTTTGTTGTCGGAAACTCAAGTTCAATCTTGCTTCTCTTACCTCAAGTACCAAGACTGACCATGGTTTTCGACAATATTGTTTTCTTTGACACCATTTTACAGAATGCACCGAAATTTCAAAAGCTAGACAAACACATGTATGCAGGAAAAAATTAAACTATCCTTTGTAGTTAGGACTGTTCTTTCATTTGATTTGCTTCATATTTAACCTTAATCTTATTCTTTTCCAGTTTGATCTAAGTGCGTGATTCCTTTTTAATCAGAATATTGTATATACATGCAATGAATTTTATATGCGCACTGGTATATTATTAATATACATGCTAATGACCAGCACCTTATTACCAATATGTGGATTATTCACCTCATAAAAGTATTACTGTTTGTTTACACAAAGAGAAAACATACAGGATAGGAAATACATGTATATATGAGCATTTCTGAAATTACAAAACAGGAAAGTCATTTTGTATTTAGGCATCCAATGTTATAAGCTTTGAAGTTTCATTACTTTGTTTCTCTGTTTACATATTCTGCTTTACTTTCTCCAAAAAGGAAATTGACATTTCTGGCAGCCAGCCTTGGAATTTTGTCAGAGAGATGATAAGTTGAAGTTTTGAGAATTTATGTGTTTGGGGATGCTTTGTCTGGTGTGGAATGGGATGATTCGCTGATTTCTGTCTGAGCATGTTTTTCAGGCAGAGTATAAACAAGCTGTATTGTTAACAAGGAAAGGGGAAGGGAAAGATAAAAGGATGAAGTCATTTCCCTCTCCATCATCACCTGATGGAACAATAGAAAATTATATAGTAGTTTAAATAAGAGTTAGTCCCCTTTGCTCTCAGTTTAACGTTATAAAATACTGGTGTAATGATGTTTTTTTTTTTCAATAACATTAATTAATATGTGAAAAATTAACACCATACCTGCCATTCATATATATATGAATATGAGTTGCAGTTTTATTATTGATGATATTTGTGAATGCCTTCAATGTGGAATGGATGAGTAGATTTCCCATGAGACATCATTAATGGTCAGATAGGTGATGATTCATTAATTAATTGCAGGTGAAGGATGGCGTCACAGTTTGATTCTCTCCTCGACTTTGGGGACTCCAATACAGGTGATTCCAAGTCAACAAACAACCAGATGACAGACGATTTCGACCCATTCAGCTCCCCCTCCCCCCTAGATGCCAAGGGAGGCTCGGGGATGGACTTAATGGGAGAATTTAATTTTGATGCTCAGGTAAGAAATGGAAATGTATATAATTTATCCTATCTATAAGTACATAGTGCTCTCAAAATGAACTAACTGTCACAGTAGGTAATCAAAAATAATGATGCATGTATGAACAATATAACCAGTACCGGTACATATTAAGGACATAATATCTTCTTAATCAATTTGATATTTTTTGGCTCACAAAATAAACATTAAGGCTGTTATACTTTCTTCATCAAACTCTGTCATCTCTTTGGTATAAAGTTATCCTGTCTCTTTCGTTTTTAGCACCACTGCAAATGTCAACCAAGTCTTTCAGTATTATTGTTTGAATAAATTGAAGTTAAGGATTGTCTTGCCTCTTTCACTATCAGAAATTGATAAAAATAATGCAAAAATCAAGTGCTAGTAGAACACTTGGTAATCTTTTAAACAGTATTAATCTTATTGGCTTCCATTATGTCCATTGAAGTTCCTGTGAATTCGTGGAGAAAGCGCTGTGGTTGTGAATAATGACAGGATATTTGTTGTAAGGGAGGTAACTCATTGCTGCTGATTCAGAACCTTTTTATCAAGACAGTGACATTGTGAGTCACACACTGTAGATATCTGTTAGGTTCTCTGGTTTTGATAGCTATCAGATAGGTCTAAAGAAGATTGTGAAAAAAAAATCCATAAAAAAGTAGGCGTAAAAGTCAAGAAAAACGGTCTTAAAAAGATCTGATGAAAGATTAACACACTGCTTTGATTCTGTGATATTGTGTCAAAGTTAGCTTAATTAAGTATCAAATTATATGTCTTAAAATTCAAACAATGTAAATTATGATTAAAATATTAAGCAAAATGCTGATATTCAGGATTTAAAAAAGAATTTAATTATACTGTAAGCAGTATTGAACATATTTCCTTACTTGACCAAGGTTTCATTCATTGTGAAACCAGTGCATATCAATTCATTCATAAATTCAAGTTTTAAGAATTAAATTTTGTAAATGGCTTAATGGGATATGTTTCTCGCAGCTATGATTCATAATTATTTTCATGTTGATCACATTTAAAGCAATTATATGCAATGTACTGCAAAAGTATGTAATTGCTAAATTATAATTTATTTTTAATGAAGTACAATAATATTAATGTTATAATATAATTTGCTCATCTGTGAACATTTACACAGTCCTTAGTAACATAGGAAATGAATATTTTTGTTTGTAAGAGTATTGAAAGTCTCCGTACTCATTATATAGCTGCTTGTGACACTTTAAATCATTAAAAATGTAAGGATGGACACCCTTTAAACACACATACTCTGAATACAGTAGATGTATTTTATTTTTAAAATAACACCTTTGTATGAAGAGAATAATGGTATTTGCACACATGTAGCAGGAATATAGGAAGTAGATCGAGGAACAAAACTGTAGTGTGAGCGTTGAACTTGTTCTACTGGTCTAGACATAACTTCTTCCCAGTGTGAAGCACCAGCCCTCCAGTAATTACATGTTGCATAATGGCAAAGTGAGAAGTTCTCAAAGAAGAGGTCAGATATTTCCAATCTCTCATCCCTTAGGGGTGCCTCAGCTAGTGGGTTTACCACTCATGATGTGTGACCTGAATTTTTAACTCAGCAGTCTAGCATTAAAGAAATAAGTTTTTCTTGCTTCCCATAAGGAGATAAGACTCGGAACCCCCAGGAACCGGGAACTCTACATGATTGGTCCATTGGATATGTAAGTTTCAAGTGCTCTCTCTCTCGCCTTCTCTCCCTCTCTCTCTGATGTATGTCAGATTCTTCGGTTGTGAGTGAGGAGAGGTTGTTTCTATATTTTGTTGTCCTGAAGGAAATTATACCTACCTGTCATAAGTGCTGGACCTTTAACTTGTTGACAAACAATAGGTGAGTGGACAGGAGACAAGCTCTCAGAGAGGGCGTGTCCCTGGAATTGACCTACTTCTGCACAGTAACACATGTCTGCTGAGGGGTTTAACAGTAATTAGGATCAGGGTCTGATTACATTGATAAGTTTGAGTAAGTATTCACTAGCAGACAGATGGGTTGGAGTTCTGTTAATGGGGTTGTCCATGTCTTGTGAAAGGTCAGACTTTGATATTTCCTATTATTACTGACAAGAATTGGAGCAATGCGGTACTCTATAGTTCCTTTATTTTGGTAGTTCTTGATGAATGTTTACCCCTATTATTCATTGTGTAGAAAAAAAAATGGTATTCTGAATTTGATGCTAGAATGAGCAGGGTTAGTTTATATTTTTGTTGTTGACATTATATATTACCTCAGACTCTAGCACAAATAGGCTAACATATGGGCTGAATGTGTTTCTCTCAAAAAAAGAAAAAAATCATAAATTTCACATGTTTTTGTCAGAAAATACATCTGTTTGCTGATCATATGACACATTATCCTACTGCTGTATATTGCATATCAAAGTATTTTCAACTTTATAGCTGGTAAAATGTGTGCTGTCATTTTACGGATCACATGGTAATACATGTACATGTATTTGTAACAAATGTACCATTAGGAAAGCATCTTTATATTGATTGACTGTCGTAATGTCTATTGACTAATCATTAAATCTTAGAGAAACTTAGACATGTCTGATATTCTGTTAGCTATATTCTGAACTGCCTATGTGCATCTCCAGAAGATATGAGCATAGGGAGATAACACAGAGGTCAATGCCGGTTTGGTTTCAATATATTTTAATCTCGCACAGAAAAAAATCATTTTGCTTACTATAATACAAGCTACTGTTGTTTGTACAAGTAGTTATCTCTCAGATATAATGGTAATGTCACACTTATTTTCAGATTTGCTTTGAGAATGAGTAACAGAGTACCATAAGCCTCTATAGATGTGTGTCAAATTTTGTCATGATAAGATGAAGTAGAAATCAACAACATAAAAGATTGCACTTTCTCTCATCACCCAAGTACAAGTGCAGCATCACTAACTCACTGAACCTGTGATTGATACACATACAACTTTTCCTGTCAGCATATGGTGTGTGATAAGCCACACTCCCCAGTTCTTCATCCCTGTGAGTCAGACTCCATCAATTTCAGGGAGACTCAGCTGAAATTTTTCTATGCTGATGCATGGCTCCCGTTGTTCAAACCTTGGGTTGATATGCAATCGTCTGGAAGTCTTGTTTTTTCCCTTCTTCATCCTTCACTTGATTCTGTTTTTATTGCCAGCTCAAACTATTACATAATCCAAAATATCTTTGAAAATTTAAACTGAAGTATCTATCTTCGCAGGTTGGTGAAGTAAAAATATACAATAAATTTGCAGTGGTAGTTAGATTCAATTTTTTTTTTTAGATACGATAATTTGTGTATTTTCATGGAAATTAGCGATATACATAGATAAAAAAGAAATATGTGAATGCACTTCCACTTGAAATGGAGGAGAATAATTAAATGAAGACAGAAGGCGATTCCGGAATTAGTGTTTAAGGTACACGAACGAAAATAAACCCTGTTATCTCAAAATAGACTCCTAAACAAAGAGAATGTCAGACGGGAATCACTGTTGTGTAAGAATGCAGAATAAAAAGACTCGAAATTCCTGGAGTCTGTTTTTAAGCTGACACATAATTCTCTGTTTGAGATCAGAACTGAATATAGTCATTTAAAAATTAGAACTAAAAAAAAGTATTTCGTGGTTTTATTTTATTTTTAACTTTTTTCTATAATGAATTAATAGAATGAAAATTGTTCTTATGAAAGCTTTTTAGATGTGCACATGAACACTTGATATACTGTGGTGCTCCCACAAAGACTCTTATTGAATTAAAGTTCCTCTGAACATATTACATAATTTTCCTTCTCTTACTTCCTGCATTTTATAGGAAATCTTAATTCATTGAGAGAGTGAGAAAGAGACTTATAGTAGAATGCAATTAACATTGGTAGCACATTTTCCCATGATTTAATGAGGTGTACCGTGTACATGTGCTTTCGTACTGTAGGGCTGGTAATTGATGCTTCTTTTTTTAGACTTGATGCACACTCAGAAACTGTTGTTTCATTTGTGTAGGAGTCCATGAATAGAGCCATTTGTGTGGAATATTAACATGAAAGTTTGAAGGCAAATTCATTAAGTTAATACTTTTGTTGAAATGCATCACAGTATTAAATGCATTTTAAAAATTACCAACAAACTCTCCATCCTTTATTTATATTTCATCCATTCTGAAATAAAGTAAGTCACAAGATTTCCCAGAGTGAAGAATTAAATCATGATTGATCGATTCATCAATTTTATCTTAATATGAAAGCAAAACCCTAAATTGAAGAAAGAAAAAAACACTTGATAAAGTAAAAAATAACTTAATTTTTTCACATAAATTCTTGAAAAACATTAATTTGTTTAATGCATATACCACTGTATACTGATAGTTTACATTAAAATGACTGATGTCCTTTATAATCAGTTTTAATTCATCTAATTTTATTTAATTTTTATCAGAGAATCATCAAAAAGATTGGAATCGTTTATCTTCATGATAAATAAGTGTTCTGAGTGTCATTGGGCAACAGTTTCAAAGTCTGGGTGGTAAACAGAAGTTCATAATCTATTATGAGCAGTGATATAAAAGACATGAAAATATTTCTTAATTTATATGGAATGTCGATCTTTATCTTGGAGATCCATATCATTTAAGGAGTCATCCTTCTAGGCAGTTTGTAATTGTTATTTAATGCAATTCATTGTGGAGGCGCGCAACACACAATTGTAAACTGAATTAACAAAGCTTTATTAAAACAATTCTTTCAAATATTTATCAATGAAAGAAAATGATATGTGGGATTGTGCAGGAGAAAGGAGATTGAACTTCCTCTGTTTCGGTATGTAAGTATGTAAATTAGCTATTAGTATTGTAATGTAGGTCAAACAACTCTTGTTGAATTGTAATGAACTGTTTAATTATAAGCTCTAGCTGCCACAAGAATTGAAGTTGGAAATCATTAAATATAAATTCAATTGCCATTTTTCAAATAACTCAATCTAAAAGTTGAAAAAATCTCGAGAATTACAGAATTATTTCTTCACTGCATGTTCTTTTAGTCAGCTTTTAACTGGGCATCAAATGAATGCACTGTTTTATTCTTATAGTGGACAAGTAATAACTTTTTTCTTGACCTGTATTAAGAAAGAAGGGTGTATAACTCAGTGTGTGATTGATATTTGATACATTTATTCCCTGACCACAGATCGATGTGCAGACAAGTGACACTTTCAGAACAAATAACATACAGTCATATTCTTGCCCCTTGTCCCATGGTGAGATAGGTAGTGTTTTCTTTATTTGTTCTGAACTCTTGTCTCTGTTAACTATTCTTGGCATTTTTGGTGGAGGAATGTGTCTAGTGAGGGTTGAATAGCTGTTTAATGACTTTATTTTCTTAAAAGAACAGGTAAAAAAAAAAATTCAGACCACTACATAGTAATGTATTCTGCGTTTTTATGTTGAGGTAAAGTTACGATTATTTACACTTTTGTCACTTTTTAGAGACAGTGTCAACTTTTCTTACAAGTGTCTTTTTCACTTAATTGTTCCTGCATAACTCAAGTGGTTTCATATTTGTACAAAGCAAAAAGATTTTATCTTAGTAGTGTTTTTTTTATGAATGAAGTGTGAAAAGATAGAGAGGTAAATTGATGAAAGAATGGTGACATTTGAGACTGTTTGCTGTAATGGTTCATGCAGATGCAGTTTGGCATCATCTGCCGTATGAAAATGAAACTCTACTATGAAAAGTTTTAACAAAAAAAAGAAAAGAATTGAACATTTTCTATTCTGCATAGTATAGGTTTTATATATTGAGGATTACCAGCAGACAATTCAATCACTTCCATCTACATGTATTGTTAATGTATTTCTCATGTTACTTTGTAAACTACAAGATAGATTGCTACATGATTATGTGATGATCGAAAATGAAAAATATACTATATATCTGGTTAAATTCTCTTCTCAAGTCTGTATCTTTTTATCTTAATGTAAGCAACTGCATGGTTGAGAAAACTAGCACTATTGCTTCAATATATGGTCTGATCTTTCATGCTGTTTTTTAACTGTAAATTTTGTGAGATGAAATTGTCTGTCATACTCTGGTAGGAATTTCAATTATGTGGTTTTCTTGAACTATCCCGCATTTTTTTGGTTGAATGCCACCATCAAATTCCCCATGATGCATTAGACTGTTGATGTTGATAACTGCTTCACGTCTGCTTTCTCAAAATCTGATCAGGCAGACTCAGACTACTTCAGATTACACCAGTTTGTAGCTTTTGACAGCCATGATCTAACTGTAAGTAACAGTACTGTACAAAAGTCAACAGTTTTGTGAATGATGGGAATTAGTTGTGGGGGCAGCTTCATTTGGTAGAAGGTTCGATGTCTGTGTACAGATTGCCAGATGTTTTACGTTTGATTTGGATGTGAAATACAGGAGTTGATACAGCATTTGCACATGTCAGAAATATTTTTAAGCAATTGTGATGCTATAGCTTAACTTTTTGGTTAATTTTGACAGAATGTAGGTCAAAGAAAGAAACAATCTTTTTTGGTTGTTTCTATTCTTGTAAATTATTTCTCTTGATGACTGTCTGCTTTGTTGGAATGATCGGCTTTGAAATGGCTAATATCTGGCCTCGTGAAATTGAGCACATCAACAGATGCGTTTTATGAAACAAATTGGTTATTAAGAATATAAAAATCTTGAGTTAGTTGAGCACATTGTGGAAATAACTGCATGTTATTACAAATAATGTTATTAGATGCTTAATGTAAGTCGAGAGCTTTGTGCAGTTTATGAAAACACTCGGAAAAACAATTTTGCTAAAGAGAGAAAAAAGATATCAGATGAATCATCATGTCTACTGCACGTACTAACAACCAGCCTGATGTCTAGTTTTATTTATCATTTCAGTTCAACAGTACACAGAACTCATCTTCTAATGGTCACGGAGTGTCTGTGAATTCCAGTTCTGATTTAAATCCACTTTACGCCCTGTCTATGCAACAAGACAATATGGACGATACAGAACCAGTTAATCCTTTATACGACATGAACTCCGTCCCTGAAGTTCAAAAGGGTGATTTGATGATGTCTTCAGGATCTTCAAATCCTATGTATGATTTTTTGTCGTCCGAGGGAACAAATGGTCATGCTGATTCCAATGACCTACTTGGACTAGACTCTTCAAATCAAAATGATGCTCTTCTTAGTGAAGAAAATCAAGTGAATGGTTCCATTGAAAAGGATGCATGTGCCAATCAAAGTGGAGAGTTAGAAGGACTAGATCAAAATGGTGGTCAAGTTATTGAAGATTTTGATCCTTTCGGCGGAAATGTTGAAACTACACCTGTTGTTGATGAGCTCTCGACCAAAAATGAGTCAATTGAAGAACTTGAACAAGAAAGTGGGTCTTTTGAACAAGAGGGAGGTTCCAGCACCTCCGGAGAACTTCTGGTCGACAGTGATGTACCAAACACAAGGCTTGTTCCTGAGGAGGACATACAAGGAGAAACCACAGAACCAAAGGAGTCAGAGGATCTTCTAGGAGGAGCGGTGGAACCTCAGGAGTCTGAGGACCTGTTAGGAGGAGCCATGGAACCTCAGCAAACAGATGAAATTAAAGTGGAGGATCCTGTTGAGGAGACTGTGGAACAAGAGGAACAACTTTTGGCAGAAACTGGGGCACCTGTTGAAGTAGAACCACCCATGACAGAATTCAAGGACCAAGGTGAATCTCTGATGGACCAAGGTAAACCAGAGGCAGAGGAGGCTCTGGGAGATTTCTCTCAGACTGCTGAGGCCACTGAACAAGTGGAGGCACCCGAAGAGGACCAAGAAATAGTGGACGTTCAACAAGAGGATCTTGTAGAAGTTCAACAAGGTGAGGACAATATTTCTGCTCCTCCTCCACAACCTGAGGAAGAAGAAGAGGAACTCACAACAGAAGAAGCTTCACAACAGATTGTTCAAGGTTGGTGTGGGTGGGATATAGGAGTATTTTTGAAAAGGAATTGTAAGAGTACTTCAATTTGTGGCTTTGTTTGATTGCCAGATCTATAGCATTATGAATCGATTAAATGGTGCAAACTTTCCAACAAAATCTATTGCGCAAACATTAAACAGATGGTTTCATTAAGAATAAAACACCTGATAGGTAAATTCAACACTAATAAGTAGCATTAAGATAATGAAAATAACTTGGCTGTGTTAAAAGAAAAGGAAGTTCATCAAATTACAGTGTTTCTTGCAGGGTTTGTCTTGCCACATATGAAACTTTTCAATGATTTCTCTCAGATTGTGAGTTGGAAACTGATAAAAACATGGCTTGGTCTTGTGGGTTTTTTTTTTTACATATAAAACATTTTAATCTTTTCTATTAGGTGGAGAGATGGAGGATGAGGAGAACATGTCCTCTCCACCCATGGACCCCCTCCAGTCGGACAGCCTGGTTCAGCCTCTGGTAGAGGAACTGGCCATTACTAGGAGCCCCAGCTCCTCTGAGGGTGAAGTCGAGCAGGTAACACTCAAACATTTCCTTATAATGTACATGTGTAGCTGTCATGTCTGTTGCTGTTCAATTTTGTGGAGAAAAAGGAGAAATTCTTGTTAATAGGTTTGCAGCGATAAGTTGTGAGACAAGCCTGAATTTTAACAACTGTAGCGCATTATCTTACTCTTAGTTCCTAGGCCTAGCATCTTCATTTTTCATTGTTTAGATTTTAGATATTTCATTTTTTTTTTAGTTTTCATGTTCATAAGATATACCGGTAGTCCACTAGTAATTACTAAGAAAGAAGGGATAAAAAACAATCAGTTTTACTCTGGGTTGCAAGGCAAATCAAGACAAATATTTATTGGTGTATGAACACACTGATCTGCCGTTAGTGGCGGTACACTTGGAGTGTTTTATTAGATGTCCTCGTTCTGTCCCCATTTACTGTACTTAAGAGGGAGTCTCTCCACGATGACACAGGTGCTTGTTTACAAAGGAACATCAGCCAACATTCAGTGTTAACAACCACCACTCAAAACACATATTCCAGCACGACGAAAAAGTTTTATATGGTAGTAAACAAGTGTCTCACATTGTGGAGGAAATTATCATTGTCTAGATTTCTTTAGTCATGAGAAGGTTTTTAGAGTTATTTCCCTTTTATTTTCTACAATGTTTACAACTTGACTAAATATTTAAAGCTAAAACAGGATAAACAGAGGCATGAAAATATTCTTAACCTACCAGATAGTTGTCCTTTTATTGATCAAGTGGCATGACTTCAAAATGAAACTAAATCCTTCATTAATATAAACTTTGCATATAAGTTTTATTACTGTACCTGTTTAGTATAGACATGATTTTATCAGTGGAAAACAAGTGTGCATTAATTAAAACTTACAGCCATTCATCATATTGCAATATTCATAAGACCATGTCACTTGTGAGAACAATTACACAGCGAAGAGATTTCATGGTTATAACCAGAGGCAGTTTGTGAAGTCATTGATTAAGGTATACATTACATCTCCCGCTAATTAAGGTGAAAGCTGGATTTGATAGAGACATCATAACGAATGGACTCGGACAACTTTAATCAATATGTTGTACCTGGTTATGTATACATTGGAGGAAAAATAGATGTACCAAACACACCTTGTCTGCTATAGGAAGTGACAGAGGAACAGTTTCTCTCTTGCTAAGGAAGAGGAAGATAGCAGTAAATGTGGAAATTAAATAAAAAATCAATGATATGTGTTGTCACTGATAAGGGAATTATCTCATGGTCAAGGTTCAGTTATATTGATGGAAACTCCCTATAGCTGTAAAGACAAAGATTCCCGTTGACTGACAGTGTACTTGCATGTACCTGATAGTCCAGGTGTGTGAAGGAATATAACATGCATAAATCCTGACCAAGTCTTTTTTTTTTACATTATTTATACAACAGAGAAAGTGAAATGAACTGTGACCAATAAGTGATGTATTCATGAGTGGACTGTTACTATATGCAGGTGTTAGTGCATGAAATTGCTGAATTGATAACAATTACAAGATGTTATAAGGAGTCATAATATCTGAACCCTGTGGCTCCGACGTTATTAATGTCAATAAAAGGCCACAGACGAATGACACACCTTCACAGGAAGAATGTGCTTCTCTCTTTAGTGATTGTCCCAATGATTTTGTGAATGTTTATGAAATGTTGAGGTTCGCATGCGACACATTTTTTTACCATATAAGGTGTCAAGTTGTTTAATCTTGTTGGTTAGGACTGCTCGCAGCCGATTAACCGTAGATTCTTTAGGGAAATTAAATGAAGAGTAATAAATTTGCATTTAGGTACTAAATTATTTATTTGACTATATACTTCTCTGACTTGGATGAAAGCCAGGGTGTAGATACCTAGAGATCACCTTTTGTTCTTACCTGCTGATGTCCGCGACTTAAAAGACTGAAGTGTAAGGCCTGTGTGAAATGTCTGCCCTAAATATTTTTCCTAAGATTACAGCGAGAGCCTCAGAGTTGTAACCTGATATGGATATGAGACAATGTTATTATTGTTGTGCAACAGTGTATTATGTGTGTATTTAAAAATGATTTATTTTTCACATGGACTTTTAAATGAAACCTTTCATTTGAGCTTAAGTGTGCATATTTAGAGAAATAATTAAAGGAATAGATTGGATTTTGGGACTTAAGAATCAAAATGGAGGAAGGCAGCAATGGTGCAGACTTAAATAATTCTGACAATGACAGCAGTGATGTGTCCCATCAAAATGGATTCAATAATTCCACCTATACTATGGAAATAGGAATTGCTAAGCTAGACAGTTCTTACTTAGAAAACCATATGCAGTGTGCCAAAGTTATGCAGACATCTAGTTCACCACAGTCTGCAGCTGGGAGGGTTGAGTTGTGTGATTTGTCAACAGGGGAGGGTGCCAACCCTCCAAGTTTACCCCAAAATGTTTATGAAGAGATAGGGGAAGTGTCCAAGGAGGGTAATTTTCGAAAGAAATTGAACAGAAGTAGGAGTTTGAGCTCTGAGGATGTTTTTGCTTCTAGTGACTCAGATGATTATTTAGAGCCCGTTTCTTCACCAAAGTCGGTCAATACTGATGATTCATTACCAAGTAGTCCCACCAAAATGGATGAAAATAGTCCCGAAATTTCAAACGAGTATGAAGCTTTATCACCAGCTACCCAAGTCTGTACCAGTTATACCAGTCTCACTTTAAAATCTCCAAATCAAAGTACTGCTGATGACATAAATGACACCAAAGAGACAGATATCTATGATAACTGTGATGTTTATAACAACGAAGAAGTAACTAACATCAGTGCTTTAGACACCAGTGATAACCAAATTGTCGGAAATTCAGAGAAAACAACCTCAGATGACCATCAGCAGATTGAGAATCTTCTTATTAATGTTGAAGATGAAGCCATTGTAGAGCATGAGTTAGCTAAAGCCAAGGGTGAGGATGAACAAGCTGATGATGATGAAAAGGATAGCTGTTCTGTGAGAAGTGACCAAGGATCAGTAGAATATCTAAATGATGATATTCAATGTGACATTGATGAATTCAAAACTGATGAAAACATTGTGGATATCAATGACCATGACGAATGGGATACAGTCGATTCTGAGAATCAATGTGAATTGAATTTAGGTGCATTAGAATCAATGAATTTGATTGAAGATGAGTTGACCAGGAATGAATTTGTAGGAAAAATTGATGTGGAGTTGAATTCTCTAAAACTTAGAAACAAAATTGATGAAGACATGAAGGATAGTTCGTCTGTGGCAAGTGTCCAAGGATCAGTTTCATATTTGGATGACATTTTATGCATCACAGATGACAACTTGAGTATCAGTACTGGTAGAGCTGACCAATGTTTATCTGAGGTAGACTATAAGGAATTTTTGGAAGAAGGCAATAAGGAGTCCATAATTGACTCAGAGAGAAAAACAGACTCAAAACAGTACTCAAGAGATGATCACCACACATGTAGCAGTGCGAATTCAGAGTCCGACATGGATCAAATTCCATCAAATTTAGTCAAAAGACTGTCTCAGCAATTTTCTAAGTCAATGGGTGACTTGAGATATGTGCCATTTCCTTTTGCTGCCAGGAAGACATCTCTTCCTGGGCATTACAAGGTAAAAAAAACCCACCAATTGTTAGATAAGTGTAGATCTATAATGGGAGGGTAGTGGATGCAGCAGAACCATTGCAATAGGTGTAGATTACAACTGATGTTTTGAATTCCTCTCCATGACCTTGCCCCGTTAATAAATCATCATCATCATCATCATCATCATCATCATCATCATCATTTTTTGTTAGTCAAAACAGCATATATTAGCATAGTTAGTTTCATTACAACGCAATTAAGAAAGTGGTGTTTTTTGCATGCCAAGTTGTACTGGATGTTTTTGTTGTAATTTCGCATGTCTATAGGTGACCTACAAGTCATCCACATTCCTAATCTTGTCTCCCAACTCCATGCAAGAGAGACAATTTGTGTATGAACCAAGCCTAGTGAGTATGCAGCAGAATATATGCATGCCTAAATTAAGCTCACTATATGCATTTCTGCTAGTTTGACAATATCACATTATTAGATGTGTGTATCAACAAAGAAGCCAAAACTAACTGCCTATAGATACCAGTAATTAAGGATGACAGATAACTAGAAGTAAATCAGATACAAAGATGCTTTATTGATGAAACTAACTTGCAAAAATAACTGCATTATAAACCATTTTTTACATTAAGGATATAACTAGGCCAACAAATTTTGTAAGGAGAAAAGAGATCCCCATGTAAGAATAGAAATAGAAGATATAAAAGGATTAACTGACTTCTGGTGTAGCCATAGACTAATTAATTAGATTACTACTTAACTGAACCCTAGCATGGATTAAATATTGAATTAAAACCTCACTTTGCATTGTCCAGGGTTTTTGTCAATACACGTTTTTATCAAAGTTGGACCATATTTGCACATTTCATGTAACATATGATTTGAATTGATTTTCTGTAGTTCATGTCCAAAAATCGTGAAATATTGATGTAAAAGGCGTTAATTTTCTGTGTGTACAATTAAGTACATACATGTACTAGGCTGTAGAAGGTAGAAACTCTAAAGCCATGTTGGTAGCTTTGGGATTTTTTGTGGCTTATTGTACTCCAAAGGTAGGTGGTTGTTGAGACTTTTAAGGATTTTAAACTTTAAAATGAATTTACAACTTTTTTATATTTTACAAGAATAGGCTTAGCCTTGTCAGAAAAAATCTCAGTAAAGAAAACATCTATTGACATTAGCCTATATATATGAAATGATATGTTAGTTGTCAAACTTTTAAGTTCTTGTATAGAGAGATCAACATAAGTAATTTAGAGAAAAATCTTTCAAAAATAGATATTCAAATAAATATTTCCACTGTCTACCTGTATTTAATGAAGAGGAAGGCTTTAATACTTCCTTTTATTTATTTTTTTTTTAGATGAGATATAAACATAAATTATCAACACATACACATCAACAACGTTTTGAGATTTAAAAAAAACAACTTTTAGGATTTCTCCCCAACTTTGAATAGGGTTGTGGATTATATGATGTTGTACAACACACAAGACATTACATTAATAGGACTGGGTATCCCATAATCATCATGTCAAGCAGATTTCAATCTATTAATATTGACTGCTGTGAGAATTCACAGAAATTCGACAAATATTTATCAGTTTAGATATTTTCCTGTTTTACAATATTTCAGTTAAGGGAAAAGTTAAGAAAAATCTAACAAATGAATCACATCCTACATAATACAAAATCTGTAGAACTGTAACTTAATTAGTGAGTGATGTGGCCCATGGGCCTCATGTATCTTAGGATTGTAGTAGGTAATTGCTAACTAATGGCTCACATTGCATATCTACAAGAGAAGTTTTCAAACTAGATTTGTTTTTATGCTTAATTCACATATTTTTGGGTAAAGTTAAACACAAATTCTGTTTCTAAATATTCTGCCTAAACTGGTGATGCTATATATACATATAGAAAGTGTGCATCAATCATATCAGTATTTTTAATTTGCTTTCTTAATAATTATCTTCATATATCATTATATGCATTATATATTAAAACATTAATTAAAATAGATTTTTTTTCAATTCTTTGCTTCATTTTTTGACCTTTTTATAAACAATTAACTTAATATATAAAAGTCTTTTCTAACAAAATAAGTATACATACCTTTTCATGCTTTTCAAGAGTTATTCCCCCCTTACTCCTTCCATTGCTCTGACATTCGGAGTGTATGTACTGGTACCTGATACTGTTGCAAACAAGTGTTATGTCATCCATAATTTTTCTTGGCTTAGGATCTTAGGGGTAATTCTGAACTCTTTGAATAATTAACAAATAACTGCAAATGGTTAAGATAACAAATAAATTATAGACAGAAACGTGTAATTGAATTCTTTAAAAATTTGGAATTTAGCTGCATAGAGAGCTTTAAACAATTTCTGTTGGCATAATTATAAGAAAAAGAAGAAATCTTTGAGAGGCATCCTAGCAGGAGCCTCCAGACATTCCATTCACCTGATGTAAAGATAATTAAATGAGAAGGTAGTTGTCTCCCTTTGTGATTTTGGCAAGCATCACTCAGTGTGTAGCTGATGTCGGGGCACTGATCAGAAACATAGGCAAACACTTCCCCATAGCTTCCTCATTTCATAGGGAATACTAAAAAACCCTCCACCTTACTGATTGAAAAGTCCTTGCTCTGGGGTACTGTAGGAGGTAGTTCTGGTAATGACTGGCTCAGAGTACAGAAGAGGGATCAACAGATAGTTATGAGGAATGTTATTTATAGCTTGTTTTGAAGCCCCTTTCAACAAAATATTTCCTCTCCTGATGTGTCTGTGCACAAGTCTTGTCAGTGGATCTCAGAAAGTAGAAAGTGAATACTAGTGCTCAGTTCAGGTGCACAGTGTTTATAGTGAATTCATAGGAACTGCTCTTTAAGACTGACTCTATTAACCTGTTCATTAACTTAACGGACATTATTTTCCTTGTACTTTTGCTGTGATATTCATTTTTATTGCAAATTATGGCTTCAAAATTTGGAGCTTCTTTGAAGTCTGTTGGAAAGCCATCATCTTCATCTAAGTTTTCAAAAGAAGAAAAGGGAAAAACCTCAGTAGCTTTAAAGTCTTCAAAAGATACTAAGAGTGAAAAAATTGCTGGTAGTACTGTAGCATCTAAATCTAAGGAGGAAGAGAAAGTTAAGGTCAATGTAGCTGCTAAACCAGAAGAAAAGGGGAAGGTTAATGTAGCATCTAAGTTCTCTAAAACAGAACAAAAGGGAAAACTAAGCATTTCTTCTAAATTTTCAAAGGAAGAAGAAAAGGGACCAAAAGGACAGAAAACCACAAGAACCAAAGAAGAAGAGACAAGAGTTGGTAAGTACGATAATTGGTACTGTTCTGTGTTACATACATTGTAGTATTTTGTAGGTGTTAAAATATTGACTGAGAGAGAGACTTCAGTTTTAAGGTAAGTAACAATGGTGATATCATATTACAGTCCCCGAGTGTGTACAAGAGATCAATGCAGGAGACAGGATTGATTCATTTCAAAAACCAAGTTACATTCAGCTTGAAATATTCAGGAATTGGTTGTATTCTTATTCTGTTGGTTCTAATAATGATAGGGGAATAGCGAGCTATTGGTGATGTTATGGTTTTGTGATAGTGCCATTGATGTTGAATGGTACAATATACATGTAAGTACGGTACCATGTCTACCTTCCAAATTGGCCATTTATTAATACAATGTAATGCATTAGTTGAAATTCTTGCTTAAAATGTGATTCTACTAAGTATGAATATTTAAAAGGATGATTTGTTCAAAGATACTGTATTGATGTGAACTGAGAGCCAAGAATCTCATAAGACATGGGAGTAGCAGAGATCTTTGTCAGAGTGAGCTCCAAGTACCAGTATTATTATATGACACATGTATGTGGGTTTTGTTGCAGTGAGTGGGTATGATGCTGGTAAATTCTTGAAACAAATGAATCTGCTGGAAATAATTAAAGCCTCAAATGAACACAGCTTGGAGAGAAGCTTAAGAGTTCAGAAGCTGCAGAGTCTGAGGATGTGAAGTTGTTGTACGAATTCCTCAGAATTTCTACCTCCACATTTGAAATAAGATAACTTTTGTTGATCATCCCCACAGCATAGATTTTTGCAATGATTGAATATTCATAATAAATTTTTCTATGCAAAAGGTTTCAAGAATGTTGACTTTGGTTTATTTGATATTGATTTCATTTTAAATGAAATGAGTAGAAATAACAGTAGAAATTATGAGTAGATTTAGTGTATCAGAATTAGTGAAATCTTTGGAAGAATCATTGCATAAGTGTGAGGCATATTCTCATTGTGATGAAATCTTTCATCTCCTTGGATGCATGCTTCCAACAGTGTCAGACTGTGTGGGCGTTAGGGTAGAGAACCTACAGTACTTACACGCCATGGTTTGCATGCTTCTGAATCAGCATCAAGACATAAAACAAAGACATTTAGTACATGCACCAGGGAATCTTGCTAGTCTAATAAATAATTTGGTTTTATAATTACATTCTCTAATTTGTGAACAAGAAAAATTAATGTGTCTTCTCAATCAATATACATGTAGGTCACCTGCATGATTGGGAATTTTGGACAGTTTCATTTTCGGATGATAAAGAAATATCAACATGATAGATAAGATAATAACGGAGAACGTGCAGTTAGGATTACATAATTATCTTTGCGCATACCAACTTTATATTGTGACTGCAGTTTTCCACACAAAGCAATGAAATGATAGTGATTATAGTCAGTATAATACATGCACTTCAGAACACAGGAATAATCATACAGGCATAGACCTGCCCTCCATATTTAAACATCCATAAGAAAACCTCAAACACCTTGTGTTTTTTATTTGCTTAAAGTTTTTACGGCTATATAATCAAATTCACTTTATCCTGCTTTTTTTCCACCTTCGCCATATTGGCTATAAGTTTTAAGTGTAAACAAGTTGACATTTCCAAAGATTTGCTGAGCAGTGTATTTTATTACGGGTATTCACTTTTACTGGCCTAGATTGATTTTAGATATACCCATATATAACCCTCATGCATATGTTTTAGCTAGTGTAAGGGGACCTGGAATAAATTATCAATCCATCCAGATCACCTCTGTTCAACCATTTTATGCCAAACAAAAGCTCTGCAAACAGTTCACCAAAAACGCAATACACATTTTATCTACATCTTATCAATGGGTAATCCAGTAATTGAAAGCATATGAACCTATCAATGGATCGATTATCAATTATTAATGTCCTAAGGGGCTAGGTAAGGTCAAAGTTCAACCTTATTGTCAAATTTAGCATACACCTTTCCAGAGGAAAAAAATGTACATAAGCAGTTCACTTAACTGCATGGATGGCTAGCTGTGTTTTGAATGGTTGTTTCTGAATTTAAAAGACTTTGAATTCTAAATTGGATTATAACCTGCTGTTTACACTTTTGAAAAAGAAAGTTGGAATTGAGAAGTTGGAAACATTACTAGTGCGGTGACACCTCTTTCACGGATCTATGGTGTGTTCAGTCAAGGAACTACTATGTTGGGGGACGTAGAATTTGAGCAAGGTTAGTCTGGAACTTCTTGACAACATTAATTGACCTGTCTAAAAACAGGTGGCATATTGATTTTTTGTTCACTATAGCTAGCCCTCCACTATTCATCAGTATGTTTAATTGTGTATGTAAAGCATTGTGCTCCTACAAAAGAACATGAAGTGTGAGAATATTTGGTTAAGAAATGTTTTGGGGGGTGTATAATGGAGTAATGATGTGCCTTGCTCCTCTGAAATACACATTTAAGAATTTCACCTGAATTGTCACCTGTGAGTCAGAGGAGTGTGTTCCTACTGTGTTTTATGTTCAGTTACCTCTTCAGATCTCCACAAATTTGCATTTTTTTTATGTGGTAATTATGGTAATCTAATTATTCATAAAGAGGAAGTTGTTGCAATGTCTTAAAGATTTATCATTTAAAAACTGGTGTTAGTGGAACCATATACCGGTATGTTGGTTTGTGCCAGTTATTTAATTGCATTCAAAAAAATGTTCATTAAAAACTCAGTTAAATTGCATGTCAGACCAAAGTGTTATCAATGGCCTTTTATACGATTAGTGGTTTGTGAGTAAACTTAGCAGATCTATACAATGGTTCTATTGAGGCATAAATGCACTCTCATGTTTTAAAGAAATTGTGTGTTTGAAGGTCAAGGTTTCATAGATGCAGTGCATGAATATACATGCAATATACATGTATATGCAATTCAATTAAAACTGTTCAATGTGAAATTTGAATCCATGATAAGTTGATTCAAAAACTTTAATTTTCGAGAGAGGGATGTGAGTTGCAATGATCATTAAAATCGCTTATTTACGATTAACCATTCACTGAAGCTCTTTATATTTTCTTTTGAAGATTTTTAAAATATTCAACTGGTAACTATACTTTCCCACAGTTTGTAATTCCCAGAGGGAGAACTTTTATCATAAATGTACAAAAAAGGAAACAAACCCAAGGAGTTTATCTGATTGTTGACCAATGAAAGGACGGACCTCAAATAAGGGTCAGGTGCAAGTGTTTTCATTAAAACTAAAGCTTATCAAGGATTCAAAACAAGTACTCAATAAAAAACTTATTTAGATTTTGGTATTTAATAATAAATTTATAGCTGCTAGAGATGAATAAAACTGGTTGTTTATTATGGCCATAAGCTTTACAAAAAACCCCAAGGAAGACCCCATCTTAACTCAAAAGTATTATCTTGTACCAGCAGAATATTGCAGGAATGTGTCTGTTGTGATATAACTATTGCCTTAAGTTTTACATCCAAAATTACTGCAAAGACTACTGGTCATGGAGCAGTAATCACTGATACCTCAAGGAGCCCTGTAACATCATGAATGATGATCAAGTCAACAACTTGTTTTGGATGTTTGAAACATAATTCTGACAGATGAAATACTTGTAGAATTACATTCTTCATCTTCATGAAATATCCAAGCAAATATCGCATATAGGACGAGATTTTTGCCAGTTTCTTATCTAGCAGAAATTTTCACCTGTCCCAGGTAAAGTTTACAACACTGGTACCACATTCTGTGAGGTACAGAAGTCATTGGAAAGCTTACCATATGATTTATTTGTACATTATATCATGTGCTTTAATCGTTTATTTTTGAGGAAGTGGATTTTCTTTCATACATCAAAGTGCCAGTTTCAGTGGTATTTGTTTTAAGTACATTTTCGTCCATTAGGATTGTGAATATATCCTTTGGGAAACCAGTACAAATTTTAAAAAGCTGTTCAGTTGAAATATTGATCATTGATCTGCAATGGTTGGGGTTTTTATGATGTGTTGGACAGTTATATAGTGATTTCTAACACGTACTGAAAGATCTTTGTAAAAGCATTTGGTGATAAACATAATGAACATATTGTATTAACTTTTTGAAATCAATACAGAAAGAGGATTTACCATTACTTACCAAGAAATATAAATGGGGCTGTGTATACATGTACATATGTCGCCTGAGTAATGGTTGGTATTTCAAGGAGAGACATTTTTCATGTCAACAAATTAGCATTTTGAATGAGATTGGAATCTTAAACAGTGGAGAGCCATCTACATAATTTTATTATCATTAATGTGTAGGAGACCTTGTAACACAGGGTGAAATTCAACCAAAGGACTGTCCACCATTACATCAGCAAGACTCTATTACCTTCTGAATGTGACTGCACATAGCATTTGATGAAGTGAATTTCAACAGACTGATAAGTGACTGTTAACAACACTGCTGTGATTCAAGGCTGTGGATGTTTTGAGGTGGGGCTACTGTCATTGTATTGAGTAAGAATAGACTGTAATCTAAGGCCTAGGGGCTCAGACCATACAGCCAGCAGCTACGATCAACCTCAGAGCCAGAGATTCTGTGGACTTTTATTTGTGTGTATTGCCACAAACGGTGTAAAGGACATTACAGTCGTATTTGCAGTGACATAGTTAGCGTCCAGGCTTATCGCAAAAGTTTTACTGAAGTACAAGGAATTTTCTCCACTTTTTTGTTACCTTTGGTTGATGGGTAGTGTTTTGCTAGACGTAAGCAATGTCTGTTGTGGGTCATCTCTGATTTAATCTCCATATCAACATGACAAGCCTCCGATCACCGGGTCATAAAGCTGGACTTCCCGCCTGGTACAATGGATACATTCACCAGTTCCGAACCACTTCCCTGCCTCGTACCAAAAAGGAACGAGAACAACTGTTCTCTATCATGGCCGATGAAGGTAACAGAGAATTTGACATTTTGACATCCGCTAAGCTTTTTTTTTGCTGTCCTGATGTAGTACTGTGTACCAGTAAATGTGCTTATTAAGGTAGTTTTGTTTTGTATGGTTTTGGTGGAAGGAATTCTCAATTTCCTTAAAAAAAATTTAGACGAGAAGCAGAGTTTCGAAACTCAGTGAAATGGAAACAATGTTTTTTTTAAATTATCATTGGAATGTTTGTACATTTAGTTCATTCTGTAAAACTCATACTGTCTGTAGATAATAGTGCTCAATCCATTGAAATTATTGGAATCTGTTGGGATTTGCCAATTAACATAAAAGACACTGGATTGTTGTTGGCAGAACATTAAAGCAAACATTGAGTTGGTTACGCTTCCATCCATCATACTAGCTATGTATTACACAACAGAAGTCTCTTTTGTCTTTTCAAAGTACTGAATTGGTCCAGAATGAACAGGTTATATGTGAACAGATTTTCATTAAGTACAATTTTAGCTCTTCCCAGATAACCAATTAGAACAATTGGTGGGCATGCATTATCCTCCACATTTTCAGGGAGAACCTTGGGAATACTCAGTAATTCAAGCTAGACCTGTATGTTGCAATAAAATTTCAATTAGGAGCAGCGTTTTATGAACACTGGTTTTCGGTATTGATGCATTTGTACAATTTTAGCTTTTGTTATGTATAAAGATGCCTCTCCAGTCCACATCATGAAACAGCTTGAGCAAAGTAATATATATACCATAATGAAGGCACAAAGGGCTCGAGCTTTGAAGGACAAATGTATTTAGAAAAAAGGAAAAGGCAGGATGAAACAAAACGCATTGTTTTGATGTTGCATTACATACTTATAGATTCTGATTAAATCATGCATGAAAAAGCAACAAAATCAGCTGAAAGCAATATATCAAAGAAGAGGTGATCCTTCTGATCGGGTAACAATGAAAAGGGGGGCTGGGTTTCAGCATAATCAGAACAGCGGAAGTTTAACATTGACTCAGTAGACATGACATGAAAGTACCTGTATATCTCTTCTTTAATCTTTTCTACTGAATAGTAATGGTTTTCATTGTTATATTACTTCATAGAGATAAAAGATAAAACACTAACCTGCTTCAGATGATCCTGTAAATCTATGGGAGATAACCCCACACTGTGTTAAACAGAGAGGCTGACCCTCCATCTGTTAGCTCAGCATTAGATTAATCTCCTCCATATGTTAAAGAGAATGTTCCATGAGTACTGTGTCAGTATGTGATGCAACCATTGGTGTTATTTATCACAATACAGTTATATGCAAAGATTTTGAAGTATTTCCTTTTTTGTGCTCACTTTTTCTTGGATTTCATTGGGAAACTTGGAATAAGGAGATATGTCTTGCTGGAAATATTATGATATTTGAAATTGTATATTTCATCATCTACCAAATGTAAATCAAGGAGTCTTGAATCTTACCAAATGTATAAGTGAGAAATTTATTGACTTGGTACATATGGAGGACAGTGTAACAGACCAAGCTCCCACTACTCAGGTCCCCAGAAGGTCCAGTTGGTACTCTGGGTACGTCCATCATGTGACAGGCAGCACTGGACAAACTAGACGTCTGAGTGGGGTGCATGATTTCTGGGAAGGGGGTAAGTGTAGAGGAGGCAGGAACAAGGGAGGTACAGCCTTACAATGTGGTTCAGCCGGTAGGTTATGACCACTTCATTGGTTGCTGTTATTCAATTAGCTGTTGTTTGTTTTCTCTTTGGAGAAAATCTTTTTTGACCATTGGGATATGTACGGTCTAAACATTTATTCCCTGGATAAATCAGTGACTGGTTTATTATGTGTATATGGTATGTGGTATCATATGAAAACAACCAACAGGAGTACTACCGGTTTTGCTTTTCTAGTTTATAAGTGAGTGTGCTTGCAGTGGTTTTATCAATTTCTGTTGTACATCAATTTTCATGGATTTCGTTGTTGAGTCGATCCATGAAATATATTTAATGTACATCAAATGAAGTACTCATTAGGTATGTGCCAACAACTGTTATGGATGTGATCATTGTTCATAAATTTACTTGTCCTGAAAACAGTAAATTTAATTCATCAAATCCACAAAGATTGATGCTTAATTACCATTATAAATAAAACCACAGTATAACTGTTGTATTGTGTACAAAGCTAAGAATTTCTTTTTATACATTTCCATATATTCTTGATGTAGTCTGTTAAATACCATACTATAACTTGCATTATGGGATCACTGTAATTGTATTTTGTGTGTAAAGTATTTTGTGGACCATATGAGTAAATTAAGCCAAGGCTCAGAAATAGAAATCCCTCAATATGGTGGATAAAAATCATATTCCATCACAAATTATGAGAGAACCTTCATGTATTTACATGTATATAAGTTCTTTCCCTTTAAACATTATATTTTGGCTATTATTTTGGACCTTAGTGGTCAGACCATAAATTTCTGGTTTTTATTCCACTTTTAACATTTTAATCTCTTGAATTCTTGATCTCGGGAACTTTTCTCAAGGTTTGTTTAAGTTTGAGTTACTAGCTGTGTTTCACAAGTATATGTTAACCATCTGTTTCTGTTTAGAACTCCAGAACTTCAGTTTGCACATAAAATGAGAATATTGTCAAGTTTTTAATAATTATGTACCAGCTATACTGATGTGGTTTATTTTTGTTTTGCAGAGGACAGTGGGACTGGTCAAACGACAGTTACAACAAAACCGTGAGTATATAATCTTGAGTAATTTTTTTTGTATAGATATGAATTGTTTAAAAGGAAATTACCAATTAAAAAAAAAAAAATCAGAAAAACTTGCATTTTTAACAATTTGAAACAATTAAGTATTGTGTTATGAATTAATTAAACTACTTATTATTCCTGGCTTTGAAAGAAATGTGAAATAATATACAATGTACTATATGTTAATTTATATATTCATGTTGATAATTAAAATAGCAATATGTCACTAATGCAAAATCATGTAATGCAAATCAATGTCTCATAGTTTTGGTATCTAATAAATGCTGGGTAACTTGCTTGATATAATAGTGTGTAACAATTGATGCAAGAGAGATAACTCTTGCATGCTTAATAGTATAACCTGATTTGTTTTTCTGCTATTCACAGGACAACAGTTGTAGAGAATGGAGATGTCAGCCATGAGTCACAGGAGGTGAGTCTCTTCTGTTTCAACAAACTTGTGACACATTATTCGCATATATCCTAGAAACGAATACACATTTCATATTGTAGAAAAGAATACACATTTCATAACTTGCCTAGCTATCAGTCCCAGGGTTTACAAAGAAATATTTATGTTATGTATGATTATCACATTTGCTTGCTTTGTTTAGAACTAAATAAGAAGTATCTGTTACAGTAGCTATCAAAATTACCTGCCCTGCTCCCTCAGAAAAATGAAGAAAAGAAAAATTCTGCTCAAATTGTTTTTGAAAAAGTCTTAACATTTACTTGAATGTGTTAGAGGATTTCAATATTATTATTTATTTAGCAGTACATAAATAAAAGTGGTGTCTTTTTACTATTTATTCTTATTTTGTATTTCCTTCTCAGTCTTCTGCTAGGAAGCCCACAGTCCAGGAAGAAATTATGTCAGTGGAGGGCGGAGTGTATGAGAATGAGCCAGTTCGTGACCCAGGGGTTGTCAGAGAGAGCGACCCTAAAAACATAGGGGAGGAGCTACCAGAAGTGGGCATGGCCAAGAACATTCTGCAGAGATACGCCAAGATTCAGGAAGAGTCCGCCAAACCAGTGGTGGGGAAAAGGCAGGCGTCCCCACCCAAAGGCACTGGTCCTGTAGAGTATGTCAGTGAACCCCGAACTGTTATAGAGAAACACGAGCAGAAGGTCGAGGGAGGCATTTTCGAAAATCAACCAGTTAGTGAGGAAGGAGTGGTTAAGTCATACGATACTTTGGATGATGTCAAGCCAGAGCAAGGCTATGCCAAAAATGTATTGGCCAAGTTTAAGGAAATTGAATCGCAGGTCCAGAATCGTCCACCACCTTCACCAAAGAGAGAATTGACGCCAGATCGCTTTACCAAAGGAGAGTATGTAAGTGAGCCCAGATCAACATTTGAAAAATATGAGGGGAAAACAGAATCCGGCATTTTCGAAAGTCAGCCTCAAGAAGACAAAGATGTTGTCAAGTCATATGAACACGGACAGGAAGTACTCCCAGAGCAAGGGATGGCCAGAAATTTGGTTTCAAAATTCAAAGAATACCAGTCACAAAGTAAATTGCCTACTTCGCCTAGAGAAAAGAAGGAGCTGACTCCAGACAGGCTGACTAAAGGGGAGTATGTGTCAGAGCCTAGATCTACATTTGAGCAGTATGAAGGTCAGGTGGAGGCAGGAGTTTATGAAAGTAAGCCCCAGGATCGTGGAG
Organism: Magallana ariakensis; assembly: GCA_020458035.1. Taxonomy (NCBI): domain Eukaryota; kingdom Metazoa; phylum Mollusca; class Bivalvia; order Ostreida; family Ostreidae; genus Magallana; species Magallana ariakensis. The sequence continues at coordinate 44,915,857 of CM035818.1, read as the reverse complement.
ACATTGTCAAATCTGGAGAGTATTATGAAGAACCTTTACCAGAACAAGGTTATGCCAAGAATGTCATTTCAAAATTCAAAGATATTCAGAAAGGTGGAGGTTCACCAGCTAAGTCTCCCTCAAATAAACAAAAGGAATTAACTCCACCCAGACAAGACACATTCTCGGGTGTATTGGAGAATCAGCCACAGGAACGGTCAGATGTTGTCCACTCATATGATGTATATCAGGAAGAATTGCCCGAGACGGGAACCACCAGGAATCTATTAAACAAGTTTAAGGAAATCCAGCATTCAGGATCCAACTCACCTGCTTCTCCCAGACTTAAGAAGGAATTCACTCCCCCACCTCAGTCAGGTGTGTATGAAAACACTCCTACCAAAGGTATTGTGTACGAGGAGAGAGTAGCAGAGAGTGGAATTTTGGAAAACTACCCTGAGAGAAGGGAGGGTGTGGCAAGAGAGGAAGAGCCATCTGCTGGAACAGTGGAATTCCCAGAGAGAGGGTATGCAAAGAATATGGTTTCAAAATGGAAACAGCTTGAAACTGAGCACAGCAAATCAGCCTCTCCTTCTCCAAGATACAAGGAATTCACCCCTCCCAGAGAGGAGCCCAGAATCAAGAGTCCCCTCAGTCCCAAGTCCCCAGCTGGAACCAACAGCAGTGTTCACCCTCGAGACTTGCCTGGACAGTACCAAGAACAAATGGCGCCGGGAATATATGAGAATGAGCCGAATCACCGTGAGGACATCGCCCGGGAGGAAGACACAGACTGGGAGCAGGGCCTGCCCAGGGAGGGAACCAGCAAGTCCCTCATCAGCAAATTCAGAAACGTGCAGGAGGAGGCCAAGAAGTCCCAAGAAGTGCCCAAGCCCATCTCCAGGAGGGTGAGTAATGCATGATGAGTTAGCTCCCTTACCCCTTACTCCCTCTCTCTAACAGGTCTACATCATCATTAATCAGATACACCAGCTGTACCTGATGTAACACCAGCTCTTCCTGGCAGCACTTGGCCCTTTGTTCAGTTACGAAAATTTATCTTTTTTTATCAGTTTGAACTGACAAGTTTTATAGTTTTTTTTGTCCCTTACAACACAGCTGCTTGGAAGAAGTGGTTGCTCTTGCTGTTCTGTTCTCTGAACAATGACTGCCTGATAGTGCTAGTGCACATTTTTAAGAGTTTGATTAAGTAGGATCTAGGCGTGTTCGTGTTTATTGTCTCATAATTTGCATCATGCAGGTATTTTGAGCATTTGAAGTATTTGAAGTACTGTACATGTATTTGCTAGTTTTCATGCATGTTTCCATTGGCCTTGTATTTTAGGACTCCACGGATGGACCTCGGAGCCCAAAGAAGAAGGTGGGTGTTTGCTGTAAAGATTTACCTCCCATTTCATGCTCTGTGCTGTGCACATCCTTGCACATAATTATAGCAGCTTTACATTCTGTTGCAGCTATTTAAGCAATCGAATATTTTCTTTAAGGTGATGGCCTCATTGGGACAAATCAAAGGTGCTGGCTTTTGTGAACTAACCTTTTAATATCTAATCTAATCAAGATGTATGCAAAGTGAACTGTTCAGAGTGGTTAAGCATTCAATGACAGCTACACAAAAACCGAAAAGTCCTTCTGGGTATCATTTCTTGAATTTATCTCTATTACCGCATTCATCAGATTTTTGAAGAGAGAGTGGGTTGTACTCATTGTCTGTGTGTTTTATTACTGTCCATTTACAAAGTCTGATAACAGGTCACAAATGGTCAAAATCATTAATGTGCTCGTACATTATAGCACAAATAAAAAAGACATGAAATGGTTATAAATAAGAAATAATGCAGGAAACAGTCCAGCGGTCAAATAAAATCCACAATGGTCATAATTATTACCTTGTATTTGACTACACCTATAATTATCAACATATTTATCAGCTGGAGCAAATTCTTGCAGCATAAGCAAAATTTCTGTAGTCTCTGCAACAAAACTTAAGCCCTTGTATTATTCACATCTGTTTATCCAATCAATACACCATCAATTAAATCTGAAAAGTGTGTTCATGGCCAAAGAGGATTGGTGTTTAGAATGAGATATAATCATCTTTGGTGGTGAGATGTACACATCTCTTACATAAGGACTTCCTATATAAAGCTGCATGACCTGTGCTCTCTGATGTGTAATGAAATAAATTCACCCTTGAGTGGCCCCTAGGCCGCTTTATATTATCCGGTGTGTTATGAACTCGTCATAGTGGAAAACTTGAGTGAGGGAGCACAGGAGTGATCGAAGCTCCTGACTCAAATAGTTCTTCTCATAAAATGACGGAAATGTCAGCTATTCAAAAAAGGGTCAAGGTAATATTGCTTCATTTTCTTTTTTGCAAGTGATAAAACAATTCTGATATCTGTTCACTGGGTTATTCCATGTGATCAGGTTGGATATTTATAGATTTCATATGCTATTGTTTCTATTTGATAATATGTTAGCTTTTATAGGTTTGAATAATGTATTGGTTAATACACATCGTATGAATTGAACAATTAGTTCATAAGCAGTTGATAGGAATCATTCCATTCAGTGAAGGATTGACTTTTGGCATTTAATCCTGTTTGCTCCAAGGGTTTTACACTTAAGTCAAATATTTTTAAATTTAGTCACAAATTTTAAAAGTCTGTGATTCTATATCTCATTGTTTAAATGAAAATTCTTTCAATTTCATTGGTGCATGAACAAACATTGTTATGTGTGACCCATACTTATCCCATGGACAAGGTTATAACTAGTCGATCTTCAGGGCTTGAAATTAAAGTTTAGTGTCTGAAATTCATGCAATATTTTAGGTGGTGTGTAATTACAATCTGGCCATTGACTCATTATACATAATTTACCGGAAACCTAGAAGATCTTCTATTGCATCCACTCACCTGCAAGCATGCTTTTAAAATATTTATTTAACAAAGGGTGTAACTTTGTAGAAAATTAAACTGACACACGAAGTTTGTGTTAGATTTCCCAGTCAGTTGCCCTGAGCCAAACTATATCTTAGATATGTTGTGCTAATGAAATACACTCCCCAAAGCAGATCATTTTAGTAAAGAAATCTTAGCAAAATAAGATCTAACATTAGAGGAGAGGTATGACCCAGTAATATAGCATGCGGTTTTTAAGTTCGTGTTATTCTACAAAATATCAGCAGTAATTTGCTCAAATACTGATTGAAATGGAAGAGGAATCAGGCGGCTGAACTAGACTTGGTGTAGTTTACAGTGCATTAGGTACATCTATGATTCCTCATCAGACGTTTCAAAATCAATGAATGCAGGAATATGGGGCAGTCTATTGTATCTTTTGCATTAATCACCAGGACAACACTGCACTTCTGTGGCTAAAAATGAAGTGGATTTGAATTTTTTTTAAAAGCAGACAGTTAGTTTTGAGAAAGAAATGGTTGAGCTGGGGTTTTGCATGTTTTGATTGTGTTTGCGGGTATTGATCCAGTATTTCTCATACTGTACTTAGCAGCTGGGAGGAGAGGCCGGGTTCTATAATCAATATCTCCATTACTATCATTTGCTGGGGACCTGTCACACTGTGGCTGGTACAGTGTGGGTAGACATGGTGATCTAGTTCAGCATGTAATGACTCCATGTATAGGCAGGAAATATGACTGCAAACAGGAAGAGGAAATGCCTTACAAAGTACACAGATATTATAGCGGGGAGACATATCGTACTGAACTCAGACTGGTAGAAAATAAACATTGTTTTAATTTACCTTCAGTCAGTGATCAGCTAAACTTATCTTATCGATAAATAAGTGAAAGAATATTGTATTCAGATTTATAAAAAATTTCAACAGATGTAGTACATGTATTTGGTTATAAAAAGCATTTTAAAAATTATGCATTGCCATGCTTACAAAGTTGAAATTTGTTTAAACAAAAACCCAGTCAGACTTGCACTCATGACTATATCAGATAGTACAGGCTAGCTGGCACTTAAACTAGCTTATTCATGCTGTTGGAAAACAATATATGTATGGGAGATTAAATTCATAGAACTTTAATTTCATTGTTTACTTCAAAAGAAAGTATGGTAATGTCACAAAAGGGAGGTTTCCCGTTTCTCCTTAAGGATGAGCGTATTTTGATTCACTGTTATGTAATAAGTCACTACGTGCATGTAGACTGCACTGTTTGCCAATTATATGAACTTTACAAAAAATGCATTGTAGTACTAGAGTCATATTTATAATTTGTTTGTAAAACAATGACAAAGCTTGTTTAGCCCTTTCATTGAAGGTTGGTCTGATACTTGTAAATGAGAAAGAACTTAATAACTCAAACACTATTGTATGAACTCCACTTCTTTTCTTTAGTTTTTAAACACTTAAATCATAGCTAACGTTGCAAAAACCAGAAGGAAATGGGTCATTATATATGACACAATTTTGTATGGGTGGGCATATATAAGAGCCTCAGCCACAAGGAAATAAATCATAGTGGGTCACATTCTCCCTGCAACACTAATGGATGATAGGCTAGAAACAGTCAATGATGAGGTATAGTGTTCTACTTGCATACATCTTGTACTAGCTTCTATTAACACAATCAGAACCTGCTCTATAATTCTATTTCAGGATGTTTCAGACTAATGGTGCAAGGTTATAATCAATGTTAATTTGTACATGTAATACATTGCTTGCATGACAAAAGGGTTTCAATGTCAGGGAGTTTCAAGACAAAAGAAATAAAATCTTTTTCTCTCTTTGTGACATATTTGACAAGGAAATGACAAGAAAATCTGTTTTCAAGAAAAGAATGTGGTGTATAACATTAGGTCAACATCTAGTAATTGAAAGGTGCCTACAGATTTATGAAATTCAAGATATAAATTATTTTAATGATGCTTCATAACAATACCTTTGTTTCATAGTGTGTACCGGGGCTTAAATTTTTGGTAAACACAATGAAAAATCATGTTTTGTCCATTTTTGACTAATGAAATATATCTAGATTGCCAACAGTCTCTTGAAAAACAGCATTAAACAAGCTTTTGGCCTCCTCTTTAAAATGATGTCAAATTGAATATAGGTACCGGGATTACTTTTTCTGTGATTAAATATATAATGTCAAAATATTGTTTTATTTTCTACATACTTCCTTTAAAGCTTTAAAATACGGGAAAAGATTCATCAAATCAATTATGATGTCATATTGGTTCTATCGCCAAAAAGACACTCTGGAATCATTTACTAGATCTTGACCATAAGTTATTTTAAGTCCAGATTGAAGTTCCATTCATTGAAATAATGTAGTTGAGAAAATGATGTGGGAGATTAAGAAAATCAATGGGTTTTCCACTTGTTTTCATGGTTTTATTCACAAATTATATCAACAACTCCAAGAGATGTTTACCGGTACATACTTGGTCTAAACTGTGGATATTAATGAGTAAATTCCAAGCTACAAATGCAAGGTCAGAGTGCTGAAAACGCCTAACTTCATATATTTCATCTATTTAAACTAGGCATATGGAAGCAGGTTACCATGGTAACTTTCTCTACGACACATTAATTGATATGTATGTTAAAAGAGATTCTGCTGGTATGATATCAGATAAGTGAAGAAAACTTGACACTTCAAATTTAATTTGCTAGATTTTAATTCTTTATGTGTGGCAATTCATCAAGAAGAGGGTTATGAATGATATACTGTTGAGTTTGTCCATCTAAAAAAAAATGGGCATGCATTTGCAAAAAGCAAAGGAATTTTAGTTTTTCAAATCAAGTGCTAAATAATTTCACCTGCCTAAAGGCACTATAATTGTACTAGGTGATACCTCTCGCAATCCTTGTGCCCCATTTTACTGTTAGAATAATAACAATAAAGTACCGCAAAGCCTTAGGAAGCATAAACAAACCATAAAATTACACATTGCTGGGGTTTCCAATTGTAAGATGTATGGAACACCTGTTATTACCTTGTCCATGAAATCCCCAGTGACTATTTTTGTAGGTATGATTAATAATTCAGCCCCTCAACTACTCCAATCTTGCAGATCAATAGAGTTATGTCTTGGGTTTGATGTCTGCACATGCATGGATGATTATTCACCAATTAAATTAATGGGTAGGATTGTCTGCAGAATAACTCTGGGATTATCTGAGATAATCTGCAGATTGTAGAAGCTTCTTAGTTCATTATAATGATAGTTCCGTTTCAACATGCAGTAGCAAAGATTGCCATGTGTTTGTGATTCAACAATAAAAAGACTTTGATTTTATACAAATATTTTACAAATGCTTAACCATAATTATATCAGTGTAGATTCAAACATAAATACTTTGTAGGCAATGATGTTACTATAGACAAAAACCATGGACATTTGGATTTATTTATGTACAGCAGATGACACATTATACACTGACCATTATTACTGGCGGAATAGCTATTTTGCATGGTTTGCATTCTGTTGTGTGTTACTAATATAACCCATTATTATTTTTTTCTTTGCCCATGCAGATGTTTGAGGAAAGCAGTGATTCGCCAGAGAGAGGCGAAAATGCCCCCTCATCTGTAGGAACAGTAAGTCCTTCTCTCCACACGAGGTGTTCCAATTAACTCAATTTCTTAGTTTGGGGACTTATTTTCTTACTTTTGTAGTTCTATCTTTTAATTTCTTCTAATTTGTTTTATTGTAGTTTTTTTTTACTTAGTCAAACATAGTTTGACCTCTTTTTAACCTCATTTAGATATCCCTCTTCTATCTAGCATATTTTGTGTATACTTACATACTTGGCTGGGACATATACAATATACTATAGCACTCTGACCTCCTTACTCATCATATACCATATACACACTGTTAAACCTACTCAGTAGGATTTCCTGTGTACTCAAATCTTCTCTCGGTTATTAGTTTTGATCTCGTAGATTATCATCAAGCAACACAGCAACCACGAGTTAAAACTTTGAGATATAAATATTCATTTATCATTTATATGAACAATTTTTTAGGAGGATGAGTCAATTGGGGCTCCCACCGCTGACAGTGAGGCAAATGTGAGTGTGCTCAAGACACGCATGGCCGGCAGCTATCAATAGGTGTCAATCACTGGCTGTAATATATCAGTGGTGTGATCCCAGACAGTCTTCTACATATATATTGATCTCTCTCATATGTATCAACCTGTACCAACTTTAGAGCAATTATTGTCCCCTCAATACCACTCATAGCGAGTACATACCGGTTTTCTTTCTGTCCAGTATTTTACACATGCAGTGTACTTCTTGATGACTCTTTGATATTCATATATATAATCTTGGCCTGTCTCTGGTGTATTGGGCTGTTAAAACTCTTGTATTTTAAATAATCTACCATTTCTGTAGAAACTATATACTTATTTATTGAAGGGAGGGGGGTTACATTATTGCAACATACAAATACATGTAGTATTTTATCCTCATTTGATTAATCATGTTCAGTGTGGGATCTGAATTAGCCAATCTTATGTATCATGTAGCCTATCAGTGACCTAATGTCCTCATATTATTTACAATTATGGATCAGTGCCCTTTTATAAATAGGGATATCAAATTTGCACATCCAGGCATACAATATACAACAATTTTGAGCTTTACTGAGTTTATACTCTCATCTGACATTCCACACGTGGTTAAAGGGATTTTTGTTCCACATAGTTACCGGTATTGTATCTAATAGTGAAATTACTTGATGGTAATAGAAGCATGCTCTTCATCACTTTCAACGAAAATCTGTCAAAAAATCATTATAGATAAGAAAATCTGTCAAAAAATCATTATAGATAAAGGTAGCATTTTTTCTGTAGATAACCCTTATCACTAATCAACACATGAGTCATCTCTGATTTTCTGACATCTCCAACAAATAGGATACTGTGAGGGAAATACAAATCTTGCACTAAATTACAATAATCTGTTTCATCATCATTTTCCTCACATATACATTATATATATATATATATATACATGTACATGTACGGTATACGCTTTTCTTTTTTTCAGTTCTCATCCTACTTGGTTTTTTTAATGCATGCACTTCTAACACTTATCAAAATGTTTTAACTTCTTTGCATTTGATTTGATTATTTAAACACGCATCTTGTTGTAAAGTTAAAGTACTTACTTTTTTATTAATTTAGCTGAAAAATAACTCAATATTATTGGCACTGGCAACCCTTCAGTTGCCATAGTAACAGCATGGCTGATGAAATTGAAAGATTTTATGCTTGCAGTTTGTTGCTTGTGATTTTGTTTATATGTTTATGTTTATAACTCTTTCTGTGCAGCCCAAAAGTCCCTTTGTTGCCGTTCAGTTGGAGAAGTGCGCAGCATGTCAGAAAACAGTCTATGCCATGGAGAAGATAGAAATGAATAAAAACTGCTACCACAGGGCGTGTTTTAAATGCTCCCACTGTAACTCACGATTAACGTAAGATATTCATACACTGATTTTCATTTTTCTCACTTCAGTTTATGTTTTTATCGCAGGATTAGAGAAATTTGCCACGTAACGTCCGTTTTTCAGGTCATCTAGACGATCTAGCAATCCAGATTGTTAGGTTTATTTTATGTTTATCCGAAAAAAATACATTGTGATATTTATTTTTCAAACTTTGAATTTTGTAATCTACACTCAAGTATAGCATGTACTATATTAGAGAATAGAGTAGAGAATACTAGGAATTCTATTCTGAACAGGAAACATGAAATTTCTGCAGTAAGTCAATCAGAGTTTTCCACTTTGAAAGATAAGAAAACTCTGGTTCATTGCCTCCAGAAATCCTGAAGTTTTAACATTGAGATCAGTAAAATGAATCACCAAATTCAAACACAGTGTGGAGAGTGAGGGCAAGTACTGGTAAGATGGCTTCTAAGAACAGTACAGCAGAATTAGAGCCTGCAGGATGCAGCCCATGTAATAGAGCATTTCCTTTCCCAGAAGAGTTTATTCTCCTTCCCCCATTTACTAAATCAATGATTTCCTGTCTCCTTTGAACAGAAGATCTAGTTAACATTGTCATTACATAGTTCTTAATGAAGTAACCTTGTGTATTCCCTGGTGAAAGGTCCTCGAAATTGTGTTGGATTACTTGTACATGTACCAAATATTTCAGGAATTTTTAAACTAGTGTTTAGAGAAATTAAGATTGCATGCGAGTGGTTTTTAGAGAGTGTGTGTATGCATTTGAAAGTTGAGAAAGTGTTTTAATATAATAGCATGCTAATGTTAATTTCAAATTTTGAAGTGTAAGCATGCTTCCAGAATCACCAAAAATCACTTTTATTATTCTAGGATTTGAATGTTACATTTTACTGTGTGTCATATATGTATATTTTATAAGGCAGTAAACACAAAATCACTTTTCATTAATGCATAATGATATCTTAATCAGTTGAATTTAATCATAATTACTGTAAAAAGGTTATATTATAATGAATGCTAGCATCTAGCTATACTTATGATTTTGTTGTTTTGTTTTATCTTAGGGCAAAAACGTTCAGCATGAATGAAGGAGTCATCTACTGCACCAATCATTTCAAGCAGCTGTTTGCTAGGAAAGGAAATTATGATGAGGGATTTGGGCGCCAACAATACAAAAAGCGTTGGCAAGGTGACCAGCCTAATGGAGAAAAACAAACTGTTCCCGAGCCCACCGCTTAATGTCGCGTGCTTTATTTTTTGTCAATTGTATTAACTTTTTTTTTGTGTATTAATGTACGATATATATATATTGCCAATTTCTCATTTGCCTATATTTTTAAGTCATATTTATCATTGTATGAAAAAAAAAAGAAAATGAAAATTTGCAACTTAAAAGATGTGTTTGGAGAATGAGAAGGGAGATAATCACTATTCAGAACAAGCAATTCTGAAGGCTGTTTAATTATGTCATGATAAAATTGTTTTTGTTCACCACCAGAGAGTGCTATTTGATATATATTTTGTCTGTTACCTTCTGAAATATTGTTCATGCATTCTTTAATGCATTAGATAATTGACACCACCACATGGACTTTGTAAAGATACCGTGCGACCAGTGTAATCCAATACCCAGTTAAACCAACATACTGTACACAATCTGAGATTGTCTTTTTTTAATTACACTGTTATTACATTATTTTTTCAGTACATTTTGATTTGACGGGAATCACTGTACATGTACATACATGTCATTATTAAAACCACATTTGTAAATTTACATGCCTGCATAGATGAATTTGGTCATCATGAGAAGTTTCTATGATATTTGGTAGGTTTTTATTTCTATAAAGCCCAATGTCTCTTTTTGTTCAAGATCTCAGGCATGTTTTTGTCTTCCATTGTATGAGAGAGTGCATGGGCACTTCATAAACATTCAGTAATAAAGTGAATGGTGTCAAGGTCATTGTAATGGGCTTTACAATTGAAATGCATGGAATGTGATATACTACACATGTACGTTAAGTATATTATGCTAAAGAGTGTGATAAGAGTGCAATTTTTTTTTTAATAATTTAAAGTGTTAGCTGATCTTTAAATTATCACTTTACATATTATTTTATGGGTCATGTGTATCAAATGTGCTCATTATTAATTTTTCGATATTGTCATAGATCACTTTTGTAGAACTTATAAACCAAAGACTGTCTGAAAGACAGGTTTGAAGGTTACTTATTGTATGTCTTAGTTTATTCTAATTATTTCATGGGTTTCTTTAAACAAAAGAAATATAGTTTGCACTGGAAATTTTCAGAGAAATATACATCTGACCAATGAACTATTCATTAACAAGTGCATGCTAAAAAATCTATGCATCCCCTCAATATAGTATTATCAAATGCAATAAAAAAGTGAAAAGATTACAACTTGCTACAATTTTAGAAGTATTTTGGTACAAAAATTTTTTTGATAAATTTTGAAAATGCTTTGAATGTTACTTGTGTACAATAAATGCCTGCTTTGTTTCTTTTGAGTTTGATATATTGATATTCAAAGTCATGTGACATGAGGACACATACATTTGATTGGATCAGGTGACAATCTGGACGGTCATTAACTTAATTGATGGTTGGACATCTCATTTTTATTTCGACATCAACCAAAAATACATGTACATGTATATGTGCTTTTGACCCAAATTTATCAAGCTGTAGCAAATATTACTGCATAGGACTTTTGCAATAAACTTTTTTCATTAAAAATTGTTTTCTTTTTTGTGAGCAATCAAAAATTTATGTGACAATGTACCGTACCTTGATTTCCACAAAATTTACATGAATATGATAAGTCGCCAGTAATGCATGGTTATCGGCCAAAAACTGTCCATTATCTCAGGCATTTCACAGTCCCAGGTGGCTTAGTGCAGAGGGTTGTACAATATCTAACATAATGGACAGTTTCAGCTTACAACTTTCTTAAAACATTTTTTTTTTCACTTTTCATTGTGCAAGAACATTTTTATGAGTCAAATACTTGGCACTCTCCAATAATACAAATAATGCCTAAGGGATAATAATGATGATAATGCATACATCTTTTAAATTCTATATAACTGCAATGTACATAAGTACCGCAGTAGAATTATACATGGTACATGTATAGAGAAATGCAAACTTTATGAAATTATTTTCTTTTGGGGTGGGGGTGGGACAGGTAACAAAGAGGGTCAGTATGACACATACAGTATGTCCCACAGTATGGTCACATTTAAAAGTACCGCAGACTGATGTCCCAGGGTAATCCAATGCAATCAGTTCAGTACATAGAGTAACAGTTTTCAGTCCAAGGGGCATTACTCTACAGAAAGAACATTGATGGGTTGTATTTCCTTGTGCTGAGTCCAAAATGAAAACAAAATGTGCAAGTTTTATTAACATAATTTACTAGTAATATATTTTTCTAAAAGATGATATAAAATATCAAACTTTGGCATGGTAATTTTCAATTTCCATACTGCATGGTATAGCAGAGACGACCAGAAGGAGTGCATTGTAGAATTTAATATCTACCTTTTTAAAAGGATACAAAAAAAGGTTTACACATGTTAGATGCTAGCTCACCAAAATGTAAAATTTTGTAAGGCCATTCATCTCAGTATGAGGGAAGTAAATTGTAAAGGAATGCTTTATTATTCTATTCTGTGTATTACATGTTGCTATGAGGTAAGAACCACATAAAGCATAACAGCTTTGATTTTAAAAAAGAACTTGCACTCGTACATACAAAATGATTTTTTTTTTTATGTCTTTACAGAACAACCAAGAAAATTCATAGTATATACGGATGCAAAACCAATGACAATAACAAAAATATCTTGCCATGTTCATTTACACCAGCATTAAGTCAGCATCACAGGCATTGCTAGCTAATATCTCCATCATGGTTATCTAATTTTTTTTGTTCCTATAGCACTTGCAACTGCTTCCTAAAACCTATACATGGTATCAATCATTTAAAACCCTAACAACAATGCACACACAATTTTCTTTCTCATTCTTCCAAGAATCACCATACAAAGACGAAATTCTGTCGGCTGATTTTGTGTTCAGCTATGTCAGCTGACTTCATTTTCAGCTATATCTTCCATAATTCTGCGTCTGGTTCCAGGGATACCTTCTTGTTGTCTGCCTATCGGGGGGTTACTCAGGGGATGGTGTCTGTCGTAGTACGTCTCGTAGTAGGAGTCGGTGAAAGTGTCTGTGCTAAAATTGCAAAGAAATCCTGGTACTGTTAGTCAAGGGGTATACAGGTGCAATTGTTTTTTACCAAACATTGAACACATTCAAAATAACAGTACATGTAAACATATTGTACACATACATTGTATACAGATTAAATTTATATTTAATTTAAATTTTTGTTAAAAAAAAAAATTCAGATCATTTTGCAATCATTTTAATATTGCAAGAAATAAACCATGCAGAAATTGTGATCATCAATGTGAGCAATAATAACAACATCACAAAAACTGCCTTTTGCAAACAAACATATAGCATTTACAGTAATATAGATTTCCTCATTTTTGGAAAATTTGAAACATTCAAAACTAATTGCACATATTGATACATTTCACAAATTTGTATCTAACTGGTGTTAACTAAACCATAAATGCAATTCCTTCTTAAAACAAGAGACCCATGGGCCACATCGATTACCTGAGCAACAATAGACATAATAAAATCATCTTTATGGAGTCATATACAAAATATCTGAACTATGTCGTATAATAGATCCTGTATAATAAAAAAAATTCCCCTGCATATTATTATGTTTATCATTGAGCTTCTTTGTAACAGAATGATTTTACAGTCATATTACATATTACATATTGAGCATTTACAGTTCACGAGAAGATGATCAGACTTCAACAACTGTTTATATAAGGACTATAAACCTATATCAAACTTTGAACCCCTTGTGAGGCCCAAGAATTGTTCAGGGGTCAGAGTCTAAACAATTTTAAAGAATTGACAATATGTCAGTATGCTTGCATATAAGAAAAAACTATATACTGTAAACGTACTACATTTGGCTGTGCATTCTATTTAGCACTTTTGGCGGAATGCAGCTTCCGCTAAATCAAGTACATCGCTAAATGCCATGCATAGATGTATAAGAATAGTTACATTCATGAATACGCTAATTCAAATCCACGCCAACTGGTTCACAGATTAAATTCGCCAAGTATTTGTACATACCAAATATAATAAGTTTACGATATCAGTTGTAAATTGGATGAAGAATTTAATGGTACTAATTGTTTTCACAGAATTTGCTTATAAATAAGGTTAATTAGTCGAAAACTAGCGCACGTTTTTCTGCGGAATAAATATTCAATTTTTTCTATGGGTGGCCCTGTAGCTCTAAGGTCGTCCATCCGATTTTTGAGGCGCATCGCTATCAGCGATGTAGCCTCATTGCTGTCAGCTCACTTCTCTCGGCTTATATACAAGCGGCGTCATAGAACACAAGTATCAATGCGCCAATAAGTATATAGTGCCGTTCTGATTGTTACGTATTTTCAACCAGGAACATATATTCAGTATTCGTTTTAAAAATATCAACAAATCATTACAACAGATATTTCCTTTACACATTGAAAAAACATCAACATCAATGAAAGATCAAAACAAAGATTAATACGCAGATGAGATGGACTGGCAATGCCTGCAATGCGATATACGTACGATAGGGACTGAGGACCAGTCAACCGATGAGATAATTTGCATAACAACAGTTCGTACTTCAATTTAACAGCGGTGACGTTAATTGTTTGAATATCGGAGGTAAAAAAGTAATAATTTCGTATATAAAATATTTATATCAAAATGAGAGTAAGTGGCTGTCTTCCTATAGCTAGGAACAGATTTCATATTTTATCACTTGATAAAACGAATAAGACGTTTATAACTGAATGAGGAAAAGCCCGCCACCTTCCCCATGTGTAGAATGGCGATATTTAACAACTTGTAGTGATGTTTTTAGCTACCTTCAATGTGATGCGCCGCTCAGGCCTTCAGGCCTTTGATTTTCAGACCGGGAGCTACAGACTTGCAGCTACCCTAACCAAGGATGCTTTCACACAAGTTTCAGCTTTTCTGGTTGATCAGTTTCTGAGAAGATTTTTCTCTATATATTCCTATGTAAAATTTCAACTCCACATTGTGGCTCCATCCTACCCCCAGGGATCATGATTTGAATAAACTTGAATCTAGTCAATCTACCCTACCTGAGGATGCTTCCACATGGGTAAAAGCTTTTCTAGCCGATCGGTTTCTAAGAAGAAGATTTTAAAAGATTTTTCTCTATATATTCCTATGTGAAATTCGACCCCCCCCCCCCATTGTGGCCCACCCTTCCCCCGGGGATCATGATTAGAACAAACTTGAATCTACACTACATGAGGATGCTCCCAAACAAGTTTCAGCTTTTCTGGCCAAATGGTTTTTGAGAAGAAGATTTTTGACAACAAATTTTCAATGATTTTTAATTGCCTCCCCTTGAAAGAGGGTGTGCCTCTTTATTTTAACAAACTTGAATTCAGTGGTTCTGAAGAAGTTGAAAATGTTAAAAGTTTAAGGACAGCAGACAGACGGCGGACAAAAAGTGATCAGAAAAGTCGAGCTAAATATGCTTATACATGTCCTAGCTAGTACATTTTATTACTTGAAGTTCACACTAAAACCATTTTTGCTAGCCAAGGGTTTATGATCCGCTCCTCTCCTCTAGTTGTAAAGGAGAGGAGTGGATCATAAACCCTTAGCTAGCAAGAAGCACTAAAACAAGATGAAGACTAAACAAGAACCATTCAGAGTGTACACTTACTAAAAATAGTGATAGGCCACACAGTAATAGATGGTGAACACTATGATGAGAAAGACTGTCAAAATGGAGTAAAAGATTACACCATCATTCTCCTACAAAAAGAATAACATTTCATTTTATTTTTAAATGACGCTGTTGTTCAATGATACATAAATAGGCAATAACCCAATTAGAGAGATTTTCCATACAAAAATGTGGAGGAGCCAATCAGAATAGGGCATAGATTATCTATAAGAAGAAAAAAGGGAGTTGGCCTGTTGTCAGCAAATGTGAGACTGGCTCCTAAATAATTCATTGATCTGTAATACATGTATTTGATGTTTACATACAGCTCCTTTGCTTACCTCTTCTACTGCTGACTGCCAGTATTTCTTGCATGTTAGAAAAGAGCAGACATTTTCTGCCATATGAGTGACCAGAAATTCAGTGGCATTTTTACTCAAGCCATCAGGGACACAAGCACTCATCATTCTCTACAATAGTAAGCAACAAAACATCACTGACTGAAGGATTTGTAAAACTGAAGTCAGGTATTTGAAGAATTTTATTCTTGGAGCTTATGGTATACGTTTATAAAAGTAAAAAACTACAAAATTCCTTGAACATACAATTCCATGTTAATTCCTCTGATAGAAATGAATATTTACTAAAATGAGTAAGGATCTTTCAGAATTTTACCCAATATACCATTTATACACACTAACTTACAGTACCGATCAGACCCAACCTAACACCAGAGTAAACCCCAACTAAATCCGGGGTTTACTTTTGGGGTTACTTGGGGTTTACTCAGGGTTTGCTTTTTGAAAATTTGGGTCCACTCGGGGTTTACTTTGGTTTTTCTTGGAAATTGCTTTTGACGTCAACTGTATGCACTGAAGTGTGAAGCATACCCGTCTTTTATTTTACCATCCTACTACCTGTAATTCCTACCCCTTGTATATTCTGAATACAATGTAAGCGTCTGCTTTCAGGGGTATACTTCTGACCGGGTTTACTCTCTGTGTCCACTCAGGGTTTACTTTGGATTTACTCTGGGTCCACTCTAGTAAACCCGGAGTAAACCCAGAAAGTAAACCCAGGGTTTAGTTGGGGTTTACTTTCTGCAAGGTTGGGTCTGATTGGTACTGTACATACATATTTTGGTATATATTAATCTGCCATTTTTTCAATGTTTAACAGGCATTATATCTTTATATACATTATTACCTCGCAGTCATCCATCAGTTCCTTCATGTCGCTCTCCAGACATAAGGAAACATCCCAGAACTCCTTCTTCCTCCTCCCAGCAAGGATATCGCATCTCATGATGTCACAGTAATCAGCAAAGCAAACCGAAGATTTATCCTTGCAATAGTTAAAAAAATTAAATAATTAAAAGCTTATATGATTTTAAGATCTGCAAAGAGAATATTCAGTTTCTCTATTTAAAGCTAACATGAATTCATAAAAGCATTTGGTCGCCATATTAGTTTGGATCGGTCCTAAACTGCCACTGGGGTATATATACCAGCCTAGAAAGTTATGGTCGCTTACTTTTGATAGAACTACACATATGTAGTTATATGTTTGTAAAAAAGAATAAATGAAACTACAACCAATAAAACATAAAAGATGGTTTATTCTTTGAAAGAATTTCCAAGGTAACTGCATTATCTTGCACAGATAGAGCTGCCTTACTTCATGTGCATATCGAACACGTGTCATTCATACAAAGTGCATAACGTCTGCATCTTATTGCAGACCCTGGATGCATTACATCCTGATTCCACCACAGTAGATAAGTGATAGTAAATCCATGAAGTAACAATATAACTTTGTTTATATAAGTTTCTTCAAAAACACTCAGTTTCCTAAAGTCCATGCTGTAACTGCACGATCTACCACAGTGTGTGGTTTGCGCATGTGCGATGTTATAACAGTTCGACATAGAAAAACGTTCTACAATGATCAAGGGTTTTTGAAATATGTGTGCCAGAGTCTATTTTGTTTCGTCTTTCATTTGATATTCCTTACCACTGCAGTTGTCATTTATTTCAAAACGCGTCTTTCCGTCCCATGTAATGTGATCTGGTGAATAAAAAAGTGCTTTCTGTCTTATATAGGGGGTGTGTAGTGATGAGCATAACAATAGAAATCAACAACTAATATGGTGGTAGTCGGAGATAAAAGGGAATTAATGCGTATTTATGAATTCATGTCAGCTTTAAGCTGAAAACAAGATGAGTTATAAAAAAGTCATCTAGCATTTATTTCTTTTTTATGATCAGAAAGATACATGTACATGTGGCTGCACGATAAACAAATGCAAGATGTGTTTGTGAAACACAACATCCAAGAGTATGACAAAGTCCCATGGAAACTAGTTTGAACTTTCAGCTCACCACTACCAGTTACATGGACCAATAACTGAATCTGGTCTTTCCTAACCAAATACGCCATCTCTATTATTGTTCAAGGTTATGGTTGCCAACAGACAGAAAAGCAAGACACAGAGACCAAACACAATTTGTGTCCCTCTCGGGGGCATTAAAAATCAAAATAACAATTTATATCCCTCTTGGGGGCATTAAAAATTAAAATAATACAATGATATATTAATCTAAGTAATATTTAGCATAAAGAATATGAATGATTGGATAAATATACAGTATACTAGTATCTTATTTAATATTTGATGAAATACCAGTATCATACCTCTCTGACAAATTCACTATGTCTGTTATCAAAGTGTCGATCAAGGTAATCTTCAGAGTAGAAGCCTTTCCCACAGTAGTTGCAGTACCATTTGGAGATTCCCTCTGATACCTTGTTCTCTTCTTGTAGCAGGTATTTGTCTCTCTCTGGAGAAAACAGGCAAGTTTCTGGGATACTTGCCTTGACTTGTGTGAACAGTGGATACACCACCTGCAGAAGTAGACAAATCGAGGACATCCAAAATTAAAGATACATGTATAAGCTAAACTCGATTAAAAACTTTCTAATGTTTGAACTGAAGGTAATTAAATTTAAAATAATTAAAGTGAAAACCAGATAAGTTTCAATAGTGCTTCAATCAAGAAACACGGCTAGTTCTACTTATGTCTTATCAAATTATCAGATGGAAAATAAAAACATTAACATCAAGGAACTGATCTTTTAAATACTGAATAAATTATTCAACTTTATTACAGTCGACATATGAATTAAATTGATTAACAATAAAAGAAGAAATAAATTTTTGTCGGAATCACGTAACTCTCTTCGCCTATTTCCAAAGAAAATTTTGTAGGTTTTACGTATGAGACATGACGTCATGTAGACTGAGCACGCGATGTTTAGTTTAACAATGGCTAATGATTTAAGTAGGCTGATCCTACTGTTGCGTTTGAAATAAATTGTTGTACAAAAATCCAACTGCACTGTGTCAAATCTGCGCACGGTCCACGGTCACACCATTTACATGTTAGCAAAACATTAACAATACTTGCCTCTTTTAGTAAATGCCTGACATTTCTTGACCGATCTCTTGGACAATGCAAAGCATATGTCAGTGATACAGTAACTGTCAAAATCTAAAACAAACAAGAGATATCGTCACCAAAAAGCTAAATTGAGTGTTATACATGTATGTATGGTAAATCAAGTTTAGCCCTTGATCCTACACAAGGGCTAATACAATTTATGTAGCCATCCTAAAAAGCCTACAAACTGATTGAAAACATTTAATGTTGTATGAAATATACTCACTAATGTTAAAAATGCAGAAATGTGTTGCATGGCTTCTATTGAAAATAGAAAATAAAATCGGATGTTTAGAGGAGTGATGTAATAATGGTCATAATGGGATCGAATTTCCGGATTTCTCATACCATCAAATTTTGAAAATATATTAGGCTATTAATTTCTTTCTATAGATTCAGCATTTTCAATAGCAAGAATTCAAACCAAAACCTATAAATAAATCAGTATATTATAATAATATATAAATATATAGTGTGATACTGGAATTTAAATGTCCGCATCCAGTTTTTCAATTATGTGGAAAACTAGACATCCTGTTGTTGTTTTTTTTTTGTGCATGGCAGGTTGATGTTTACCGTTTTAACTTTAGAATTAGGTATATTTTGTTCTATTCCTTGCATACAATGTGATATGAAATTGCATTTGTATTTCCAAACGAAGTGATCGCACTTGAGAGAATATGGTCACTTTTTTCTCGCTTACGTACTTAATCTCGTGAATATTGACAGTTGAAAGTTCTATTATAGCTATACTCTGTTCCAAGATTACACATCGCTAAATTACTCGATATTCATAAATATCACAGGGATAAAATAAATGATATTTATTCTTTAGAATGAAAACATTCTGTGATTCTCATTTGAAACCTCCCCTCTATCGTGTTAAGTTGAAGATCGCAGCTACAACGTAAAAACTAAATAAACACTAAAACAGAAAACAGAGATTTGCATGTTAAATGACAAGCATACGGATGATAACATTGACACATTGTGCAACACATTCTGAGAACTTCAGAGTATTTTAAAAGGTTCAATTTTCCTATTATAAATTTCCGTAAGAAATATGTTTTCATTTTTTTTTTATTTCTTTAGGTAAAGATGACATATCTATAAAGAAATCTTGGATTTTTTCATACTAAATCTTGGGTTTTTTCATACTTCATGTAATATGTGTATTTTTGTTAAAAATTGTCAAAAAGTGAAAGCAGAAACTTGAGACAGATTATAGAGAAAATGTGATTTCAATGAAATTGAGATGCAACAATTACTATAATTTTCATTGTTTTCTATAGGTTCTAACTACATACTGGTATGCTACTACAGAATTGTTATCAAGGACTTATATATATTGTAAGATAATTTATAGATCGTCAGGGTAATACTTGACCACAAAAACTCTCCATACCTGCAACAAACCATCCTCGGGGGAAGCATCATAGATAGATTGTTGATTACTTGTGTTTCCACTGTGCAATGTTTTTAAGGAGCCTCAGACAGACTTGTCACTTGTGCAAGATAAACTGTTCCAGAAAACAGTCAACATGGTTGTCTCTAAGTCATGCAACAAGAAACAGAAGAATGTGTTCAGGTCAAAAGCTGCAGACCCATAGCCAACAAAAGACTACAAAGCACTCATACAAACCACTCTGTTGCTTCAGTACAACAAATCTTGTTTGTAAGGAAAGGGGTCGAAAACCAGGTCATGAGGAAAATGAAGAATCAATAATGAACATGCTGGCGGAAAGTCAGGATGAGGGTAAAGAATTTGCTTACATGTTTTGTTTTTTTTAATTTTAAAAGGAAATTGGATTTCTTGATTTTGAATATTGCGTTTTCGAAGTGTTGTTCTGTCTGTAGGAATACTTATAAATAGATGAAAACTTGCACTATTCCTTTCATTAGAAGATGATGCTCTACATGAGACTGAGGAATATAAGCAGGTTTTACAAGAAGAGTTCCATTATGATGGGGTTCACCACTCACTAATGATCATACATCCAGGTAGCATTATTTCCTAGCACCTTTGGAATCATCCAACATATATTTATTTTAAAAGACTTTTAGAACTTACCTTAGAATTCACTTAAAAATTTAAACCAGTTTTGATGGTCTTATCCTCCTTTAATTTATCTCCCTTATTCAGCCATTAGATGGGAACAAGATAAACCTCGCTCCACGACCCCAGAACTACAGCTCAGTGAAGCGTGTGCATTGGTTCATTCACTTCCACAGTGGAAAGTGGCAGATACAGTAAGGGTTCTTTTTGCATTTATTTTTTATCACAATTATGTCATTATATACATTACTGGCTTTATACACAGCTAAATTTGAAATGCGACATTACACATTCTGTACTCTTGCATTTACAAATGTAAATGCAATGCTAGATTATTGGTAGATACATGTAGCTATTAGTCAATTTTACAACTGTTACATGTATTTTATTTTTTAACTATCAATTTTATCAATCTTTAAAATAAAAATTCAGTCAGAAGACAACCTTTGGAATATACATAACACTTATTACACATACATGTAATTGGGTTTTTATTTCTACATGTTTTAATTAATCAGGCATCATGGGAGGAGCCCCCCCCCCTGTTTCTTGTCAAGATATCGAATAAGACTGCCCCCCCCAACTTTCAAAAACGATGTTTCATGCCTGTTAATTTGCTGTGGTAGATGTTACTGGGATCTGTTGTAATGATTCCATTCGATATTTGACTTTATCTTCTACCTTGATAAGGCCTTGAACATTATTAAAGCTCTTTAGACTGTAGAATATATATACAGGGTGTGTTTAGTCTTTTTTGTGAATAACTTTAGGATATGCATGCATGTCATACTGACACATCTTAGTTTATTCTTGCAGAAAATCATAAAAGTCAAGAGCCATGGCGGATTTATTTTCATGAAAGGACAGCTTAAAGAACTGACAGATCTTGTCAAATCTCATAAAAATATTTCTGCAGTATTCGTCAATGTAGACATTTTAAAAATCAATCAAGTGGCTATGCTACAAGGAGCCTGGCAATTACCAGTTTTTGACAGGTACTGCATTATCTACAGCTTAATTTCTACTTGAAAATTTAGCTGGAAGAGGTTTTAATATTCTATCTAACTAATAATAATAGTATTCTATTTAACTTATATTCTTTATTGAAAATAATAGGACTGCATGACTTTTTATATGCTCGACTAAACAGGATTTATATTCTTATTTTTCATTGAAAAAGAGATACTTTGGATAATATCATATAGTCATTGAATAATTATCAGTTTATATTAGCAAGTGGCCTGAACCATCAAACACTTTCTTTAATAGTAACCTATTCAAAGCTAGTCTCTCCATGTAAACCCTTTTTCCACAGGTTTTAGTCAAAATTTATTTCTGTCTTGCAGGTACACTCTTGTTCTTCACATATTCAGAGAGTATGCACATACACGAGAGGCTAAATTACAAATTGCTCTAGCAGAAATTCCATATATCAGGTAATGAACATATAATGAACAAAGATTGTCTAAAAATGTGTACAGGGTGTGCGTGTCAGTGAAATTGCAAATGCAGTCGATTATTTAAAACTGTGGCAAGAAAGGTGCAAGTTTTTTCATGTAGTTTTCTGATATGCAGCTGTTAGTTCAATTACCTTCTTCATTAATTTTTTTTAGATTCATTGTATATAAAGTTGTTTTATAACAAATTTAATTACGGGTAAATCATTCTTCGTGCCATTAGGCACATTTCCTTGGTGCTAAGCGGATAAGAGTCATTTACTCCCCCTGGATGGAACACCAGTCCATCGCAGGTTAACTCCCAGCATAAGCCGCTACCCAATTTCAGTTGGGTGGACTCGGACAATGTAGATAAAGTGCCTTGTCTAGGTGCACAACACACATCAAGTGACCACAGCGGGTTTTGAACCAGCAACTTTTCGGTCACTGGCCTAATGCTTTTGACCACTGAGCCATGTGCTCCACAAATTTACATTGAATGTATTGTGAATATTTTGATACTTCTATTCATCTTATGAATACTGATGTTTTTTGTGCCCTTTGCTTTCAGAGGGCGATTGGAACAAATCAATGAAGGTCAGCATGATTATGCAACAGGAAAGATGCACTACGTTGTGTCGGGAGGGTTTCGTTTTACCTACATTCAAAAACGACATGCACTGGTAGCGGTACGTACACTTATACCGGTATTTAGAATGACACTTGGATATCACAGAGAGAGTGCATCAAAGCGTATGCTTTTGTTTAATGATACATCTATATAATGATAGGTAAAGGGTAACTAGATTTTGATATGGTATATTAGATTTTGTCAGGCTTGCATCATGATTATCCCACAGATCATCTACCGATATATACCATACCTTAGCAGTGTATACTTGATACTAAAAATGTTCAATTGCAGTTCAACTACTGTACGTATTATGTAAAAATTTTGAAAACAAGACCATTGTCTTGTAACATTTTGAAGAGCTAAGTTGTGTATGATATGTAATGCAGGAAAGAGAAAGAAGACTAAGAGGAGAACTAGAGAAAGTGAGACAACAGAGGGAGGTGTTGAGACAGAACAGAATCAATCTGCAGTACCCCACTGTAGCTGTAGTTGGCTACACTAATTGTGGTAAAAAATACTAAAGAATTAAAGTTCTAACCTCTTCAACAAAAACCATTATCTAACAAATAACTCTCAAGAAACGCTCATAAACCTTTCTAAAAATTTTCAAGGAAAGACAACTCTTATCAAAGCACTGACAGAGGACGAGTCTTTGACACCTGAGAATAGACTTTTTGCTACATTAGATGTCACAGTTCATCAAGCCTTTCTGAAGAACATGAAGGTTCTTCTTATTGACACAGTTGGTTTTATCTCAGACATTCCCAAGACTCTTATGGATGCTTTTTCTGCCACTTTAGAGGATGCTTTGATAGCAGTAAGCCAAATGTACCCAATATTAAAGAAGTCAGATCATTACAATATGTAAGATGCCATTGAATCTCTTTTGCATTGAAAGAAGCATTTCCTCCATGCTACATGTACTGTTAAAGTATATTTTCCACATTGATTTATTTCTTTTATATTTTGAATATTTCTAATACTTGATGAACTAGCTGGCCACTTGTCCATTACAAAATTCTTTCTCCTCTTTTGTAGGATGTAGTTCTTCATGTCAGGGATTCCAGTCATCCAGATTATAAGAATCAAGATGAAAATGTTGTTGACATTTTGGAGAAACTGCTTTCTGAAGAAAAGTTACAAAACATGTTGGTTGTCAACAATAAGAGTGATCTTTTAAGGTACTGGAACTTGTTTACCGTAGATTCTTAGCTAAACGTGAGGAATTAATATCCACGTAATATGACAAGAGGCATTCCTCGCAAATTTTAAAATCTCGTTTTGATTTTTCTAACAGTTGTGAGCCACATGGCTCCTTTGGTCAAACATAAGTAATCACAGATTACAAAGCTCACCGAGACGAGGCATCAACTTCATGAAGCATCACCTTTATAAAACCACCTTGATCATATTATATGCAAATCATATTTAATGTTCTTGGATATTCATGGATACTGTTTTGACACAATATCATATATCATATGTAAAAAAATTGTATGATAATCATAAATTATGTTCATTTCATACAATATTATAAGATACAATGTTTATCAATACAATAATATAAAATATGATATTGCATCCAATGATACAATAGATATCATTTAATACTAACAATATAATACTGTAATAAATATTGATGCAATATGATATTGTACATATAATATGACATTGTATCATGTTATACATTATTGTATTTAATCACATAATACAATATCATAATACCTAATATAAATACAACATAGCATTATTTGATACTATATCATATCACATAATACATCACAATATTGTAACATAAGATATTATATTGTATAATATAGTATATTATTGTATTGTAAGATATTGTATCATATTTGATACACAATATTGTATCATATGATACAATATAATTTGATAAAACATTGTATCATATCATATGATACAATATCATCTGATATAGTAATATATTATATAATACAATATTATACAATATCATTTTATACAATATCATATCATATGATACAATATCATATTATATAATATCTTATAATATCATATAATACAATTTCATATATTATATAACAATATATTATATAAACCAATATCATATTATACAATATTGTATCATATGATACGAATCATATAATTATAATATACAGTATCATATGATACAATATCATATATTGCAATATAATATGAAACAATATCATTCGATAAAATAATATATTATACAATATCATATTCTACAATATTGTATAATAATATACAACACTATACATATTATCGCAAATCTTACTTGGGTGTATTCGCTGCGAGCGATAAACTGATGCGTTGAGTGACGACACTATTGGAGTTGCAGTTATAAAACGAGCGTTTTCATTGGCCGTTTTAGTACCCGCCCACTCTTACCTGCTAACGTGGTATTGATAATTTATGCACCAACTACCAGATGTGTCGTTAACTCTGTATCTGAACTGCAAAAACTAATCACTGCAAGAATTGACTAAGAGTTCTCACAATAATCGCATCTTCTTTTTAAAACACGCTGTTTAAACAGGTTCAATCCCCAATTCATTTTTCAATATAATACATACTTCATCGATAAATTCAAATCATTTTAACTGTTTAACGCATCAATGTAAGATGAGGCAGTATTTATTTTGTTGTAGCTTATTCCAAAGAATTCACAACAGATATTGACAATAAATATTACATAGCCTATATTGCATTTTATTGAACTTTGACCGATTAATATGACACTTAAAACTACAAGTGTGCATGTGTTTTCAATCATACCAAAAATTGGCATGTAAACGTGTTCAATTTTGGACTGATCTATGATAAACGTTATTTTGTAACTCACTTAGTCTGTAGAAACATTCATTTTATTATATGTTCTTCGATATTCATCACACAATATTTACTACTGACGTTGACACTGACTTTCTCTCAAACACGCTAATCGACCTCGGATTGTAAAATTCACGTGCAGATCGAGTCGCTATTTTACAGTAAACAAACCACACTTCTTCATTTTGCGGAGCTGTTGACGATGTTTCAAAGATTTTCAGTACAGATTTATTGTAAACAAAACAGTGAAGACATATGCTGTAAAACGTCTAATGGATTTCACGGCGTGTCAACCCGAATTTTCCTGTGGATCTACATTTTGCAACAAGTTTTTTGTGAGGAAAAACTGTTCAACTCATGCGATTTTCCATATATACAGTAAATGGTACATTATGAACGGTAACGTAAAATTTATTTGTTCACTAAACAGTTTCTGGCGATTTTTTTTTTCACAATGAACTGAATAACATAATTCGATAAGCGAAGTACAATCTGTGACTGATAATCTATATGCACCGATCCCTGCTTTTAGGGAACTTTTCTTTTTCTTTTCATTAATATTATTTACACATGTACGTGAACATCGCCTCGTTTGTTTAATATCAAATAACTCTGTAATTTTTTAACTTGCTAGTACAACTTCATGAGATTTTTTCTTTCTCCGACATATCTTTCCACGTGTTAGCATCATGTTCTCAACATGCATTTGATAAATGGGCGGGTCTATATAAATGCGCCAATCAGAATCTTTATTTCGAATCACAATTGAAATACACACCGAATAGAAAGTGTCATCACTCAACGCAATGCTACATCGGTCGTAGCGAATACTTTCATGTAAGATTTGCGATAACAATATCATAATTCAATATCATATCATATAGTACAAAAAAATTGATACAATATCATATTGTATCATATAACTTTTTACAATATAATGTATGATATTACATTGTATCACATAAAACAATAGTGTATCATATCATAGAAAACTATATCATAGGAATCATGTTATATCATTTAACAACAAACACGTCTATCAAGCAGGTTTGAGTGAGGTAGGAGAATTTTTAGCATCCTTGATAATGGAGATCAGGCTCTGCATCTGAAGCTACCTCTGCAATTCATTTATATTATAGTGAAATCAATTATGCAAGCTATTATCTATAAAACATGTAACCTGTTCCAAAAAACTAAACCTCATCCAGCATCTGAAATCTTTGGCTCAGATTCAGCATTCAAGCCTGTCAGGTGCATCAGTATCATAAGACGCACCATCCATGGAAGTTTGGTGATGTAAGGACCAGTAATAACTAAGATATAATCATCAGAGGGCACCTGCTCTAAAAACTTTAACCAGCTCTTAAAACCTTAACCTCATCCAGCATCCGAAACGTATGGCTCAGATTCAGCATTCATGCCTGTCAGGTGCATCAGTATCGTAAGACGCACCATCCATGCAAGTTTGTTGAAGTTAGGCCCATAATAACTAAGATATATTTTTTAGCATCCTCGATAATGGAGATCAGGCTCTGCATCTGAAGCTACCTCTGCCATTCATTTATATTATAGTTAGATCATATATGCAAGTTTGAAATAGTGCTATTACCTACATGTATTAAACATGTGACCTGTTTAAAAAAAACTAAACCTCATCTAGCATCCAAAACCTATGGCTCAGATTCAGCATTCAAGCCTGTCAGGTGCATCAGTATAATAAGATGCATCATCCATGCAAGTTTGGTGAAGTTAGGACCAGTAATAACTATGTTATAACCATCAGAGGGCACCTGTTTCAAAAACTATAACCAGTTTTAAAAACCTTAACATCATCCAGCATCTGAAATCTTTGGCTCAGATTCAGTATTCAAGCCTGTCAGGTGCATCAGTATCATAAGACGCACCATTCATGGACGTTTGGTGAAGTTGGGACCAGTAGTAACTTAGAAATGCTTATCAAACAGCACCTGCAACAAAAACTTTAACCAGCTCTAAAATCCTTAACCTCATTCAGCATCCGAAACCTATGGCTCAGATTCAGCATTCAAGCATGTCAGGTGCATCAGTATCATAAGACACACCATCTATGCAAGTTTGGTGAAGTTAGGACAAGTAATAAGTTAGATACAGGACCTGCAACAAAAACTTTAACCAGGTCTGGACGCCGACGCCGAGGGTATAGCATAAGCTCCCCCCGACTTCGTCTCGGTGAGCTAATAAAAAAAAGTGAACCACAGTAAAACTTGCTTATAACGATGTCCCAGGGACGGGCAATTTTACTTCGTTATAAGCATAATTCATTTTATCCGTCAAGTTTACAACATGTGATAAAGTCATAGGGAATGATATTCACTTCGCTGTAAGCATCAATTCATTATAAGCGTGTTTGTTATAAGCGTGTAAGAAATTATATTGAAAAAATGGGTGCGCACAAAATGGTGGAATCGCGGAATTAAGTTCTTGCATGAAATAAATAATACAGTAGTTAATGGATAAATATTTATTGAGAAAAACTGTTTTAAAAGGAGACTACATTATCAAAGGATCTTGCACGTTTTGACTGTATTAACAACATGTATATCATTACTTGTGTATTAAATGACCAGCTATTTCATGATTGTGTTAGATTCTTTCTACTTTTTTCCTTAGTGATGATGAAAAAAGTTCCAACGGTCTCAATATATCAGCAGTAACTGGTGCTGGATTAGATGAATTGAAGAAGATGCTGGAAGAAGCCATCATAAAGAGTACAGGAAGAATGAGGAAAATCTTTAGAATACCAGTCGGAGGGGATCATTTAAGGTATTCTTTACATCTTGCAGCTGAACTTGACTCAATAAATAAATAGGCATTCCCTTATTGATTTTTGGTTTCCAATGTCAACAAAGTGGTTTGCACACCTAAAACTCTTTCAATTTAAAATTTTGTTATTTTATAATGTATGTCTGTAAAACTTATAATAGACTTTTTAATTAAATTTTCAGTTGGTTGTACAAAAATTCCACAGTGTTGTCAATAACAGATGGTGAAAATGGAGATTCTTATTTAGTGGAGACTATTATCAATACAGCTGCTTATGGAAAATTTAAACATTTGTTCTCCACAAATAAAAAGAAACCTTGAAGCTGAAGTGAAATTGTATTTAATGTTAACATTATATTAATATATAATAAATGGTGCCAAATACAAAACACATGTTAAATACAAAAATTTGTATTCTTGTTCTTTTATTTAAGTATTTAAAATATGATTTAGGACAAGAGGGAATCGTATGAAGCATATCAAGGGTGTGGTTAGATAAATTATTACATGCATATTGATTAGTCTTCAGAACAAGAGGCCCATGGGCCACATCGCTCACCTGAGCAACAACAGACATAATAAAATCAGCTTTATGGAGTCATATACAAAATATCTGAACAATGTCGTATAATAGATCCTGTATAAAAATAAAATTCCTCTGCATATTCTTATGGTTATCATTGAGCCCCTTTGTAACAGGGTGATTTTACAGTCATATCACATATTGAGCATTGCAGTTCTCAAGAAGATGATCAGACTTAAACAACTGTTGATATATGGATTATAAACCTACATCAAACTTTGAACCCCTTGTGTGGTCTAAGAATTGTCCAGGGGCCAGAGTCTAAACAATTTTAAAGAATCAACAATATGTCAAAATGCTTGCATATAAGTAAAACCATATATAAAAACATTTGAGTTTTTGTGAACATTTTAAATGTTTTCCTTTGTAAAATTGGACCCCCCCCCCCCGCCATGTGGCCCAACCCTACTCCTGAAAAATCATTATCCCTGGGGGCAGGGTGGGGCCACAATTGGAAGGGGGGGGGGTGCCAGGAATATATAGGGAAAAATCTTCTTAAACACATTCAAATTGTCTAGAAGAGCTCTAACTTTAGTCAGTTCAGTCTTCAAATAGTCTAGATTAACATTTGTTAAAATCATATTCGAACAATTTGAATCTTCCCTACCTGAGGATGCTTCCACACAAGTTGCAGCTTTTCTGCCCAATCGGTTTCTGAGAAGAAGATTTTTTAAAGATTTTTCTCTATATATTCAACTGAGAAAATTCGACCCCCCTCCCCCACTGTGGCCCCACCCTACCCCTCGGGATCATGATTTTATCCAGCTTGAATCTAGTGAGTACTCTTACCGAGAATGCTTTCACACAAGTTAAAGCTTTTCTGGCCGATCGGTTTCTGAGAAGAAGATTTTTAAAGATTTACTCTATATATTCCTATGTAAAAATTCGACCCCCAATTGTGGCCCCACCCTACCCCTGGGGATCATCATTTGAACAAACTTGAATCTACACTACCTGAGGATGCTTCCACACATGTTTCAGCTTTCCTGGCTGATCAGTTTCAGAGAAGAAGATTTTTAAAGATTTACTCTATATATTCCTATGTAAAAATTCGACCCCCCATTGTGGCCCCACCCTACCCCCGGGGGTTATGATTTGAACAAACTTGAATCTACACTACCTGAGGATGCTTCCACAAAATTTACAGCTTTTTTGGCCGATCGGTTTCTGAGAAGAAGATTTTTAAAGATTTACTCTATATATTCCTATGTAAAAATTCGACCCCCCATTGTGGCCCCACCCTACCCCTGGGGATCATCATTTGAACAAACTTGAATCTACACTACCTGAGGATGCTTCCACACAAGTTTCAGCTTTCCTGGCTGATCAGTTTCAGAGAAGAAGATTTTTAAAGATTTACTCTATATATTCCTATGTAAAAATTCGACCCCCCATTGTGGCCCCACCCTACTCCCGGGGGTCATGATTTGAACAAACTTGAATCTACACTACCTGAGGATGCTTCCACACAAGTTACAGCTTTTCTGGCCGAATGGTTTTTGAGAAGAAGATTTTTGAAAAATACCAACAAATTTTCAATGATTTTTAATTATCTCCCCTTGAAAGAGGGCGTGGCCCTTCATTTTAACAAACTTGAATCCCCTTAACCTAAGGATGCTTTGTGCCAAGTTTGGTTCAAATCGGCCCAGTGGTTCTGGAGAAGAAGTCGAAAATGTAAAAAGTTTACGGACAGACAGACGGACGGACGGACGGACGGACAGACGGACGCCGGACAAAAAGTGATCAGAAAAGCTCACTTGAGCTTTCAGCTCAGGTGAGCTAAAAAGTAGAAGTTCAAACTTAAATACATGTCTTGATGTAAAATTATTTGCCTGGCCAAATACTGATGCTGTACCTTTTAAACATTTCATTGTTAAATGTTGCTGCTCTGTTGTACACAAATTATATAAGAAGCTTAGAAAAGAATTTAAGTCAGAAAAGATGTCTTAAATACTTCTTTGTAAAATCCACCTACCAGTACTTTTTGGGGGCAGTGTTGTAATAATTCCTCTTTCTATAAGAGTCAAATCACATAGAGCAGTAAAAAAAATTATGGAGGCTAGTGCAATTCAAATCTGCAAATACGAGGGTTGTCCAAAAAGTTTGCAGACACATGTAATTTTACTCAGAATAACGGCGCAATTATCAAGAAAGTTCAGTATTACAATATTTTAATATAGAGTATAATAATGTATATGTATAAAAATCAGAGCAATGTACATTTTTGTATTGAAGTTATCATTATATATTCATTGTCTATACAGGCCGCATGGCCCAGTCTGATGTTGATTTAGAACAACGTTTCTATATCGTTGTAGTCCTAGGTAAAAATAAAAGTAATATGCCACATTCGCCGTTTGGTCAGAGGGTACAATCGCATTCTCCATCAAAATATCGCTTGTGCCACTTGTGGATAAGTAAACTTGAACTATTTCGATGTTTTTCCTGTTTCCTCCATTGTTTTTTTTTATTTCTCTCAGTGTTTTACCTCAGTTGACAAAATTTTATGATGGCGCGCTGTTCCGTGCAGTCAGCTGACGTCGCTTTTTCATACTTTTTAAAAACATGTTTTTGTCATAATATTTTTCAAAAGTCCACTGCTACTTTGATAATAGCTTCAAATGACATGAAAATGAAGATCACCATACAGACTACATCATGATACATGTAGAAGATTATGAAGTTTTGAAATGTTTTATAAAAACTAAATATTTATATATAAAAACTTAATTACAAAGTTTGGACAATTTTTATGATGGGCCGTGCGTTCTATCCATACCCTTTGATACATTAAAATTTTAGTTTATTTCTATGGAAAACACTCAAAACCACTTTAGTTTGATTTGAAATTTCATGACAAAGATTTAGATATACAATATGTATATATAAACCCATTCAAAATGACAAAAACGCGATTGTCCATGAACTTTTCGGTCAACCCTTGTACAATGTAGCTATTAAAGCTAAAACTTATAGAAATGTTAACAAACAAATGCTAGGTTACATTAGCACAACATAGTCTTTGCACTTCCTAAATATTGATAGAAGGACACTTTCATTTTGCAATATACTTGCTTGTTCTGATTTTTTTTTTGGTAACAAACTGTTTTTGAAAAAAAGAAAAACCCAAATATCTAAATCATTATTATACCCCCGTTCCGAAGGAGAGGGGGTATACTGTTTTACCCTTGTGTGTCTGTCTGTCCGTCTGTCTGTCTGTGTCTGTCCGTCCGTAACAAAAATTTCTGTCGCATTTATCTCAGCAACTATTTATCGCAGATGCTTGAAATTTTTACACAGTGTGTGTTAGGGCATGCCATATCGTGGGATATATTTTTGTACCAATCAGACGTCAACTTCCTGTTAAATGACGACTTTGTTTATTTTTAGCCAAAATTTTTAAACAAATTTCCGTCAAAGATTTCTCAGCAACTATTTATCGCAGATGCTTGAAATTTTAACACACTATTTGTATAGGCATGCTTTATCGTGGGATGTATTTTTGTACCAATCGGACGTCAACTTCCTGTTAAATGAGTACTTTGTTTATTTTTCAACCAAAATTTTCAAACAAATTTTCGTCAAAGATTTCTCAGCAACTATTTATCGCAGATGCTTGAAATTTTTACACAGTATTTGTATAGGCATGCCATATCGTGGGATATATTTTTGTACCAATCAGACGTCAACTTCCTGTTAAATGACGACTTTGTTTATTTTTAGCCAAAATTTTTAAACAAATTTCCGTCAAAGATTTCTCAGCAACTATTTATCGCAGATGCTTGAAATTTTAACACACTATTTGTATAGGCATGCTTTATCGTGGGATCTATTTTTGTACCAATCGGACGTCAACTTCCTGTTAAATGAGTACTTTGTTTATATTGAGCCAAAATTTTCAAACAAATTTCCGTCAAAGATTTCTCAGCAACTATTTATCGCAGATGCTTGAAATTTTAACACACTATTTGTTTAGGCATGCCATATTGTGGGATATATTTTTGTATCAATCGGACGTCAACTTCCTGTTAAATAATGACTTTGTTTATTTTTAGCCAAAATTTTCAAACAAATTTCCGTCAAAGATTTCTCAGCAACTATTTATCGCAGATGCTTGAAATTTTTACACAGTGTTTGTTAAGGCATGCCATATCGTGGGATATATTTTTGTACCGATCGGATGTCAACTTCCTGTTAAATGAGTACTTTGTTTATTTTTAGCCAAAATTTTCAAACAAATTTTCCTCAAAGATTTCTCAGCAGCTATTTATCGCAGATGCTTGAAATTTTAACACACTATTTGTTTAGGCATGCTTTATTGTGGAATATATTTCTGT
Source organism: Magallana ariakensis (assembly GCA_020458035.1). Classification (NCBI taxonomy): domain Eukaryota; kingdom Metazoa; phylum Mollusca; class Bivalvia; order Ostreida; family Ostreidae; genus Magallana; species Magallana ariakensis. The sequence goes on along the minus strand of CM035818.1, from coordinate 44,882,333 downwards.
ACCAATCGGATGCCAGCTTTTCGTTTAAATGTCGACTTTGCTTATTTTGCATATTCACATCAGAGCGGGGGTTTCACTAGTGAGCATTGGCTCACAGATATCTTGTATTAAAACTACAGTTTATTAAGAAACACCATTCAGTACTCTTTGATGGCCGGTACATAAAATCATGTGTGAAAATTATTTGACAACTCATTTAAAATGGGTAAGCACACATTTTGGACAACATTTAATCCAGTTTAAGAGATACACGAATTTCATAGTCTACAATACAAATGTATTTTAATATCCCTCATTGAAGAGCAAGCTTCTCTAAACAAACGTATTCAGTAACATTCTTAAAGAGATTTTTGCCATGATTTCGCTGATGCTGTAACGAATCGTATGTAAAATGAACATTGATCAGTATCTGTACTTGGTGGAGTAATCTTTGGGTGATATCACAAGACCTCTCCCTTTTCGTGCTCCTCTGAAAACGGTCTCCACAATGTCTATAAACTCCTGCACGTCCCCCATGGACCAGTTAATTTTATTGTTGTTACCAGTTCCCAAGTCTATCATGATGTGTTTATTCCTGTAGAAGAACATGACAGTACAAGGGTCGTACAATTCGTACATTTTGTTGAAGTCTGGAACTTCTGAAGTATCTACTAAATACACAACAGCGAAATTCTTCATTTTTTCTGCACACTTGTATAGTGTTTCATCCATCACCATACAAGATGGATCCCAGTCGTGACCAAATCTTATCACCACCACACGATCCTCTTCAGCTAAAATGGCTTGGTCAACTTGCCATCCATTGTGAAGATGCTGAAGCATGTACGACATGGTGATGAATCGTCTGAAAATATATTTACATAAACATCAATTTACAAATAGATTGATTAACGTCAATTTATCAATAGATTATGATTTTTATTTCCAAAAATCTGCAGAAATGACAAGATATTTCTGATTAATTCATTTTGCAGTGTACATTTTGATCATCTTGAATTACTTACCAAGTTTCAAACTTATATTACAGGGTCTCTGAAATGAAAAAAACCAAAACAACTCGTTAACATAGGGTACACAATGATCTACACAGTGTTGATAAGATCAAATCACAGGGGCTTGTGTAGAAAAAAAAATATCGTTACAAAAGTGGGTACCTCGGAGGAAAAATTGTTAATTTTTCCTCAGAGGTACCAACTTTTTTAACGATGTTTTTTTTATCTACACAAGCCCCTGTGCTACAATCATGACAATAATACAAGGCACCATGTTAGACATTTTCGCTAAAGTTTTGAAATATTCCCTAGAATAAGGACATTGATATATCAAAATAGTGTGTGATTAATCAAAATTAGCATTGATTTTTTAAATTAAACCACGTTTATTTGAAGATAAATCACTTTACAAGTTTACTTACATTTTCCAGTCGCAAGAGCGCCCTCTTCCGGTCTGGCTCAATATTAGCATTGATTAAGTCGTTCCTTGGCTATGATAGCTACAAAACCTCCATTTAAAATTATACCGTACACATACGATAACTTAATATTTCAACTCAGATTTTTTTTAAATGAGGACAAATTATGACAGAGTTTCTCAGTATCTGGACAACAACATTTTATAAGAATGAATGTTCGTTCGCGGCCCTAAAATTCGTTCGCCTTTGATTCCGTTCGCCTATGGTATGTTCGCCTTATTTTAATACAGGATGAATTAAGTTGTATATTATTATATTCTGACCAATTTAAACATAATGAAGAAATATATAATTATACAAAACAGCACTATTATAGCACATTAACATAATAATAACCAATAGACTGACCTGATAACGATACAATGACTTATTGTGAATTAATTATTTACATGTAATTATACATGTATGGTTGACTGAGTTTGATACAGTTTCATGTTCCATTAACGTATTGTGTTTTGCTCGGGTATTTAAATTTGTCAAAGATAGAATAGGTGGTAATCATCTGCTTATAACCGTTTTAAATCAATTAGCCAATTAATGTCTCAATTTCTTAAATTGTTTAAAAACATCAAGAGAATCATTACAAAAACAACAAGACAGTTATCGACAATTTACGGTATTAAAATCTAACAATTAAACCAATTTCGTGGTTTTAAAGAAAGAAAATTTTGAAATGTAAGAACAAGTTATAAAAGAACAAATTTTTACCATAAAGTTTAAAGTAAATTTAAAAAAGATTATTAATTTAAATGAATCAGATGTGGTTTATAATAGGAGCGAACAGGGTTTAGGGCGAACGATAATTAGGGCGAACAACAATATTAGAGCAAACGGACTCATGGCGAACGGACTCAGGAGAATGGCGATCAGGTAGATAGGGCGAACGAATCCGATACCATTTTATAAAATTGTATTCTTATTAAACGTACGAAAGCCTATGCCAATTGAGCTTAATTTTCGTAGCTAAAAAAAATCGCAAATAAACGCGTAAATTTCGCGATATAACACGAAACTATTGCAAATAAATGCCTAACTTTTGCGAATAAACGTGTAACTTTCGCGATATAACGATATTCCCTGAAAAAACGCGTAGGTTTGCGAATAAAATAGATGTTTGATCCGCTCGCTTACTCACTGCATGTACAGCGAGTAAGCGAGCGGATCTTATTTTAATTAAAGCGAATAAACGCGCAACTTTTGCATTATACCGCTAAACTTTTGGACTTTGTATACTGTAAGGGATACAAGAAGCGCACTGTTCAGTGATATTTTTTGAAAACTGACTGAAAAAACTCAAAGCATAAGGTTGCTGGTTCAATTCCCTTAACATTTTTTTTCTTATAACCGTATATATATATATATATATATATATATATATATATATATATATATATATATATATATATATATATATATAAAGTTAAACTCTTGATATATTTCATAATACTAGTATTATATTTACCATATGACTGATATCTAAATATATACAGGTGCATCTGAAGTAAAAAAAAATCTGTTGATCTGACTTTGTCAATTTAGAAATGTATACATAAATTTACAATAATATTAAACTATAAGGGTTGATAAAAAAAAAATTCAGAAATGTATACATAAATTTACAATAATATTAAACTATAAGGGTTGATAAAAAAAAAATAATGTAACAAATTGCATCGAGCTTCTCATGACCGCTATAGTATAGAAAATGAGGTATCAACATTTGCTTAATTAATCACAATTTTAATTCTTATTGAAAATTTTATCAATATTATTGAAAAGTTGACAGGATATAGATGTTCAAAACGTGATACATATGTGATATCGCCGCATCAGTTTTACCTACGTTTTAATATAAGAGAAATTAGATTAGATTAGAAAAAGTTTCAATCTACACATTATTTTAAAACATATAAAGCACGAACTTTTTTCTAACTATTCTTTAACTGTAGAGAGCGTAATTCCGTCCTCTAACTTGATGACATACTAGTAAACTATACATAACTTGATGACATACTAGTAAACTATACATAACTTGATGACATACTAGTAAACTATACATAACTTGATGACATACTAGTAAACTATACATAACTTGATGACATACTAGTAAACTATACATAACTTGATGACATACTAGTAAACTATACATAACTTGATGACATACTAGTAAACTATACATAACTTGATGACATACTAGTAAACTATACATAACTTGATGACATACTAGTAAACTATACATAACTTTTAATAGATATTTGAATTATAAAAGTACTGTTACCGACTTAATGAAATGCACACTCGTAATAATGATGCCTTAATTTGAAAGTAGAATTTAAATGTTCAAGGAATATATTATTTGTATATTCATACAGAGCCAAACTGATTAAAACAGAGTAGATCCTGATGAAGTTTTGTCAGTAACTATATCGGATTTCATAAGAAAAATGGTAGATAGTACTTGGAAAATTTAAATGTACCTTCTTTTTAAGCATGACATGTGTTAGGCCTTTCTAAAGAAGTTATAAATAAATCGCGCTTTTGCGATTGAAAGACCATTATTTTTTTCAATTATATATGTGATACCAATAGACTTCGGTTATGGTCTGTGTTTTGGTATTTAATGTACAGTTTTATGAATCTTATTTATACACGTAAAGTAAATCTGTACCAAGCCTGAATTGTGATCTTTATAAAACACTTTTTTCATATTATGTATTTTATACATGTACGTGCAACATCAAGTACATGTACATGTATTTCACAAATGCACCAGACGTTGAAATATGTCTTTTCATGCGTAGGTATTTCTCCTTGCTATTATGTTTTTATTATATCTACTTGTGAAAAGAAGTGCCTCTTGTATATTTCATCCGCATGTTTCAACGTGGCTCTAGTCACGGAATCCATCCCGGATCAAACAGTCTTAATTGATATTTAAACCAACAAAACACGTACAAGGCATTTACATAAAAGCTTTTAAATACACCTATATATTCTTTGACGTTTTTTACAAATGAATATAAAACCTTTTTTCCTGGTGCAAAGTATTTACTTATAGAATTTATTCGTATTAGTCGGACAATGTCTGAAGGGACGCACTGAGTCAAACCAATCGCTGAATGAACTGAATAGGAAAGTAAATCTGATATTGACTTTTGATACTGCATCAAGGCACCGAGACCTGCGTGGTGGATAACTTCCTTGTTCTTCTGAATGGTCCGAGCATTAGATATAAGGCACAACGCAATCATAATAGAGTCCCCTCTTACTTTATCAATCGAGTAGATTTATTTTCTACGCATTTGCTTTACGATAAGGTTTACGTAATAAGCACCAGACGTCTCATTATGGAAGTGTCAACCCGGTACATTAAGGGGTGCCCGGCGACGAGAGAGAGAGAGAGAGAGAGAGAGAGAGAGAGAGAGAGAGAGTTTTGCGATGTCCATAATATAATTAAAGACTATGGTGGTTGGACATACGTGTATATACTGATTTCAATATAATATAAATCTGCGTGTTTGTGGAATTACCGTGCAAGGTTATGTGTCAACTAATTATACTTACACTTTCAATAATTAAACATGTCACTTACAGTATAACTATGAAAGATAGCGAAACAAGGGAAAGGGAACCAAAGGCTGAGCAAATGCATTTGTCAGTTTATGGAGAAATGAATGCAACCAGTACTCGTACGGTATACTTGTAAATAGCGTACTTATATAGATGTACGTGTAATACAAACGCACCAAATGCAATAATTCTTCCTTGTTTTTTTTTTTAAGACAATTGACTGACATTAAACTAGAATGTGATTTTCCAATACACAACACGAAACCAACATACCCCTATACAAAATGGGATACAAGGAATAAGAACCAATTTTTAAAAAAAAAAAGAGGGGGGGGGGGTGAAGAAAAAGCGAACTTGGAACCAGATTAAGATAATGACACACTGCAAAATTTCTTTTAAATGTCTGAACCATTCGAGGTTTCTCCATGGTACATTCTATGTACTAAGTGAACATTTAATGTTGTAATTTGAATTTAAAAAAAAAAAAACCCAAAATATATTTCATTTGAATGTAGATATATTAAACTAATCAGCTGTAGATTACAGGGTTTCATTGTTATAGTACTCGCATTCGTTGTTTATAGATGTGTCATATTGTAAAATTTGAATTTACTGGGTGGGTGTATTGTAAATGGGACCATCGAGATAATGTAATGGTTGACAAGAAACGAGTTTATTGGCCACACATGCACGTTACGTGTATAAACGCACTTTTAAAAGGATCAAAGGGATGGATTATACGTCTCCGATATATTTCATTAAATATATATATCAAATTACGGCCCCGTTGTAAATATAATATTATGTGGAAGGCTAGTCGTACAATTTTTGATTTATTTTATTTATTAGGACAAGCGGAAATGCTTTTAAATTTCACCGGACCCCGTTTTTTTCATGTTGTATTTCACTGACTAATAGTCACCGCGTGGTACACTAGGGAAGTGTAATAATGTCGCGTGATTTTTCATAGGTTTCATTTGAGTCCTCCTTTGTTTCACTGTTACCAGTGCCCACAAACAAAGTTATGACTGTACATATGCTAGATATTTATTTTCCCGTAAAAAATACGGGTCAGATATATATTTGGCATTGTTCTCGGAATGAAGATACCACAAGCTCTTGTGAGTTTGTAGATCCGAATTGAAATAATTTATTGATTGATTTATAAAATTTCTTAAAAATATTCAGACGGTAAAACAAACAAGTCTAAAATGTTCGGAATATTAAAAAACAAAGAAAAAAAAAAGCCCTAAGAAACACGTTCTACATAATGTAATAAGAAAAAAATACACTGTATATAAATAATCCTCTATGATTTAACACGTAAAAATTCAACGCAAAACAGATAGGGTAAAGTTAAAAGTAAAAGCTCATGTACCGAACAATTGTAAATAAGCCCTTTGTATGACAAAGTTGTCTTACAACATTACATCTGCGAAGAAAACTTTCTAAGTCAATCCCGTGATGACGATCTCTCAGATACTTAAGAACACAAGTCAAACCAACTGTCAACTTTTTATTTTATTTAAAATTATTTTTGTACCTTTTTTTTTGTAAAAAAAATTTAAAGTCACTGAAATACATTATCACTAGCTACTGTATTACACGAAAACGACCATTTAGTGCTATTACATAGAAAAATATATTATTAATCTGATTTATGTTGTTTATGACAAACAGTTTGAATAAATAGAATTAAAACACACAATTTTTATTTTACTGATTTTTTAGATTTTATAAATAACACCCCTCCCTTCCTCCCCCCCCCCCCAAAAAAAAAATAAATTATCAAATGTTTACACTGCTGAAGAATTTGATAAATTACGGATAATGTACACACCCAACTCATTTTTTCTAGAGAAGCTCACATGATTGGTTTTGAAACAATTCGTCATACTAAATTAATGATGCGTTGACTCGATATATTGTATGCAGTATAAAACATTTCGTCAAATGAGGAAACTTATACACAAATCATATTTAAGAAAAAAATATTTTCTGTATGGTATAAAAAACAACTCATAAAAAAGTTAATGAAACTCAACACTGTACAACAAAACTCATGTTGGAGTCTCACAATTTCATTATGTGTGATGCGGAAATGTTAAACAAATGAATATATACAACAACAAAAATAGTTTGCGTCAATATACTGTATCAACTATAAAGTATGAAGCTTTTTTAAACATGAAGTAGGATTTTTAAAAATCATGTTAACACAAGAAATTTATTTGCCCACATCTTCCTAGATGTTTTGTATTGGATAGCTGAGACAAATACTGATGAACATCAGAGCAGGTGTTTCTATGTCAGCTACATACGCAATTGCACAAACCATTACCCATTGGTGCACATTGGATTAGACGTAGATGCATTGTTACTTGATACATGTGTTTGGAAGTCATTTTTCCGAGCTGGGAATTGACAATACCTGATTCTCAAATGAGATGAGATTAATAGAGCAACTTGTAATATTAACGATTTGATTTTCTGAAAAACAAAACAAATCTTCATTTTACTGTTGTTTTAATTTCAGTGAGTTTTGTGTCTGTGTGTGGTTTATTTAATATTATTTTTTTTTGTTATCAGATTGTTTACAGGTAGAGGTTATACAAGCTTCTTTCACTTTAGCAGAAAAGTTGGTACACATATTATGTACCAATTTTTTTTTCAAATATGTACACAATTTGCTTACATGTGAAACTTATGTCGATCAATTTTCATTTTTACAACTTGAAAAAAACCCAAGCAAATGTAAATAAGCCTAATTTCAGTACTTCAGCAGAAGGAAGTTATTGATTACCACAACCAAAAACTTTCACTTATTATTACGGTAACCTTAAATTCAGTTTATATCGTGTAAACATACATTTACATTAAAAGATTATCAATAACTTTTTATTGAATTTCATAAGGTAAAAATTACACAATGTTATAGTTGCATCACAAGATAGTTGAGTTGAAACATATTTTATTGACTATTAAATGCCAAAAAGGATCGGACAAAAGTTTTAAAAACTTAGAGAGCCCTCTCTTTGTTGTATACATAATAGATTACAGTGCTATACAGTTTACATTTTATAACAATAATATCACAAGATAACCAACAACTGGTTTATTAAATGATATGTTTTACATCAGAATAAAAATTGAACTTTAATTAATAATAAAATTAATAATAATTGAACATTTGAATTCTGATAAAATTTACAACAACGTTTTTGTCTTATTGTTAAAAATTCTGCAGGAATTTCGTAACAAAACGTTGATAAATTAAAACGATTGTTTATTGTTTAAATTCTGCAGGAAAATTCGTAATAAAACGCTGATAAATTAAAATGATGTTCTTATTTACTGGTAAAATAACTGTGTTTCATTTTATTACTATATGAGCATGTCTAACTGCGCATAAAGGGCATTTAAATACCAACAGTAAACAACATAAGTGGGTCAGTTATTTAGATAGCTATCAAACAAACATAAGAAGATACTGAGTTTCCAAGTAACCACAAGTTTTTTTTCTGTTTTAATGGCCAAAGAAAGGCATAACACACACAAATAACAATTTGAGAGTATTATATAATATTTTATTGGGATCTCTATGTCAAAATAATAAAATCGTACACACCAATAAATGCTTTACCAATTTTATTTGTTCAGATTTTTAAAATTGTCTTTATTACGTTGTACGAGGTGCAAGTTTTTCAAATATCCAATAACGAATAGAAAGTATAGTAATCGTTTGCTGCTGGTACGCAAAATTTGAATTTCTTCATATTTTTAAAATTTGTGAACTATTATTAACATTTCTGGGGTATACACTGTATTCATATGTATGATTAATGAATAAGAACAAAATGAAATTAAAACAAAAGAAAATGTAATGAATATTGAACAACTCTCAAGTCCATAAACTGTTGAAAGACTTAGGTCAAATTTATTTTGAAAACTGCCAAAAATGTTTGAATTGTTGCAAGTTTATTTTATTTAAAAATATTTCAAAAGTTATACCTAGTTTTGCTTTTCTTTATATTGAATTCTGAATCGTCTTTTTTCTATGTGTTGAATTATGATTTTTTTTCTTTATCTTGAGTTATGACTTTTTTTTCACATTGATAATATAACACAATCTGAATAAATATCACGTTAAATTGCATCATCAGTTTTGTACCTCAAACCCAAAACAAATTGCAAAGTGTCATATCATAGATAATAAGTGACAACACTATCATTTTCTGAGCATTGAAGTAAAGTATTCACAGATGTTAATAGAAGCTATTAACTTAACAAGTATTAAACAAATTCAGTTAAGTGATTAACCGATCTCCACCACTTGCCCTAAGGGGCATTGATCAGGAAACTCTCGTTACGTTCATCCAATGGGAAATCGAGGAATATGGTTCCCTTAGGTTAATTCACTTGAGATCAACAACTTCCCAATTTGAGTCCTTAAGTTACTTTTCAGAAAGATATTTTCATCAAAGCAAAGTTACAATCATATCGTAATTAGACAAACCTTTAAATTAGCAATTGAAAAAAAAGTAACGAAAGAAGGACGATTATTTTTACTGGCTAAAAACGGCCTGAAAAAATAAACCTAATATCAAATATCTTTACCCAAAAGGTAAACAAAATGCGTAGGAAATTTAAACACCCTTTGAATGCAAGTTATTTATAGCACATAACTATTTGTAGCCAATAGGAATCGGGGTTTTTATTTTCATTGATTTTTTTCTAGCTATAAGTTATTCATTTAAAGGAAGCACAGGGATTGTTGGGTATAAATACTTACGTTCCGTGTATACTTACACATAACACCAAACGCCGGAGAAATCACAATGGGTATGTTTATATTCATATACATATATATACATATCCGAGGAAAAAAAATCTATAGAGTTTATAAAATCTCATAGTGATAAAAGTCATACATGTTGGAATTTATTTTTCTCAAATAAAATGAATAATTTTATAACTACATGTATTTTTTTCTAAATGCAGACAATCAAATAAACCAGTACGATGCCTATGTGATTGCGGATGATACAGAAGAAGACAAACTGTTTTTAAAAACCATGATAAACAATTTAGAATCTTCAGCTTTTAACTTACGCCTGTATATCAAATCAAGAGATGGTCCTGGCGATTTTGACCATCATAAGGAATCGGAAATCATCATGAATAGGTATGTTTGCCTTTTTGTCATGTTTTGTTGTCCATCAAAAATCAACGGAAAGTCATCTCATCCGTCAGCAGAAAAAAAAAAATAAAAAAATTAAAACGATTGACGTTCACAATTTGCATTATTATGTAAAAATAAAAAAAAATAAAAAAAATTTGTAAGATAAACACTATTTTATTATATTATACATACGTGTTTTCTTATTACAGCTGTGAGAAGATAATCGTGGTTCTTTCTCGAGAATTCCCCCAGAACGAACAATGCATGTATCTACTTAGAGTTGCCATTTCCAAATCACCAGGTACCTCATAATTTATAACGAATTATTCAAAAGTCCTTTATTTTGAACTGAAAAAAAATATTTAATGTTTATTATCAAATTATATTATTATGAAAATGTTTACTGACAACAACACTGAATTTTATTCAACAACTGGTATATTAAGCATATAAGTAGACAATAATAAATAATCATAACAAGCCATTTTTACGTCTGAAATGAATTATTATACTACAAACATTTTCATTACAATATCTATATAACAAGATTTTTATCTGAAGCATATCACACCTAATTTTTTTTTTAAATCAATTTCATTTTCGTAATAATTATTCACACCATTTAAAAATTGACATGCATGAGTTTAATTGTAAAATTCTGAAAAATAAACTCATATATTTTGGTAATAAATCTTTAACAAAATTTTTATTACAGGTTTTCATTTGAGGCATATCATCCCTATACACAGAGAGGAATGTCTCGCACCAAGCTGCATTCGATTTTTAACGGCAAACGATTACACTAAAGAAGACATCCGTCCGTGGTTTTGGCCGCGTGTGGCGGCTTGTTTCAAGAAAACTGTGATTGGTATAAGGACAGTCAAGAAAAATCTACCCGCTGTCGTCTGTTTGCCCGATATCATCATAGACTCATTTTCTTCAGAAAAACAGCAACTGTGGAGAAACAATTAGTGTACATAGTGCGAAATAAGTGCACATTATAAGTGTACAGTAATTCTAGTCAGTGTTACAATATTTTATGCGGATTTTTAGAAAGCTGTTTAGCTGCTTTTCTGAGTAAAGTCCGACAATCCGGCTGTTTTGTCGCCTATTAGTGATGAAATTGCCATGTCAAGCCAAGTGTCTGTGATAATCAAGACATAAACGCAGTTCCGCCATTGTCTTTCAAATATTTAACCACCTGTTTTTCATATATTCTTATATAAACATTTGATGTCCCGAGTGCGTCTGTGACTTGTTAATATATAGCCACTGCGGTGAACTTTTGTTTTAGTTGAAGCTCCTGGGTGCTACACGTAAATGTGTTGAATTATACATGCTTTTATGTATATTTTTGTTTGTTTGTGCAATGATATTATATTTGAAGTATGTGCTGATCAGAACGTAATGAATAAAAATAAAAAATGAAAAGAAACCTCGAACTCCAAATCTTTTGAAGATGTAAAAAATAAATTTAATTTTTGGGGGTTCTAGGAAAATATTCTATCCCCTGGACTATAATAATACGACAATATTGAGATAAGTTGGGTGGCAAAATAAATAAAATAACAACAAAACCCTCCCCAAGACCTCCCTTTAAAAGAAAAGAAAGCGAAAGAAAGAAAAACACCCCCTCTTAAAATATTAGCTGGAAAAGGCTGAATGAGGAAACAGTTCGAAATAGAATTGTGAATTCAGTATACTCGTACATTCAAATCTGGTGTTTTTTCCATTACAAATGGTACAGTTAGTATGGCGGAATAAGTCACCAATGAAAATACTGATAAATCAATTTTTAAAAAACCCGAATACAAATTAATTTTTAAAATTTAATTGTCGCAGATGATACCATATGTCCAGTAAGCACACTTTAATAGGTATGTAGTCTTTACGGCATCGTATAAACAAATACTTATTAAAAACACCCTAAACACATACAGCATTCCCCTATTGGACCTTATTAATTTATCGATATTTTTCCAGGATGAGGGAAACATTCTATGGATATCTCAACAACCAATCAACTCTTTTGTAATTTTCCGGAACTAGCGGCTTTACACTGATTAAAAATATTTTATCAATTCTCTGGAGATCGTTCGTAATACAGTAGAAATAAATACATTCCCCAGTTATTGATCTTTGGGTACCGGTAGTCATTTACAAAGATTCACTCGCCCGCAATTTTGTTTCTTTCCATACTCGCCACATAATTAAACTAAGTATTATTTTCCGTTAAATATCTCGACTTTAATGACGATATTTCATTGGTTAGTTTATCGAGAGGTATACCAACCACAACACATGGTTTTAAAAAAATTAAATGCTTCGTACACGGAAGATAAATATAAATCATTTATTTATAGAACTAAAATAGGTCTCTGGAGCATTAAAGGAGAAAGGTTTCTGTGGTGTAATCAGACACTTTACAGAAATCACTCCACTCAGTACGCATTATAAAACTATCATATCATATGAATTTTAATTAAAAATGAATACCTGATCCTCAAATTCTACATGTTTTTAACTAGAGAACTTTAACCAAATTTTTAAAGATCTTGGTTAATGAGACATTTAAACTGCATTAAACTGAACTTTTTAAAGGATATCATTTATCCAGAATCATTTTCATAGCTTAAGTATTATAGAGTATTGCAGTAGTTTGAATTCCAGATAAATACGATTCGAAAGGAATCAAAATTGCGGTCAAAGAAAGGAGTGTTTATACCTTAGGCTGATTAAATGGAGAATTGGAGGGAATACACATTGTTCTTGTGTCCGTTTATAAGAAGTGGTTTACTCCAAGTTTCCATTTAAAGTATATCCTAATGACTGGGTCATTAATAGTAGTGTGTTTTCATGAAGTTAAACACAGTTTAAGAAAAAAGAAAAGTCATATTAATTCGTGTAATGACATTAACATTGCAAAGAGCCTTTCTAGATAAAAAAAAATCATGTAATGTTGCTTATAGTTGTATTTTTACAATACATTGTACACCATGATGTTTTGCAATATTTTGACAACTTGCAGTGTGATATTCAAATTTTAAACAGCATAAATATACATATGAATAGTTTAAAGACAACGATGAGATGTACAGGAAAGTATTTGCTAATATTTTGACATTCCATTTGTAGCATATATTTTAGATTTTTCTTGATTGTATGTCTAAATGCTTCAATTAGATCTTATAATGTTGATTGATTTTTTTCTTTTAAATACACAAAGTACATGTATTAGCATAATTCATTGTGAAAGTTAATTACAATCTTTCATCTTAAGAAAAAAAATAATAAATCATTTTATTTACCCAAGAAAGAAAAAGCTGTAATTAGCATAATTTCCAAACCTACATTTGAATGGTGCTCATTTGATCTTTGTGCAGGTTAGCCTTTTATCATTTAATGTGACTTGTGTCTCTTTCCAGTAAAGAACTGAAATTTGGGAACAACCATCACTAGTGTTCAGACTTCTTTTTTGTGAGCAGTATCCGTTATCAATTTGTCAACCCTGAATTAATAAACACTACCTATCAAGAGACATGGGTTATAAATTATCAACAAGAGAAAAGCTGTCAATGTACAATCCATTTGTCAACCCTGAATTAAGGACGACGTACCGAATTCAAAATTCGCACCTCTGCGCAGAAAACCGCGCATTAGCTATAAACATGACTGTCGTAATTACGTACGTCAGAATAAGAGAAAATAAAATTTTTATTCTACTTTACATAGTTTGTGATGCCAAAATACTTTTAGTGGAGAAAAATTAAGAAAAAAATAATTAGTCCGAATTTCCTCTGTTTGCTAAAAACGGCCTGAAAAAATAAACCTAATATCAAATATCTTTACCCAAAAGGTAAACAAAATGCGTAGGAAATTTAAACACCCTTTGAATGCAAGTTATTTATAGCACATAACTATTTGTAGCCAATAGGAATCGGGGTTTTTATTTTCATTGATTTTTTTCTAGCTATAAGTTATTCATTTAAAGGAAGCACAGGGATTGTTGGGTATAAATACTTACGTTCCGTGTATACTTACACATAACACCAAACGCCGGAGAAATCACAATGGGTATGTTTATATTCATATACATATATATACATATCCGAGGAAAAAAATCTATAGAGTTTATAAAATCTCATAGTGATAAAAGTCATACATGTTGGAATTTATTTTTCTCAAATAAAATGAATAATTTTATAACTACATGTATTTTTTTCTAAATGCAGACAATCAAATAAACCAGTACGATGCCTATGTGATTGCGGATGATACAGAAGAAGACAAACTGTTTTTAAAAACCATGATAAACAATTTAGAGTCTTCAGCTTTTTAAGCGGGTATTGAAATGGTGAAATTTGCGGGCGGGCTGCTGCCAAAAGGGTATCCCTATTGTATGGATAACTCCTACAGTTTTCAAGATAGGAAGTTGTTGTTTGCAGATCATTTGTACATACCGGTATATCAGAGATGTGCATATTACTTGGATTTTGATTTTTAACCGGGTTTTCTAAAGAAAAAAGAACCCAGTTATTGAAATGCATATAGAGTACTCCATTTCTCTGAATAGGTAGTGTTTATTAACCTTTAACTGGAAAATGTTTCACTATATAATATTAGATAGCAAAAAGAATATTGTCACCAATTTTTTTGTGTGCAAACATTTAACCATAATGCGAGTCATTTTTGCTATCTAATATTTAGTAACTCTTCCCATATAGTGAAACATTTTCCAGTTAAAGGTTAACTGCAGATTTGGCCTCTTGAAAATAATCTTTTGAAGAACTACATGTAGTTTGATATTTGTTAAAATAATAATGGCTTTTCTGGTGGTTTATAAGTGGGAGTGTGGGCAGCTTGCTATTTCTGTTGAAATATCGCTTTATCCCAAATCAATTAACATATATATTATATATATACGAGGACATTGACATAGTGTAGAGTCAAGTGTGTTCCACGCACGAGCTTTAGTTATATAATTATTGGAGTAGTGTATAGAACACATGCATTGAAGACATTTTTTTTTGCACCAAAAGCTGTCTATATACTCTATATACTATGTACTCTTAATCATAAATTTTCCGACATAATTAGCGACAACTCAGAAAAACAAATACAATATTTAGAGGAAAGAGTTATAGATCTTGTCTTTTTATTTATTTCAGTCACGACCGAGTAAACAGACATGTTTACAAAGTATAGCTTGACCCGTTAAATGAAAGTCCTGACTGCACGTTATTTCCTTATTATTTCAGAAAACATTATTATATCAAAATAATAATTAAATACTACACTCTCTTAATGAGCTCCTTTCCAGTAAATTTAATAAGATTACATCTCGCTTTATTAATTTTCATTACAACATGATGTAGTATTTCCATGATGCATCATGCTGTAATGAAAATTATTTAATGTAATATTATTAAATTAACTGTAAATTTAATAGGATTACATCTCGCTTAATTATTTTTTTTCTCTCTCCGCAATGTGAAGATTTCCATCACGTATTTTCAAAATTATATTTTCATGTTATATGATATTTTTCTATATGGATATATAGTTTCAATTAAAAATATATACTAAGACTTTATTATTAAGCATTTAATTGATTTTGCATGCTATTCAAGAAAAAATCATGGACATTAACAGGTTTAAATGCTTTAAGTCCTTTAAAAAGTATCATAGATAGGAAAAATTGATATTAAATTGTTTTATTTTTTAATTCACGTGCACTTTATATACCTGTATTTTACCCTTACGAACACGCACGTAGATAATTAAATATACTCTTTCGAGTTGCAAATTGCTTTATACAAAACGATTGCCTGTGGAAGAAATTAAATCAAAATTAAATTAAAATTTATTTCCGGATGAAAAACGGAGTCTAGGGAAACGCTACTCATGAAATATTCCCAAAATATTTATATCCTATGGAATCATAGAACTTCTGGGAAAGGGTTAAAGTAATAAAAGATTATCAGTCACTTTCAATTTTCACGACTCTCTTACAATGAGATTCAAAAGAAAACAGGCTGTCTGGAGTACTAAACTTGACTTTTTTAAATACTTAATATTTAAAATAAATAGTAAATAAAACCATTATCGGACCATTTTCATTTTTGGAAGAAATAAAACAAGTTAAGAGCCAACTAAAGTAAAGTATATTGTGCGCTGCCTTTAATTTGTGCCATAAACTTTCAAACGCGAGAAATTAATTTTATCGTGGCAATATCTTCCACAAAAAGCAATAATCACAGTTAATAAAATGTTGTAAAAAAAAAAAAGATGTTTGTTTTAGCTCGGACTAAAAAATGACGTTCTGTCATCGGACAAGACGCGTCACGTTAATGCCGTCTAATTTTTTTTTAACGCAGTGCGTCAACATTTAAACGGCAACATAGTGGACGTACCGTCTTCAATGAAAATATCAATGGGATGACAAAACACACATTCCAAGTTTTTACTGATGACAAAACAGACCAAAAGTACATAAAAAAGGTGATGGAGGAGCTCTCACAAACTTTTTAAGTTAACATAGAGTCGTCTTCAGGGATAATGCCAGAAGTGCAGGGAAGATGAACTGTATGTACATCTTTATTAAATTAAAGAAAAGGAAGGAGCTATACCTGGCTATTACATCAATTTATAGTTAGCATACTTAAATTCTACTTGGATATGAAAATTGTATTTTAGAGTTTATTTTTTGCTTAGTACTTTCATATGAGATGTGTATTTTTAAAGTTGCGGCCAGATTGGGACAAGTAAGTTTCAACAAATAAACAAAAGAGAGAAAACTAATACTAGATTTGTTTACCAGTTAATCACATTAAATGTTATCTGATTAACAAATTAAACAAATGAAAGTGAGTATTTTATATACAGCTTGTCAAATAACGATTAACCTTTTGCATTTTTTGGAAGACTATGACAACGTCTACTAGAATCTTTGTTGAGTCTGACAGTGTGTGGTATTGCAATGCCCTTGTTGGTGAAAAAAGCTCAGCACATTCCTCAGCTGTCTCAATTGAGCAACAGGTCTTTCAAAAATTTATACCAACCATTCAATAAGAGCTACTGGAGCAAGAAAATGATAATGATGGGCGACTCATTAACCAAGAACATTCTACCTACAATGTCAGATTTACCAAACTTTAAAAAGCCTGCTATTAAGCCTGGACCTGCATAATTAGCTTGTGATGTCCGCATCCAAAATAACGCTCTCCATGAAATTCAAAATGTCGATCTTGACTCGGCAAATATGAATATGAATGAGCTATTAAATGATTTTGGGTGACAGGAAATCGCAAGTACCAAATCGTCAATTTCCATAAACAGGGCTAACCTTCAATCAGTCTTTATGTTCAGAAATTGATTCATTACCATACACACTCTTAAAAATAAATGACGGTTGTTCACCTGGAAAGCACAATTGTGAAAACTGTTGAACATTGTTGAGCTTTTAACGTTTCAATTCTTGTTGGCTGTTTATAAATGAATGTAACTGTACCTTTTCTTTTGTTGGTTTATATCTCAAAGTTTGGGTCCTCGACGTTAGGGTTGTTATTGACTGTCTATCGAATTTTCCACTACCACCGTGAAAATATGGTGATGTGGCCATCTCTACTTTTTGAGATTCGGGCATATTTGCAATTGAAAAGTGAACTGCGTTCTAGAACGCAGTTCGCAATTCAAAATTTATAATTCATATTTGGGGCCTCAAATTATCAGGGTCATCTACTAGTGGCATACTTCTACCACTGTGAATATATGGTGAAGTGGTCATCTCTAGTTTTTGAGATTCGGGCTTATTTGCAGTTGAAAAGTGAACTGCGTTCTAGAACGCAGTTCGCAATTCAAAATTTATAATTCATATTTGGGGCCTGAAAATTTCAAAGTCTTCTACTAGTGGTATACCACTACCACTTTGAATATATTATGAAGTGGTCATCTCTTGTTTTTGAGATTCGGGTTTCTTTGCAGTTGAAAAGTGAACTGCGTTCTAGAACGCAGTTCGCAATTCAAAATTTATAATTCATATTTGGGACCTGAAATTTTCAGGGTCATCTACTAGTGGTATACCACTACCACTGTGAAATATAGTAATGTGGTCATCATTAGGTTTTTAGATTCGGGTCACACTCATTTAAACACTATTCGCAATTGAAAAGTGAACTGCGTTCTAGAACGCAGTTCGCAATTCAAAATTTATTATTCATATTTGGGGCTGAAATTTTCAGGGTCATCTACTAGTGGTATACCACTACCACTTTGAATATATGGTGAAGTGGTCATCTCTAGGTTTTGAGATACGGGCATATTTGTAAATGAAAAGTGAACTGCGTTCTAGAACGCAGTTCGCAATTCAAAATTTATAATTCATATTTGGGGCCTGAAATTTTCAGGGTCATCTACTAGTGGTATATAACTAACACTGTAAATATACGGTGAAGTGATCATCTCTTGTTTTTGAGATTCGGGCATATTTGCAATTGAAAAGTGAACTGCGTTCTAGAACGCAGTTCGCAATTCAAAATTTATAATTCATATTTGGGGCCTCAAACATTCAGGGTCATCTACTAGTGGTATATAACTACCACTGTAAATATACGGTGAAGTGGTCATCTCTTGTTTTTGAGATTTAAGCATATTTGCAATTGAAAAGTGAACTGCGTTCTAGAACGCAGTTCGCAATTCAAAATTTATAATTCATATTTGGGGCCTGAAATGTTCAGGGTCATCTACTAGTGGTATACCACTACCACTTTGAATATATGGTGAAGTGGTCATCTCTAGGTTTTGAGATACGGGCATATTTGCAATTGAAAAGTGAACTGCGTTCTAGAACGCAGTTCGCAATTCAAAATTTATAATTCATATTTGGGACCTGAAATGTTCAGGGTCATCTACTAGTGGTATATAACTAACACTGTAAATATACGGTGAAGTGATCATCTCTTGTTTTTGAGATTCGGGCATATTTGCAATTGAAAAGTGAACTGCGTTCTAGAACGCAGTTCGCAATTCAAAATTTATTATTCATATTTGGGGCCTGAAATGTTCCGGGTCATCTACTAGTGGTATACCACTACCACTGTGAATATATGGTGAAGTGGACATCTCTTTGTTTTGAGATACGGGCATATTTGCAATTGAAAAGTGAACAGCTTTCTAGTACGCAGTTCGCAATTCAATATTTATAATTCATATTTGGGGCTGAAATTTTCAGGGTCATCTACTAGTGGTATACCACTACCACTGTGAACATTTGGTGAAGTGTTCATCTCTAGTTTTTGAGATCCGGGCTTATTTGAAATACTACGTTCTAGAACGCAGTTCGCAATTCAAAATTTATAATTCATTTTTGGGGCCTGAAACTTTCAGGGTCATCTACTAGTGGTATACCATAACTACTGTGAAGACATGTTGAAGTGGTCATCTCTAGTTTTTGAAATTCGGGCATATTTGCAGTTGAAAAGTGAACTGCGTTCTAGAACGCAGTTCGCAATTCCAAGTTTATAATTCATATTTGGGGCCTGAAATTCTTAGGGTCATCTACTTGTGGTATACCACTACCACTGTGAATATATGGTGAGGTGATCATCTCTTGTTCTTGAGATTCGGGTTTATTTGCAGTTGAAAAGTGAACTGCGTTCTAGAACGCAGTTCGCAATTCAAAATTTATAATTCATATTTTGTGCCTGAACTTTTCAGGGTCATCTACTAGTGGTATACCACTACCACTGTGAATATATGGTGAAGTGGTCATCTTTAGGTGTTAAAATTCGGGCTCCCACTTATAGAACACTATTCATTATAATGGGGTTTTAAACATCGGTCTTGGAATCATCGATGTTTTCTCAACAAGTATTTTTCGGAGGGTTCACGTCAAAACTTGACTGAGGGAAAATAATTTCCAATTTATTAATGGTTTTTGTGGGTATTGGCTCGCTTTAGGGGCTGATATATATAATGAGATGAAAAACATTATGTTAGGTGTAAGACTTTTCCATTTTGTAAAACTGACGAGATCATTTGAATTTTTTATGTCAGTTTTTTTTTTTGGGGGGGGGGGGAGGTTGTTTCGTTTTATCATCAGATGTGATTAGTCCATGGCATGATTAACAATCCTGGATTATCGTATTGTTTCTTTTTCATATTTTAATGGTTTTTAGAGTTGCGGATTTTGAAGGGGGTGCTACCCTTCCCACCCCCGTCATTTTGCCCCCCCCCCCTAAAAAAATTAACAAAAGACAGGGAGAGAAAGGGAAAAGAAAACCAGACAACCAGACATGTAAGAAATTTTTTAATAACCTTCAGGTACATTTTACATCAATAGGGGTTTGCTGTATATATGTTTGTGCATCTTTTGGTTGTAATGTCGATTTTCATGGAGTACGGAAACACCAATGCAGATGCTAATTCCACGGTTTCGTTTATACTTATTCAAATCTAAAAAAAATTAGGAGCCCCTGAATACTTCGCTGCCTGGACCTCCTAAATATAGCTAGAGTTTCTATGCAGCCCAAATCCCCATCACTCTGAAAAACTCTGCTAGCGAACATGTACTTCATACATCCAAATTTCCCATCACCCCTCCCTACTCTTTTAAAATATTTCTGAATCCGCGTCTGTTTAAACTCAATCCTTCCTTTTCTCCTATGTTTGCTGGAAATGTTTTATTTGCATATTTATTTTATAAATTTGTATAATTTGTAAAATTTCTGGTATCAATTACATTACTGTCGATTTATAGGCTAAATTGATCAGTGTAAGTTAAAAACGTTAAACACATGTATATAAAATTTCAAATGTGTTTAATCTGTTAAATTTATAGAAAAATTAAGATATGATAAGTTTTTAATATTTGCGTAATAGCAAAATTATTTTCATTGATGATGTCTCGATCAATAAAACATGCACTCTTTTGAATAAGTTTCTAGTCGACGCCGCATAAAGAAGCCGATTGACCACATCCGTCCATTAAAGTTCTCTCCGAGCCATGAAGGCGCCAAAGATAGGTACTTGTACCCAGTATCCGTGGTGCAAGTGGTTGACAGTCATTGCCCCTCACCCCTGGATGAGACACCAGTCTATTGCGGGTTAACTCTCATCGTAAACCGTTCCCAATTTCAGTTGGGTGGACTGAGACATTGTAGATAAAGTACTTTAATTGTTAAAAGTCAAAAGTAACAGCAAAAAACATTGAGTGACAACACTAAAAAAAGTATTACCATATGCATTCAAGTAATTTTAAACTATTCGTTATTAATATTAATTTTTAACCTATATCCTCCTACATATCTTTAAACTGTTTTTGTTCAGGACAATATTAAATATTGATTACCAGTTACTTATGTAGTTATCACTCATGAATAATTTACTCTGTCTTCGAAATCTTATATGAGTTAAATATCAAACAATAGTGTAAGTTTATATGCCATTTATTCACAAATCAAGGTGTTCGTAATACATATAATAAACCATACAAAAAAATTCTACCCTTAGTCAAATACTTTAAGAATAATGCTTTCTCAGAATGAAAAAAAATTCAACTGGTGATAATGAAAAACCATCTATTGTATGTAATAGACCTTTGGTTGTAGTGTTATTTTTCAATATAAAAAAGTAGGTCAATATCCCACTTTTTGAGTTAATGGCCATTGAATATATTTTGAAAAAAATTAAGAAAAATCCCTTAAAATCTTACACTATGATTGAGATTCTCTTAATTGTGAAAATACATGTAGTACATATAGTTAAAGTCTTTAAAAATGAAATACAGTTTATGAATGTCAGTAGTACTAAATAAAAATAACGGATTAAGTTTGCAGTTTTTTTTAAAAGTGAGATAATACCAACAAAAAGCATGCAAAATTACATTGACTTAAATATAAATGCTTAACTTTTAATAGTAAAGTACTGTCAAAAATGTTTTAGCAGAAAACAAAATCTGCAAAATTTAGTCAAAATTTCCCCTCTTTTGCTATAAGTTTATTTTTGTTTAAGCCTAATTGCATAATATACTAAAAAAATATCGAATATTATGTCAAGAATAATTCATTTCATTTTTGTGTTTAGAACAAATTTCATTCATGACAATGATCTTTATAACAATCCGAATTTGACAAATCGAACCCAGAGTAAATAACATTCTTAACAGTAGCACAGTTACTCAAATTATATAATTTTTTTTAGAGTTATTAGAGTTGGAGATATTCAATTTTAGCGTAGGTGTATTTTCAATAAGACCCTAAAGTGTATAGACTTTCAGGGTCCAGGGTAGGGGCCCTCGATGTTTCCGAGTCCGATATTTAAAAATCCCATTATAATGAATAGTTAATTTTTTAGGGCCCCATATCTCAAAAAGTAGAGATGACCACATCACCATATTTTTACAGTGGTAGTGGTATACCACCTGAAAATTTCAGGCCCCAAATATGAATTATATATTTTGAATTGCGAACTGCGTTCTAGAACGCAGTTCACTTTTCAATTTCAAATAAGCCCGAATCTCAAAAACAAGAGATGACCACTTCACCCTATATTCACAGTGGTAGTGATATACCACTAGTAGATGACCCTGAACATTTCAGGCCCCAAATATGAATTATAAATTTTGAATTGCGAACTGCGTTCTAGAACGCAGTTCACTTTTTAATTGCAAATATGCCCGTATCTCAAAACAAAGAGATGACCATTTGACTATATATTCACAGTGGTAGTGGTGTACCACTAGTAAATGACCCTGAAAATTTCCGGCCCCAAATATGATTTAAAAATTTTGAATTGCGAACTGCGTTCTAGAACGCAGTTCACTTTTCAATTTCAAATAAGCCCGTATCTCAAAAACAAGAGATGACCACTTCATCCTATATTCACAGTGGTAGTGGTATACCACTAGTAGATGACCCTGATTTGAGGCCCCAAATATGAATTATAAATTTTGAATTGCGAACTGCGTTCTAGAACGCAGTTCACTTTTCAATTGCAATTAAACCATATTTTTACGGTGGTTGTGGTGTACAACTAGTGGATGACTCTGAAAAATTGAGGCCCCAAATATGAATTATAAATTTTGAATTGCGAACTGCGTTCTAGAACGCAGTTCACTTTTCAATTTCAAATAAGCCCGAATCTCAAAAAGTAGAGATGGCCACATCACCATATTTTTACGGTGGTAGTGGTGTACCACTAGTAGATGACTGAAAATTTGAGGCCATAAATATGAATTATAAATTTTGAATTGCGAACTGCGTTCTAGAACGCAGTTCACTTTTCAATTGCGAATATTCCTATTCTACCGAATTTGGACCAAGGTAATGATATACGCAGGTAAAATTCTTGGCTTTTGGATAAACGTATGCGATATTCGATGTCCTCTTTTGCAAGAAGATTGGATATTAGTTCCGAGTTGGCCTTCGTCACGTCATTTACCAGTCTAAGGGTTCCAAACCTCTTCATTTTGAATCTTTTTCACATGGCTTTGGCCTTCACTTCCGAATGTATCACTTTTACAAAAATGAGTCGAGATTTACCGGTGTGTTATCTTCGAGGATTGCTGCATTCTGTTTTGGTAACTACATTTTAGTCAATCAAGCGACTGAAACTAACGAAAATTACGATATACATTTTCTTGTTTATCAGTTTTTGATTGTTTAATAGAAAACTCGATTGAAAATGAGTTCTTCATCTTTTTTTTATGTTTGTTTGGTGCCCTTTTAATGATTAATGGTATCAACATGTTCAAATTGTGAGTTGTTATACTGCTCTACCGGGGGGTATAGGTCAGTATCTCTTTTTAAAATATTTATAGTATCGCTGAATCCGACGATGGATACTAGGATGCGTGCATCAAACGTCGCGTTGTGCGCAACCCCCCCCCCAAAAAAAAAAACCCCCAGTGAGTTGTGTTTTTGAGAAATATCTAGAATTTATTATTTGTGTTGTTGATTCCACTGCATGGGATATTATAACCGTCGAACCAGTAAGCTTAGGGCGGAACGAAACCATTTTCTGGCCTGACGAATCTCGCAATGATCAGATGTTTTAAAAATCTCTGGCTGTAATTCAAAAATACTGCACAAAATAATCATGAATCACGTACGCGTGTTTTTCGAAACTAAATCTAGTTTTTTCTGTCCTTAGCAATAACTGAGGTAGGGGTATATACAGTGGTTTTTACTTTCTATTTTTGATTGGTACATGTAGCCTATAAAGAAATTTCTGTTTCTTATCTTTCTGAACTTCTTTAATCTTTATTGAGTGTAACATCTGACTCATCTTTCATTAATTAAGTGGTATCTTCCATCGGCTGCACAGAAAGTCAGTTTTTCGTCACTTTTACTCTACCTCTCCTAGTCTGTATAGTTACATTATCCTTTTTGACTTTCTTCTAATAATACCCCCGGTCCGAAGGAGAAGGGGACATACTGTTTTACCTTTGTGTGTTTGTCTGTCCGTAACAAAAAAATTCTGTTGCATCTTTCTCAGCAACTATTTATCACAGATGCTTGAAATTTTAAACACTATTTGTTTAAACATGCCATATCATGGGATATATTTTTGAACCAATCGGACGTCAACTTCCTGTTAAATGACGATTTTGTTTATTTTTAGCCTTAATTTATTCTAACAAATTCTCGTCAGAAATTTTTCAGCAACTATTTATTCCAGATGCTTGAAATTTTAACACACTATATGTTTAGAAATGCCATAAATTGGAATTTATTTTTGTACTAATCAGACGTCAATTTCCTGTTATATGTCGACTTTGCTTATTGTAGCATAAAGTTTCAAACAAATTTTCGTTAAAGTATTTATGGCAGATGCTTGCAAGTTTAATACAGTATTTGTGTAGGTATGCCATACGTTGGGATCCATTTTTGTACCAATCGGATGTCAACTTCCTGTTAAATGTCGACTTTGCTTAATTTGCATATTCACATCAGAGCAGGGGTATTACAAATACTTGTGAGAATTGCCTCACAGATATTTTGTTTTATTTTCTACTTTGGACTCTTACGTGAAGAAATATAAATATATTAAACGTATTAAAACAATTCGTTATACCTTTATGAATATTCTTCTATATAATTCTTTCAAATAAAAAGTCCAATAAAACGAATGTTATTTCAACCAGTATGACAATTTCGATGTTGACCGGTCTACCGGTCCAACATCGAAATTGTTGACCGCTACGTCATTTTTTACATTATTCCTTTAATTAAACCATTAAGTACGGGACAATATTCATCACATTAGTTAAGATATCATAATGGTTCTAGAAATTTTAAACACTGTTTGTTTAGGCATGCCAAATAGTGGGATGTATTTTTGTACCAATCGGACGTCAACTTCCTGTTATATGACGATTTTGTTTATTTTTTGCCTTAATTTTTAAACAAATGTCAAAGATTGCTCAGCAACTATTTATTACAGATGCTTAAAATTTTAACACACTATTTGTTTAGGCATGCCATATGGTGGGATATACTTTTGTACCAATCGGTTGTCAACTTCCTGTTAAATGTCGACTTTGCTTAATTTGCATATTCACATCAAAGCGGGGTATTATTAGTGAGTATTGGCTCACATATATCTTGTTTCATTACCCTTAGGGCGGTAATGGGCTGTTCTTGATTTAAACCTAAAACTTTATTTCATTAAAATTGCCACTCTGCATGCGACCTATAGTGAGCAGTCCGTCCGTCTATCCGTCCGCCCGATATCACTTTTCCGGAGCATATCCTCTCTCCTCTTAACACTATATACCTCATACTTTATTCACCGAGTGCCTTTGGGTAAAAGGTGATCTTGAACCAAGTATCTAGGCCGAAGGTTAAGTTCATAGAAGAATTCTGTGAAAAATACTTGTTAAAATCATACATTCTCTCCTTGTTCCCTCTAGCTCATACTTCACGTACAGAGTGCCTTTTGTCAAAGGGTTTAAAGCGACTTTAGATTAAAGGTATATGTGGCGTATTTGGAGTAAAATTTTTGACATGAGTTTGAGTGAAAATATACATCATACTTCTTATAATTAGACGTTTCACAAACTCTAGGCCCATAAAACATGTTCTGTCTTTAGTTATTTGTCTCTAAGCTTTGCTACACGTCTGATGAATATTAATGTCATCCGCCATTTACAACGCCACTGCGCATGAGTGCGGGAAAACCTAGCATTGAAAACACGATGGAAGAAAACTTTGTTTACAAATAAGAATCACGTTTTTCATGTCTTAAATTAAATAATTCTTATATTAGATGATACTCGAAGCATTATTATTCCGATATTCATTAATGTAGAACGATATAAATTGTTTATTAAGTGTAATAAAGACGAAGCACGATTTTAGCATCATCGACACGGTAAACGGAGTAAATACCCCTATCCATGAGGGATGCATGTACTGAGAGTGTTTATTTATTCTTGATTCAAAAATTCCTATAAACGAAAATTCACTTGTGGTTTAAAACTTATAAAGTAAAGACACGGGACACATGGAGCACGAACCTGACAAGCAAAACCCCTACAACTTCATCATGGAAACTAAGTTTAATTCGGCTTTTATTCCTGTTCCATCAATCTACATGGTCTCCGATGACAATCTTCCCTTTGTTCCTATCCTTGTCGGTCTGTCTTTTTTTTTTCATTGCCAAATCTGTCAAACTTAACGGTATACCTATATCTTCTCGTCGTCGCCATTCTTGTTGATAGACCAAGATGGATGTCACGTGACCCATTTAAGGCGGGGTTATTCAAATCTTTTGTATTTTTTACCGTGCCGGTAAAAAATAAAAAATATTTTTTTGATTTCTTGTATCTTTGTTATGCGATTGACTTATAAAGCGTAATTTGTGTGAAAGTCCTATCTTTAAGTTAAGAAATGAAGCAAATAATCAGATCTTATTATTATTATTCACTAAAAATACGCCTCATATACCTTTAAGTTTTTAGATAAAGGTGGAATTACCCCCCCCCCCCCCAAAAAAATAAAAAATCAATGTTTAAAGCATATATACAAATCCCTTCACACTGTCCGCACCATGCTTAAATAAACAGCTTTTGGGTAAAGGGTCTGCAGTGACTTTGAATCACTTTTTTAAAAAGTCAAATGTGAAGGTCATAGCAGATTTCTTTTAAATAAGCTTAAATAAAATTCTATACTAAATGGCAAATTTAATACGAAAGCCCATTGAGCTCATTTTCGTAGGAAAAAAAATTTTTTTTTCGCGAATAAACGCGAAACTTTCGTCAATAAACGCGCGCAACTTTCGCGAATAAACGCGTAACTTTCGCGAATAAACGCGTAACGTTCGCGAATAAATGCGAAACTTTCGCGATATAACGCGTAACTTTCGCGAATAAACGCTTAACTTTCGCGAATAAACGCTTAACTTTCGCGAATTAACGCGAAACTATCGCAATATAACGCGTAACTTTCGCGAATGAACGCGAAACTTTCGCGAATAAACGCGTAACTTTCACGAATTAACGCAAAACTTTCGTTAATAAACGCGTAACTTTTGCGAATAAACGCGAAACTTTAATATAAATAATGTCATTTCATACAAGAACCCGTATTAAGCACAATGACTGAAATCAAACACATCTAGTTTCAAATGAAACAAATTAATCTTTTTTATATATAGATATAAATAAATCTGATAAAACTTCATACATTTTAATATAAATTCAAACGTGGGAAATCTTTAATTTTCAAACGACATAATGCATCGCGCTTTTCATATTCTCATGAGCGCTGTATTATAGAAAATGAGGCATCAACATTTGTATTATAACAATTTTAATTTGAAATAAAAGTTTTATTAAATATCATTGTAAAACTGAAAGGATATAATTGTTCAAAACGTTATATATGTTATATCGCCGCGACATAAATTAACGTCTAGTTTGACGGCTTTATAAAGTCAAGCTGTAATTTGAAATAAGTTTAATCTATACATTTTTTTAGCTATTGTTCAAATTTAGATAACATAAATTCATCCTCTTAATTTATCACATATGTCGTTTGAAAATCAGTACTAAGATTTCCCACGTTTGAATTTATATTAATTTTAGAAAAAAATATAATTAATGAATGCCTGTTGGAACACAAGGTCGGCGCTCTACCTCCTTATCTACTTGAAACATCTAACATCTAAACATCTAACAGTCTTATGAAGTTTTATCAGATTTATTTGTATACAAAAAGATAATTTTGTTTTGATAAATCAACGGAAAACGGATGATATAAAAATAATAAATAATAAGTATCTATTTAAAATTTAAATATGTTCGTTTTCAATCATTGTTCTTCATAAGGGTTCTTGTATGGATGACAATATTTATATTAAAGTTTCGCGTTTATTTGCGAAAGAAACGCGTTAATTCGCGAAAGTTTCGCGTTATATAGCGAAAGTTACGCGTTTATTCGCGAAAGTTAGGCGTTATATCGCGAAAGTTTCGCAAAAGTTAGGCGTTATATCGCGAAAGTTTCGCGTTATACCGCGAAAGTTCCGCGTTTATTCGCGAAAGTTTCGCGTTTATTCGCGAAAGTTTAACGTTATATCGCGAAAGTTTCGCGTTTATTCGCGAAAGTTACGCTTTTATTCGCAAAATTTCGCGTTTATTCGCGAAAGTTACGCGTTTATTCGCGAAAGTTGCGCCTTTATTCGCGAAAAAAATATTTTTTTTACCTACGAAAATGAGCTCAATGGCCTTTCGTAAATTTCTAAGTCGTAAGTTAAGGTCAAAGCAAAATTCTTTGAAATGCTTTTCATCATAAGTCCATTATTTAAGCGGGCCTAGATAGTCATCATCTCAACGATGTACAGTTCTAAATAAGTTCATGTATTCTAAATACACGAAACCAAATGTTTAAAACTATATCCATGTGATTTCCTCACTTATAAAGCTAGCAAAAGCAATTTCATAAAGTGAAAAATATCAAGTTCTTGACAAAAGGGCACGCATCTTATTTTGAAACTCAATAGGCCATACAATTCTCATATTGTCCAGGCATATTTTTCATTCATGTAGAGAATCCAGCTCCATTCTGTTTACTTACAATACATTACTTTTTAGTGCGGAAAGAGACTGTTTTTCATAGAAATGGCTATTCAAGTAATTCATGATCTCTTTTTAAAAGTGTTTACAGCCGTCAATCATACTTTCATGCCAAGAAAAAGGCGACTTACCCATTATATAATATTTAAATCATGTGATATTTCCATTCATATGGAGAAAAGATTTCTCCATTTCAAAAGATGAACAATTAAATAGTACCTGTTCGTAAACACATTCAACAAGAAACAAAACTGCTCAATTACTGCTTAATGATTATAAGAGCAATTTACATTTGCATGCATACATGTAGTAATATCTATAAAAATAAACACGATCTGAGCGAAATGTATTATATAAGACATTAAGCTTACTTTCAAGGACTTTAGTTAAATCTAAATAATTAATATTATGCCGCGCCAAGTGTTGATTTACTATCATTGAAGCACTCGTTATGATGAGAGCGTCTGTCATCCTTAACAAGCGATGCTATTGACAAGTGCGCGACAAGGCCACTGAAACTACAAATTAATTTACCTAGTGCTTGCGGTCGTATGCTAACGTGTTGCAAACCAAGACATACATCAAGGCGTTGTTAGAATTGGAGCTCTCTTATTCGCCGAACACTAAACTGTGGTGTCTGCACATATTTAGGTTTAGAAAAAAAGTAGTGAATTAATAATTGATTAAGAGATATATTCTATAATTTTTATCCCCTCGCGCATCGCTAAGTGTATATGTGGGTGTATTTTGTGTGTTGATGTAGAAAAGCTTGTAGGCAAGATTCAAGGAAAACCTAAGATCTTGGAATCAACAGACTAGCATACTTTAAAAATAAAAAGGATTGTTATATGTCAAACCCTATTTATTTTTACAGTAATCGGTGAGTTTAATCTCTAATGCAAAATTACCGATTGAATACAGTGTTAGTTAAATACTAATGGGCTAACTGACTCGAGGTTTTAATGCTATGCAAGGAAAGTTCGAATTCCAATGTAAAAATGAAAGGTGACCTGGTTTAACTGTTTGTGCGTAATATATACTTTAAAAAAATCGGTCCTTTCGCAATTGGATGATCAGCTTGGTGGTGCCCCTGTCATCCTTAAGCACAGCTTGTTGCAGAGCTGATATAGCATCGCTAACGGTGGGTGTAATATTGGGTCTTTATGTTTAGTACTCAAATGCTAGTGTACAAAACCTTGTAGGCAAGATTTTAAAAAAAATTCGAATCCTTAAACTCCGAATATATTTTAAGCAATTGTTATAATCAAAGTCTCTAAAATTTCCAAAGTTTGTGGTGATTTTTTTTTCGAGATGTTTGAAGCTACAAACATTTACAACTCATGGGTTATTTACGAGTTAACAGTAGAATACAAAACATAACCCCCCCCCCCCCAAAAAAAAATCAGTTATCATTAAAAACAAAATATCTGTGAGGTAATGCTCACCAGTAATACCCCCGCTCTAATGTGAATATACAAATTAAGCAAAGTCAACATTTAACAGAAAGTACAAAAATTGTACAAAAATTGTTAAAATTTCAAGCATCTGCAATGAATAGTTGCTGAGAAATCTTTGACGAAAATTTGTGTGAAACTTTTAGCTAGAAAAACCCAAAGTCGTCATTTAACAGAAAGTTGACGTCCGATTGGTACAAAACTATATCCCAACGTATGCCGTGTCTAAACAAACAGTGTGTTAAATTTTCAGGCATCTGCGATGAACAGTTGCTGAGAAATCTTTGACGAAAATTTGTTTGAAAATGTTGGCTAAAAATAATAATAAGTCGACATTTAACAGTCAGTTGACGTCCGATTGGTACAAAAATATACTCCAACGTATGGCATGCATAAAAAAACCCAGTGTGTTAAAATTTCAAGCACCTGCAATAGTTGCTAAGAAAACTGAGACAGAAATTTGTTACGGACAGACAGAAGGACAGACAGACAGACACACAAGGGTAAAACAGTATATCCCCTTGTCCTTCGGATCGGAGGTATAAAAGTAAACCCGGTGATGTTCCTCTTGACGATGATTGCTCAAAACCTCAGATATCAACTACAGCATTCAAACCAACGTTTACATAATAAGCCATTTTGATCTCATTTACCACACTGTGCAGGCTTGCGGTAGTAAGCTTGTACTTTAGTGTTTTTAGTTGACCATAACTTTACGGTCCATAGAATCTACCACAAAAAGAATGTTTTGTTTGACAAATAACGAAGCTTTCCTCGTGCTGCCCTAATTATTTTCTCATATGAAAACGTATTAAACAATTGAACTATTTTCAGACATTAAAAACCACAATCGATACATATAGTGTACTTTAAGGAGGTGTCCTTGGACGACTCCTAAAATATAGAATGTGCTCACTTTCATAGGCAATTATCACCAAAGTAAGTAAAAATGAAATTCTACCTAGTATAAATATGTACCATAAGGCTATTCCAAATTTTATGTTTAGGGTACACTTAAAAGTCAAAAACCTCTCTTTCTTTCAAGAAAATAACCCTTACGAATAAAAAAAAAACCCCACAAATTACTACTAAGTACATTCATAAAATTTATTATCATTATTAGAATTTTTTTCATACTGAGTGTAACAAAAATAAACACATGAAAATCCCATTCTTTGGCAAACATGGTAAAACAAAGCAAATTTAAAATCCTTGTACATGTACATGTATTTTAAAACATGCAGAGTACATGTCCATGTGCATTTTTGGTACAATTATGGATGTGGTTTTTTTTTTATTTTATGCTTCAAAACCAATCCGTCCACGGACGCTTAACATAAAAAAATTGAAATGGCCTAAAATCATCAAAGATGCCTGCAACTTGCCTCAATGTATTACAATGATATCGACCGAAAAGTTTTAAAGTTTAAAGCTGTGGTGCCTTCAAATGATAAAATGTATTTTCATAAACACTTCACCTTCCTAAATGATTAGTTAAATGAATAGTAAAGTGTATAACATACATAAATTAAACTTGAACAGGCTCTGTTGGTTTTGTAACATTGGTAGAGCCTTTGCTCACTCCTGCAAGACTGCAAGACTGAAATACCGGTACTTCATTAAGAATTGAATCATTAAAAATATGAAACAAGTTTCCCCTGTCGTGTAGTGTTGTACATTTGGTAGGTACGTATAAAGAATTGATGAGGATAAGTTTGGTACAGTATATTCGTAAGAATTTCTTGAAGGAACTTCTCAGAAGGAATGATAAGACAAAGACAATTTCCTGAAAGCGTCGGCTGATAAGTGCCTTTTTCTGATTAAAATTCAAGTTTGTTGCACATACTTTCTGAATAAGGTACAATATTTAAGTTTATTTCTGTAGCAATAAAACTAAAATGATTCCTTGATGTGACTTTGTCGTTCTTTGAATGATTTATTACAAATACCGTTCTGCATAATAGACAAACATTCAATGATTTATGCACGAACATGTTCTATGATGTAGCAAAATATTAGTCATTGTTGCTAGTATTTCACGAAAAATATTATACGTGCAAGATATCCGCTAGGGACTTATACAGAGAAAGGAAAGGCCCGCCAAAATTGCATTCAATTTTTTTTTATTTTATGTGCTGATATTTTGCACATTATTCACAGTTTAGTTTCCGTCAGTTACTACACTTCTCATAAAAACTAATGCCAAAAATATTTGGTTTTAGATCTATTTATGTTAAATGATTGTCGTCGGCTGATCAAGAACACAGCACTTATGACATATGTCCGCATTCTTTATACTGATACTCTATTAGACGATGTCAGTATTACTCGGGATAGCCATTATTAATTAAAATGTATTGACAAAGGACCTAAACTACTATATTGGTACAGAGTTATTATATATTCCATTAACTTTTGACAATTTGAAACTAAAATTTTGTTCATCAAATCAAAATATTTCCCACTCCATCATTTTTGGATCAGACAAATACGCATTTGACTGTGTTTTGTAAAGATCTTCTTTCTGAAGACTCTCTTAAAATTGATATCAGCTCTTAGATAAAGATAGCTGTATAATTTAAATTTATGAAAATGGCTATGTGTACACAACAATTAAACTGTTTGATATGAATCGATTGCTTTGTATTAACATTGGAATCGCTATTTAATTGTGTACATTCCTTCTTATGTGCTATTTTACAAAAAAAAAAAAGATTTATAAATACGCAGTTTACATTCAACGAATGCCGATAAGATTGATATTCATTTGCTTTGAAAGGTGTCATTGTGTAAATTTTGAATTTACTGGATACATGTAGATGTAAATACAAATTTTGACGTAAATTTTGTATTTACACCAAAATTTATTCAAAATTTACAACATGACAAAGGTGAACTTATAAGGTGAAAACATATACTTCATGTGGTATGCAACAGGTATAGACATTATCAATACAATATCGACGTACAATACTTATATGCGTAGACACATTTATAAAGATGAAATAAACATTCTTAAAAGTATATCGATAAAATTTATACCTTAGCGTCCCCCTCCACCCCAAACCCTAGACTTAAACCACCGCCCAGAGATTTACAGTATATAAAAAGACGTACGGTCAACCAGTGCATGGCCCATTGTAGGAGTCGTTAAAAACATAGAGGAACAGAAAGGACATGTATGATTGAATCTGACCAATGAACACGCGAGTCGCCGCCCTACCTGTTTTTTTTTTTTGTACGATAATGGTTTTTTTGTAGAATAACATGGGACACAATTCGTAGAGTGTTCTCTGTGTTTGTTTTGTTGTTGACGCAAATATGGAAACACCCTTCGTAAAAATAAACACATTTTAAAACGACTTTAAAGAAGTTTTTTTGCAACATATTAATTAGAAGGTTTGTATCGTGGATGTTTTTAATGCTAGCGCAAGATTGACAGTTATGTGGTTTTTATGTGTTTGTCTCAAAGGTACAAATGACTTCTAAAATAATGTAGGTAAAAACAATAAGCTGTGTTGTATTTCCTCTTTAACACTATTACAACAAGTATGTCAGGTAATAGTTCGATTATTTCAAAGAGCTTGCATGACAACATCTACACTCTCGAGGGACTCCGATTGATGTACTATTTTCTACATTCCGTCTTCTGTAGACGTGCAACACTCAGCTTAGCATGATCCAGGATGCGAAGCGTCACAAACCCCGAGACACACGGTAGGGCGACGGAAATGGCTTTTAACTTATTGATAAGCCATCAATTAAATATTTATGCTTGGGTTTTACAGTGCTTTTAATTATGAACTGTTCTCTCCTATTCGCATGTCGGACTGTAACAGTTTTGAGTCATTTCATCATTCTGACACCAGATTTGTCGGCACGCAGAAGCAACAGTCATTAATCATTGTAAAGATCCTACTTATTACCATGAATAATTCATCACATAAGTACTGCATGATTACTACATTTAATGGTCGCTTATTAAACATTTTCCGGAACAATCTCGTACGAAGTATCGTATAAAATGTTCATTTTTGAAGATGTGCTTGAAATATAACCAAGGCTATAATCAAACAAATTAAAACCAACGATTTTAGATTTATTGTTATTGAAATACATGTAATTAATATATATCATTGAAAATTTGTGGAAGTAATACATTGCATCGGAAACAAAATTTTGCCAAAAAAAGCTAATATATTTGAGCAAAGTTCTACAACACTGCTGAACAATGCAAAAAAGCGTGCACACTATTGGAGAGGTGATTGGAAGTGCCAGGTATATTGAATTAATATATAAAATCATTAGTATTCAATTAAAAACCAATGATATAAAATTCACATACGTAATGCCACATTTCTAAAAATGGTACATGTATTTAAAAATTAAATGTAGATAATCACAGTTATAATAAAAATCATTATGCAACGGATGCCTTCAAACGCCACCAAGACTGAACTCTTCTTAAGGGTGAAGTGGGAATCAAATCCGGGAGCGCTCTTTTCTCCGGAAGTGACACAGCTTTTGATATTCTAGACTTATAATTGTCATCACAATTACAGAAGGCAGAATTAAGCCTGTCCCAAACAAAGACTCTCAGCTCTTTCTTGTAATAGTCACATGATGTTGTAAATCGTATCACAGCCGGGACCTCTGTGGAATCCAATCGAATTGGAATAATTTTTCTACTCCGAGCACCTGCACAAATATAACACATCATCAAATGTGAGCTATAGTTATCAATCACAGTTGTTATATTACATCATACATCAACCGGTATACGTTAGGTTTCCTCTTCGTTCAAAAATAAATCAGCTTTCTATCAAACAATGAAGAATATCAAAGCATTCTTGACATACCTGGTGACATGGAATGAGCGACTTTAAGTTGAAAATGAAACAGATCACTCTCTAAAGATGCCGCTGATATAACAACCAGAACTTTTTTGCATCTAAAACAAGATAGAAGTAAGCATTTGTATTTCAATATTAGCAGTATACATTGAGAGTGCCTAATTGTTATTCTTCGTTAAAAGTGATTAACATAATTGGAATTTAACATGATCATAAAGAAATAATGAATTGATGCCATTGAAAATAAATGAATGCATTATCTTGCTTATTTTTGTGTTCATCAAAGGAACTCCCATATTTACCTTTTCTCTATATTTTCAGCCGTGGCTACAGCTTCAAAAGGTTCGTTGTTATCTGTCCATGGCACGTAGAGTCTGAGGTTGTAGGGAGGGGAGGTCAGCACTTGGGTCATGAGACTGACGAACTCCTGGTCCTGACCATGGGGGTTGTAAATCACAAAAGCGTCGTAGTCATATGCACCCATCGTAAACCCTGTAACACGCAGCAGTCCGTTTTAAAACCAAGTTATATTTTGGCACAATTTTTGTGTATAACAAAACACATTAAACTACAATTGCAAACACAATAAATCGTTTAAAAACTCAAGCATAAGTTTCTGAGCAAATGATACTGATGTTTGCATTTTCCATGATAATTTGAAAGTTCTCATACAAAACTCCTTATAAGAATTTCAAATAAGGATTTTCCACTTTTCTTAGAAATAAGCATATAAATCTTACCACTATTATTTGTGCTTTGTAACTCATTCAAAACTTAAAAATCCAATAACTAAAGTGAAACCAACAATGCATCAAATATATAGTAGATTTTAAGTGTTTGATTCAGAAAATGCACACATCTCCTGAAAATAGATACTTAATGAGTATACAGCATTAAAGCCAATGATTGATAAGTTGAGAGGTCGCGAAGGACCAATCAAAAGGCTTGCCTTACAGAATACATTATTGACAGTGCGGTTCGGTGGTTTTCAGATAAGAATATTCAATGGGATGTTTCCGTATAAGTTGTGAATGAGCTGGTTCATAATTATACATGGTACTACAATTTGACTTGCGTACTGAGAAGGATAACACGACTATTATCGGACGAGGGGAGTGCATGTTTGCAAGTAAAACGAGGAAAAATCAAACGTTAGACGGCCATTTACGACAAGCTTTGCGGAATTAATCATCTAAAATTAGCAGGAAATTGTTCAATCTAATCAATGTGTTGTTTATCTTAATGCCTTCCTGGGCCTTGTAACTTGAATTTCTAAAAAACCATTAAATACTGACAATTAATGACCATGCACTGTTATACTAGAGAATATGACAATCAATGTTTAGATACATGTACGCAAGGAAGGTCGCATACTTTGTAAGGAAATTATATAGTGTTTATTACAAAAACTATTGTAGCTACCATAGGTAAACGCACTATAAAATACAGAAATATCACAGACGTTTTCTAAATAAAACTGATATTTGTCAATAGGACTTTCTTGCTAATTGCGATATTCACGACAAAACCATGCAGGATCGCCAAAATATAAAACTCTTGTTGTATTGTGTTTTAACTGTACCCAGGCAATCGTGCTTCGGTGCATTTCACAGAATTCTTTACGTGAGCACACATTCATGAATGCAACTGAGGATAATCTAATGTTAAGTGCATAGAATATACCGTAATAGTAAGAAATATACACAAAATCTGATTTTCAAAAAAAAAAAAAAAAAAATCATTGGAATCATTGGACGTGTTAAATGTATGAAATATTCACGTGTTTCTCTATAATCGGTGTATGTCACGTGATGCACAATTTACATTTCATTTGTTTATCAATTAATAAACAAATTAACCGACTGATTTTTTAACAATACGATAATGGATAAAGATAAACATTTTTTTATTTAGCCGTTTTTTTTTTTATTTTTTTTATTCTAAGTGTGGAAATAAAAATAATTGGGTGCCTCTATATAATCTCAATATACCAGTATAAACATTGGGTTATCCGATATCATACAATCACCTTTAATTTACATTTTTTTTTCTTCTTTCAATAAGGAATATTAAACAGAAGTTAAATTTCTCCATCACGTATTACAGAATGGTTTATATTAATTTTTTGATATCACAAAAATACAATACTCTCTGCATTATCAATTTCACAAACTATTAGTTTTAACTACTTACATTTACCAACTGCGTAGTTGGACACAATTAGGCAGGTTTTGCTTCAGTCCGCAAAAAAACTTCAAATTATCTCATTATCCAATGAACTTTTTTGCCACCTGATAGTTCTTTAACAAGTGATTAGCTACTACTCTTTTTATTTGTAAAAATCCATTGTATAATTATAATTTGCTGTACTTGAGATTAACGTAATGTATACATGTGTACGTGTCTAAATATAAATAGAATCCTATGCAGTAAAATTTTGAGGTCAGGGATGAATATATTTCCATAAAAAATACTCGAAGAAAAGCAACAGCGAGGTTGTTTTGTCCCCATAAAGCTTCAAAAGAAACGTCAACATAGCGTTAATAGTAGCAAATCAGATATCTTTGGTAAACGTGGGAGAGGACAGTGAACCTATTTTGATTAAAACTTTACCTACTGATCGTTTACATAACTTGTGGGTTTGAATTGCAAACTGTTTATTCTAATCAAAGAAAATAAATGTTTTGTTTTAAAACGTTTCCGCTTTCACCGCATGCAAGTCAGGCAAAGCTCACCAGTGTTGCCCTACTTTTAACGGTTTTACGGTAATTAATTTTTTTCTCAGTGAGTTTCATTTTTCCATAATGATGATAAATGCGATTTTGACAATGCTTAACTTCAACGATATTCTTCAGAATGCATATGCCCTAACCTGCACAACTAAACATCGTGGAGATTGTTGACTATCTCAAAGGGCATTGCTTACATAAAAGACGTTAGGGGATAAAAAGTATTTTAGATGTCTTTGCTTTGACTTTAACCACTGAGAAATTTTTAATTTGACATGGAATTTTCATTCAGTTAACTGCAAACCCGGTCTTTACATACACGCGGTATTTTGCTAGTTGGTTTTAGCAAAGGAGACAGAAATAGTGGTCCAATACTAGATTTCAAAAAGATCTGGAATGACCGTTACATTTGACTTGGAAACATTGTTCAAGGTCATTGCAAACTCTTTTCCTGAAAACGCTTTTGATAAGTGTTAGCCAGAAAACGCAAAGGGGAGAAAAGATATGGTTTGGACATTGATGTTTTAACAAGGCCTGATATGACTTTGATTATTGATATTGTTCACTGCACATTCTTTGACCACGCTAAGGCACTATGTTGGTGAAGTATGCCAAACTGAAGAGATGATATATGATGGGAATAATGATTTTTAAACTTTCTGCTATGACTTAGAAACTTGGTTCAAAGTCACTGCACATCTTTTACTGAAAGGGTCTTAGTGCGTGAAGTATCAGTAAGATAGGGTTAAAGTGAAGAAAATATGCCCCAAGCATGTGTTTTCAAACAACGAAAGACGGACAAGGGACGTACTTATTGATAATAGGGCACCCACCAAGCAGGACAATAATGAATTAAGTAAAACAATATCATTCCAAATGGCTAAAACTTTAATTTTGTTTTATCGCAACTGAATATATATTTAAGACGTTTACGACATTGCTCATATTTATACTAGTATTTGACAGCGTTAATCGCTTTAAGGCATTGGTAAAAACTAGAGGTAAAGACGACACCTGGCGGCAACATCATATGACAAAACTGGTCTACTACCTGCTAACTCAGACAAAAAAGGACCAGTTTGATCTGAAGTATTTATCAAACGATCCTGAAATAATTTATTTTAGTATTTGATCACGTCATTCAGAATTTTCGTAATCTTATCAACAGACCAAACACTACATTTTTGTGTAAAAGTGGGGCATGGAAGAGAATTATTGAAATTGATACATAATAGAATATCTCGAGAGTTATTTGAATTATGAAAATCATGTAAGTAAGAATTGTCAGTCATTTGAAAAAACAAAATACTTGAGCCTTTCTTAATTTGTGAAAATTAATATATTGAGAATTTTTTGAAAAACATTTAGGATGGCCGACTTTAGTTTTCATTGCGCATGTTTTCGCGCAATCTAGTAAAACAAATTGAAGAAATTGTTTCGATACTACATGTGTTTATGAAATTAAACTAATAAAAAAAAAACCCAAAAAACAAACAAACCAAAAAACCCCCCAAAACACCCATTTTAGGGGACCTTTACAGTCAGAGTGAACGATGTAAGATTTCTATGGTCAAATGCATCCTTTTACAAACTATATAGTGTTAACGGATGTCTTTTAAGTAATATTAGTTGAACTTCGATATCTCGAACACTGATATCTTAAATACAATGGATATATCGAAGTGATTTGTAAGTCCCGACTACTTATTTTTAAAGTATTTCAACCTCGATATCTCGAATACTCGGATATCTCGAAGTTTTTTAAAAGTCCCATCTAGTTCGAGATAACGAAGTTTGGCTGTATTTATTATTTTTTTTTTTTTACTTATATTCTACATGTAACTAGATGCACAAGAACAATTTAAAACATACGACACTATTGAACGAAAAAAAAAAACAACAATAAAGGATTACAATGAGTGTCTTTCACAAATGTCGTACACATAGACAAGTATTACTTATCGATGCCTCTCTAACAGATCCAAGTTTTATGAATTTTGGCAACGCATATCGGACACGTGTTAGTTTCAATCGGTGCAAACTGTACATTCAATGTTAACTTGACAAATGCAACTGGCGTTATTTATGACTTTTAAGTAAAGTCTAATTTTTTGATGGATTTTGCATATCAATATCGGAAGTTTTAAATAAAATCAAGAGGTATAAAATAACAACTTACGATTTTGGCAGTACTAGGAATTGCGCATATAAAAGTCTGCAATTTGAGAATTACGCAGGATTTTAAAGATTTAGATTAAATACGTTTAAAAATACTATGAAACTGAAATGTCACAACATTTTTTTCTAACGTAAGATACGATTTTTCCACTTAAAATGAATAATTAGTAAAGAACTTTTTTTTAATCGTGCCTTAAATGTAATTGAGAATTTTCGGTGCATTTGCCCAGGTAACCGCGTCATTCTTTTGGCGAAAGCGTGTTGTGCTTGAGAGATGGGCGGCACTGACGTATTTCAAAAGCCTTTATAATCATTCAAAATAAACACTCTGTTTCATTGTCCTTACGTTTTGACTGTGTGTGTTGTTGTTTTTTTCATTTAAAAGTATGCATTGAGATAAGATGAGATAACACAATAATATGATTTGTACGAAAAGTTGTCATACCGGTAATTGAAATAGTTTTTATTGTCTACACAAAACTTTGTCCAATATATTTTTTCTCTCTAGTGAAAATTTTAATTAGATTATATTTTCGACGCTGACAAATTAACACAAAAATGCCCTTTTTCAAAAATAAAAAAATATTGTATATTCTATTTAAACTACGGTATAAAGTCTTAAACCATGATAAAAAGTGTTAAGACATTGAAGACTAAAACTATTATTTCAGATACTTCTACATGTTTGATAAACAATCGAAAGTAAAACTTTTTTAAAGCTGGGTGTTAACTTTAACTTTCTGTTTTATTATTTGTTTTGCAAATTTATATTCACTTATTAACCAGTTTGATTTGAAATATAGCATGCTTTAAATGTTTTGAATGTAAATGATGGTTTGAGTTTATGTTTGTTATTTTTAATGCTTTTTGTTAGTTTTTCTTAAATATTTCAATCTGAATGTTAACGTCGTGCTTGTACACATACTGTTGTGCATGTAAAACTGTGTTACATTAATTAATACATTTACACTTCGCATTATGATCATTAAGTGTAGAAGATTAGATGGTAGGTATTAAAGTAAAGTCTACTTGTTCTCAACTAAATTTTTTTAACCTCACAAAAAATTCGTTGTATTTTTTCTTTCAGAAAATTGCGCATTTTGTGTAATTAATGCCAGAGGGATACATTTTTGTTGATGCTTCCTTAATTTACCAAAATAGTTGCTTACGATGACCCACTTTGATGCACAGTGGCTTCAGGAACATATTTATCTAGCTAACAATTTCACAGAAACCGATTTGGTATAATGGGGAAAATGTCACGTCTTATTTATAAAAAAAATTAAAAAATAAAGAAAAACAATTAAAAAAAATAAAGGTTAAGTTTGAGTTACATGACAATTATTTAGATCAATTAAATAAAGGAATAAAATCAAAAAATTGATTATTATACAGATAAAAACAATGTCCCACGTAATGTAAGCTATAATTTGTTTGGAACGGTAAGCACTAGTTGTTTACACACATGTCAGCCTTAAAAGAAAACAAACCGGTTTAAATATCACAATTTTTTTTTTCATTTTATTTTGTGATATATCGCAATTCATATTCCAAATGGTATTATGAACGATTTTACTACACTAAAACCATTGTAAAGTAAATAATATTTAGGTGAAAACATATACATGTATAGGAAACTTTTCTCTCATATCACACACCTTGTGTTTAGATTTTTAATCTAAAAAATACTAATACAAACGGGAAAAAAAGATCATTCAAATTTTCTAATTCAAT
The DNA here is from genome assembly GCA_020458035.1 of Magallana ariakensis. NCBI lineage: Eukaryota > Metazoa > Mollusca > Bivalvia > Ostreida > Ostreidae > Magallana > Magallana ariakensis. The sequence continues at coordinate 44,840,090 of CM035818.1, read as the reverse complement.
TGCATTTAATTCAAGCATTTACAAATACATTTAAAATAGGTGCAGCCAATTTTTTTTGACATATTTTAAAACTTTAAAACAATGTTAGTAAAAGAAACTTTTTAAATCTCAAAAACGTAAACGTTTTTCAAGCTGCAATAATGTTAATGAATTTGAGCTATTAATCTTGTTCCTTTATCGGGAACTTCCTTAATTAACAGGTTATTTACAACTATTTAACAAGCCTTTTTGTCAAAACGTTTCACGAACTCTTCCTTTCAAACCCTAGAACCATAAACGGGTAATATGATTTTTCGTGTTTCAATGCATTTTAGGGCGCAAACCCTGTTATTTCCTCGACGGCAAAATTTCGTCATTTCAGGAATACTAAGCTTTTTGATTGGGTACAACACAGACAATAATGAATACTTAGAAAGTCATTCAAACTCAATGATAAATCTACCTCTGTAAACATTTAAAAACGTAGAATAGCAGTCTGAAATGCTAATGAAGAATTTGAATATCTTTTTATTCTCAGAGAATGCACGTATTTCCTTTATATTTTCATAAAAACTTGGCCTAGTACAGGTCGACCTGTCTATCTTAAAGCTTGGTTTAAAACTTTTGTTTGCTGCCGTTGGATTAATTTGGGTACAATTCACTTTGCGATTTGTTTGTGTCTAATGTTCTGAGTGGATACTTTGTAAGTGCTACGTGGCGGTTCTGTTAGTGCCGCTCAGTTTTTCTTGTATGAAAGTTTTAGTCATAACATATAAAAACAATAAATAAATATTTCATCTGAATAGTACAAATTACTTTATTCTCCATCATTCTTATCATTTCCCATAACAATAGGTCAAAAAAATGTCACACACTGTGAATAAGCCATTGACATTAGAAGACTGGCCACATATTCTTTGATCCTTAATACTAAATTTTAAATAATATGTTGATTAGTGGTGAACCTCTCGATCTTTATACTGTCAAATCAAGTGACTTGATTCACGCAAGTGTGACGCGATAATTCAGAAAATGAGCGATTACTCCTCTCTGATTTGCTGCTGTCCATGATTGCTTACAAGTTTTTTAGAAACTCATCTTGAAAAGTAAATTCTTTCAAATATTAACTTGCGATAATCAATCACCAATTGTGTATTTGAGCAAATTTCATTGGGTTTCCTACCTAACTGCTTCATTTTGAATTTCAAGTTTCTTTTTCGCTGCATAAACTTTTCACCATTTGGGATGTCAATGTATCATCCTTATAAATTAAATAAATCGTAACATATAACAATAATATGTTATGAATTTTAATAACTGGATTTTAAAAAATGATTTATCATCTTACAGTGAAATATCTAGATTGTATTGTTCAGCGTTCAATATTTTTTTGAATACTTATTGAAGAACTTTTTGTTAAATTCTAATAAATATGATATATAACTAGACATCATCTCAAAGGGCCCCGCATAAATAGTGAAAATTAGAATAAACAGGTAATCACAGATTACAAAGCTCACCGAGGCATCACCTTTATGAGACCACCTTTATCATATTAAATGAAAATCATAGTTAATGATCTCGGATATTCATGGATACTGTTTTGACACAATATCGTATATCACATGTTTAAAAATTGTATGATAATTATATGTTCATTTCATATGGTATTATAAGATATAATGTTTATCAAAACAAAAATATAAAATACAATATCATGATACAATATCGTATCATAATGTACAAATATTTATACATTATCATTTCGTATTATATAACTTTTTACAATATAATATATATAATACAATATCGTATCATATAAAACAATAGTGTATCATAGTATCATATCATACAATACTATATCATAGGAATAATGTTAAATATCATTTAACAATAAACACATCTATCAAGCAGGTTTGAGTGAAGTAGGATATTTTTTAGCATCCTTGATAATGGAGATCAGGCTCTGTATCTAAAGCTACCTCTACAATAAATTTATATTAAAAAAATAACCTCATCCAGCATCCGAAACCTATGGCTCAGGTTCAGCATTCATGCATGTCAGGCGCATCAGTATTATAAGACGCACAATCCATGCAAGTTTGGTGAAGTAAGGACCGATAATAACTAAGATAAAATCATCAGAGGGCACCTGCTTCAAAAACTTTAACCAGCTCTAAAAACCTTAACCTCATCCAGCATCCGAAACCTATGGCTCAAAATCAGCATTCAAGTCTGTCAGATGCATCAGGATCATGAGACGCACCATCCATGCAAGTTTGGTGAAGTTAGGACCTGTAATAACTAAGATATAATCATCAGAGGGCACCTGCTCCAAAAACTTTAACCCGCTCTTAAAATCTTAACCTCCTCCACCGTCCGAATCCCATGGATCAGATCAGCATTTAAGCCTCTTTGGTGCATCAGTATGTAAGACGCACCATCCATGCAAGTTTGGTGAAGTTAGGACCAGTAGTAACTTAGAAATTGCTATCAAAGGGCACCTGCACCAAAAATCTTTAACCTGCTCCAAACACCTTAACCTCCTCCAGCATCTGAAATTCATGGCGAATGGCCCAGATTCAGCATCCAAGTCTTTTAAGTCCATAAGTAGGTACATATGCATCATTCATGCAAGTTTGGTGAATATAGGACAAGTAATAAATTAGATACAGGACCTGCAACAAGAAGTTTAACCAGGTCCCGACACCGACGCCAGGGGTATAGCATAAGCTCCCCCCGACTTCGTCTCGGTGAGCTAAAAAGCATTTAAGAAGACTTGCTTTGACCTTAACCTATGACTTAGATATTTTTTAGTTTGCATAGAACCTTAATTCAAACTCTTAGGTATTCGTTTAGTTTAATCTGATCAAGATTAAGTGAAATGGTAAATAATTCATGGATTTCCACTATATCAGCTATCATGACCTTCACAATTGACCTAAACAAATGGTTGAAGGTCACTACAAACCTTTACCTTAAAGCTGTGAAGTATGCGCCAAATATGGCTAATAAATATGAGAGAATACTTAGTATATGACATGGATTTGTTTTAATATAGTCTAATATGGCATAGAAACTTTGTGTAAGGTCACTGAACACCATTTGACCAAAGGCACTCTGTTGGTGAAGGATGAACAATGATGGACCTAGAGTAGAGAATATATATATATGTTCCAGTCAAGGACTTGCCACACAATTCTGTTATGACCGTAGCCTTAGACCTAGAAAATGGTTCAAGGTCACTGGACACCCTTTACTCTAAGGCACTCTTTGGTTGAAGTATGAGCCAAATATTAGGCCAAGGAGACAAAAAATATTATCCGGACAAGAGATAACGGACGGACAGACAGACTAATATAGGGCGGCCGATAAGCGGGACCCTAATTATCAAGAAGAATATCAAATTACAATACATAAGATAAACTTGTATAAAATGAATATTCAGAGAGTAGATTCGGCAAGAACCTTTAAAAGACTGGCAACAGTATTACCATTGGAAGTGAAATCATCTTAAATCTATGTTTTTATTTCTTTTTATCTTGAAAGTCTGGTCCAGATTCCCTATATATGCCGTTGCACTGTTGGGCCATTGATCAATGAGGGTTTTATATCGTGCCAACGACAACCATGTCAAAAGGCTTTTGTTTAATATTTACATATTATTTGATTTAACAAAATATTGAGTTTAAGGGGGTTTTCAATAAAGCTTGGGAAAACAAATCCAATGTATTTACACCGCTAACATTAATTAAGGAAAAATATTCTTACCGTCCTTTTAAAGTATTGAGTTGTTTGAACAATGGACTTCTATTTTCACAATTTCAAACCAAATTGTATTACATCTTAAAGAGGTTCGCTCCTCAGGTTTTGGGTAGCCATTTTGGGTCACCTCTAGTCTGAAAATTCTGCATCACCAATTAATTCTAGTAGTATATTTATATCTAACAACGCCGAATAAACTTTATTGAATAAAATTGTCTTAAAAAATTTACATTTTGACAGAGTTTAGTAAGGGACTATATTTTGTGGCGGAAGGTTTTCAAGAAGAAAGTGAACAATTTTCATAACTCAATAGTTTTAGAGTTCTGTTACTTTAGCTTCCTAATTTTTAGCACAGACCAAACTTCTAGATAGTTTGTGTATTACAATATATATTCATGATGTTCTGAAAAACATATTTGAACAATATTTTGATATTTCTATCGATATATTTTGACATATGTAGCTTATATTTGTTAGAAGCTTAGAAAAAATTCACTTCAATTTTGGCTTAAAATTAGTTTATTTCATGCTATATCTCAAACTTTTGAGATGTGACCCCTAACTTTTTACGTTTACACGAGACATTAAATGTATTTCTATTTGTATGCAAAGTTTTGGAAAGATGACATTACTAATATTTTTTTTATTTGCGTTAAAATTTGATTAATCCAAAATTTTGGAACAATGTTAACATCTGTTGTTGTGTTCATTATGTACTGGCATTTGAAGCAACCAGTAAAGCAAGAGTTTTTAAACTTTGACTTAGACATTACTACATTACTTTTATAGTCACTACATGTGTTCAACTTCATACTGTATTAAAATCATAATTAAAAAATTGTTCAAACTATGAGTATTTGTTTGATTTCTTCAAATATCAATTTCCATGCCAAATTTTAGCAACAATTTCAGGAAAATTATCATTTCTGTTTGGGGCCCTATATTCCCAAATAAAACAAATGAACATTTTAGGTCCCCATCTTTATGTCAAAATGGTTTTTGGATGATTGACATTACTATTATTTCAAGTGCCAACCTCCTTAAAATAGAACATTGAGTTAAAAACCTGTTTAACGACGAAAAACAATTTTAAGTCCAGTATGACCTTGCGGTTTTCATTGTTAAACGGGTGTTAATTAAGCAATGACTACATCGTCGGTCCTATACGCACATCAGGCTGTACAGCAAAATTAACGCGCTTTCGCGCTTTATGATAATTTGTTTACACAGCCTGGGGTGTTATAGAATCGACGATATCCAAAAATAAGTATTCAGTATTTATATTTATTTTGAAGTTTATTCGTATGAAATATTGTTTTATCATCACTTTAAACCATTATATTTACATCTACGAGTATTTTTTCCTCTATATCTGAAATCTGAATAAAACCGACTGTGATTTATAGCTTTATATAAACTGTGACAAGGTTGAAATCTACACGATCCGGTTCTTACTTTTACCTACTATTTACGATCAGTTATTTAGTTTGTTAAAAGAAAGATGTAATAATACACAATAAAATACTTTTATTAATGATGTATGCGGGTTATGAAGGTAGCAATCATTACCGAAAAATATTACATAACCCGCGTAAATTTTTTTCTGCAATGTCGCTACCTTCATATCCTGCATCAATCACCAAGGAAAACTTGTTATTGTTTAAATATACGCTCTTTGTCAGGAATGTAAAAAATAGATGGAACAGCCATAGAACATACTATTTAGTGCACTTTTGGGCTAAAAATATAGTTCCAGAAACGTTTCCGAAAAAAAAAATCCTTTTTTGAGATAGAATAGATATGATATGATAGATACATTTAACAATTATTTAATTTAAAACATACATATCAAATTAGTTAGGTAAGTTTGAATCTAACAATATCACATGTATTCAAAACGTTGATGACGTTTACTTGTGCTCATACGCCGTGATAAGATTTGACGTTCGTTGTTGAACAACGCAGGGGGAAATATACACTGAATGTAAATATTGCCTCAAACGTATATTTCTCTACTCTAAATCTACACAATGTCAAGGTTTTGTGATGCGGAATTACACAAAAGCCTGTTAAAACATTGTGATGATGCATACATGTACGTATAGTTTAAAACTGATTTTATTCAAGTTTGTCGGAAAAAGGGAGTAAAAGTCCATTAATCGAATGTCTGTTATTTTTATATTTTATATAAATGCATCTGTAACCTTTCTTTGACATGAATTTTAAAAACATTAAGACGTACGATAATGTTCGATAATGTTTCCTTTTAATTCTTACAATGGTATTAAAAATTTTAAATTGACTTTCACCTTAAAATATTACATAATATAGGTACATAAACATTTAAGCACACAAGAAAGAAAATACAGATATTACACAGACATTAACATAGAACATATATCTACTTAGGTCAAATATTTATCCGATTATCCGCAAAGGGCGATAACTTTACATTTAACAATATTCCAAATGCTAAAAAAATACTATTCTGAATAAAAAATATATGAATGAATTAAAACTGTTTAGAACTATGACAGAAACATATAGTTAACACTTCATATACTGCAGGTATTTGCTTTTAACTGTGTTTCACCATCAAAGACCTATACACAATAAATATCATTTTTTCATAATTATTTATAATGGTTACACATAATTATTCTACATTCAAAACATTCATTCTCCATACTCATACGAATTAAACAGTTTTATTTGTTAACCAATTATACTTTATTTCCTCTGAACCAGACAGGACACCAGGTATTACGATTTATGTTGGTCGATTCAAGGTCATGACGCTGTTAATATACATGTAAGAATAAAAATATAATGGAATATTTTATTTGATTATTCAATATTGGTTGTCATAAATTATGACTATAGGATAAGAAAATATTTTGATTAATCAGATTATTTTAAACTGATTAACATGAACTAACAATCTATAGCTACACACAGAACGAATGCTCAACCAAAGTCAAAAGTAACATTCGATTCGTAGTGTAGACATGTTTCCATTAGATTATCTATTTTATGACTACTAACTTACTAAGGTACTATTGATACTTAAATTAAATTCTTACGCAATTTAATCTCATATTTCAACATGATATTAATTACTCAGGAAAAGTTTAATTGGAAACACTATTTGAAAAAAAAAATAGCATTTACACGACATTAAGAAGAACTACCATTTTAATGAATTACACAGTTAAACTGTAAACTGCTTTAAATATTCGATAAAACAATAAGTCAAAAAGTATTCAAAAGTAGATTATTGATGTAAAACTTGGGTTATAGATGCAGCACCTGTTCATATGCTCAACAATGAAGGAAACTCGAAAACTATACTTTTTATACCCTGGATTTTTTAACCCCTTTCATTAACTTTATATTTTACTGATTGATTTAGTATATCAGTGGGATAAGTCAAATTTAAACCTGCCCAAATTAGTGTTCTGTGATAAATCTCATGTTGAGACCTCCAAAAAACATAAAATTAATGAAAGGAGGTTAAAAAACCAAGAGTATAAAAATGAATAGGGTTCAAATTTCCTCCATTGTTTACCATATGAACAGATGGTGTATCCTTATCAGTAAGGTTTCAAAGATAGGTAAATATAACTTAAAAAGGGGGATTTCACGTGCTAACTTTTTTTTTATCAACTGTCACTACATAACCACACAAAACAAAGACAGTGAGTGACAAAACCCTCATCTTTTTTGTCAAACATGTACTACGTATTTACACTAAAACACATTAAATTACATAACGCTTTCTTCATCTAACGCCGCATTTCTGAAAGATGACCACATTCCTTTCTTTTGACAATATTTATTTTTTTTTTACAATAAAATCATGTTGATTTCAGAACAAAGTGTCAGGATGTTGTAGACATTTTTTATTGGTTAAAATTAGTTGAAGATAATTTTAAAAAAAATTCTGTCTCTTTAGTTGTGTTTCTTTATATTCCAAACTTGCTCATATTGAGAATTCTGAATGCTTCATGTAGTAATGTCAAATGCTAGCGTTTTCCAAGGCTTCTTCCTGTGTGATGAATTCAAGAAGAAATCAAATCCATTACCTTGTGTAATTGTGTTATTTAGAGCTGACCAGATAAATGACTAAGACTGAACTAAAGCAATCCGTATACATATATTCACTTATCTAATAATTGAGATAAGGTTTATTATTATACTTTCATGTTAAATACTGAAATCTGATTGGTTTAGACGCAGTTGACAATCCGTTCTCTTACACTCAGCGTTAGCAACACGCTTGGCAACGGGCCGATAGAACGAATTGTAACATGCGCGTAAATTATGCGCGTACGAGTCGCCGTTAAATTCACGTCATTTCTACATAAACGCAGTAAAATTTTCTCTTAAATTAAGACATTCAGTATAATAAAATAAATAGTGCCTGTTTGGGAGGGTAACAGTTGAAATTGACACCCTGTTACCCTCCCAAACAGGCACTATTTATATAATGGTAAAGTAAATAAAGCTTAGAAATATTAAGTTGCAAATTAATGCCTATCTAAGATAATGTTGATTAGATTGCCAAAATAATTAAAATATAAGTAAATACATAACTGTTTAATAATTCTAGATCCATCATTGTCAAATCGAGAAATTGACCTAGTTATATGTTAAGTACAGAAAAGGGAGGAAGAGAAATTGCCATACGTCCTTTTAATTTTAGCCTTGAATAGCTATAATGGTCGTTCTTATTTCAAATGCATATGTTGTACTGTGCTTATTTCGATCCGGATGAAGTAAACCCTGATTTGTTGAAAACAAGTTGCATAAATATTAGCAAGGACCTTTCTTTTACGCGCAGTCAACGCCGACCAATATATTCTTTGAATGTAACACGCCGTTTGTAAAAAATTACAGCTAATTTAGACATTTATTACAAAACAATGACCTGTATTTACAAGACATAGAAGCAAGCGTATCGAAATAGTCAATAAAACAAGAGAGTTGTTGCAATTAAAGATAATAAGATCGTAAATAATGATAAAAAGCTCATAAATTGTGATTTTAATGACTATTTTAAATGAATTACGCAGCTGGTTATTGCAGATGATATATCTATACACAGCTGTACAACTTGACAAGTGTTATAAATGTATTCGTCAATAAAAACAGTGTACAATTTGATTAATGTGTTATTTTTTATGTCAATACAATCAAATTTTCAACTTGATTAATGTTGATCCTTTATCGTCAATGTATTTATACAACTTGAAAAGTGTCATTATTGTATCTATCAGTACAATCAGTTGAACAATTTGATTTTGCTGATGTTGTTTAAGTCAATATACACAGTTGATGATATGTCCTATCTGTCAATACAGACAGTTGAAAAATTGATAAGTGTTGATGTCCTATGTGTCAATATAAACAGTTGACGATTTGATTAGTGTTGATGTCCTATCTGTCAATACAGACAGTTGACGATTTGATAAGTGTTGATGTCATATCTGTCAATACAGACAGTTGAAGAATTTTATAAGTGTTGATGGGACATCAACATTTATCATAAGTGACGGACAAGGTAACTTTGGACAAACTATAGTAGGTAAACCTTATGGAACACCTGGGTCAGATTTGGGAATGACTGCAGACTTGGGGGGGGGGGGGTTAAATTGCATCAAAGTTACTAGGAAAACTACCGTTTAGCAATAGCATACTAGTACCTAACAATGATGGCGATATAAGGCTTTAAGGTAGTACAAAACAGATTAGCCAAATTTTTCTATTATTCATTTTTTCTGAAAATTTAATATTAATATTAATTTGTTCTTTGGAGTGAAACCTGTATAAATTCAAAATTTAAAAGAATTCTGACACTACATTTTTTACCCACATCGCCTCAATCCTACCATTTAACCTCCTTTCAGTGGTGTGTAAAATGGAATAGTCATTGTTAGAATTTGCTTCTAGTATGCCAGTAAATTACTTTTGAAGCTATTACAAGTGTTTGTGCTGCTATCTATACAAGAGACCTCTCTGTTACTTAAAGACACTGAAATGTATTCTAACTCGTAACTTAAAAGTAATTTCTGATGTAGTTTAATGTAAGAATAGTGCGTTTGCGAGTGATCTTTTCAGACGAAAATTTGCAACACTTAAGGGGTTTTATACCGAAATTGTATCGTTTCAATTCTAATAAATTTTAACTGTATGATTGTTATGACTTCTTATTAAAATAAATCAAAAAAGTGAAAATTTGACTAGGGGTCTTTAGATCAAATACGATTCAAAAATATTTGACAGGGTGAAAATTGATAAAAATTTAAAATGACGTCATCATATTTGACATTTTACCTTTTGATATAACCTTGAAATTTAATGTGCATAAGCCTAAACATTTGTGATGATTGTTATCAAATTTTAGGTCTTTAATACAAAAGAAACAAAAGTTACACTTTATTAAATGATATGAGGCTAAATTGCATAAAGATCAAATGAATACCATTCAAATTTCAAATTTTTTAAAATACGCTGTTCATCGATTTTTTCAGCTCCAAGTAAATGATGAGAATGATTAAATTATATATTTTTTCTTAAAATAATGGATTACTTTTACCTAATATTCACCTATTATTTTGCGCATTTGAGAAAATATTTAAAATGATTATTTTCTGTTTTGTTTTGCCTTAATTCACAGGTTGACTGGTTTAGGTAATGGTTCAAAGCTATTGACAAAAATAACATCAACAATATTCAAGGTTTTATTCTGTTTGGATCACCATACACTAAATAAATCAATTGATCAACTGTTTGTATTGACAGATAAGACATCAACACTTATCAAATTATTCAACTGTTATATTGACAGATAGGACATCAACGATTTTTAGAAAAAAAGAACACCTGTCAAGGAGGTATAATTGAAATCGATGAAAGGGGAAATATCCAAAATTTCTTCAATGGCACCTCATCTATTTTCACCCTGAGAAATTACAACCGAAGCCCAGTCAAAACCAATTTCAATTCAATTTTAAACTGATGCAATGTCGATATTTGCCAGTATCTACCTAACAAAGTATCCGAATGACACCCATTGCATTTGATACTAAAACTGAGCTCTCGCTTCTATACATGTCATCACAAGCACCACTGGCCACTCAGCCTTTATCACCTTCGAAATGTTATGATTATAACTCAAGGGGCTCAATTAGTGCAAAGTATCCATGCATTGTTTAACAGTGAATGGGCAAGTACAACTTTGAAATAAATAAAACCCAAAGACTACGATAAAGATGTATTTAATACAACTATATTTACTGTTGGTTCCATTTATTACCTATCATACTAGTGTATTTTGTGTCATTAGTGGAACATTTGGTGAATCAACAATTACATCAATGACTTTACATAGACACATTTACAACAAAATTATATGAGACAAAAAGGTTGTACAATTCAATTCATACAGAAGCTTTTGATGAACAATATAGCCTGTAGGAGACATGATTTCGCTGTCGTTTTTTGCGGTTTGTTCTTTTATTTTTTAACTTTTGATTATGATTTGTTCGTTCTTTTGGTCATTTTACCTTGGAATATTTTCCCGTCAGTTTTTAATCGACATAATCTGTCGATACAAGAAGCATACGAAGAAAATAATATATATTTTGACACGATTTTTAACAATCCTACAATTTATGATCACGAGTTGATGTTGCGCTGCGCATAATTTTATTTTCATTATTTAGCCTATTTGTATTAAGTTTTATTTATTTTTTCAAAGATGTTAATTTTAAATTGAATTGTATAACATCACATTACAATAAAACTACAACGTCAAAATTTGTATTTTAGAATGCTTTATTTCACTCATTCATAATGTAATATTAATTTCTCAATATTGCAATAATTTCCATTCGAATTTTGTTATCTACAATTATTTTATCACAAGTAAGTTTCGTTTGTGTTTTAATTGGTAAATTATTTGTAATTTGTAATTGTGAAAGTATCTCAGGAATATTAGCAAGAAAATTATCATTAAGTCTTCGTAAACATATATGTCGGCAAAACAGAATAAAACACAAAAAGTCTTTCTACGAATATAAATTTAATAAATGTATTTTAATGTTTACATTTGAACCAGATGTTCAAAATGATACAATATTTTCAGAAAACCCGTCCCGTCACCTGGTGTCAACCTTAATTAATGAATCAATATCATAGATGAGAGTCTAATTAAAACCTCAAAGGAAGTCTGCAATCACAATTTGTCAGTCTATAAAAAGTCCAGTACCTTGCAACAAGGTGGAAACAATAAATCAAATTCGAAGTTATTTTATCTTCTTGTTCATCCGTTTGTTGATGTGAACTTTAGCTCAGATGACCTTGTGAAGAATAATTTTGAATGCTAAGTAGCTTAGGTATTTCCTTTTCTGGAAAGTGACCAATTGATTCGCTGAGCAGGAAGAGAAGGATGCAGATCGAGACGAAATTAGAAAGCGCAGAGAACTGATTGGAATTCAAATCTACTTATTTTGAATGAATGGTGTGTAAAGTGCCTGACTGAATTATTCATTTGTACCTGTATTGTACCAATACACCCTTTCGCCTAAGGCTTCTAAACGATTATATTGATATTGAATAATAAACATGTATATCATACATCAGTTATTTTAGAATTTCAAATAGTCTCTGTGTGTATGTGCACTTTGTCGATTGTGTAACTCACTTTGACAGTAATATAGACTAACCATTACTAATTTTACCAAATATTTTAAATGCTATTTTATCTCTGCAAAAATTATAACTCCATTAAAGCCGGAAGGACTTTATTAGAGATTTGATCACGCCCGACCGTATTTGATTACCTCATAATATTCACAGAATGATTTCTTGCTGCTTATATTTATATAGTTTTCAACAATTGTACGATTAAATATTAAAATACATGTAGTAATATTGATTAAATGTATTGGACTATACGTTATAAAATCGATTCGAAATGTTATCACAGACAAAGATACTGGAAAATGTAATTTAAAATATATTGCTATATCAAATATCACAATCGATGATTGAAAACGATTTGTTTTCTATCGTGCTTTTAATGTCAGCACTTTTTAGTATTCTTTTTATGGTTGTAAATTCCAGAAGAATTATTATTATTACAATCTATATGTAAAATGTCTAAGATCAGGAATATTGAATCTATCTTATCACTAACATCAATTTACATTGGAATTATCTTAGATATCAATCCGTATTATTATTCAACAGTTTAGAAGGAATGAATTCATTTAGGAGAGGGAATAGAGATACATATAAGTTAAGCAATTACTTTGCCAAAACTATCATAGTATGGTTTCTCCAAACATGATGATCCTCGATCGGGACCTTATTCGTCCTTGACTAGACACCAGGCGTTGCCTGAGTCATGTTTTAAAATCCAGAATTAGCTCCACCTCTACATGGGGAGTAGCCTGTTTCCCTGTACAAAAAAGGACGCAAAAGACAGCTTCCAGTTGACTACTGTTCTTATTATAATTCAAATTATTTTCATTTTAAAACGTTTAAAAAAAAATTTCACAAGTAAATATAATATAATGTTTAATAAATAACAATAGATATTGATTACAAGAAACTCTGAAAATAAAATATTATTTTTATTCGAACCCCCTGAATCATTTAAATGTTAACTTTTATAAAAGCGCGCAATTATCTTGATATGATCTTACCTGTACAAAAAAGAGGAGGCAAAAGACAGCTTCCAGTTGACTACGTAGAGCTGCTTTCCCCGCACCTCCTTTTTATACGCACGGACACTGTACCTCAAATTTCCGACCCTTATAAGTAAAAGCGATCAAGTCCATACTAATGTTCTGACGCACCGTGGTCAGCAGTAGCATTTTATTTATATTTCCGACCCGGCGTCGACAGGCTCATCACTGGACTTAATTACCCATTTCTCCTAAAACGCATGCAATAATGCACTATTTATATAGCGAATGCACTCAACCAATTTCTGTAGATTTCCCGTTATCATAATACAATACGTATCATGGCTTAAACACATGAAGTGAGATACTTAGAATTAAAAAAAAAGAATCATTTTATCATTAATTATTTATTTTTAACATTTCTAAGAATCTAACTTTCATTATGTTCTTGCAATTAAAACAATGATATAAGATAGGCAAACTATTTTCAATATTCAGCCATGTATGTTGTCCAATTAGTTGATTCTCTTTGTGACCACAACTAGACATTTTGCCAAGTTTTAATTTGTTTCATTAATATGAATTATGAAAACAAGCTTAAAAATAAATCACTTTGAGAGTTGTATTCCAAATGAAGTCACGTATTTTATAAACAGCGTATCAAAATAGTGTAAGCTAATTTATTGCTTTTTGTTTAGTTCGATTCCAATTTGATTGACTCATGTAAGACATCGATATCACCTATTTGCTCAATTAAAACACGGTCCACATGGTTTCAAAACAAACAGCAGTTAGTTTCCAGTTACTTAAAAGAATATATACTTTTTCCTTTTTATTACGTGGGTAATATACCTAGGCATCTTGTTCATGAAAATTTATTTCTAATTTTTAAACGTTTACAAAATTTGTTGAGAATATTTAGTCTTTTCCTTCTTTTCACGATAATTCTGCAATTTATAGTCTATCTTCTTTACCATTTACACTACTAATGGTGAAAAAAGCGAAATACGTGAAGTAATACAGGTGATGATAAAACATTACGTGTTCTTAATTTTAAACAATTTTAAACGGCTAAACAAGAATAACTTATATTACTTTTTGTAATTATTTGGCCATGAATATAACCATATTTTTATTGATAGTGTGATGACGAGATAACTATTTGATTATGCTTTTCAATTATTCTGCATTCCTTTTTAGATATTCATTTCGGTATAAAGAGTCCACAAAAATTAGAATCAATTTTGTGGAAATTTATATTGCTAGATACTGAATGTATTTTATATAAGTACAATTGAGTGGACTATCTTTTGGAAAGAAATTTCATCCAATAAAACAATAAGTATGTTCAAGTTCCAGGAAAAAGTAATTTATATCGCGTTGGTTAGTACCATTTTTGGACATGAACACTGGTCTAAAGTTCGACTGTAACAACATTTTGTGTTAAGATCGATTCCAATCAATTTTCATTTCCTCCCACACATCTTTGTTTTTATACACAGGATGAAGCTCTGCCATTCAGTCAACTGTATGATAACTGAATGGTCTTTAAAGGTGACTGAATGGCACAAATATGCCATTCAGTCACTTTTCAGTTACCTTTCAGTCACCTTTCAATTGACTGAATGGCAGAGATTTATCCTGTGATAATTTTGAAATTCTGGGACAATAATATTTCATGAAAGAAATATTATAATCAATAACCATTGGTGTGTAAATTGGTGTTACTATATAACATTATCCATGTACGTTGTGAATGAATACGAACAATTTCATCAAAGTTAATAAAAATCCAACTGTTTGGGTGGGCAACTGATCATTAGTTATATATGTTCAGTTTGTTTGGCCTCGTTTTCTTTCATATCCGGAAATCGCTTGGTGATTTTGTCAAGCCGCGCTAGTTGGAGACAACTCTAAAACAGTAAATTACACAAGTGCTATTGCAATTGAAAAGTATGACAATCTTTTTATAGAAATATGAACCTCACAAAATTTGAAGATCAAACAAACTTAATTTCTCAAGCATTAAATTATAAAACAGCAAAATATTTTGACTTGATTTATTTACGGATTTGCACTTGAAAAGTCTTGCTTGCAAAAGGATCAATGCATACTCAAATTTATCGCATTTAACGAAAGAGTAACCTAATTTTGTTGTCTTGTTTCTTCATTTTCAGAATGTCAAAAAACCCAGGTTTTCATAATGCTTTATTTTTATTATGTAGTTTTATATCATACTTTGTTAGTCAAATATTCGTTTATATATAAGTTTTAAGCAGACGATAACACAATATTTCATTTCTGTCGAATTTAATCCAAAGCGCTTTCGCCTGATCGGCTCGTCAGTGGATTTTAAAATGTAACAGAAATAAAAAACAATGACGTCGTTATTATGACGTCATAAAATAGACAACGTCACGAACAGTGTACACAATATCTGGAGATGGCGCGAAATAATTTTTACAAAACAGTGTAAACGTAATGAAATATGTACAAATGATATTGTTTTAAAATAAGAGGTTATTAAAATAAAAGCTTAATAAAGTCAATGCACAGTTAATAATGTAATTATCGATTAAGTTAAGGTTTGAATTTATTTATGAAATATTGTTCTTTTGCAAGTCGCAGCTGATCACTTTCCTCGCGTACTTTGTAAAGTGGAAATATATCAAACCGGCCTCTCCTGCACACATCAAAATGTTCACTACACGGAGTGTTACGAACAGAAGGAGCCCTTATCTGCTGCTAACGCACCCTCACACGGTCGGCTAATTTGGTCCCTGTTTGGCCAAAGTGATTTTCTCCGATTCATATATATATATATATATATATATATATATATATATATATATATATATATATATATATATATATATATATAGATAAATCCAAGAAAAACCACAGTGGTCGGTGAAATATATATATATATATATATATATATATATATATATATATATATATATATATATATATATATATATGTGTGTGTGTGTACATTGTATATATATGTGGCTTTAAAACTGTTCGTGTTGGTGCTGTGCATGCACAGAAGGCAACTGGCATCTGAACATGTTTTAAAACCACCATTTGACAGCTCATAGATACGTAGGCAACCATTCCTTAAGTACGAAATTGTTTGAACCCCCATTCGACCACAATAGTAAATCCGACTTTGAAATTGAGGACTTAAGAGTTGTTGTTAGTCAGGTGAGCGTTATAACACACGTGCATTATGATTTATCTTCTGTTTATTATAATTTTTTTTTCAAATAACACTTTAAATTTAAATTTATTCATCTGCATATATATATATATATATATATATATATATATATATATATATATATATATATATATATATATATATATATATAGCAGATCACCACAAATATAAAATTGAAATTGAAATATAAAAATATCATATATCGTATAGTTGTAGTCTTTGTAATTGTGAATTTTCAAAGGAAATGTGTAGAAAATATGGATATATTTCAATAGGCATTTAAATAATTGCACATAAAAGTACATAAATATAGTTAAAAATTTCATCTGCAAAATTGTAATATAAAAGTGGCAACAATTTAAAAAGAATAATTCTTTGTCACATAGCTATTCATTTTATTACTATGAATAACAATATCTCGACAATTTGATTTAATAAGTTCCTTTTAAAGAAATTATACCTGGATTTATAATAATATTACAGTGCGCATATGAAAGCTTTTTTTGGATTTAAAAAACTGTTTTCTCTTTTTTCAATTGTTTTAATTCTTGTTCCCCTTTCTTTCAAAAAATTGATACACTTTATCCATACGTTATTATTAAATCATCTTCTAAATTTGCATTTATTCTATCTATAAAACGGTATCAGTAGGAGAAAAATAAATTTTTTAAAATTTATATATAGAATTGGATATTCGGAAGCACACAATTGAAAGATATGCAATATCCCTTTGTTTTATAAAATAGTTCACATATTTTCCTGGAAATGAAATAATGCATAACTGTTTTAAACCAAATTGAATGCAAAAAATAAAATCAAATGAATCTTTTGTTGCAACTTTGTTTAGCAACAGAAAAAAGCTCTAGATAAATCTCCACAATACTATTCAATAAGTACATGTAAAAAGCATTATTAAGTGACTTCACAAACGAGGCAAACAGAAAATTTAAATCAAATATTATTATTTTTATTCCCCTTTATTGTTCAACATTTCAAGGTCTGGAAATCTAGCCCAGTATGCATACGTTATGTAAATGTTTTTTAATTATCATCAAAAGCCGCCTATTTTGACAATTTTTTTGTTTTCCATTTCCTGAACTGCACAAAGCCAGCAGCCCACCCATACAAAATATTTAATATTTTTAAGCACTCCTTGATTTTTTTGGTGCGTGACGAACTATCCTGCACTGTTTAATATGCTCACTTGTTTTTATTATACCAATTGCAAAATAAGGTAAGTGCAGTGTCAGTAAAATATTTGAATTAATACCACGTGAACTTTAGAAGGGTGCCGTTTCAACGTTGCATCTATTGTGTAGTATTCAAAAACAATATAACAATCAGATATGCATCACGGAGTATACCAGCAGAGTTATTGCTCTCTTTAACATTAAGTTTATTTGGAGATGTTGTTTGAAGCTTTTGTTTATTATAAATTTTTGCTATATTATGTTGATGCTGTTTCAAGGTCTTAAAATATTCTGAAGAGAGCAAATGCACTTTTGAAAATAAACAGCCGATGAAAATCATATAAAAACGGTGCAAAAGGTATGCTATCATACGAATTTACTTTAAATTTTACTTGTAAATAATTAATCAAGATATTATTTACCTATCGTTGCCCAATTTCCAAACACGTTGAAACACTGCTGTGACATCATTCATTTATTCTTGTTATCAAAAGACTTACCTTTGGCAGTCCAGTATTAGTGAGCTAAGTATTAGTCTGATATTAATGTACATGTAATATTAGACTGTTCGATACTCATGGTACTCGAATACATCGAAATGACCTCAGGCTCAACAACTAAATTGAATAAAATTTAGAGGTATTGTTTTAAATACATTCCAAGTTCACTTCTATATAAAAATATATCAGTTTTCGACCACTACATAACTCAACTGATACTGTTTCATACAGAAATGTATTCTGGCAACATGTACCTCCAATACATAGGAAATATATAGGATTTTTTCTCAATGATTGTCTATACTTTAGACATAAAAATTTGTATCCTCATTATCTTATTTTGTTTAAGTGATACGTGATATCTTATAATACTGCATGATAACTATTCAATTGAAATTCGTTTAAATCATCATCTAAACTTGTTGTTAATGTAATATTTAGAGAGCAATTAAGTATATTAATTACTGCTATATGATAAATGTATTTCATAACGATTCAATGCATATCTACGTTGATATTACTGACAATTTATCATGCCAACAATTAGTTGACATTTTAGATGAGTAAAGTAATGTTGTATTATGAGAAATTTTGTCATCTTACATAATAAAAAAAAATTTTAAAAAATTAAAAAAAAACTGCCTCAATGGTGGCTTGACACCAACGACTGCCATCAAGAATAAAAGAGGAGACCGTTTACACTAATGTCGAGTTCAGATTTTCATGACAAACATTTATGTGTTAACCGCAATGGAAGGTTAGATTTTCTAGATTTCAAGCTGTTAACGTTATCTCAGCAAACCGATGTTAATAATTCCGTTGTCTTTTGAAGTGGTTTAGTAGCATAAATACTTAAAACAAAGATCGAATAAATAAGGAAAGTTATTTAAATCGTTTAAACACCCACGTCAAATAAAGAAGTTATTTTAAAAAAAGCATACATTAACTTGGGGGAGGGGAGGAGGAGGTGTTTGGGGAGGTCGTCTTATATTCTGAACAATGAAGTCTTCAGTAAAGCTGTATGTTCTTGTTGTTTTCATATATTATTTTATTAAGAGGCGGTTTCTCTCTGATTAATTTTCAAAATATTCGTTTTTTAAAAAATGTATTAAAATATATTTTTTTATAAAAATGTATAAAAAATATACATTTTTATAAAAATTGCATAAAAAATATAATTTTTATAAAAATTTCATAAAAAATATACATTTTTATAAAAAATGTAATTCTTTTTACAATGTTTCTTTGCAATATTATTGAACAATAACATGTCATATGAAAGTGTAATTTGTTTTAGACTTGATAGAAAATGCAAGCATTGAAGATGAAAATCTAAAATGGCGATTAAGCAAATAGTTCCCAATGAAACAATTTAAACTTAATTCGCGATTAAAAGAAAACCCGGAAATGGTAATGACGGAGGAATATAAAACTACGATCAATTCATTAATTTGTTAAAAGAATTTAAAGTTGAAAATATAAACAATAAAAAGCTTCTTTTGAAATAAACTCAAAGTAAACGGCCAAACATGTTTTACTTTAATTACAATCATTGTGAAATCAAATCCATCGAAAACATTTGGTAAACAGTGTTTGATAATTATACATGTAACTTATTCAAATGGTCCATTTTTACTTATCTAAAACAATTTTTTCTTCTTTTACAATTATATGTTATTACAAAAAATACATTAATTATAAACATTTTTATTATACTTTCATGCTAAATACTGAAATCTAATTGGTTTAGACGCAGTTGATAATCCGTTCTATTACCCTCCGCGTAAGCAACACACTAACACAACGGATTGTTACATGCGCGTAAATTATGCGCGTACGGTTCGCCGTAGAATTCACGTCATTTCTATATAAAAGCAGTAAAATTCCCTCTAGAATTAAGACATTCAGTATAATAAAATAAATAGTGCTTGTTTGGGATTCGCGTAGGTTGACAATGGTTTTCCCGGGTGTCAATTTCAACTGTTATCCTCCCAAACAGGCACTATTTATATAATGGTATTCTTTCTTTCTTTGTTTGTCACTCAAAAATCAGTTTTCAAAAAGGCATCAGCAATGTTCAAATATGCTTTGTATTTTTCGTTTTTTTTCCCCCAATTTAATGCTATATTAATTTAAAGTTCAGCAATCAATTGTTTCTAGCTCTTTGATAAAACTGAAAAACGAATCAGAATTTAATTTAAATTCTTTAATAGAAAAGAATTAGCGCCAAAAGACATGCGGAAAGTATTAAAAGAACGTGTCAAGAAAATTTCTCACAATGATAGCTGTACCTGTCAATTGTATGCACGCTGAATTTAATCAGTTTTATATAAAATGTATACGGCCCTTAGATTCTTATTCATATAATAGAGGAAGTTAATACACATCTCATAAAAATTGTTTTACTGTAATTCGCAATGACTCACTGGCTATACGGCAATTATCAGTTACAACATTAACTCATTAGATAAATCATGGTCAACAATGCTCTGTATATTGTTAACAGCATTCTTTTTCATACGTATAAAAATGGGGAAATACACTTTATGTCTTTTATAGAGCTTGGTCAGACAAGCCAAGGCAAAAAAAAAATATGTTGCACCGGACATTTGCATAAAGGTATTTCACAATATAGTGCATAGAAAAAAATAATTATCACAAAATCTTACAGTAAAATATCAGCAAAAATTAAACGAACAACAAAACAGAACAGTAAACATTGCAATTTAGGTTGGATTTCAAAGATTTATTACATCAATGCTAGGAACCTTATATCAAACACGTATTGTTTTTCATGCACAAATATAAGAACGAAAGTTTGCAAGGATAGTGAAGGATGTTGATACCGGTATTGCACAATACTTAACATTTAATGTCAACATAACTTCGGGATTTCCTTTCTACGCGAGTGAAGCGGTAGAGTTTCTGGCGATGATTTTTTTTCTCACTGTACCAATACTGCACCTGCAAATAAAATGGTTATGATTTATGTAAAATCGGCTTTAATGTTTAAGATAATAAGAAAACAAATTATCGTGTTAATGGTTTTAAAAAAAACCTTAAACACTCAATATTCAATCGACATAAAATTAAACTTTTCATACAATTTAACAGAAAATCGTGTAACAAACCTTTGATGCAAACAGTCTTGTAAAAGTGTTTCAACGAAATGGATGTAGAAAGTCCATCTTGGCTCTCTCTTTCACTCATGTTGTCTCTGGTATGGTTTGTCGTGATAGTATTTTATACAAATTCCAACATGGCCTAGAGTTGTAGAAAGATGATCAATGATAAACTTCTAGGTCATAGACGTACATTAAGACGTTTAATGATAAAGAACGACAAAAATACTTCAACTGATATGCTAGTACCTTATGCTACAGTCGCTCTCATTCTCCACCAAGATTTTACTCTCCGCAGTGGCGAAAAAGTTTGCACCGCTGCTGGGACTTGCCGATTGGATGGAAAGGACACTGTTTTCAGAACCTTGGATTTCTTTGGTGGGGAATAATCTTTAAACGATGCAAAAATCCTATCCCATATGAATACACGGAGATCTTGCTTATAATAGTCGCAAGGAGTTGAAAATCTAATCATATCTGGAACCTCAGTACCATCAAGTCGAATGGGTATTATTTTTCTTGTTTTGGCACCTGTAGATGTTTTATTTCATGGATTAGAATTCAATTTAATTAGATTCTTAATATTCAAAATATGTGGCAATTTTTAATTCCTTCTTGTCTTTATACAAACATTTATATACTTACTTGGCGACATGGAATGGGCAATTCGAAGTTGAAAATGAAACAAATCACTCTCCATTGATTCCGCCGAAATTACAACTAAAACTTTCTTACATCTGCAAAAAAAACATAATCACGATGAATCAAATGATAATCTGAATAGAACTATGCAAATAAATTTGGGAATTGAAAAGGAAAAAGTTATATATTATTCTTACCTTTTCTCGATATTTTCAGCCGTGGCTACAGCTTCAAAGGGTTCGTTGTTATCTGTCCATGGCACGTAGAGTCTGAGGTTGTAGGGAGGGGAGGTCAGCACTTGGGTCATGAGACTGACGAACTCCTGGTCCTGACCATGGGGGTTGTAAATCACAAAAGCGTCGTATTCAAAATTGTCCATCCTGACTGATAAAATGAAGTTTCTTTCAATTAAACCATCTTAATTTTTTCTAAATACATCTGCATGTTTATACATATACCTTTGCTGATAAACATTAAATCTTACCTATGAAACAATATAGTCCAATGTAAAATATTAAAAAGTAAAATCCAATATCTTTACACCTCCAATGATGATAAGAATATGAGTCGATTCTACACTCGATTCTATTTATACTCAGTTGCGTAAAGGTCGAACGTCATAGTACAGAGAAATACTGAAGGCAAGTAAAGAAGGCCAATAAGGTTAAAGTTGATGTCTAGCCAATAAGATACAAGCTTATCAGAATACTTTATTGACATTGCGGTTTTGCGGTTTTTATAGTGTTTTTAAGTAGATGTTTTATGAATATAAAAAAGCTGTTTTGTATATTCATCAAAATATGTTAGTACAAGCATGATTACAATCAGATAAGGTCATGGGTTTCTTTTTAATTTATTGTTATCCTGATTCCTAAATCAAGATCAATAAATTACCAAAACGTACAATGCTGGTAGTGATTTCAGTCGGAACAAAGGTTACTAATCATCCAATCATATTGATCTGTTGATAATCCATACAAGTACGCGTGTCTAACCTTATCAATTCATTTTACTTAATAAAAAATAAGATTTAATAATTCGAAGGTCATAAAAATTTTTAAGTGAAATACGTTGTGAAAATCTTTGAAAACTTTTGAAACACTTTGAGAACTGGAACCTTTACTTAGATATCTTTTTTTTAAATTTCCATTATAGATAAAATGGCTTGATTTTGAATTTTTTTAATGGAATATCATTTGCTATTTTTTAAAAATAAAATGACGCAAAAGAAAACATTTCCGCACATATACAAGGGAACTGTTATTTCAAAATTTTATCTTTAGAAAAAAGGAAACAAAATGTGTAATTTGTAAATGAACAAGGATGTAATTTATTTTGAAATACCGGTAATCAACTCAAAACACCTGGCACAGATGTTCCATTGTCATATGTTTCTAAGGTTAAATATATTATCTGTGTCACCGTGGTACATGTACATTATCTATTTATGGTGAAAAATATTAAGTAAGTAGTCGTCAAATACAATTTCTGCTTTTCTGAAACAAAACATGTACGAATGAAATATACATTTTCTACATGTAATAAACGGTAATAAATTTTTATGATGCTTAGCATATAAATTGTAATTTAATAAACCTGTGCGTCAAAGCCCTAAACCTTGAATGTGTTTATGGCTATGTAAACTGTCAATCAACGGGAGCCGACTTACATAAGCCGTTCTAGAAGACTGGATCGTGCGTCACTGACGGACCGATTTAGTCTATAGAGCGTAAATATATTTACTTGTATTGGCCAGTGCTCGCCAATAAATGGATCACAAAATGCCTGTTTCAGTCAGGATGCTTGTTATGATAAGATAATATCTCTATTTCTAGTTTCTGGAGCATGCGTTTCGGATAATTTTGCCTTTATACACTGACAGATGATGCAACAAAGCTAAAAAACAATTAAATTAGAGCAACCAGAGTAGGCTTTATCATCTTGTAATTCTTGGTATATGTACAATAAAAGTACAAGTGTTCCGAGCAATGTCAACCATGATTTAGAAACAAAAAACGATGAATGAACTTTACTCACACTGTAATGCATTATATCATATTATCATTTTCGAAACTATTTTTTTTCATATCAGAATGCAATTCATTGATTAAATGAATATTTATGACCGCAGGTATCTTTTGTTTCAGTTTGCTGGCGACTAACCGAGTAGGCATTGGACGATTCTAAGACAATTCATAGGAAATTAACATAAATTGACATTTGATTAAATAACAAATGTAAAATGCTGAAAAAAACAGATCTTTTGAGAAATTTTACATCTTCTTATGCAAAGGTAAATTCTATTCTTTTGCATTTAAACTATCATTTTGGTTTTTTTTATCTTTATGACAAAACATATTTGAATTTTCCACACGATCACAAAAGTGCATCTTTTAAATGCAAATTGATATGTCTTGTTTTCTCAATACTCGATTATGTGTTTAAAAAAACATTCAAGAACTTAAGGTTATTTAACTAATTTGATTACATTTGTGTTGTTTTCTTAAATAGTTTGAATTTAATCATTATTGCTTTACTTCGTAAGAAGGGTTCCATAACGCGAGTCAGTTTACTACCACGTAAAGTAAGCCTTGTATCTGACAAGACTTGCATCAAATGACAAGATAAATCAAATGAAATACTTTCTTCATTCATCAATAAAAAATGAAAGAGACGAGACCTAATCAAAGTGTCGTGATAATTAGCACAAATATTTACATTAATCATTGCTTTTCAACCAAATACTGTCACTCAAGAAATGAAGTTACATAGAGAAAGGCCCAGCATGGTACTGATGATGCAGGCGGATTTACCGTGCGAATTCCAAGTATAGTATTGAAGTATTTATCTTGTTATGAGTGAATTTGTAATTAGTTTCCTATGTAAATACTATATATTGGCCATTATATTTAAAAAAAATAGTTATTGCATAGAACAATCGATTGGGAGAGAGTTTGAATCATTTTAATTTTATATGTCAGAGAAATCTAAACTAAGACTATATAGAATATAGTTTGCATGTATACAACTCAATGATCATATCAGATATGAAATTAAATATTAAATTAATATGCAACAGTATTTCAATTCATGGAACATTTAGGACACATTAATAGTTTTCGAAGTAACCTGGAAAAACAATCTTGTGCACACGGCATATATTATTTCATACATATTGTCTCGTGAGCACAAATTATGATTGGGGTTTTACTTCTTAATTCCTTTACCGAGTTCAATATGATATTCTGTGGCAAATACCGATATTGTGCATGGAAAGAGATCGTTAAAGAAAGCAGTTGAATTTCAAATAGTAAGAAATGTGAATTTTATTAGTTTACAATATGGCTTTAAAATTTCTATGCCCAATTCCGCAATGCAGTCTCAAATGAAGGGATAAAAATATAATATATATGTTGTAAAATGTGTTGACCGTCTCTTGTATATATATAATACTTTTTCTTGGTCGATTCAATGGCATATGTACAGCATAGACAAGAATAGCAAAGCAGCAGTTTGTCACATTTTTATATTGTTTTATTTGGGTATTTCAAACACGCTTAGAGAAAATGAGGATTGCATTCCTAATCGGTAGAGACTTTAGAGACTTTTCATTTTTGGGAGTTGATTTTAATCAACTCTCCTATGCAGTTACTTTGGCAAACCGAAAGTGAAACAGTGTTTGGACCTAAGCACAAATCATAGCCGCTGACAAGAGTTAGTTCTTGAAATAATAGATAAATTCGGTGTAATGCATGCTGAACCAATGTTTTTCAAAAAAACGTATTTATAAATACCTTGAAAATAGTCAAATTTTAAATAGTACGAACAATTTAGATATTTTGGTAGTCGTATGTATTCCTACGCCAGAGTGTTCAACCAGACGCTCGGCTTTCTCCGTAAATCTCCGACAGAGAGTCTCTATTGGTAGTCGGAGATTAACGGAGACAGCCGAGCGTCTGGTTGAACGATACTAGAGTTCAATATTGCTTGAATCCAGACATGTGTACAATTTTTAGAAATATTTCGATTACTGATTCATAGTTTGATGGAATTAATTACATCTTTAAATATTACACAGCATGATTCATATGTGGTTTTCTCAAAATTCTTGTCGGAAAAGTCCGAGAATTCATATTATAAAAATGTACGTAATTTAAATAGAGATTAGAAATTACTTGTCATGCTAAATAACATCGTTGATTCTAAAATAAATAATAATCGATAAAATCAACTCCCGTCAGTACTTCAGTACTTTGATTTTACATTAAACGCGAATTGTTACACCGTAGAGCCCGAGTATACTGATATATGTAAGGCGATGACACAAGAAATCCTTAACAACTTCGACAAACCGTTTCATTTTATTATATATAGAGATTAAATCCTATTTTTGCAATTTATCTTTATGAACATATGTGTCTTACATCTAACATAACGTTGCTGCCTCATTAGAAGAAGGACACGCTAGATATTAACGTACAGGTCGAGAGCTATGGAGACAAAATGACTCAAATTTTTATTCATAACTGTGGCTTTTGTGGTGGGTAATAAATTTAACCATTGGAATTTTGAAATTTCCTGTCATTCATTTCAAGGTCGAATTCAACGAAAGTAAAGGCTAGAATAATATCTGATTAATCATTCTTATGTTTGTTCAAACAGTGCATAACCTTTTGATATTTAATTTCTTTTTTCCTTTTAAAAGATGACTTTGTAGTTTGTGACGTCTTTAAACAAAAACAAAAACAAATTCGTTTGCATGCAGCCAACGAAAAAAAATCTAATTATTCTCCTGGTAAATAAACATATTGAAAATCGTAATTATATTTTTTAAAATCGTATAGATATTACATTTCCAATAGAATGTAAGAAGTTTTTAAATGAATATTTATGGAGAAGTTGTTATCATGTAGGAAATAAAATTTCCTTACCGGAATTAAAAGTCTTCTTATTCTAGTCTTATCAAAAATTGTGTTCACATTGGAAGTAATTAAATTTCATATGAGAATTCTAAATATCTTTTTTTGAATTTTTTTTTATATTATTTAAACGATTAATATATCACTAAACAGGTAACATCAAAATCAAAAGTTGATATACTAAACGTTTTAAAAAATGGCCTACCATATGACATTTGTATCATCATACGGCATTTGTACCATGCGCAGATCCCGAAAATTTTGTAAAAGGAGGTAGGTGGGGGTCCGAAGAATAGTTTCGTGTGCCAGTTGGGAAAGGGAAAGGGAGTCTAAGGGATATTTATCTTGTTAACTTAACAAGTTTGAACTTTCCATGGGGATTGAATCCAGATCCTTCTTCGGCCCCTCTATAGACCCACGCATGTGTTTTATATATTTATTGTCAAATAGTGATATAGTCAATTAGGTTTAAGAACAACCATGCTGCGTATTTAAGAAAAGTAGAATAAATCAAACGGATCTGGATTTAGCAAGTGAAAATAGTATTACCTAAATAAAAGAAACATGTAAAAATTTCTTTGAAAAAAATTCAGAAATTTAATTTTGTATCTACTGATAAAAAAGGTAATCTGGTGTTTGTGGTCATATCATGGAGTTAATATCTTACCGTATTGTACTTTTCTAAAACCGATAAACAGACATAGTTTGATAAGACCGCTGTCAGAAGACAATGGCTGCCTCAAAATGTGTCTTTTGTGGTGTGATTTTCACAATAATTATTGCCTTTGTCTCAGCCTCTAAATCTGATGAACGCAAGGATGTTTTTGATGGTCAAGATTTTATAACTTTAGAGAACTTAGTGAAAAAATTACAAACAACAATAAAGGCTCATGAATCTCGATTTGAAATGTTGGAGAATAGGCTACTTCAGTCGGAGAGGAAAACTGATCTGCTGATCAGGGAGAGAAAACGAAACTTGCAAGTCATTAACGAATTCCGACAACGTATACCTGGCATTGAGCATACGGAATCTCAAATAAAACCAGGTATAAAGATCCAGCTTGACAACGAACAGACAAACGTTTCTGAAATAAGAACAGGTACACTCTTCTAAATGATCTTTAATATGTGTCAAGTCATAGTAATCTGACAAGAAGTCAGTATTTATACACGAATCGTTGACTACAAAAGAGAAAACATATCAAAGTTTTACAATGAATAACCAGACTTCCAAAGTAATTGTATACAATTAGATGCGGTATATCTTTAGTGAAAAAAGAGACAACTGAAATGTACAGTGAAGGCTACAATTTTTTAAAAATACAAATACATAAATGTAGAGTAATAATAATTGTTTATGTTAAAACCACCCTTATGTAAACAGCAATTTTTAAAGGTTTAAAACATTATTTTAACATTTATAAGTACACGCAATACTAAAAAGAATATCCTTGATCTGTGATGTAGGCTTGTAAAGCATATAACCTTTGCTTTGCTTTAAATGTATCCTCTTTTTTTACAGAACGCTTATTCTCTCCTCCAACATCTCCCACTAATCAAGTTGCCTTCTACGCATACCTGAACGCTTCCTTGCCAAGTCCTGGTGCTAATCAAATCATTAAATTTGATCATGTTATGGTTAACATTGGCAATGGATATCATAACAACACTGGGGTGTTTATTGTGCCAACATCCGGGGTGTACGTATTTTCGTGGTCTGTTCGACTACGAGCAGGTGCCGTGCACTCTGTAGAGTTGGTTGTCAACAATGAATCTCATGGACTAGTCTCTTTATGGATGCTACTCACACTGACGGACATGTTAGTGCCGGAAGCATTGCTAATTTACAATCGGGAGATGACGTGTATATTCGGATAAAAGGTACCGGATGCGGCAATAGCGGTGCAATCTTTAGTGATTATTGTGGCCGGTCTTCATTCATAGGGTGGAAAATCTTCTAGATATGACAAAACTGATTATGAGTTTTAATGTTAGTATATTTCATTTTGCATTTGCGTTAACCCTTAAGTTTAAATTCCATAGATCTTCTCTTAGCTGCGTTTAATAACGAGGCAGCTCTTTAAAAGTTCATCAAAATCTCAAAAAAGAATGTATGATGTCACAGTAGATTAGCAAGCATTTTTGAAGGATAAATACCATGCAAAATAATACTTTCGGTATCATTCAAACTTTGTAGTCAACAGATTCTCCGATTCAGTAATTTCGATACATTGTTAACACGGTGTACAATATACAATTAACAAATTCTTCACATGGACAAAATAGCCCATTTTGCATTCAGGACGATTTGCTTGTATCCAGTTTTAGCATTTGAACATTTTTCATCATTTGATTAAATTCTGGTATCTTCATATCAGTATTGCCATAATAAGATGAAGTATCAGGATAAATAACAAAATAAAGAAATATCAGTATTTAATATCATAGTCAAGAATCGAAATATCAGTAACTAAGGCCATACGAAGACGAGGTATCAGCATATACAGAATGTATAAAAACAAATAACAATTACAAAACAGTTGTTTGGTAATTTGTTCTAATTGAAACAAAAGAATAAGAAGATTAATTGAGAAATCTACTTAGTAAAACGAAACATATCTCTGTTTGCAATTTGAGGCTAACACACGGTTGTCTCGTTTTAAATACAAATGATTAATGAACTGTTAATACTTTTATTGTTGGTTATTGTGGGTAAGCACAATTGCACAAACAACTTCAATCAATCGAAACTCAATCAATGGTCAAATTTAATGCAATGGCGAAGGTACGCATTAATATACACATACATTAGCACCACAAAACAACACTAATCATCAATTCATATTCAAAAACAGTGCAGTAATTTGATGCTTGAATATAATAGGATCTTTTCCATTGTAGTTGTAGAGCGACGAAAACCGGTTTTTAGTTTTAAAGGGTCACAGAAACTTATGTTGAGAATAAAGGATCATTTAGGTTTTCCAGCACGCAGCATCATGTATTGTAATCATCTTTTAGATGTTATCTGTGTTCATACAAAATTAATTTTATCGAAACGAAAATAAATTATGTATTTGCATAGAAAGGACATATGATTAAAGCTGATTGTTGCTTCAGAAGTTCGAACACTAAATTTTTACATTTACAATTCCGGTGTCTTTGTCTGTGATAACAGTATATGTGCGAATCAATATGCAACATAGTGTTCAATACTATGAATGATGCAAATGACATATGTTAGGGCGCAAGGGGGCTTTGCATAATTATATGAAATGAAAATAACGTAAAATGTCAATATTAAAATTGAGAAAATAAAAGCAAAAATACAAATATTTTTCATGTATAATTAGAATGCTATAAACACATGTCGTCATGGAGGTGGGTTTAAAAGTTTCCTCATAATCTGTGTGTGGGGGAGGAAGGGGTAATTGTGAACCATAATTGGCAATTGTAGATAGACTGCTCTAACCCAAACGGTTACAGTAAAATATATTTGGGTTTTGTTATCTTTAATACTTTTTGGGGTTATTTTTCTAATAAAAATGTCATTTCATGTTTGTAGTCTGCATTTATATCAATGATATGTGGTGATAACGAATAGTGTTCAAATTCAAAAGTCCAAAGGAAAATTACAAAACAGGAGCGGAGCGAACACGGAGCTAAAAAAATAGAGGTAGATGATCAGGTGCCATGGAGGAGTGAGCATCCTCTGCTGACCGGTCAAACCCGCCGTGTGCTCTTTGTCGTAATCGGGAAAACGGAAAAGTCCATACACAATTAGGTGATTAATTATGGTCTATCAATTAGTTTAAAAACGTCAGTTAGCAAGCAACCCAGTGAATTGTAGTTTTGATTTGTACATGTTATATACCATATGGTGTTTCTCACAAGTCGCAAACCATTTATTACACTCTTGATAAGATTGGTGACAGACAAACATGGTTCGTTCAAAAAGTGCAGTTTTTTGTTTTAATTCACACAATATGCATCTAAGGGACAAATGCAAGTTACTGATATCCATGATTTTTTCTTCTAAAGAATATAGTTAAAAATTTTCAGGCAACAATAAAGATCCGTGAATCTCGATTTGAAATGTTTGAGAAAAGGTTTCTTCAATGGGAGAGAACACTGATCTGCTGATCAAGGAGAGAAAAAAAAAACAAGCGGTAACGACCTCACCCGACGTATATCTGAAATGATGGTCTTCGTTCATGGGATGGAAAATCTCCTCTTTATGAGAGAGTTAACATGTAAAAAGAGTAATGTGTTTTAAAGTATCTTTATAGATATTTTAAAAACCACATTTGTATAAACAGGAATAAAAATGGTTAAAGTTAACATTTACTTTTAACAACAATTGTTATGCGTTATAGTTTCTCATATGATTTCCGTTCAGCGATCGCGCATCTCCTGAATGAAAGCTTTTCACAATCTCGTGGTTGGATGTCTCATTGGTTTGTCTTCACAATTCCTCTATTCTAAAAGAACCTTATAAAAAGGGTGAGAGCATATGGAAAGGAATTGCCTATTTTGGAAAGAGTGTAAAACCTGTACCCTGCTGGAATCTTTCAAAATTTTCAAATTTAAACGTTGAATGATAACGTGTATGTCTAATCCTCTGTAAACTTCAAATCTACACCTGCTTTATGGGAAAACTTTTTTGAGTTTTAGATTCCTATTAAATTCGCGTATAAATCTAGGCGACACATATTAGACATGTTCAAATCTCTTTCTCTATCAGTGATGTTCGTTATAATTGCAAGAAAAAATATAATCGTTCAGCTTTTGCAATAGCTATAAGTCAGAATATGAAGAGTTTTTGCCAATTTTTTTACCCATAAGCGTACAAGAGACAATTTCTAAAAAATATTAAACTAATGAAAGTTAATAAATGTATAGCTTTTGTCATAATTCAGAAAAAAAATAAAAGGGGTTTCTGAACAACATATCACTGCATCATAAAGATTATGATAAAAATTTCACAATTGAGCGCAATTATGGATAATTTATATACCGGTTCATTTTTTAAAAATCTTTTCAGATATAAAATTATATGCAAAAGATTGGCCGTGTTGTTTAAGAGGGTCAAGTTCGAGTTTATCTATATGTGTTACGTTTACAAATATGCTAATCAATTTGTTCTTCAAAATCTTTCGCCTTATATTGATGTACAACCCATAACAATCATTTGATGCTAAAATCATAAAAACATATCTTTGACGCTGTTTTAACAATTTACATTTGTATCTTTTTGATCATGTTCTTTTTGACTTGATTCTGGTCTTCATTATGGTACTGTTATTTTAACCTTCGGACTGTTTTGGTTCTAAACAGTACTATTGTATATACATGTTTTTTGCTTGATGATGTAGTATTTCTTATAACTACATTCCTTTTGTGTATAGATAGTGCATACATGTATTTTGTTTTAGCAGTGTAGCATTGTTAAGTTGCTACATTCCTTTGTGTTAAGTATTCTTTGTCATTTATTCCCTCAATAAATGACCATTCTAATTCCTGACAAATGTGTTGTGTAAATGTGTCAAATAAGTAACATGTCAAAGGAGCATCACCCTATCAGTTATCCATAAATACATTATCTAGACGATGGATTCATTTACTAACCTTAAAATTTTGGAAGAAGAGTTGCGTGGCATTTCTTATTACAAGTAGAACATATTATCATATAATATATATTTAAGACTTAAGTTCAAACTATTTTCGTTTTAAATCATCATTTAGGTTTATTGGTATATTGAACATTAACAAATTGTTATTCGTACGATAAGGTAGGTTCTAACTATGATTTTATCATTATTTTGTGCTGTAAATTCAAATGCTTTCATTATCAACATTAATTCATTAACTGACAGTCTTTCATCCGGCGGCGTTGCATTGCATTGACTATCTGTACTTTAAATATGATATTTGAATGAAAAAAAAATAATGTTATTTGAAATTAACTGCTTTATTCCTTCATATTCCTAAAATCTAAAATTTTGATGTTGCCTAGATCTTTTCTATTATATGAATCAGTTCTACAGAGTTTTTCAATCATGTAAAATTGTGCTCCATGCATACCAACGAATTTTGCTGATAACTGGTCTCTTAGTGCAGTGGTAACTACGTGCGTAAACTTGTTTTACCAGATAATATCAAGTTCAATTTTTTCTCCAAGTACAGTTCAAATGCATCTGATAACTAACGTGTCAACCCTCACACGGAAAAATAAGAGAAAATGCCTCTTACCGGAATAATTTGTTTAGGTATTCACATAAATTAACTTTCGGTTCTACAGAAATGACATTTGAGCAGGAACAGCGTTCATTTTGAAGGAAGTTCTGAATGATACAGCCACGTACAAACAACATATTTTACTTTCTTTGATTGAAAAAAATGCTTGATTTTTAATTTTTACTAGTGAAAGTAGACGTTAGTAAAATATTTTTCTTAAGTTTCGAACGTTTTGAAGAATTGAAAAGATTTGGAAATTAGAATTCCTTTGAAAACGTATTATATGCTATATGAACAAATGTCTTTTTCAATTAAATGAGCGTTTCAAGTTTTAAATTAAATTATTATATATATATATATATATATATATATATATATATATATATATATATATATATATATATATATATATATAATATCTTCATTTGTACATGTATGTCTGAATTTCTATATCGACAAAAAATGAATGTGACCTGAAAATGAAGTTGAAAAATAATTTCGTTCAGCAAACCAATGACATTTCTTTTCCGAATGTCTGGGGATTTTTATAACTCAGCAAAAATTTCCTTGGAAGGTTTTTTGAAACCTTAAATCATCATTTTATAAGGAGAAACTAACAGTAAGACACCGAGGAGCCGATGTCATACCTTGAGCATATTTTTGTCCGACTAAGAAGTAGTTTTAATATGCAAAGGACTTTGCAAGTATTCAGAATGTCTGAAAGTCTATAGATACGTCTACTGAGAATTGCTCGCAACATTTCAAATTAAACAATGTACTTTTGAATGGAATTAAATTTCTAAGATATCACGTATTAATATTCAATTATGCTAATTCAATAAGACAAAAACATGTTTTATTAACTGCAAAATTAAAAAACAAATCAGAAAACTAACCAAACAACAACAACTGATTCAAAGAGAGATTAGTTATCTAGTTCAATATGTTGACATAAAACAGAGCAATGAATAATGAGCATTCAATGCATTTTTCTTAGTGGTCCTTGCAGCAATAAATAAGGTGTTGCCTGACCAATGCAATGCCGTCTCTCAAGACAATAAGGAATAAAAATCCCATAAGATGTTCAGCACTTTATTTTACAAGAGAAAACATTTCCTTGAAGGGAGGTGTGGTTGAAGCACATTTCTAATGAATATGGTGTCGAAAGTTCGTAACCATAGCATTCAGATTTGTGCACAGGGAATTTGTTTAAAAAATAAATTTAAAGTATAATATCACCTAACCAAGTATAATGTATGTATCACAATGTGTACCAAAGACATCACTGTCATTTTTTTTATATCCAAAAGTATTTTATTTTCAGTGTGGGGGTTGTAGAATAATTAAAAACGACCTTCTACATTATTAGAAAGTTGTGGTACGATTGAATAGTTATTTCCTTTAAGGTAGGTATATTATGGAAATTCGATATTCAATTTCTAATCAAAGATTATTGATGTCCGTTTATGTTCGGACTTCAAGGTTTCTGTGGATGTGTTATGAAGGGTTATTATTAAACAAATCATGTCACAGACATCGATGTTTGGTCCGAATGACCAATGAGCCGACCTTGAGTGATGACAAACTTTGGGCGAAGACTCTTTGCCCACCTATCATTATCTTGTAAGTATTCGATTTATTGCTGACGAGACAAAGACCTCCTTCACAACGAACGACCGCTACAACGACAGTGTGATGGCGGTGGTTTGTGGCTCTTTGATGAAAATAGCTTGTACAAAAATTGCAATAATATTTATTCCATGACCAATGCCGATCAGAAACCAAAGCAAGATAATGAGGGCCGGGAACAACAACATTTTTCAAAACCAAATTTCTTATGAAAAGCTTACAATGTTTTTATAAGTTTTTGGAAAAGAAAACAAAAACCCATCCAAAATATTTAAGAAAAAAGTGAGACAATATAGTCGAAGTTTATTTTTTATACTACTTAACCAAATTACATTTCAATTTTTAGTTTCATTAAGTTAAATTAATCAGGAATTAGGAATTTATCCATTTTATTGTAAAAAGAGAATGAGTTTTTTTTTTTTTTTTTTGGTTAACAGTATTAACAGATCTAGATGCAAAACATTAAATTTGCATGTAATTGATGTGACTTGGCGTTGCTTTGAAGTATAAATATTTAAAAAACTAAATTCTATTGAGCAACTTTGGGCAAGGTTTGTTTAGTATTCCTCATGTGAAAATGGCTGGTGAACCTCATGTTATGATAATATTTCATAAGTACAAATTGTTTTCTAAAGAAAACTATGTGCTCGTTTTGGTTGTCTGTGATGTAATTAAAACAGATAATTTAATGATTATTTTGAATTCATTTAAAACATTAGGTATTTAACATGGCAAAAGGAATAACATAACTTGAGGTAAATGAAAAATATCCAGGTGGTGTTTGTTGGAAAAAGTGTCCATAATCATAAAAATAAAAATTTACACGTTTGTGTGGGATTAAAAATTACATAGAATTAACAATTTTGTATGAAATATTCATCGACCCAGTTAATGATATACAATAATAAGATGACAGCACTCTACTACATGTAGCAATTGGTGGGAAAGTTTAGGCAAGGATTGTTGCTGTTTTCGCTTGTCGTCTCTATTCATTTGTTTTAAATATTTAATATTCATTCATAAAGATTTTCTCAACATAGACCAACAGCTTTTACTTTTTTGATTGAAGTAAACCTTCATGCATGTCTAAATGAAGTAAAATAGGGTGACATTAAAGTGCGTTTTATTATTCTGACTATATTTTTATAAACTTTTAATAAAATTACTGCGGTTTAATGTAAAACTATATTTCATCCTTTGAACACATTATTATGCAGACGATATTCCCACAATTAGGCGTGTCATGGTCATTGACCTCCTTGAACAACAGACAGATCATTGATATAATTGCAAATATTGTTACATAGTTGGAGCCTAGTGATTGAAAATTATTATTCTTCTTAATTCTTTATCGTATTATACTATACATAAATACTAATACTGAATAAAATGGATTTTACTTTACTTCTCAGAATTATTTTTGACAATGTTACTGAAAAACACTCTTTCAATTCAGATGATTGTTTTCAAAGAAACTTATTGTTTTAACTTATAAATAAAGATTTCAGGAATTCGGTAATTTAGAGAGCAGTTTGTTTCTTTGCAAATTTTATAATACGCGCTGGAATTTCATGGTAAATTTTCCAGCAAAGCAATGGCAACTCGAAATGCCGGATTAATTTTATACAAACGTTACATGTACTCAGTACTTTAGTTTGTATATTAACATTCGTAAATTGAACGGGAGCCGTTGTTTGCACTATATTGTTGTCAAACGTGGATAACATAAGTATGCAATCATCATGAACGTATTGTAATGTGCATGATCAAATATTCTTATAGAATTTATCTTTACATATAACGAGCGATCAATTGTTCTGAACGATGTTAACGCTATGAATCTGTGATGTTGAAAAACAAATCGGTATCAATTGTTTGTATTTAGTTTTAGAACTGAGTGACGGTAAATTTGAATTTTTAAATTTCAGAATCAAACCCAAGATTTTTACAACAAACGTGAATGGAGCTCAAGAAACCAGTATCTTCGTACGTATGAGAGGTCAACTTTACCTCTTGAATTTCGTGTCGCATCATGTCACTGTAATGTCAATGATTTGCCTTTGAGATAACTGGCATGAAATAGAAAGTTAACTGAACTTACTTGTATTTTATACAATCCCAATGATGTCAGCTGTGTAATAATAAAGAAGCTTTGAATGTTAATTACCTAATAAATTTGCAATTCCCGATCAAGAATTGGTTCACTGACATTTTAACAGAACAGTATGGCTTACCACAAGAACATCTAATTTATTTTGAGCCAATAGAAACTGCAGTTGTATTGTAATATTTTCAGTTTCACATAGCAGAGGAAATTCTATTGAAAAAAAAGTAAATATTTCCTTCAGGTGCGACAAGTGAATTTATAGATTTTGGCATATATTAAACTTTTAATCATTATTTTTTTTTTTTTAAAAGTCTTGGCCTTGTTCATGTCCAGAGTACATGTTATATACTACATCTATCTAACTACTTAGAACTGTAGAAAGCCTTAAAACGAACGCAAATAGGTTGATCAACGAACAAGATTTAATCTATTAATTATTACATCATCAATCTCGAATCCAATTACTGTAAGCTTGTATATTTTTTGTGAATCCGACTGGGTTTTGATTTAATTTCCGACGATGAACTGAATATCGCCTACAATTAAACATATGTCATGTATTATTTCAAATATTGTTTCAATATTCATCAAGTTGGATCAAATCATTTGAGAAGTATAGATCCGTTCTATGATATGGCATAGTGAAAGTCGCACAAATATTTACTATTTCATTTGCGGTGTGTGGTGTTGGTAAACGCTTTTTGTTTGAAATGAGAATAAAAACCTAAAGATTATTACTTGTAGAAAAATTAAAAATAAAACTGTATATATATATATATATATATATATATATATATATATATATATATATATATATATATATATATAATAAGCACAACTATTGCAATAACTCTTAAATTGACATATACCTGCCCATAGTGAGGAATATACATGTAGATACTTAGTATACATAGAGCACAAGGAAATTCACTATCTTGGAGCTCCACCTCCGCCCCGGCGGAGGCCTTAGCTCACGACCTCTGGAACCCAGTCTTCTAGCAATGAGCGGCCACCGCGCTAACCACTCAGTCATCTAGGCAAGACAAAAATCTTGCTTTCGATGACGAACGGAACCTAGCGCGCTGGTCGCTCACTACACGGTCGTTTGAGATACAGGTGGAATACAGTTAAACGACAATTTGAGAGGATCGAAACGATGCACATTGCATAGATATACATATAATAAGCATAAACAATAACTCTCATATTGAATACCTGCCCATAGTGAGGAATAGAAATATACATAAAGCACAAGGAAATTCACTATCTTGGAGCTCACTAGCGCGCTAGGTTCCATTCGTCATCGAAAGCAAGATTTG
This sequence comes from Magallana ariakensis, assembly GCA_020458035.1. Lineage (NCBI taxonomy): Eukaryota > Metazoa > Mollusca > Bivalvia > Ostreida > Ostreidae > Magallana > Magallana ariakensis. The sequence goes on along the minus strand of CM035818.1, from coordinate 44,801,766 downwards.
ATTTTTGCGAGATTTTTGTCTTGCCTAGATGGCCGAGTGGTTAGCGCGGTGACCGCTCATTGCTAGGATAGTGGGTTCCAGAGGTCGTGAGCTCAAGACCCGGCCGGGGCGGAGGTGGAGCTCCAAGATAGTGAATTTCATTGTGCTTTATATATATATATATATATATATATATATATATATATATATATATATATATAAAAGAAAATATTTTATACTACATTTCTGGGGGGGGGGGGGTGAAATTTATGTAATAAATGATATAAAGCGTATTATAATCCATTTAAATCGTGTCTCGCATGGATTTCTTATCAGCGATTCTAACAACAACTTCTTAATAACTTTTATTTCGATTACATTATTTCTTTATCATTTATGTTTGCTAAAAAAGCGGTTAGACGAATACATGTATCTACATTTACTTTGCAACAAATAAAGCTTGGTGAATATAGTAGGAATTTGCACGATTACACGAAAATTTACAAATTGCAACCTAGCCAGTCATTTAGCCATTTTATGATTATATTAAAGGTGATTTGCTGCTATGTACGTGCTACATTTGCACAATTAGTTTTTTTTCTAAACTTTCTGGGCCGGGTAGATGTTGATTCTCAAAAATCGAATAATCACTTAGTAGTTTTTCTGATTGAATTTAACATAAGCATCAATCCAATTCGACATACTTAATTTTGAATAAGAAGGGGCTAAGCTGCCATATTTGTGGTTAACCAGAGTCCCATTAATGTAATAAAAAACCAAACATAACAAGAATGTTATGTAATTATTCAATCAATCGCGAGATTTTAAGATGATTGGCAAATTATTTTAATTAGTGATTGAACCATATCATAAGCTATGATCAATGATAACGTTCCTAGCATCAAAGACAGCAGTGGCCATTCGATGTGTTCGTTTTCCTCATCAAATGTTTATGACAGTGAGTGTTTGTTTAAAAAAATCTGTCAGTGAGTATAATTATTCAATTTAACTGCATTTGATATGTTAAAAAAATAATATATATTATATGCTGAGGAAATTTGCCACTTCTTCTATTTTTATTTGAACGAAGGAAAGTTATTTCAAATTCTTGTGGTTTATTTATTGCAAATGTATGATTGTAAGAATCGGTTCTATATTTTACTAAAATAATCTTTCACAAATTCCCCTTAAAAACCAAATCCCTCACTAGAATATTCACATTTGGTTTCAACATAATGGTCGATACAAATACTTATTTAACATGTGAGAAAACAATATTACATGTTTAAAGTATATATTTTCTTTTGTTACTTTATACACAATTATACCTGAAAATTGCATAATAGAAACGACCACTTTCTGCCTTGTTTAATTGAGAAAAAATCAACAAAAAATGTTAGTATATTTTTCTATCACAACTCCAAAAAATGTGTGTTGATCTCTACGTTCTTATTATTGATTTGTCATAGTTTTGGTCAAAACCAACATATAATACAATAATATTATATTTTTGTCATATACATGATGACATTTAATTGAATATTAGTTAATTAAAAAACATTTGATCAAGCACCTGGCATAGCTTGAAATATGGTTTTTCGTTGCAAGTGTCTATTTAAATAAAGAATTTGACATGTTGCTGGTTCAAATTGAATAATTTGTGTGCCTCTTGACCGTGGCCATAATTGATCTAAACATTATTTTTAAAAGTGGTATGTTTTAACTATTGGTCTTTTTATAACTTCCTTTACAAAAAGAACAGCACATTTATTCAAGAAAACCCGATGTTGGTATTATGCCTCGTTTTAATTGTGACGATTTCAATCAAATGATAATCCGTGTTAGTTATTCTGTATTCCTAAATATTTTCTTTACGGTATTTATTTCATGTATAAAAATGAAGACATGAAAGACAACTCTTGGTACATTATTGAAAATCTGCAACGTGGTAAGTTATTTTACGTACATATAATATCTCCTTAAACTTGGTATAATTAGAGCGTTCAATCTCATGCAAGAATTGTTTTGATAGCTTAACTTTATCTACTTTATATGTGAATTCTTTTTCATGTTCTTTTTGAAGCTAAATAAAACATCATGAGCCATACAAATTTAATTTTACATTCAGAGAATCAATGTGTTACTCCTAACCATTTTTGTCTTTTTTAAGGTAAAGGTTCCATGTTACATTTACCCTTTTAACGGAATCCATCAGTAATTTATCCCTAAGTTTCACTGAGATGTAGACTTCATTAGTCATTTGATATTATTTTCTAGTCTTTAACATGAACAATATTCAGTTGTATATCTAAATTAAGGAAGTCCATCCATAACTAAGGCAAATTTAACAATTTTGATTGATCTATACTCCATCAAATACGTATTGCGAGGCTGACATAACCAAACTCGGGAGTATGTATGTAGTCAATTAAATTAACTGTTTGCAGACTTTTTATAGAGTTGTCCGCCCTTTAGGAAAATTTTTAAAAAATCGTTTTCTGAAAATACGTATGGTAAATAATGAATTTTTTAAGCGTATTCGAAGAAAGGGAAAGCTTTTGCAACTTTTTACCAAGAGAAATGTGAGAAAATTACTTGTACTAAAAAAAATAATTAAAAATGCATTTTCCCATAGACTTCAATGTTAACTTCAACATAAGGTAAATTTGTTAATATTCAATTTTTTAAGATTTCAAAGGTGAATCTTTATTTTTTAATAAACCCATTAAAATCACACTAAAATTTTAATTATCAAACTTGCAATTAATAAGATATAAAATATGATAGTTATGGATGGACTACTTTAAGAAAAAGGATGGAAAAATAAGAAAAGAAGGTAAGCTTATTTTAAATCAGAATTCAATGTCTAATCGGTAGCTTCATATTCTAATGTAGACTTATTCTTTTAGTCAAGGTTTAAAATTACTTAAATCTACAGTAATAGTACATCAATACACTTCCTGATGTAACTATAGAAAACAAGATTTTATAAAAGTGTATTGCTGAATAGTTACATCCTTCCGTTGAAAGATGGAAACTGGAGAATCCTTATACATACATCGAACGAAAGGTCGTTCCAAGAACAAAATGGTATTTTTAACTATAAAATGATACTTACTAACAATATTTCTCTTTACTTCATATCAATGTTACAAAAAACTAACAATAAAATGAAAAACAAAAGATTGAAATTAAAAAGCATAGAAATTGTTTGAATCGAAACCTTTGTCTATTTTATTAGAGCTCAACTGTTTCAAACTGAAAATTGTTTAATGTCCATAATTATTGTTGACTAGAATACTACATGTACATCATAAATAGATGTTTGTATAAACTGCGCTGTTTTCCCAATTTACCACAACGTGAAATGTAGCATTGTAACATTCTTCATTATATATTTTTCAACTTCCTCTGGGTTAAAGTTGTATAACCAATATGTTTTTAGAGCTTGGGACATACTATAGTGGAGTATTTTATGCAAATGTTGAAACCTTTCACATTTGATGTAAAAATGGTAAATATTCAACTGAATACGCGGGTATGATAAGGCAACAAATGGAGTAAAAATTCCTCTGATCGATATGACGTCACAATAAGCAGCATGATGTCATATTTTACTCAAGAAATCTGTCAATTTTAACTTTATCTCTGATCCAAATTATGAAAACTACAGGCGTAAAATGTCACTAGAAGCTCTTTTTAACAGAATATATCTTCGATTTCTCTGTATTACGTATCGTTAACATTAATGACGTCACAAGCATGTTTAATAGAGAAGATCAATGTCGGGAGACAAATCATCGGAATGCAGTGTAAACAATGCCGAAATAAGACTTATTTAGGGAAGTTTCTAGTATGCCGGTCCCCACTTCGCGTGACGAGTAGTCTCCCATGACGTTGCACAATTGGTAAATTGTCGCCATTTTAGCGCTCGCTTCAGAGCCGGATATGGATTTTATTTCCCCTGTGATTAGGGTTAGGTTTAAGAGTTTTATGACACAATTAAATTATTTAGCATTGTTTATGAGACTTTTTTGACTTTGGGTTAATTCTTGTGATTTTTGCTTTCAAAAGGCGCTACATGCGCCTTTTGAAACCGAAAATTACAAGAATCAGGCTAATGTCGAAGCATACCTTGAATTTGATGTCGAGAAAAAGAAACAGTGAAATAAATTTATTTTCCAGGAAATTTCCCAAACGTTTGAGTGTTGCATTTCATTCATTAAAATGTTACGTTTCTGTCATCAAAATGTTACGTTGACGATTTTGGCGATAGATCTATAGTAGTTCCTGTGAGGTAGGGCAGGCTACGCATAAACGTAGGTTCATCAAACACAAGAGGAATGCAATTTTACTTTCATTAAGTTCAATTTTCTTTTAAATTCTAATTAAATTAGTTTTGTTGAATTTTGTTGAAGCTTTCTATATACACTGTAACGCGCATAGGTAATAATTCACCCTACCTGACAAACTTTTCTCAATCTCAAACCCTCTTCATCACAGTTGCCACAGATATTCCCATCCAAATTGTTTAGCACAAATAATCCAATTAACCGGTCATTAAAATCCTTAATATCAGTTACAATCAGCACTTTAAATTTTTCAGATTAAGACCATTTCGATGCAAATCAGCTGTTTTCTGTATATTATCACAAGAGCTTTAGTGACGTCAATATGAATATGAGATTGACGCGCACGAGATAATTTTCCCAACTACATAGCTTGTGTTATAATTACACGTTTGTTTTATTTCATTTTTAATTTCTAATTTAAAAAACTGTGTTTAAAAACCAGTTTTTTAAACCCAATTTTTAACGAGAAATTCAAATTTTAGCTTTATTTTGCGTTTTTCTTTGGATTAAGCGATTATTTTTCGATCGCTCACGCTATCATCTCTATAATAAGAGACCGCCTACGGCGGCATATATATTGGCGCCATATTTATGGGGACCGGCATACTAGAAGTGTTCCCTTATTTAATATAGATACCCAAGATTTAGATAAGTGTCAGTTAGGATATAACCAGGATAATACAGGCATGGATATTTTGTTTTATCAGCGAGTGTTATAAGGTAAGCAGATAGACATTTATGTGGCTTGACCGGCCTTTCCTCTGTCAGTGTGTACAAAAAAGACAAAAGTGTAACACTACCCCGAATATTATGAAAGATGAATTTGGCAAATATCAAAAGCACATGACCTTAAATACTTGAAAAATGTTGCTAGAACCTTTGGTTTGTTGTTGTAAATGAAAAATACGTAGTATTTTCAATGAAATTGAAAAAGTTGAGGAGGTTTCCGGTAAATAATGACAATATTTATTTTATGCGATTAGGCCTAACTATAGGATTCTAGCAGCAATATTAATAAACATGAACTTATTGCCGATCGAATTATTGTATCATACATACAAATAAACTTAGGGTAGTGTTACACTTTTTGATTTTTTGTTAAGGTACAAAAATGATCTATTTTTAACTGTCACGTGATACCATGGCACGGCAGCTTTAAGGTAAGGTTTGCGGTTACAGGGAGATAACTCACACATTTTTATTGTGACGTAACACCAACTACCCTTTATTTCAGCTATGACGTCAAAATTTATATGATGTCATAATTGATTTCAGGTTTTTTCAATTTCGCGGGGTTTTGTAGTTTCAATGAAAGAATAACAGGACACAAGTATTTTATCAATTTCCACAAAAACGAAGTCCGCATCATATGGTGTTGAATAGTGTTTTAGGAACATCAGATTACACATATTCTAAGATACATTTTTCCTGAAATCGGTGGACCTGAAAAGGTTTCAAACAAGATGTTTTCGTTTACATAATAGTAGTCCAAAATTAAGATTTTTGTTGTATTTTATTCTATTTTTAGATAGTTCATTAGAAATTAATTAAAATGAATTATGATATAAATAGTGACATTATTTTCGAACATTTTGAGCATAAATAACCCCCAAAATAGTCACATATAATTGTACATTTTTTCACTAAATTGTTTACATTTCATCAACATGAAAATTGAAAATCATGCACTTTGACCTTTTGTAGTTATAAAACGGGACGGGCAATATCATTTGAATTTCATGAGTAAAAAGACTTTAGTGTAGTGAACAAAACGGTATGTAACTTTGGTACAATTCCTAAAAAATGCAAGCCGCAAACCTTACCTTAAAGATCGACTTGATTCCGAAGTAAAAATATATTATCTTTTTGAATACATTCACTTGATATTAATATTCAGCCCTGTTTTCATAAAAATAGATCATTTTTAAAATGACCATAATATCGGCGATCATTAAACTCTAAGTTGCCTTAAACCTACCCGCGTATGAAACAATGATACCTGAAGAGATAGGTATGATTCCAGAGCTTATGAGAGCAAACCAAACATAAGCTAGGACTGCTCCACCATTCATCAAGATTAAAAAGAATTTTGTGTCTCAGAAATAATCTGAAAATCTACACCAAAATATAATAAAGATACATGTAATTAGCAAAGCTATTTATGGATTGTCATTCAACCTGATAAACATGATAACAAAAGATTTTGTGTCCAACATACCTCCCGATAAGAACTCCAGACACGCTTCCAGCTGCTTTCATGTAGAATCCTAACCATCCGGCTTCACTCTAAAAATATTGGGGAGAAAACACAGCATATCGCTTGTATACTATAGTCTATGCGGTCAAATTATTTTTGTTTGTTTGAAGGGCAAGATCAAAGCTATGCTTTTAAACTGACTTTATGGCACAAGATATACATGTAGTATAACGTCAGTATTGATTTCAATATACATGTAGTTTGCTATGCTCCCTGACTTTAAATGTATCTTTATTATAATATAGGTTTTACGAGATAGAAGGCAATCTGGAGACATAAATTGTACTTACTTGATTCATACCGACTGGGTTTAATAACACATCTAATACAGTCTGCCAGCTTCCAAATACTCCATATGGTATTGCATTGGCCAAACCCAACAATATGAAAGCTTTGTTCCTTTAAATTTTTGAGAGCACTAGTATTCTCAATTATTGAATAACTCATACGAAGACGCGTTTCCGCGAATGTTGCATTATAAATTGCATTTGCTCAATTGTTGCTATGTTTAAATGAATCTGTTTAATGAAAGCCTAGAAATATCAAGAAATCCACATACAGTACAAGTATATGGTTTCGATAACAGTAAATATTATATATCCATCAACTTTCCTATCTTGATACTGTCAATTTTACAGAATGTTATCCGATTTTCCGGACTCCACACATAGTTCTGTTATTAAAACTTTCAAATGAACAAGCTTAGGGTATATAATAAATTTATCATTATAACAGTAACTTGATCCAAAGAGCCGGGTCACGTCTCGTTGCCAGGCGCGGATCATCAGATCAAACTCGACGCTTCGCGCCCGGCAACGGAATGTGATCCAACACTTTTGATCAAGTTACTTTTATAATAATAAATGTATATATTACCCATACCAAACTCTGTTGATTTGTTAAAAGAGGCTGTAGGTTTTGTTTTAAGCTGGTCTGTTTCGTATTTTAGCATGTTTTTAAAAATAAGTTGTTAATTTTGCATTAAAGTCTTTTTTACCCTTTCCGCCGCCCATATGATTGCGTATCGATGTCGATGACAATCGATCAGAGCTCTTTTGCAACTGACCATTATTTTCATACATTTGACAACAAATATAATTATAAAATAGAACATCAAAATTATCCCTTCTGGGGCCCCTCAACTCAAAACATATACAATTTTATAGAATCGAGTGATAGCTTTACAAGTTTTATAATATTCAGACAATAAATATCGCACCATAGGCATATTAAGCTTCTTTTCTTTTAAGAGTAAATATCTTATTAACCAAAGAAAATACACCGCTGTGTAGCCCACCTGTCTATAGCGAAAAACGGCAAGCTCGTAGTTAAACATGCATATAGTTTCTAACACGTATCCACCGCTCAAAGTGGTCACTACTATAGATTCTCATTTTACAACGTTCTCTTGTCAAATTGTTTTGTCTTTTCTCTCCGAACACGTTATTCCACTGCCAACAGACCGACCACGTTTTCGCGTCGACATCTTGTGTACGTTCTAAAATTAACTTGTCACATCACGTGCTTATGAATATTTCAAAGTTGGGCGTTTACTGACCGACCCGGTCAGAAAATAAATTAGAGTAGAATTTATATTTAATACTTTTAAATGCGTTTGAAATAAACTGTATAATTTGCAGAAAGTTTATAACTTTTGTAGCTTAATTGAAAAACGCAAATATTTCTTTTTTTTAAAATTTTCATTTCAAACGGCACACAAATATACCTTTAACAGATTAGGAACAATTCCCCTTTAGCGAGACAGTCTCCCTAAAGCGAGATCATCCCTCTTTACAGCAATAAAAACATTCCTGTAAATGCGAGATTTCCATGAATGAAAAATCCCAATAAAATAAAAAAAACCGGGTAAGAAAAGCAATGTGAAGCAATTTTACTTTCAAGACTGACCTTTGTGGCCTAAAATATCAGTGCTCCATTGCTGCAAACAAAAATAGGATGATTTTTTTTTATCGTGGAAATCGTGATTTTTCTTGCATTGAACGCGAATTTTCCAATTGAAAGTATATTTTTTCTTCTTATAAAACGAAAATTATCAGAGTTTGTGTTTATTTTGATGACATTGTTCGACCTTGCAAAACAAATTAAATAACATGAAACAATTATTGGTTGCTTTTGCTTTTATATTTTGATCTCGGCAAGACCATGAAAACTACGGAAGGTTGTACCAGCAACATTATTTACACCTATGTTAAACAAATATTCTTCAGAAAATTAAATAGATTTTTGTTTCTGAAAGAAAAATTCAATGCAAATGACAATTTTTGCCAAATATCGTTTTTCTGTGGAGTTTAAAATCTGCTTGAATGACACAGGAGCGTTTATGGAATATGTATATAATAACTGTATGTATTTATTGCAGTTTGTGAAATTTATTTTTGTGGATTTCCTTATCTATCTGTGTACCTGGTGAACACTCTTTACACAAAGGTTCACCAACAAGCAACTGCATGCTGGAATATAAGCTCCGTCATGGGTGAACAGACAGAGGACCGTACTATTAAACCGTTATATTTAAAAGACTCCCGAGATCCAATGCTCAGATAACGGTAGGATAACGGACTATGAGCTCATGGACTGTGTCTCAAAAGTTGTCGGAAATTCTCTGCACTGTCTGCAGCTCGACCAAAACTTGTGGCGTGTCTTCCTAAGAGACGGAGCAAACCGAGAAAAACTCCTAACAGAAGGGATCTGCATTCAAAACGTTTCATTATCCTTTTTTGATACCAACCTCTATACATCGGGAAATCATAGCACCACAGCAAAAACCCTAAAGATTAGGCTATGTGGTCTTCCCTTGTCTGTAAATGATTCAGCTGTTTCTGAATTACTTGATAAACTTGAAGTGAAACCCAAAAGTAAAGTAATGTATGAAAAAATTCGCCATCCCATCACAAATAAGATGACGAGTGTATTAAACGGAAATCGTTTTCTCTAAATTGAACCCTTAAATGAAGGAAAATATCTACCCCAGAACTAATTACTGTGCTGGTTTAGGTTGCCCGATATTTCATTTTGGCCGACCCAAATATCAGCGGATACTCTTCTGCACCCGATGCTGGGCTACAGACCACACCTTAAGATACTGCAAGAACGCCCCTCGCTGTAAAGTGTGTAAACAGGAGGGTCACAAATTGACCCCCGTATGACCCAAAGAAATGTCATCGCTTTTAATGGAGAAGACAACATTTTATCAAACTTCTTCCCTGTGAATTACGAAAACGCAGGAAAAGTGACAAGTGGAGCAAACCGAAAGCAAAAGCAGCAACCAAAGGTGAATACCAAACAAAGGGACATTGCGCAGATGCTCCGTGACCTCCGTCAACAATCCGACTCAGAATCCATGTCAGGATTCGACGCGTCCACGGAGTCTAATTCGGAGGACTCTGCAAATGACAAAGGTTACATCTAATCGAACGTAGTTGTGGTCGGTGTTTTTGCTAATTTGGACCTGGACTGTTATAGGATTCTGATCTACGAACAATAGACTGGAATAGAATGACACGGTGTGTGTATATTTAAGCACTGAATATTTATTTTTGGATGTCGTCGGTCCTATGACACACCAATGCAGTGCAGAGAAATTGAATACCGCGTGTTGGCGTTAGCGCGGTATGATACTAGTAATTTGTCTGCACCGCATTGGTGTGTTCTAGGACCGACGACATCCAAAAATAAGCATTCAATGCTTATATTTATATTCATAGTGATGTTTTTTTGTATGAAATATATGTGTATCGTTGCTGTAAAGCCATTATATACGCTCTAAGTCAGGGCTATGAAACATACGTGGAACAGCCATATTAACATGTTATTTAGTACGCTTCCGCGGCTAAAATATAGTGCCAGAAACTTTGTAGAGAAAAATCTTTTTAATTAAAGAGTAGATATAAGTTAATGATTTTTCAAAAGTACATATCAAATTGGTTATGTATGGTTGAACGCATCATTTAATCTTACAAAAATAAATAAACTCAAAACACGTGGTGACGTTTATATTTGTGCTCATGGCGCATGAATTAGCAAAGTGTATTCATAGGAAATTGAACGTCGCAGATTTCCAATGCAAACATAAGGGGAAATATACACTGAATGTATATACATATACACACGGAAAGGGGCTAAAATTGGCTGTGCCTGCTGCCTAACCCCATTTAATATATAATAATATTGAATAAAATATTGTTTAAAAAAACAAGAAAGGATGACTGCACTTAAGGACATGCGATATTTGCGAGAAAATAAACTTTTAAAAAAAGAATTTTTCTTTCAATTGCAGAAATGGTCCACATCTAAACTGCAACTTTACGTAATTGCGTTACATAAAAGTATGTTGTTACCAAGTACGAATTTGTTTTTATAAGCGGGGGTGATCACGATTTCTTGAATCTCCATACGATAATGAGGACGCCCACTTTTAAACTGACTTCGTTCATAGTCAGCGCATGTTTGTCTATTGTTCTCCGTTTAACAGTAGTTGTATATTTGCATTATCAAAGTTATGTCAAAAGGAGATTAATAGACAAACATGCGCTCATTGTTAAAATGAGAAAAAACTGTTTCTTCTTACTTTCGCTTTCCATGTTGTAACCAAGGGTTGATGCATGTTGAATATTATAATTCACCACGTGATTTCTCACCTCAGGTAACTTTGTGAATACAAAATTCTATCACGTGGCGTGTAAGGTAGCGTGTTATGTGCTAACTAGGACAATATTTTCGAACACGTTAAGATGTCAAGCATTGATTTAAAGATTCTGTACTTTCCTGGGCGTGGTCAAATTGTTGAAACCATAGTAAATAATATACTATGTACTATATGGAATAGATAGGGTTATGATGAAAGAGTGATCACATAAACTTTTATACATAGCATTGTTATTCATGCTAGTCTAATTTTAGTACCATTCTGATAATGTCAGCTCCACCTCTCATGCATATTAATATCGATCTAATGTTTGGTCAAGGGCAGACAAGCAAAAAATTCTCCTTTTTTCGAAAGTTGTAAGGAGAAAAACATAGAATGAGCTTATTGTATCACAGTCTTAAATCTTAATTCATGTTGGAAATAGACTAGACTCTTTAAAAAATTAACAAAAGTGATATTAGGTTAAGAAATAAACGCAACAGAAGCGAACCAAAAGGGCCCAAAACCTGGCGCTAAGTGCAGTCATTCTTCCCCCAAAAACTACCCAGAAGCTAATTCAAAGATTAACCTCTTACTGTGCATCATGTGGCTTTCGAAAGTTTTCATAGTCACCGTTGTCGAATAATAAGAACAGTTTTGTCAAAATTATCACATAGTCTGAAAAACTAAAAAAAAAAAAAAGTACAAATAAGCTATGCAATATTTTCTCTTTATTCAAATCAATTGTTTAACATCAATAAAGACAAAATAGAAAGAAAATCAACAAAGTGTAACACAACTTGTTCAAATTAAAACACTATGAATTCTTTGAATATATAACAAAAAATAAAAATATTAAGTATTTTATCACAGCAAAGATCGCCATCTTGAAACACTGAATAATATTTCTGTATACCGTGTGATATAAATAAGACACACACATTATACATGTACATTCAAATTTTTCAAAATAAAAATATTCGGCAGATCACTTAATTGTGTATGTTATAATAAAAATATTTTTAAAAACCTTAACATTCTTTAGTACAGAATTAAGAAAAATGGAAGATAAGAAATAGTGGTGTTGTTTCAAATCTTAATCATGTATAATAAATATATATATAGCACACTTTGTAAATGTAAATTCTTTTAATGTTTATCATAAAATGCATCTGCTTCTATAAATTATAGAAGCAGATGCATTTTATGATAACCTAAAAGTTATACATGTATTATAATAATACATGTATAACTTTTAGGTAATTACATGTAGCAGGAACTGTGGAATATAAATAAAGGAATTAAAAGGCAATCTGATTAAAATAAGATCTTTGATCTGCTCCGACAAATTCGATGTCGCTAGTAGCGACATCGAATTTGTCGGAGTGGATCAAATATCTTATTTTTATCACATTGATTAAAATGGAAAGGGCAATTCTTTCCAAAATGAACCATTGATGATATTTTTGATAACACTGAATTAATCATAAAAAGAATTTGGGAATGTTCCCTTAAGTTAACAAGCATCAGTTTTGTCAAGGTTCCCAAACTGCTTTAAAAACATCGAAAATCTCATTTTAACACAGATTTCACTTCACAAACTTAAATTTTTATTACATGTATTAACTTCTTAATTTATTTTAAATCAACGAATATCTTAATTTGTGTTACTTTTAATGTGTTACTTGGACAAAGCCCTTATAAAGTTAAATTAAATTTGTCTTTATTTGTTTTACACGTGGTATGAAGGACACAATTTAACTCTGTACTCAGATTTATTTATCTGAATTTTGACATTTCATTAATTTGACATGCAATTGTCATTCTGATGAATCTTTTTGACATTTTCTTTCTCTTTGTATAAATACATGTATTTCATATGGAACAAGCTTTAATTAAAAAAAAAAAAATTATATATGTATATAAAGCACTGAATAGAATCAACAACACTAGGCATCTTTAAAGTTCTACAATAAACTCGATTCATTGCAAAATTAATAAAATACTTCGAATTTTAACCAAAGCGCCGTATGACTTAACATGGGGGGGTTTAAATTTTTAATTATTAACTCGGACGTCAATTTTAATTAGCTTAATTAACTCGATCAAGCGTGAAATTGACAGTTGATTGATTATATATATATATATATATATATATATATATAAGTTCTGTAAAATTGTCCATCATCTATTAATTCCTTATATATCATTACCCACTGATTTGTTTACTTATTAGTTAAATTATAACTTTTTGAACTTATATGTAAATTGTCTGTCAGTGCGTGTAACCATAAACTTCCTTCACTTGAAGAAATTATTGATCAATGTATACAGTACTAGAAATAAATTATGATCATTATTCATATAGTGTTGGCCTTTCCGTTATTGTAGTACTGATACTAGGACTATTATCTTTTTCATCATCATTAATTTGGACTACAACATCTATATCAGTTCGTCTATACCGTGCCGGAAACAAGAAGAGTAGAACAAATCCTAGGAGCACGCTTCCTGCTAAGGACCAGTTCATCCAGCTTGTTCCTGAAATCACACAAGCTTTGAATTAAATTACCACCAAATTATTTATATTTTATGGTCTATATACTCTAGTCAATTTGAATTTGCCTCGAGTATTTTCTACGTTTAAATCAATTTGTAAGTATCCAGCTTCTATTTATTCAACAATAGTTTCAATATTTACAGCTAAGGTACCTGTCACTCTAGCCACATAAGTACATGGTTCTTTGTCAAAAATTCCCCATATCATCTAAAATGTAATATCTAGCAAATGATGTTTCTAGGGTCTCTCGGAACACTTTACATATTTTTGTTTAAATTGTTATTTCTTGTCCTCTGTAGGTGAATGATGTACATATATAACTGCAACATCATAAATGCAATGATAAAAAATGTTAACATACCTATATCTGGGATTAGAAGCACCAGTAGGAATATAATTCCAGACAGGTTGATTAAACAAGTCAGGAGTCCCCCAACTATCCCCTCTGACACAGGGAATGCCAACTCGGATCCCATCTCGAAAACCAATGGAAGAGAGCCATTGATTAACATTCCTCCGATGATAGTTGAAATGTAAATTTGAACTGCAAGGAATAATAACATCTTAAGTTAGTTTTGGAGGAGATTTTTTGGTTTATATGAAAATGTTTCTCAGTTTTACATATTAATTTAGTAGAAAACATGTAAATTGAATTACAAAACAATTTTCATGAAAGCAAGCATCTTCGCTAGCCAAGGGTTTCTGATCCGCAATGCTCCTCACGAACCCTTAATTGGCATATCTTGCTATCGAAAGTCGAAATTTTTTTCCTTGATTCTGATTGGGGTTTACTGAAACTGTTCGACCAATCAAAAAGATGCAAAACATATCTGATTTAATCGACAATGTTTTTGTACTGTTTATTCACGAGTGTCTCTAGTTGTACACGCATAGCTCAAAACCCGTATTTTTCTTAGCCTTTCTGTTTGAGCCTTCATGATACATGTACATGTAGCTTGCATTCCTTGCAATGGTGCATAACAAGTACCACCTAATCTATGTATCAAGAGAGGCATGTACTCATAGATGAAGGATTTACCGCTCCAAGTCTTACAACCTTCGAATGAATTCGATCTATATGTAACATTTAACAATACATGTATTCCCATTTATTGAATACGCTGGGCATTAAAAGGTTCTTTCAACATGTCAATATCAATGTCTATGGAGGCTGCCATTACTGCACCAAGTACGGCATCTTTCATTATTTGGCTGATTTATAAATAGGCTGGCAGATCACGTGACAAAAAAAAATCCTGACTTTTGATAACACGATATGCCAAGGGTTAGTGGGGAGCGGTGCGGATCAGAAACCCTTGGCTAGCGAAGATGGAAAGCAAGTGCAAGCTACATGTTTATAATGTTTAATAGAATAATTATTCTACCAAAGGGGACATTCTTCAAACAAAATTGCCCAAAATAGCATTTGAGAAATTATTTTTTTTTTTAATTAAAAGTGTTATCCAAGTCACCAATGATCAATTCATTTCATACTTTCTGTAGATGTGATATGCACCGATACCTTTAGAGATAGGTATAATTCCAGAGCTCATGAGAGCAAACCAAACATAAGCTAGGACTGCTCCACCATTCATCAAGATTAAAAAGAACTTGGTGTGTCTCAAAAATATATCTGAAAATCTACATCAAAATATAATTCATGTAAAAAAAAAAAAACCAGAAACTCTATCATGCATTGAATGATTAAAGAAAAGAAGAATAAATGCTACAGAAAGTCATACTCTGTAGATTTAAATAAACCGTACCTTCCAATAAAAAGTCCGGACACACAACCAGCAATGGTCATGTAGAACCCCAGCCATCCAGCTTCATTCTGAAATTGTTGGAAAAAACATTAAGATATCCACAAATTCCTTGCACATACTTCATATTGTGAGGTTTGTAAGGGTATTTTTTAAAGGTTGTAACAAAGTACAGGTTTCCAGAACTGTAGGAAAATTGTAAGTTGCTTGATGATTGCTTCCATTAAATCATTATTTGTCAATGAACAAAAGTATTATCAAGAGATAGGATTGCTATAAAATCCACAAGTTCTAAATTCCCAAAGGTCTGAGAAAGCATGGTAAGGATACTATAGCGATAAGGTTGCTTCAATCACCAAAAGCAATTTTAATCTATGATGATCCTGAAATATTACCTCTTTTTCTTTATTATTTTGTTATTCTCACTTGATTTAAACCAACTGGGTCCAGTAGCACATCCAGTACAGCTTGCCAACTTCCAAACACTCCATTGGGTATGGCATTAGCCAAACACAACAATATGAGAGATCCATTCCTGTAAATGTTCATGAAAAGTGTCAAATAGTACACTTTACATTTGCAATTCATTTTGTAAAATTTTGATTTCAGCTGTTCTTCACTGAAAGGTATGTGTATTTATTAAGAAAATCAACAAACAGTTATGCAAGCTAGGAAACAGTAACCTGGAACAGACCATAGTTTATATGACTGCATAGTAGCACCTGTAAAAGTAGTAGAAAATAATCATACTTTATGTTTGAATCCAATGGATTCCTTATTTATGAATTTACAGTATATTTGTCAATCTATTGAATTTTGACAGTTTCTTTATATACATCAATGTCTGTATAGCTACTGCAGTATATTTTTTTCCACTTTTTTCAGATACACTCAGCACACAAACTATATGTAACATTTTATAAATAGTGCCTGTTTGGGAGGGTACCAGTTGAAATTGACACCCCGAGAAACCATTGTCAATTTCAACTGGTACCGGCCCTCCCAAACAAGCACTATTTAGTTTATTATACTGAATGTCTTAATTTTATAGCAAATTTGACTGCTTTTATGTAGAAAATACGTGAGTTATACGACAAACCGTACGCGCATAATTTACACGCATGTAACAATTCGTTTTATTATACTTTCATGTTAAATACTGAAATCTGATTGGTTTAGACGCAGTTGACAATCCGTTCCCTTACCCTCAGCGTTAGCAAAACGCTTGGCAACGGGCCGATAGAACGAATTGTTACATGCGCGTAAATTATGCGCGTACGGTTCGCCGTTAAATTCACGTCATTTCTATATAAAAGCAGTAAAATTTTCTTTAAAATTAAGACATTCAGTATAATAAAATAAATAGTGCCTGTTTGGGAGGGTAACCGTTGAAATTGACACCCCTCGAAAACCATTTTCAACCTCCGCTTCGCGTCGGTTGACAATGGTTTTCTCGGGGTGTCAATTTCAACGGTTACCCTCCCAAACAGGCACTATTTATATACTATCGGCCCGTTGCCAAGTGTGTTGCTAATGCTGAGGGTATTAGAACGGATTGTCAACTGTGTCTAAACCAATCAGATTTCAGTATTTAACATGAAAGTATAATAAACAATATTATTACTTTTAGTATTTAAAACTACAGAAGTGCAATTATTTTTTTTTAAAAGTTTTAATATGTATAACTTTAAAAGTTATCATGGCATTAATTAAAAACTACTTTTAGTCTGTTAATATACTTATGATCATAGAATATGGCAGTAGAGCAACAGTAGTTCATCTGCCATGTTTGTTTCTTTTTCCTTCATAATAACTGTTTATATATCTACAAAACTACGCCCACAAAAATCTGTAGTTTTACAAAAATTTACAAAAGTTGACAATCCTAAAATATTACGAAATCCACACCCAGTACAAGAATATGATTTATTGATAACAGTAATACCCATCTACCTAGCCACACTTCCAAGAGCCGCCATGTAGTTGGTTCTCTGGACAGAAGCAGACGTACTTGGTGGTGTTGGTGGTTTGGCGGGAAGATAAAGAAGACTAAACAGAAAGAGCAAACCAGCAAGGCCGCACTCTGCCAAAATAAACAGTACCAATAACGACATTTCATTTATTTGTTTTTATTAATGCCTATTTGTGAGCAGAAATAGAAATTTTTCAAGTTAATGATTAAACATTTTGCCATTGGTTCTTCTATGTGTAACAGCAGTCAAATATTTTTTTGAAAAAAGGAGAAGAAAAAAATCTTCACTTAAGAAACAAACCGGAATACAGCATATTCATGATGTCTGTCCGCATTGCAACCAAATTGGTTACTTCTTCATCTGAAAGAAAAATGTATTAATATCAACATCCAGTGTTTCAATACAAATATGTTTGTTATTGTTGCCCATGACTTTCTAAGTCAATGCAGAGGAGATAACAATCAAATTAAAATACTAAATTTTCATTTCAAAGATAAATGGAAAGAAAACAAATTCGAATAAAACTATATCTATATTATTATGAATGTCTAAATTCAGACCCAATATAGTGTATTTTTTTTTCAAAAATGTGTGCATGCAAATGTTTCATTGAACTGAATACTACTGGTCTATCATTGTATTCAATTTTTATTGACACAAGTTATATATATGGGAATAAATTCAAGACTTCTGACTGGGATGAGCTAGTCAACATTATGTGCAAATGATGAATTCATAATAACTGATTTTTATCTTGATAAAAGGAAAGCACAATAAACATTGTATGTTTTTGTACCTGAGGAATTAGATGTAAAAAGGGTTTGTTCTGAGTTCCAAGAAGAAAACCTACAACAAATTTTAAAGGAAATAAATATTTAGCAACATAAAAAATATTAAATGACTTTATATTTATGCTAGATACTTTGTTGGGAAAAGATACGATCAAGTAAATTACAAGTTATTATCAAATCTATCACAAAAATTAAATCTCTTTTACCCAGTAATGGAGCCAATATCAGCAGTGATGTTAATGTGGTCTGTAGAGTTTTTCTGTTCTGGAGATGAAACCCATTCAGATCCTTAAATCATAAAACCATTGCATTAATTTGTGTCTAATGGCAATGTCCTGCGCCATCATATGGAAACACGTGACTATTACAAGTTTCCTTTTTACAAATGATATACAGGGACTAATCCAAATAGGATTAATTCATGAAAATATTGTGGAAAACAATTAATAGAGATTCGTTATGTAAAATAAAAAAAATTCTTGCATTAAGTGACATTACTTTTAGATTGACTCTTATACATGTAACTAGACTAAATATTAAACATACATGTATATAAAGATAGAAAGATGTATAGCAATTATCATTTTTTTAATTTTCATTATACCTTATGAAGATATTTGACTCTCAATGTTATTAATATGGCCTACTTATTTACAATAGGTTTAATTTTCATGACAAAAAGATTCTCACCAATGATATAGGAAATCCCAATACCCATGTACATGAACACTGATGACACTGCAGTGGCTGTTGCACGCTCCCTGAGTGGAAACCAAGTGTTGGCCACTAATGATGGTCCAGCAAAGGGTACTATTCCTCCTATTCCATTCAATACTGAGCACACATAGGACAACCTGTTTGTAATACAGGACTAAACTGTCACATATCTAATCAAAATATTGACTTAATGAAACAAAGTTCTTTTTCTCATATACTTTTGTCAGATTTAATCGTGTGGTTTTTTTTTTTACCATGTCAATGCTTCTGTATCATAAGTTATGCATCTTAATCCTGTGCCAATGAATATCAAGAGAGTACAGCCAAGTATTGAATTACGTAATCCTGTGAATAAACAAAGTAAAAGTTTTATCATGTTTCTTATAAAACACTTAAGGGCAACAAAATAAGGGGAAATATGAAAAAACAAAACAGTATTGAGGCTTTTGAAGCATGAATTTTGTAATGACATAACTTTTCACAAAAATGTATTGTGTTGTAGAGGTTTTATACACTTTATAGCTCTCCTTACAAAATATGCAATGATTCTTAAATATCTGTGATAAATAAAATATTCATATATTATTACTTGAAACGACGGTGTCCAATAGAAAATATACTTGTGCAATCTTCAATTTTTGACTGTGACAATTAAGACTACGATAAAAAGGAAACTTGGGCTTTGAAAGGATGTAAAGAAATAGATTTAAAACAATTACATTTACAAGTAAAAGTACAGGTTTTAACTGCTAAACAAGAAAAGTTATGTGAACGGGTACGCAAAGTTCTAACTTTACTTGTAACCTAGATGTACGAATACCCGTTGGTCTGCTAAACCTCTCTTTTAATTTTAATTAAACTATTAAGATCGTTTTTAAAAGTTAACAAAGTTATATATCATAACAATGTTCTGGATAGGCCTAAGCATTTTAATTTTGATCAACATTACAAAAGGAAAAACTAAGGCCTGAATGATCAGTTGCATAGTACGGTACATTTAGTATTAGTTAAATATTAACTTTTACATAATAAGTAACTGTATCAACTTTAAAAAATATGAACTGTTCATTCCATCACACTAATAATATTAAAAAAAAAACAAGTTTATGAACTAAATTGTAAAATAGTACAGAAATTATAAAATACACGTACCCAGTCTTTCAATCAAGTAACAAACAGGAAATACGGTGACAAGGTATGCAATGTTTCCTATATTGGCAAACTGTCCTATCTGACTGTCACTCCATCCAAACACAACCTTTGCAGACTGTGCAATAGGACCCCATGTGTTCCAAACGAGATTCTGTGTAAAGTTTATCATCCCAAACATAATCAAAATATACCATCGTCGAGCGTATACTTTCGGCTGCCCTTCCGTTGATAGGAGAGGGGTGGTAGGGTCATCCGTCTCTTGATTCATGTTTACACTTTGGCTAAGCTAAGTCACAACTCATAAACATATCTATCCGCGACCGCCGTCTTTCATTCCCAAGATGATGATGATTATTATATTTGAAGACCAAATCATGTGATAAGCGATAAGCTATAGGAAAATGAAAGTAACAAATATATTTTTAAATATCGAGCCCGATTCTATTGCAAGGCTATCGACGCTGGAGGAAAACAGTGTATATATATATATATATATATATATATATATATATATATATATATATATATATATATATATATATTAAAACACAATAAAATCCACAGTGGTCGGCGAGTTATAGATAAAAATTAAAAAAGTAAACACGAAAAACGTTCAATATAGCTTATATTGAACGTTTTTCGTGTTTTCTTTTTTAATTTTTATCTATATATATATATATGTGTGTGTGTGGGGGGGGGACATAATTAACGTGCTCTCAAAAAAGTCGGGTAGGGGTGGGGATAATTAACTCCTTTAAAATTCAATTTTCTTTACGTAAATTTTAAGGAAAATTGTTGCGAGAAAAAGTTAGAGTGGTGGGGGGGGGGCTTGCTGCTATTGTTCAAGTTGTTGATTTAGTAAAAATCATTGTTTCTAGGATACGTGGACTGCATGGTAGCCAATGATTCTATCAATTCATTTACAATATCTTATAATTAGAAATAGCACTTAAATGAACATTTAATTTGAGGATCATCTTAACAATGAAAACCACGGAAATTGGTATTCAACGAATATAATTGATAAAACCACAGTATACGGGGATTATTATAATTACAGTGTATAATTATTAACTTATGAATATCACATGCGTGAGAAAAATATAAAAGATCAGCTCGAATTTGTGGCATACCTACACTTTATTAGTACATGTATGTTATTGTAGTATTCGGTTCAATGCGACAATTTTGCCCAAATTAACCACATATTGTTTGTCGGTAAGAAGGTCATAAAATACACTGTCAGATGATATGTTTAGAGATTTGAACTCAAGCTCAGATGCTAATTTCATAATTGAGGAGCGACAACAGACAAACAACAAATGAAGTGAACGTATACTTTTCTGTGCAAATTACCTACGTTGGCAACTACATGTACAGTTGATTTGGGATCACGTTTATAACATTTGCTGATCTTGGCGTTCGTTTCTGTACAATATGGTCATCGGCTTCGATACGTCGCGTATCAAAACGGGGGAGCCGATGGAAGTTCTAATTTTAATTAGATTGCTGGATAACATATGTAATATTCTAGACCTCTTCAATATATATATAGAATCAAATAATATCAAAGATGTAATTCGCTGATTGATACAATTCTTATAAGTGTAATAGACAAAATCAAGAATGGATGTTAATAAATATGTTTATTGCACAACTCAGAAACATTATATATTGTAAGACAATATATGCAACATGTATAATTACATAATTATGTACAGTACTGCCCTTTAACAAATACATTGCATCTATATGGGTCATTATAAATAACCTCTAGCGAATACATTTTAAAACAAGCTGTTTTGGGGGGTTTTTTTTAGCTTGTTTTAATTTTCAATCATTTTTTTTTCGAAAAAAAATCAACTGTCTAATTACTTTTATATGCCCGTTTGTTCTTGAAGGACTAAGAAATGCTGAGTTTATCTCAAGCAACAAATACATGTACAAAACATCAATAAAACAATAATATTATTGTACATGATATGTACGACATAAATTATAAAATATGTACACAAAATCTAATGGTAATGATTTACGAAAAAAACAACTTTGTGTGTTTGTGTGTGTCTTCGGGGGAGGGGGGGGGGTGTGAGTGTAGGTGTAGAGACTTAAGAGTTTGCGAGTTGAGTTTTAATACTGATACTAGTAGTACACTTCACAACGGAACTCATTCTTAATGTCCATGCAGGTGTTGGTGATCTGGTACACAGTGTGTGGCAGCGACCTCGGTCTCTGTGGTTGTTTCATGGATTCTGGTACACGGTGTGGCGGGCGGTGACCGTGGTTTCTGGATGGCCTGTCTCTGCTTTATCTACATGGATATCTATATCAGTGCGGGTGTACCGCTCCGGAAAGACAAACAGGAAGACTAAACCCACAGCAACACTACCCACCAGTGTCCAGTTCATCCACGACGTCCCTGCGGAGAAATCAACGGACGTATTTTAAAAATTAACTCTTACAACGAGGATTAAAGCCATGAGAACTGTCGACAACTAACCCTCATATTTTACATAAAATTCATCGTCCACCTGCTTTTTATACAGGCACCTGACGTTACATATTTTTCTCATAATAAAAATAAACACCCTCTACCTATGTATTATTAGGTAGATGGTACATGTATATATTTTTTTACTTTATAAGAAAAAATATATAACGCTAGGTGCCTGTGGCTTTTCAGTATAAACGCAGTTCTAGCAGTTTAACTAAGATGTAAGTAAAGGGAGAAAATAACATGATACAAAACGACCGACAGACGAAAAGAAATCAGACATTTGGAAAAAAATTTAGCACGTACACTAATTAGAGCAGATAGTTACATTATGTTCTGCGGACCCATATGAGGATACAGTAAGTACTCACCTATGTTTGGTATTTGAAGCATAAACAGAAACATGATTCCAAACAGGTTGTTTAACCAGGTAAGAAACCCCCCGATGACTCCCTCAGAGACGGGGAAGGCCGACTCGGCCCCCAGCTCATAGAACAGGGGGATGGCCCCATTCAGAGACATTCCTCCAACAATGTTAGAGATGTACACTTGTGCTGCAATAGACAAATGTCGGAGAATGTCGTAAAACTTGCATCGCGTGTAGTAAATCTTTGGATTTTGATCGCATGTAAGAAAACGTACGCTGTATTACTGTGGGTCATCTAAATAAACTGGCAACCAGTGTGCATAATTTAACAAAGTTTCAAAACTAGTTTCCATGGTTTACTATCTGAGCTTAGAGTTAAATGCGGTTCATTTGCCACACAACTTTTAATTAATTTACAATTTGACTTGCCTGTGGAGAGTGGAATGACATTGACACACATCAGAGTGAACCAGACAAACGAGCCACCAGCCATAGCAAACATGACCAGGAGAAACAGCTTCATGTGCCTCATGAAGAGATCCGAAAATCTGTCCAAAAATTACATTTAAAAATCCACATAAATTCCTAGTGTTTCTACGTAACTATGTACTTATTAGTAAACCACACCATAATAAGTAAACCACACAATATATAGCAAAATGACCGATACCTTCCGATTGCTAGACCCGAGACACAGCCCGCCATTATAGAATAGAATCCTATCCAACCAACCTCGTTCTGCAAAAGTAAACGTTACCACATATTCATAGAATCACAAATATGGTTCAGATAACAATTAAAAATTAAACTATTTTTTAAGAACAAGAATTCTAATTCTGTATTTTAATTTGGATCAACAGCTAAATCACAGCAAAGAAGAAAAAAATTAAGCAGTCTAGGACGTCATGTTGTGTGCAAGTGTTTTCAGTTAAATTTCTAAATCAGTTGATCCATACATCTCCTATTTTTACTATAGTTACAAAAATATAACAAAAAAATCTGTTCTGCGTAGTTCAGATTTCATGCAGTGATACAATTAAGTAGTCCGAAATATCTTACGTTTCAGATTTTAAATAGACATATATTTAAACTCAATATTACAGCTTAAAATATAATTTTTCAGCACATTTTGATAATCACACTGATAAACAATAGTGTTGTTGACTTATTTTCTCGCGAGATTCCAAAAATGCACGAAATCAAAACAAATCTCAACAGTTTGATAGAATGTGTTCAACAGCCTGTTTATGGGATGTAAGGACCCATAAAAGCGATATTAATGAGCAGTAGAATCATCGTTTTATTAATTAGTTGTGAGTGAAACATTGGATTCAACTCGTATATATTTAAAATCGAGCCGAGAATCCGCCTCCAGTTGGAGACGGCGAATTTTCAGTTTTCGTAATGGCACCGGTTCTGATGTTTTCCTGGTATGTAAAATATCAAAATCGTTAAAAAAAAGCCAGGAAAACGTCAGATATTTCGGACTATGATACAAGTTGCTGCAACGAAAAAATAATGAATAAAGCAGAAATAAAAATAAAACTGCACACATCTCCTATGTCTTCACTAGCTGCAAAAATATAATAAAAATCTATTGTGATCTGTTTAGATTGTGATCTGTTTAGATTTTATTGATACACGTTTTCATCTTTAATATTCTTCTTAGATATTAAACTACTGTATTTTCATTAATATTCGTGGATATATATTTTCGTGGATTTAGCGAAAATCAGTTTCAAAGATACATAAATTGATGGCCAATGATCCTACCAACACAACACAACCTGTTATAATATAACACTTAAGATATAACACTGTGCCGGATAATTATGCCAGTGCCAAGGTAGCATTTTTGTACCCGCTTAAGATGCAGTTTCGGAAAAATCCATATATACCAAATGATAGTCCATTGTCTAGAGAGTACATAACCACTTTTTATTTTCGTGAGTTACACCTGACGGGTGAGATATTTACCTTTGATGAATAATATCCCATAGGAAAATGATAATTCCCATAGGAAAAATAATTCTCCTACAGGAAATATTGACAATCCTATAGGATTTTCTAAAAATCCTATAGGATTTATATTTCCTATAGGAGAAAGGTATTTACTGTAGGAATTTGTTTTAATTAGGTAATTTTCCTATAGGAAATTAAGATTTCCTATCGGATTTTATTAAATACTACAGGAATTGAAATTCCTGTAGGAAGTTCTTGTATTGCGATAGGAAATTTCAAATTTCCTATATAGGAATATTGTTTTTTACTATGGGAAAAATTATTTTCCTGTAGGAATTTATTTTAGAAAGGCAAATATCTCACCTGACAGGTGAGATACAATGATAGCAAAGGTGGTTGGTAACCCTTTAAGCAATGGTCTATCATGTTTGAATTTTTCGATATATGCAGCTTAGACGGGTGCAAAAATGCCACCTTGGCACTGGCATAATTATCCGGCACAGTGTTATATAAGAAATCACTTCAATGAACGTTTAATTTCGAGGATTAACTGTACAGCCATCGTCGCAAGTCACGGATTTTGTGACCATTCCATTTTCACAAACCCGGTTTGTGGAAATACATGTAGACACAAAACCGTACATGGCTTGCGACAATGCTATACAACAAAATCCACGAAAATTGGTATTCAACGAATAATATTTTAACAACAGTATTTTAACAGCGTCTAATAAAAATAGAATTCCTGTTACCTACTTTTATAATAACATGTCCCAATCCCATATGTTTGAAATGCCGTATTCATAACCCCCCCCCCCCCATTTATACACACAGCCCCGTGGTATTTTACCTGTCCTATTCCTACGGGTTTTATTATTTTACCTGTCCTTTTCCTACGGGTTTCAGTATTTTACCTGTCCTATTCCTACGGGTTTCAGTATGACGTCAATGACCGCCCCCCACACCCCGTACACTCCCGCGGGTAGGGCATACGCCAGTGCAATCAACCATACTGCTCTGTTTCTGTAAGAATTATTACGTTGATTGTGCTCATGTTCAAATATTCTTACAAATTAAAATCTTTGGTGAACAACATTGCAACGAATAATCAAAGAAAATGGGAGGTGGGGGGGGGGGTAATATAGCGCAAATGCCAATTGGTTTAATGGTAAAATACAATTTCAAATTCATTTTTTTTCTTTTTAAATCTTTTTTATAATTTTATAATACAAGTTTGCAAATTCAAGCACAATTCTTTACTATATTCAATTTTTAATATTTTACCAAACGATAAGAAAAAAATTATTGCTCCCAGTTTTGGTGGTATCAATCCCACAACCTAATAAGGTTACCTAGGGTGTGGTGCTCTTACAACTGAGTCATTTCAGTCACATACAACAAAGTGCATTATTAAAATGTTATATGCGACTTTGGCCACGAATTTAAGGACTTATATTATTTTTTTTAAATGTTTAATTGTTGGAATACAAAATGATTTACTGAGTATTGAAAATACGGAGCACAGATCCGTTCTATAAAATAAAAGGCACTGAAGTTCTAAAAATGACACATTTTGGAGATTTTCATACGCATACACCAGTTTAAATCAACATATTCCGAGTACTAGAATTGAATATATATGATGGTTACAAGTCGATGTTATGTTAAATATGAATCGTTTGAACGATCTTTTAAAGGGACCTGGACACGATTTCAGATAAAAATTTTATTTTTGATTTTTATGTATTAAACAGTTTACTTGTGTATTTTGAATGATTTACCAAAATTTGAATGTTAGAAGTCGTGTTACAAGCGAGATACAGAGGAAAGAAGTCGTTGTTATGTAAACAAAGCTCGAGTCTTATATTTGTTTACAAATAATGTAAAGTAAAGAAATTACCATTTCTTTGACAAAATAACTTGTGGAAACAAGATAAACTTATTAAATGTGTTCATAAATAAGTTTATCAACAACAAAATGCAACATTAGATTGAAACTTTTACCAAATCAAGACATGTGTAAACAATAACAAGACTCGAGCTTTGTTTACAAAACAAAGAATTGTAACCTCTGTAACTCGCTTGTAACTCGATATTTGACTTTCAAATTTTGATAGAGCATTAAAAACATCCATATTGACCATTCTAGACATTAAAAATGAAAAAATAAATTTTGAAAATATTGAGCTCAAATCGTGTCCAAGTCCCTTTAAATAATTATAAAATTTGTTGATATTTTTATTTTACAGTATCTTCTCCGTTCTAATGTAGGCATTTTAAACGCCTTATCTCCCATCCCCCATCTCTTCACTTTCAATCATAATTTTTGAGGAAAATGATATGGATGAAAATTGTGTTCCAAAGCAATTTATACATGTAGATTGAAGGGTATTTTAGTAGATAATTCTCCGTTTTGATTCACGGCCAATACAAATAATTTCCTAATTTAAACATTTTTCAAAACATTTTGGAGAGATTATTTTTAAGTCTCAAAAATATCATTTATTGCGCAGTGAAAGGTGCAAATTCTTAGGTTGCGGGTTGGCATGACCACGTCGACCTTGACATTTTATCCGAAGTCAGGTGTTGAAGATACATGTATTACAATAAAACATATTCACCAAACGCATCAATATTAATGAGCTAATTAATATTACACATAGAAAACAATAAAGGTTCAATTATGAATCTCTTAACATTCATTGAGCAAAAGGATGCATATAACAATAAAATTAACGAAGAAATATGCACACCTGGAGATAGCCATCAGCGCCTTCCGGTATTCCACGCGGGCTGTGGAGGCTGACACGCTAGGGGGCGTTGGCGGCTTGGACGGCATGAAGAGACTGCACAGGAAGATCAGGCCAGCGGCAGCACATTCTGGTCATGACAAGGGCAACAAAGTGGACTTATCACATGCATATTATTTGATGTTTTAATATGAATGTCAATTGGTAACAACGACATATTACTTGTAGTTCTTTTGACTCTACAACAATTTATAATTAAAAAAGGTTTGGGGAATATGAAAAAAGGTTTAAAAGAAAATTTTAAAAGGAAGTTTTAGATTCAATTAACAACTCAACTTTAGGAACTGATCTATATACATATATACGTAACATCTATCTTGTGACAGTATGATATATCACTTCTATGTCCAATGTTTAAAGGACCAATGTGTTACTCATTATACACAAATTCTTTTCATTAAGTGGGGATGAGAACTTGTTAAACGCAAGTGGATACAGTCATTGGGATTGTAGCATTAATTTCCGAATGGATGAGAAGATGTGTTTACAGATTAATGCTGAAAGGAGTGTCAGTTTTAAAAAAAATTGAAAGAGATACTAGTATTCAATTACTCATAAAATCTTATCTTGCCCCAAATAAACTACCGCATTAAACTGATAATTAGAATGGCATCTTTTTAAGAGCATGTTAGACTCTCCCTCTCCCTAAAGATACAAACTGCAATAATATAATATCTTACTCAAATACATATAAATACATATAAATATCAACAGTTGATAGCACAGTTTATATTATTTAACCAAGAACTTACATTTTGACAATTAAAGATTTATATAATACAAGTAGTACCAAAATGTTTCCTTAATTAATAGTCAGTTTACATTTATTTACCAAACGAATCTTTAACTTTACTTACCATAATACATCAAATAAACTATATCTTCTCGCACGTGGGTAAAATTGATTAATACTACAAAGAAACAAATGACACGACTATAATTATAATTACAACATCATATTAACTAAATTGTTTAAATGATGCAATATTAATACCCAGGGATAGTCTAACCTTGAGATGTGTTGGAGACATTTTTTGGACTCTGTGCTCCTGTTTCCAGACTTATTGGTAATCTGACAAGTACATACAACAAATATATATAACGTTTTATGAAAATTATTTTATGTCTTTCAGTACATGAATATGCACGTGAATAACATAGGTTTCGAAAATATACAAGAGAGATTGTTGTGCTATGACACAATTTGATATTTAATGAAAGTACCTGTCTGATATAGAGATGTTTCGAGTTTCATTGTTATAATTGTACTTTGGTGCAGAGACCAACTGAGGTCCTGAAAGAAATAAATCAAAAGCTTATCAATAGTTCTTTCCATACTTCTTGGTCTGTGAC
The DNA here is from genome assembly GCA_020458035.1 of Magallana ariakensis. Lineage (NCBI taxonomy): Eukaryota > Metazoa > Mollusca > Bivalvia > Ostreida > Ostreidae > Magallana > Magallana ariakensis. Next base: position 44,772,591 of record CM035818.1, on the reverse strand, counting down.
CCTAACAATGGTCCGTTTAATCTAAGTATCGAATGAGTCGTTAATAAAGCATATGACAGATTTGAAGCGCATGAAAAATGGAGATTTGGTGACAACAACCGGTGTTCTTTTATCCGTATATATATTGCCACACTACATTGACATATAATGCTACAAGAGAAGTTACATTAAAACATGTTACCAGATTTCTTGACAGTATACTTTACGATAACTATATTTAAGTAAGTGTGTCTTGATTAAACAATTACTACATCTACTAGATTGTCTTTCCACAAATTTATTTAAAAATTAACTTTGTTGTTATGACTACTTTTAGTCATAACAACAAAGTTAATTTTTAAATACATTTGTGGAAAGACAATATCACCGTTGATTTTAAGTCATCGGTTTCAGGGGTTTAAAAAAGATCTACGTACTTTTGGTTTATAATTTTCTTGCACATGACGAGAGTATAATTTCTTTATGACACATAATAATTATTATAAATATCATGTGATATTAATATTATTTGACATGATATATTTATGACACTACACACCTATAACAAATGCCATTGCCACTCCCCCATAGTTAAATACAGATGATACAGCTGTAGCAGTGGTTCTCTGTTGGGGCGGGAACCAAGTGTTGGCAACCAGCGCAGGACCAGCAAATGGCACTGTTCCAGCAATTCCATTCAGTATAGCACATAGATTCATTAACCTGTAAATTAAAAAAAGATTGAAAGGGAAACACCCAGAAATAACAGTACACATCATTTATATACTATAAGTACCTTTCATATGAATTGAACCCCCAACCTCCTCCTATGGTAAATTTGCATTGTAACACGAAAACAATATTAAGAATCTTCCTACGGGGATTAGATTTTTTAAAATTTAGGTTAAGCCAAAATCAGAACTAGCAAAGTCAAGGGAAGATCAGTAATCATGATGGTTAAATTACTTTCATGAATTTTCATAGAAACAGTTGGTTATATAGAAGCCGGACTAAATGCAGGAAAAGAATAGTGAGATCAAGGTTATTGAAAGGCCAACGTCAGAAAATTATGGCACAGTTGATTGCTCTTACCAATGTTCATGTAAATGTAGCTTTGTCTTTGAATGCGATTTGAGGGAGGAAATATTGAACTAGGAATTCAAACTAGGCTGAATTTCAAATAAGGTATAGTAAATAAGTATGTGATATGTTAGGGTCAGAAGGGCAAACTACAGTCAAATTGCTCTCGCTCATGGGGTATTATTAAAGTTTGAACAGTAACTAAGAAACCAAACTGCATAAAAAAACAAACCTTTTAAAATGAGCTACATTCTTTGGTGAAGATAATGTGTGAACGGACGCTCAGAGTCAAGAAGAGAGGACAGTAAGACGGAATATGATAAATACAAGAGTATATGCCCCGGTCATGAAGGAGCAATGTCTGAAAAAGTCTGAGTACATTTTCTAGATAAAATACTTCTTTCTCGCTTACTTTTTCCTCGTTACATGTAGGTTATGGACGAAAGGTACATGTATCATTAGGTGACAGAAACAACCATACTGCAAAGTTCATAACTTCTATAAACACAAATCCCCAATGTACAGGCAGTGTATACGCAATGACATGCATTAAGTACATGTGCATAACTAAAAAATGCCCATGCCTAGCTTAGTGTGTCTCTTTTATTGCAGTAGAAATTTTAGTACGTCCTTATAACGTAGATGTTCCTGTGTCCATTCACTTACCAGGTCGCATACTTAGGATTTGTGGTGATACATCTAACTCCGGTCCCGATGAGCATCAAGGCTGTGCACGCCACAAACGATATCCTTAAACCTAGAGTGTCAACAAATTACAAAACTTAAAAGAAATTCAACTCGACAGGTTTTTTCATTGCAGGTAAAATTCTAATAAATATAAAACTATGTAAATATTCAATTTCTGTATGCATCATGCGCGGATCCAGAAAATTTTTCCAGGGGGGGTCCGAAGGATAATTGTGTTTGCCGGGGGGGGGGGGTCCGAGGCATATTTTCGATAATTTACTATGTAAATTTAATAAATTTTCATTTTCCAGGGGGGTCGGGACCCCCCCGACCCCCCTCTAGATCCGCGCATGTGCATACTGGTAGAGGTGATCCAAGTTTTACATACATGTATTTATATGTACGTTAAAATATACCTTTATAGTATATAACATAACTTCTATGGCATTTAGTATGGCATAACGCACGTGAACAGTTTGACAAAGTACACGTGTAAGTTACTTTTTACGTACATGTACTTTATCATTTGCGTGAAAATAGAGGTACATGAACGCATATCATAATTAATATATGATCAATGCAAGTCCAGAAACTGTTAATGTGAATAAACATCAAACGTATGGTTTAGATTGTTTGTAGATAACATTATATAAATAGTGCCTGTTTGGGAGGGTAACAGTTGAAATTGACACCCCCAGAAAACCATTGTCAACCGACGCGAAGCGGAGGTTGACAATGGTTTTCGAGGGGTGTCAAATTCAACAGTTACCCTCCCAAACAGGCACTATTTATTTATTATACTGAATGTCTTAATTTTAGAGAAAATTTTACTGCTCTTATATAGAAATGACGTGAATTCTACGGCGAACCGTATGCGCACAATTTACGTACATGTCAAAATTCGTTGTGGTACCCGTTGCCAAGTGTGTTGCTGCGTCTAAACCAATCAGATTTCAGTATTTAACATGAGAGTATAATAAAACTCAGTTATTCCAGAAAAGCATTTGAAGGGTAAAATATATCATAATTGGGCCATGTATAATTATCCTTAAGTTTGTTAAATGTTATAGAACCATTTTTAAAAGACCTTAACTATCAATTTCTTGCATCAAAACAAGTTGAAAATGACGCAGGTTTCGAGTGAAATATTTCACAGATTGTGTAGTCTGACAAATCTTGTTGATATCAAAGAGCCATGGCAGTGGCCCAACAATGAAATAGACAGGCCTACGTCATATTGCTATTTGACACAACTACCCAAAGTACAACCTCTTGTAAAAATGGTTCTACAAATGATAATAGAGCATTAGAAGAGCTTGGACTTTCGTTGGGATGTTACTAATCTAGTTTGCTCATCAAAACAAGCTGTCAAATATTGACCCCCTTTTTCTAATTCGCTATTAATATTCATATATAGACTGTCAAAATAGGAAAGTTTTTTCACCAAGAACTGCTATGTTTTGTGAAGTTGACGCTGTTTTAACAAATGTACAGCCTGGATGCATTCGAACAAGTGTCATTGCGTTCAATGTATTCACATCTATTACCCAATAACTGAACATTTAACCATGTGTAGCCCCCCCCCCCTTCATCAAAATGGATTTTGCTACGTACTGCCAAAGTCCAAGCTCTGTCAAAACGGCTCCTAATGATCTTGCAATTTCCTCTTTCCTTAGACAAGTTAGTATAATAAATGCATATGTACTTTAATAACTACACCCAAGGAAGTGTACCTTTGGATATTTATGTGTGCATAGTTATTATACCCAGGCATATTGATTTTTGATTGCACCAATTGAACTATGTGTATTATTATCACTAACCTCAAGCACACTAGTTAAACACTTTAGTTATGTAAACACTGACCTATCCCCCATTTTGAATTATAGACACACTGTACATGCTGTATGCATTTCGCATTATTCATCAATATATTTCAACGTACTATTGAATATTATATATTTTCTACTCTTTTTTCTCATTAAAAGAATTCTAAAATTTTCCATTAAACCGATGAAAATTGAACTTTCAACTCAAATTAAGCAATGAATGTACTCTATTGAAATGTTGCAATTTTTTATGATTGTCACAATTCGAAAGAAAACATAAATGTATCTCTTCCATGTGCTCAGTTTGTATTTAAATATCGCTCACAATTGTTAAGTATTTTGTTGATTGTGAAAGTTATACAATACCGGTATCATGCCATATGTATAACACATTTATGTAAAATCAAATGCTTACTAAATTTTTGCAATCTTGTATGAATAAATACATGTACAACGATTCTGTCGTCAACATTCCTTAATTAATACACTCAGATGTTACAGTGTAGAAAGAATAATCTTACCGTGACCCGGTAAAACCGGGTCCGAAGGACATCTGTCATTTTAACGATAGAACATTCTATCTAGTTACAGTGTAACTTTGGTGCCAGAGTTTAACGGCCGGTAATTAATATACCTTTAGTGTCCATGAAGTAGCAAGCTGGGAAGACCGTGAATATGTAGGCGATGTTTCCCCAGTTGGCCAACATTCCGATCTGACTGTCCTCCCATCCAAACACCACCTCCGCGGACTGTGTGATGGGTCCCCACGTGTTCCAGACGGCGGCCTGCAGAAAGCAGGCCATGCTGAACACCCCCAAAACGTACCATCTCCGCCGGTATGTTGTATATTTCTCTTTCCTTTGAAGCAGGGGGGTGCTCTCGTCCGTCGACTTGGTACAGTCATCATGCTGGACTATGCTATTTACAGTGGTTCGATGTATCTCACTTACCGACATGATATTCTAAGAATTTGTACAGATGTAAACTGTTTAGAACCGGCTTTAACATACGACATTATGTGCTACATTGTACGAACACAGACCGGTTAATCAGCTGTTGCACGTAGGTTGTTTACATCCGGTAAACACATGGACACATGATTTAAAGTCACGTGAACGACAGAAATATCACATAGATATATATATAAGAAATGTGTCGTTATCTTTATAAGTAGCAACGGCACAACCTCAGTGCATGCTCTAATAAGGATGTGGATCGGAAGGACAAGGGGAAGGCATACTAGTATTGGGGGCGCGGATGAGGGGGTAAAAACTGGATTTTTCTATTTTTAACAATTTTTAAAACGCTCATAATTATATATATGTACATATTATAACTGATATATTTCTATAAATTTCAACAATTTTAAAAACGCTCATCATTATATATTTATAATATTATAACTGATATTTTCCAAAAAAATTAAACTTATAGGATTTAGGCATATAAAGCTATCGAAAAAAACCTTTTTCTAGAGTAAATATATATATATGTAGAAATAAAGCATATTTAATTTCGGCGAAAGTGAAAGAGTTTTAGACTGAACGCTTGTTCCCTTAAATTCTACTGACTGGCCAGTATGGTACCAACCGGTAAGGACAATGTTTTGACAAAACAGAAATCGCATTCCATTTTTTTAAATGCAAGATTTTCTTATATCCAAAATTTTGAACCATAGAATGATCATCCTTAAGTTTGAATTTAGATGCCAAACGGTACCAAAATTAGGATTTCAGTTTACGGATCAGTAGCCCTTGGCTAGCGAAGATGCGTATTTAGACTATTTTGTACTTCAACTATGCTTTTAGTAACGATAATGATTAAATGACACCGTATAACGGCTAATTACATGTACAAGTATTAAAAGTTAGCTTGAAATTTTTTTAGCGGAATTTCAAATGTTTAGGTCAGTTTCATTATCTTTCAAAAAAGTAGTTTCTCGATGCTACTTTGTCTGGCATTAATTGAATTGCATTGCAATAACAAGCAACAACCCCAACCTGTATCATACGTCCGAAAGTCATTCCCATAGAATTTGTTTTTCATAGAAGTTGAATCCGGTATTAAAAGGGTAATATGTATACGGTTTCTGAATAAAGGAGTTTACTATGTATACATAGACTTTTTATCTACCAAAAGTTTGCTTTCTTCAATCAGGAACCGATTAGTTAATTCTAAATACTAGTAGATAGTCAATAGAAATTAGGCTAAAACCTTTAAATCTGTGTTTTTATGTACACGTTACATTTCATAAACAACCTTTTTTTTCACAGAAATTGTTCCGTGGGAATTCCCATTGCGAGAGACCGTGTATGGGAAGAGGTTACCACTTGATCAGGCTTCTTCGTTTTTCCTATGTATATTTATAATAGGGATATGCTTCTCCTTTAGGAAATGTTCCATAATCTCTCTTTATCCATCGTTTAAATCACAATGACATTTAGATTTTTTTTCATTTTATTCATTTTTTTGCATATCTACCCCCCCCCCTTCATGCCAAAATAAACCACACTGTCACACTTTAAAGTATTAAGGTATTTCATTGTTTCATAAAATGGGAGTTTTCCTACTACGTCTGTCACCAGCGAATGCAAGCACAGATGCACAAAAATCGAGTTCATATAGCTTTATCTTGATATATAGGTATAACGATGTTTACATTGTTTGGAAACGTGTAACATATAGAGTCGACTAAATCTCCCTTCTCACGGTTGCGAGCCCATGCAGTAAAGACGATTAACAAATAGTAAGCTCAGTCATTAGAACTAAACAACTGCTACATGTACCTTTTATTTACAACAAATCCTATATACAGGTGCAAAATATCCTAATACATGAACATTTTTTGTCATAACAATAAGTCGATTGACTTATAATTAATACTACATCTTGAACGTCGGCAGAGAGAGAGAGAGAGAGAGAGAGAGAAATGTTCATACAAATTTGATTACACTTTTTGTTAAAGATTTTATTCATATTTGCATACTTAAATTCTATATATTTGGGAATACAAATAATTAAACATACCGGTTATCTTTCTTTAAATCTGACATACATTGAATATGTACAATTGTGTTTACCAAGTGTAGTACCAGGGCATTGCAGATCCGTGGCGGGACTTTATCTACGACACATCAACAGAGGGTGAACTGTGCATTGTTGTCGTCAATACTCTCTGTCGACCCTGCTCCTCTCAAGATGGCCGACTCTGTGTTTGTGTCGGAGTACCCGGATGATCGCAAGATGGCCGACTCCGTGTTGCCATCCACAGAATATTCCCTTTGAATGATGTTGAATGTGTTCATACGGATATTCAACGGAAGCTCAACGACAGGACTCGATTGAATGTCACCAGTTGAAGAAACTGGAGATATCAGACTCTCACTTCTGGATTCTGTCGACAGATTTTGACCACTTTTTGTGAGTTCTCTGGATCCAGAAAGGCCAGTTTTCAAAGATGTCACAATATTTTGAACAAAATGTAGTTTTGTCTTATCTCGTCTTTGATCATTGAATATATCATCGCAAGATTTGAAAGCTCTTTGTAAAGTTTCTGCTGGTTCGGAATTGGATCGCTTGGGTGAAGGTGCATTGGATGATCTCACGGGATCTTCTACCAGGGACTTGGAACTTTTACTTCTTAACCCAAACGTTTTCATGAGTTTTGACATAAATTTTCTGCTGGATTTTTTCACTGTTCCCGGATTGCAGCCAGAACACGAACTCTCAGAAGAACGTAGCATTCCAAACATTCCCTGGTCGCTCTTAGAGTGATGAAGACGTACCGTAAAATTATCTTTTTGGGAAGGCTGGTCTTTCTTACAACCATTCATCAATGTGGTGGTCGGCAAAACATTCTGGCAATGATATGACAACGATGTATTTGAATTAGTACTGGTCGTGGATGACTGATGTTGGAGACCGCACACCCGAGACACATTTTCGTTATCGATAATACTCTCAAGAGATTCAACCGAGAAGGTTCTGGATGGGACAGATTTACTGGAGAATGACGAGGGATATGAAATGCTTGAAGACAAAGAGGGTGAAGATGAACTGGACGTGTACGAGGTTGAAGACTTAGGTGCGCCTGCACTTGATGGCGACAGCAAGGAGCTGTCGGTCTGACTGTGTTTAGGAATGTACTTTATATCCAAAGAGGCGGACAAGAGTTTCCAAAACGGAAGAGTAAACTTTAGGCGCTGGAGCTTTATAGCATTAATACCGCGCAGAACTCTGGGATATGTCGCATCTTCATCTTTGATGATGGGGATAATCTTTCTTCTCTTTGCATCTACAATAATAATAAGCAGATGTTTTTATTTATAGTTTTATGTTTTTCAGTAATTTTATTGCTGCTCGATAATATTTAGATTATCGAAATATATTTATGGGATGTGTGATTGAAAAGAAACTTTGTACAATTAATCATTTTCTTGATGCCGACAATACAATGAAACTAGTACATGTCTCTTTACTTTATTTCGTTCAGATTTGCCAAAAAATGTCGAGATAATCTACATGCAAGTTTATTCCATTAATTGGAGAACTTGATGCAACTTTATGTAGCCGTATCCATAACTTAAATTAGCAAACACTAATTACCCTTAAGATCGATTTATGAAACTGTATGTATACTTAAACTCAAATGAGCTTGGAATACACGCTAATAAATACTTCCTATTCCTGTCAAATACAGTGATTTATATATATGCACCGCATATATTTGCAAAATATAAAAAAGAATCAAACCATTGATATAATCGATTGATTTTAACCCCCCCCCCCCCAATCTCCACAAAATAAATTGTTTCTCTTTTGACACATTTCTTCTTTCAAATAACATTTCAGAATGATAGTGGGATTATTATTTGATTGGCGTCTTTATGCCGGATTATGCCAGCTGTCACCGGCGTTAAATATGCCATGGAATTTCGGCGACACAACGCTACCTGAGGAAGTAGAATATAAAGGGGACACTGTTATCTATCTCGTTTAATACATATCTTCTGCCGTACGGAATGATTCAGAAGTATCATTTTCAGAGAAGAGGTTTTTTCTCACTTTTTTATATCAATAAAACGTAGTAATGGGGCTTAATGATTTACTCATTTTGTTTCATTGGTGCAACTGTAGACCAATGAAATGGCTCTAAATCTTGATAGATGTACGTAGGAAATGTGCTCAATGATGTCTTCATGGTCTGGATTAATTAGATAAATTTACCAAAATCATCATTTCTTAAATGAAAAAAAATGAAGAATCTTTTTCAGGATAGGAGTTGTATTTCTATATTATTATACATGATTTTATTTATTATCTATCAAGTTTACATGCGCGGTAGCAGCTGTTTGAAGGGGAGGGGGTTATGCGGTTTCTCCCCCGAATTTACTATAAGATGTTAATAAGTGTGAAATTTCCGGGAGGGGGGGGGGTCCGGACCTGCGACCCCCCTTTCCCTCTCTAGATCGGCGCATGAGTTTATAATTATTTTAAATTAACCACAGTGAATACAATTACATGTAGATGTTCACATTATACATGTAAGTATACATTGGACATAAGCTATAATTGCTGAGTCAACTTTCATACCTGGATCCAATGATTTGACGAATTGTGTAGAGAATATACAGGCGGGACTGGAACCATAGGTTCTGGACATAATCACCAGAAGACGGCCATCGCACCTGCAAAAGAGTTACACTCATCAAAGCTTTTTAACCAATGAAACCATAATCTACATGTTACTGTTTGTTAATTGAAAAAATAAAATCAGACTGCTTAACAATGTGTGTATATGTCAATCCTTGTATTTGATTGACAATGATAGTAATTATGCCTTTAAAGAATTACGACTGATTTAATCATGTGCAACTAAATGATTGTTTGGTATGAACTGAAGTATACATTAAATCATAATATGAATGCTAAACGCTGTTAATGTCAACTGGTGGTATGTGCTAGTGGATAATGTTATAATGATATAAACATTCACATTATTTTTTTTTCTTGATAAATCTAAACTAATGAAAATTTGGGGGAAATAGCTAATAATTTAATCAATAGATCTTTGATTTCTCTTACCTGTCCTCTATGACTTCAGCTAGTGACTCGTATTCGTACTTTCCTCCTAACAGTTGCTCCTGGGGCAGGAAGAACTGTACAGTGTTCGTAACCTCTCGGTACGCTTCGATGATCGTGTGCGCAATCTCTATGTCGTCATCAGAGCAACATATGCAGGCAACATAGGAAGCTTGGTTTCCGTCAACTGCAATATTTTAAATTTTTTATTATATAATGTGTGTATCTTTATTAATCGCTGCTTAATTGTATTAGGCCTTTAACGATTAACATTGAAAAAAAAATTGATAGCATAAGTACATTATCAATGATATTGAGCTATATCAATTATACCTACAAGACGATGTTGATAAAAATAAGAAAGGAAATAGAGATGGTGGAGAAAAAGAATATTAAAAAATTGTTTATTCTAAATATAAACATTATTTTATCATTAAAAAAGAAAGATAGGAAAAGTCAATTTGTAAAGCGACAAATATTTCAAGCTTCAATGCTATTACATTACACAGTAGTAACTAAAAATGTCACCTTTTTTACAGACACACTGACTGTCAGACCTATGAATAGTGGAATGATTATAAATAGATTACTAGCCCTCTGGCAGATAGAATTTATGATATGTGTAGTATGACTTTGCTGTTTACTCACGGTCGTCCAAGGTTAACGCCCCATCGATGTGGTCTGTGAGGTCACTTCCGGTTGACCTGGTGGGAGACACTGGCGACGATACATAGTCCTTGTGCTGTTTGTTGCTAGGTGTTGCTGGGGAGATTTTCAACTTCGGCGGTTGCTCGCGCGGAATGTCTGCACCTTTACAAAATATATGTCAGAAGGATTAGAAAGACTGTCTTTGAATATCTTAATGTATATTTTCTATTACAATAATTATTGGATATGAAGTCAAACAAAATTTGCTGGTACTCAATACCTGGCTGGTTTGGTTCCTTGGCATCACTCTGTAACCAGTTTTTGATATCTCTTGCTGAAACATAGACAGAACATTGCTTTCAACAAGAACTCTGGTTTTAAATTTTGTGGTCACCAAAATATATTTGTTTAATCCATAAAAGAAATATATCACTGTAAATTTATTCAAAGTATACACAGATTTTTTCTCGAGATAATATAAACTGCATTTTCATTTCGTGATAAATATCTTAATTGTTTCACACAAAAAATCCTTTCTTATTATAACAATTAATTTCAGCAAAAGCCAGGTGCATGATAAATGGACGATTGAATATAAAACAAATGGGTTTATTCCTTCTTACATTAGTCATTTATTTTTTTGTTTTTCAAAATGATTTTTTAAATGTTATCACAGAGTTATAACAGTATACTGACTGCTCTTGTTATTACTTGAGATCAGCAATGGTTGCACTGTGCATTCTATGAATGAGATGTTACTAGTTGTTCATATCAATATTGTAATGACAAAATAATAATCTTAAAATATCTACTTTCAATTCATTGATGTATAGACCTTTGGTTTTCAAACACGTTTCATTTCCATTTTGAAAAATTGATAGTTTTCCAGAAATTAAATCTCTAACCCTTGTTACTTTTTATAAACAAAACTTATATTTGTTATACATGAATGTAATCTACATATTCATTGCTTTTGTCTAAAAAAAAACCAGGTTATGAAAACCTTTCTTTCCAACAGCTAGCTACTCAGAGTTCTGTGTTTCATTAGCAAATCTATTCGCTCAAACGTGAGCCATTACCATTTTGTTATATAGAGATAGAAATCAATCAATATGTCTGCGATTTGTTTCCATTAACGTCACTGGGCAAAGAAAGAAATGTATGGAAAAATGGAAAGAAAATAAAACCAATTGGAAATATGGTCATGGATTTCAGATCTGGGTCATCAAAGGCCTTTTTTATTAGGGCTGTAAGTCAGTATGACAAATTGCAATAAAACAATGTTTATTTGTAAACAAGCTTCACCTTTTATAAATTCACATGATCTTTAAGTTCAAAATAATTTGTCAAATCACAATGAATTCAATAACCCAACTACACCTTCTATAATTTTACTTAATCGTTTTCATTGATTTTTAAAAATATTTTATGGCATGCTATAGTTTTAATATACGTTTTCATTAGATAAACTAGTTGACAGCGATGAAGTGGACCTACCAATACTTGGTGTAATATCTGTTTTACAGTCCAACCTTCCAAGTGTATCTAAGGAGGTCAACAGCTTCCCTATAGTACCGTCAGGTTTCCTGGACCATGCATCTAACAATACAATTGTCTTTTCGGGTTTAGACGCTAAACGCCTCACGTAGCTGGAATCAAATCCAGCCAGCTCGGCTAGTCCAAACACATCTGGAGTGAGGCCATTTTCTGTCACAATGTCTGCAGGAATATCCAGATGATTGGAAAGCAGTTTGCAAGTAGAGTGACCAAGGACTTTGAGAGATAAGCAAGAGTAGCCATTCTGGTTCTCCAGTCCCTCTACCATTTTGTTGGATGACTTGGTCATGGATTTTAAATTTGCTTTATCCTTCATTCATATCCGTTTTAAGTATAATAATGAAAATTTCAGGTATTTAATGCTTCGAGTGTCTGATTCCGAGGGACAAACGATAAACTAATATTCCTTGAAATTATCCGTTGATAGATCCACAACAATAAAGTGGTAATAGAGAGAAACACGGAATAAAAAGTTATTTTATTTTACAAAATCACATGGAATATCAACCTACAAAAGAAAAAGGAGACACATTACTGATGTTTGACAATTAAGATGGTTGACAGTTTGTTATTGTCATTTTTCATTAAAAAGATACGTATGATATACAACATAATTTATGTGAAATAAGTTATTAAGTCGGGTTGGTCACGTGACGAATCCTTTAAGCCTTTGCTGATAAACTGAAAAACAACTATTTGTTCAAATAGTTTTTATATATTAAGGTACCCACTGTAATTATGTTTATGAACATAGTTCATGTCACATACTATCACAAGGAGATATACACCTTACTATTGTAACTGGTATTTAATGTATTCACTTTATTATACTTTTATTTTGAGACACACAAATGCATGGATATTAACAGAACCAGTTCGTGTTATATAGTCTGAGATCCTTTTATTTTCTATTACATCTACAGAGATCTTACAACCTTAAAAATACTACACTTATACGCCTATCTCGCTGGCTTCCTTTGACATTAGCATTCCTTGCTACAACATGCTCTATTCATGAATGAACACAGATTTCAACAGCACTATTAAAAGATAATTTATGAGGGTTTCGTTATGCTATTTAAAAATGTCTCTTCCCATTTCATGCATTTGATTGATTAGATGCTATTCACCTCTGATTCTGAACTTGCACATTTATGAATTCAACATAATTAATACAGGTGAAAATGATGAATTTTGTTATTTTTAGATTTCATTTTTCACGAATTTTCTTTATCCGCTAAATAAACATTGAAAGAGAACGTTACTGTTTCAAAAATTAAAAATAAATTTACCTATTTAACTTACTACTTACTAAATCCCAGAATAATGTGTTGTTTAAACCTTACTATGTCATGATTACGCAATAGTTCAACTTTTGAATGTCAGACTAGTTTCGTCATAAATTTAGAAAATAAATTAAAAAACATTACAATTCATAGTATAAGATAGAATGGAGATTCCCATAAAACACTTCTAATATCAGTGTTTCTAAAAGACGGGCTGACTTGAACCTGGTTATATTTAGCCCTCTGGGAAGGTGTTACATGCTGGATACATCCATACGAGGGAAACCAGGTAACACAACATCTCATCCTAACACCTTCTTAAACACATACCTCACCCTAACCCTGTTATTTAATTATTCAATTTTTGTATGTAGATTTCTCTTGTTTAATTTCAAATTACGTAAGTAACATTTAATATTAATATCTCAAGGTCTCACTTTATTCGGCGAAGATGTAAGTTACAGTACAGATGAACGACATTTGTAAAATTTGTATTAAAACGACATACAGCCTTGAAAACTGTGCTATTAAGTACAAAATATTCGGATTTCTATAATAACCGCTCTCCTTGATCTCATAATTAGTGTAACACCAGGGAACATGATATTCAGTCTATTAGTCAGCTTATCAAGAGCGTACGAGGCCTAATGGCCATAGGATACAGAACGTTGATCTACATGTATGCGCAATAAAACATTTCTTATATCTAGGATAACATTTTAAGAGTATACACATGAAATATGCCAGGATCCTAGATTAATCTCCTCTATTAGTATACATGTATGAAGTATTATATCCATGAATAGTATAACAGTTGTTCAACTCGCTGTATTTTCATTCTATCTAAATCGTAACAATACTGATCGATATCGAAGTTTCTGACCATCTTTGAAACTAAATCAAGATATATCCTGAGTCTAATGAAGAAAAATGGTTTCAGAAGAGACGAGAAATAGGAACATTACCTGATTTTGCTACACTTTTCACGTCGCCATTTTACCTTCCTTGCTCTGGTTCGTATGTACGTCTTGTGGCCCGAGGCAGCATATCTACTCGAGTGTGACAGTAGGAAACCACTTCTTAGAACACGTCTACCTCTTTTTTTTGTTTTAGGTCAGTGCATAGCTAAATATAAATTCAAGCATTTTTCCGCACTAGCAAAGCACTTGATCATTGACCATCTATCCAAGATAAACACTAACAAGCGTGTACAGAGCGCGGAGTGTTGATGCCTAAACGTTTTCTGGATGCTGAGCAGAGATCGAGGCTATCATGGGGATATTTGACTCTTCGCTAGAAAAGTTTCATAGAAAAGTTTTTACTATGAAAATGTTGTATTAAAGAAATTGGATGACTGGGATATCATATAAAATTCCATTGTGCGAATTTGAAATACTGCACTTCAGAGAATGCAAATGAGACTAAATTTGCATTAAAAACTCTTAAAATCAAGATCACTGATATATATTATTAGATATTATTAGACTGTTCAAAAAAGATTGTTTTAACTTAATTTGACAACATGTGCATGTCCCATCAAAAGTACGTTATATACATGTATGTAGGTGGGGAAGCCGTTGCCCCGATTCTATCAACAGCACCAACAAAGACCAATTTTATCAGTAATATAGAAGACAGCGAGTGTTTACCTTCGTCAGTTTCTGCAAATAAAAATTGAAGTGCATATGCATGGTGTGTGCATGGCGTATGCAGCAGCGGGATACTGGTGCAAAGTTCTGATGATATATTGAAAGTTAAGTTTACGTCGGCATACACCTGCATCATCTAGTCTGTATGTGTGGGTTGATTAATTAGTTTATCGACTCGATCCTTATACTTTAAGCTTCATTGATTATAATCAACCTGCATTGTTTGCTTGTACTTTTAGTACTGCAATATTGCAGATGTTTTTAAAGAAAAAATATGTCAAGTAGATATTACTAGTAGTTTGGATTCTGAGATTTGACTACAGTAAATTATTTTTCATTTGACTGATGCATATTGACTATTTTCAGCACGGTTTGCTTTTAATTACATTCCTTATAATAGTACCATCATTGAGAGTGGTAAGGACTGCATTTCAAAAGCACGTTTCTGAAAGTAATATAGCATGTAGAGCTACAACAACTCATCAAAGTTAAATGCATGTAGATTTTTCATTCCATGTATGTCTTTATGTGATGTACTACCTTAACATTCTCAGCGCACATAAAAGTTTTGGTGTTCGGCAGATACGATCAACATACTTCAAGGTATGCAAGTGCTTGGAATATATGCAGCTTTGCTATTTACAAAAATATTAACATATTTCTATAGCAGATCTTTGTGTATCTAGATTTGGGTAATATCAAGCTTATATTGCAAAGCATTCCATTATTTCAGTATCAAAATTAAATGGTGTATTAGAACCAAGTTAACAAAATTAAATGTTTGCAAGTTTAAAAAAAATATACCTTTTTAATTTAAGAGTTCATAAATGAATTATGTTGGATTGTTTTAAATATTAAAAAACTTGTTCTTGATCTTAGGAATACCGTCATACCTTTCGGGTTGATAAATGAAGGAGAAGGGTTAACGAGTTATAGAAAGTCAATTATCAAGTTAGGCTAAAGAAGGAGACTGGGTTTGACATATAACATCTCAGTTTATAAAACACAGTGTGCACAGCACTATTCTGCAAATATCGGTCTACCTGCAACTCTGTCAAAGAGCCAAGCACATTACAATAGCATATTGCCTTTAACCTCACAATTTTGTGCTTTCACTGTCTACAAAAGTGCACATGTGAAGGTTCTAAGATGGTTTAACATGTATCTGGTAGATATAATCAATATTGTTGTTGAATTTATATTAGTTCGTCAACAACAATTTTGACTATTATGATACATATACCTACTATGTAATTGTTTAACTCTGAAACAAAGAAATTTTTTGTGTCGTTTCTTCAATCAATAAATCGTTTGAAGTAATGTTTCTTTGTTCCAACGTAGCCTTTAAGATAAACAAATTGTTTCAGTAAAATTTTTCATTACTTAAAAGAAATGGACGAAGATAACAGCTGTAATTCGATTAATAATATGGATTAATTAAAACAAATGTGTAAATATTAAAACTAAATCAGTTCTTTATCAGATGACAATATCTAAACGCTTTTACATATGCATAATGTACTCGTATACTGTAGAAACAGGTCAAACGGTAGGTAGAGTACATTAGGTAGAGTACATTAAGTGAGCTTTTTTAAAATATTGGTGTTGAATGCGTATTATTATTCATACTCAGTATCTTCGTTTGATGGGAACATTACTGTTAAGAGCAACGCAATTAGTACAAAAGCTTTCCAGTTTATCTTTTCACATCTAAACTAATTAAAATCTTGAAATATACACTATTACCACCAAAATCCGCTTTCTTGCCTCTATCGATAATGTATAGAGTATGTTTTTATACGATACTCGTTCTTATCTTCATAAAAAGGTCCTGGTTTCCGGTCTAGGAGCAATGTGCATTATCAACAGTGACATTCTCTAGTGACTGTTATTACGCACTGCCCCCTTACACATTTTTGAGACGTCGAGACCTCTGGTTCAAACGTATGGATACTTAGATACGTTTCCGTCTCTGAACGGATACAACCCATTTGTGTAATCCATGGTCTGACATTGACACAGTGAATGTGAGACTGATTTCTTTTTTCAAATCGGTTTTAATCAGAAACATGAAAAGATAGATACTGTCCTCCTAAAAAGCATAAACTGTGGGGTGTTTTTTTTTTATATTTGCATACATATGTGTTTTAAGAACTAAACTATTCAATGGATGTCAATGTTGGTAAAATTAATCCCAACAATGTCCTTCCTTTTAAATATTGTTTTTATGAGCAATTTCCGTAATAGTTTATATGGGCTGTACGACTGATCCCGTTGACACGAGCTGTGAAAATGTTTCTCTATACAATGTGGTTTGGAGTTTTATTTAGATTTAGTAAGTATCAATCGTAATTTAAATGGATGACAGTGCTTACACTTCTTTTTTTGACTATTGATTTTATTTTTAATTTTTGTTCATCAGATGACGTATAATTCATTTATAATTTCAGTGTACACTTAACTAATAAAGTTGAGTGTACATTTAACGTAAATCTTTTGATTCTAAGCCTCGGGATTTGAAATAAAACTACAGGACGATCAGGAATGGTCCCTGGCCAACCACACATGTACAGTGGACCAGGCCGGGGGTCTGCTGTCTACCGTCGATGCCATCATGGACCCTTCCTTGAAGAACATCACCACGCCCAAGGATCAGTATTACTGGTCCAATAAAACGACTACATTTACAGATTTTATCCAATATGAAGGTTTGCACACTAGATAGATAATAGTATATTAATTTTATACATGTTTTAACTCTAAGTTACAGGTTGCTTACTTCTGTAAACACACAGAATGTTCAAGAAAGGTTTAATGGAGTTGGTCGAACTACATGATTTAGTCATCCTATATCCAGAGAACACCACAGACTTAATTGATTATAAAAAATAAAAGAAAACCAATTAATTTTTAACGTTGTCTTAAAATTCAAGATAGAAGAGCATGTTTTGTTTGTGCAAGCTGTAACGATGATAAGAAATACATGTAATACTATAACCAGGAAATATAAGATGATCGTGATAACGATATTAATGCACTTGTCATCGTGTTTTCCATCATTCCAGGTTGTTTTAACTCATCACTCCTAGAACCAATGAAAATAGTGTTGCCATCGCTGCACCCAGTAGCAGCCTGTTTTGATTACTGTGACAATACGTCCCGGATTGGCCTGACGGTCAGTGTTAGAGAGTACTTCGAAAATTATAGTCAGATTCGAGAATACATCAAATTTTACTTGCATGTTAGTAGCAAACACGTTGTGTATGTAAAACTCAACGTTCATTAGCTGACTGTATGCGGTGTCATTCTAGCAGGAAAAACGGTGCCATTAAGCTTAAGTTTGCAACGTCTCTTCCGTGATGGTTAAGGAAAAAGGTTTCATATACAAACCCTAGCTATCAGGCTTTTACATCGGTTTTTCCACAATGGATAGAAAAATAAGAGTGGTAAATTGCCCAGCCAAAAAGCTGAAATCAATTTTAAAACGTTTCCAATTTACGAAAGGTCAATACATTTGTATACCGGAAACAATTCCTTAAGAACAAAACCAAAAACTTACGTTATTGGTTAAACATAGTCTTTTAGAATAATTCGTTTGAAGTGACATTTATTAGCGTATTGAAGATTAAGACATTAGTTTTATTTATTAAAAAAGCAATTAATTATAGCAAATAAACACGGTGACTGTTTTTTTTTTTTTGTTATGAAATATGGATGAATTGTAGATATCAAGCATGATGGACGTGTACTGTCTGTGTCTGGAGGAGGGCGTGGTCGTCCATACACGTGACAACATCAGCAGTTGTAACGTCCCTTGTCCAAATGACGTAATGATGAACACGTGTGGCAGTAAGGACTCCATGTCAGTGTGTAAGTTTTAAATAGTATTTAACACTATTATGTCGAGTTCATTGACATATAAACAGAGTTTGTATCTGTTCAAATCTGCCATTAATAAAGTTCATCTAAATACTCATGGTGTGTTGAACTTTGTATATCTGATAGCAGTTATTTTCGATCCAATTTCATTTGCTACGATCAAACAGATTACAGGGATCAATCTGATGCACCGAATCCGAAGGATATGGTACAGTGTGTTGCCGTTATGAGCAATGGGGACAGCACCTCACTCCTGTATGATGATTGTAGAAGCACAAACGACGGTTACATCTGTGAAATATGTAAGTAATGGTGTTTATCGTGTACACATGTGCAAACTGATTGCCAAGTAACGAATCAGACCTGTGGTTCATGTATCCTGAATAAGACAATCTTATGCACAATTATAAGAAATCAGTTTTATATTAAAATGTTCAAGCAGAATCATGAACTATAAAAATTAGTCTGTTGTATTTTTGTATGATTGCAATAACATATTCAGTAGTATCTTTAACTTACATCTCTAATTTACATGTAAATACATTCTGATAGAATTCGCGTAATTTATGAGAGTTTTTGCAGGTGAAGATGACCAGTGTTCTAATAGAAATGTTTACCCGGAAGGTGTGAAACTGACATGGGATGAGGCTCAACAGGCTTGTCAGAAAAGAGGAGGGTACCTAGGCAATTTAGGTTCAGCAAAAAATAAAACTATTTGGACTGGTTATAAGAGATGGTTTTTAGATGATCGCTGTAAGTTAATATTAATTCAATAAAGCTCTCATATCAAAACGCATAACACTTCATTTTATCAAGCACGCCTTGAATTTTGAGATTTTGAAGGACATTACAATTTCCGTGATTACATCAACTTAAAGTTATTTTTACTTTTTTTTAGTTCAGTGATGGAAGTGCTTAATATTATAACCAACGATGTAACACAATGTAACATTGTTCATAAAATCACAAGCTAAACAACAAATACAGAGTTATAAGATTACTTTGTTACAATATTCCAGATGCCATCTTCCCGACCTTATGTTTGGCATGTAGTTATAAACTGGGCGTGGCGGACTGTATATATACCAATTGTACCAGAGATCTCCCCTCACTGTGTGTGACCGGTATGATTTTGCCTAATATTAGTTAATGAATATTTATAACGACTTCCTCCGCAGAGTAGGTGCAATAATGTAACCGTCTCCCTTTTTCAGGGGGAGGGGTATTGCAGCTATCCGCAGACTACAAAACAATGCAATTCTAGATAGTCATGTGGCTACGGTCAAGCTTTTAACATTCAAACTGAATTAATGTATGAGAGATTGAGTTTTGACAGCCTACCTGGTATGCAATCATTAAGTCTTTATGTTTTATAATTGGTTCTGATTTAGATTCTGAGAATATACCAGACCGCAGTTGGTTCGATGCTGAACAAAAATGTGAACTCTCCAATTCTCGACTTTTAAATGGCAGTGAGCTACATGAACGCAAAATCAAGGAATACATTTACATATCCCCCTATTTCTGGACATACGGCTTTGCGGAATTCACACCTTGTGTCAGATCCATAGGTAATGTACATGCGTTACAATTTTCATAAAAGACATAATTTTCAAAAGATATATATCATAAATAATTTTATATGCAATGGTTTACGTTTACTTGTTTATGCTCTATTTGCAACGTCAAATTGTATTTGAGGTTGCATCAATTGTTCTTCAGTAGTCATAAACTATCAGTATAATGCAAACACTTTGCCCTTGTATTGTTCTACAGTACAGAACGCCAAACATATAATGGACACCGCCGACGCCTCTTTACGAATACTCTCAATGAGACCTAAAACAACAGAGAATTATATACATCTTGGATTTTTAAACACATTTCATATATAGAGAATGTCCTTTAAAATAAATGCATCAAAACTGATCATAGAAAATATTCGTCATTAAATAAAACTATGTTTAGTTTATCCAGTATAGGAAGTATATTATAATTAATAAGTCTTATGATGACAACTATCTTGAACTATTTGATATCAATGAATTTAAGTGTCATTTGTCTGTGTAAAGACGTGGGCGTTCTGTTTTCTCAGGTTGCTATGCCATTTCCAACAGTTCCGGCATATCGTCAGCATACAGTGCTCAGGGATCTATCCTTGGATGTTTGGAGTTCTGTAAAGGCTCAAAGTATTTTGGAATCACTGTAAGTTTAAACAAAGAAACACACGCTGTACATGTGTGGGTTGATCTCAGTAATAGAATACAAAGTTAATATGTGAATCACAGTTATATCCGAGAGATTTTCCAAAATAGTATCAATCTAACACTCTATAATTGACATCTGATTTTTAAATTTTTATTTCAGAAAGAAAATGTGACCCAAGACAAATGTATCTGTATAGAAAATATTACCGACTTGACGCTATCAAACGCCAGTGATTGTATGACGTCATGTTCTGGCGACAGCAATGCCACGTGTGGAGCAGAAAGCAGAATGATCTTGCATGAAATTGGTAAAATAAATCTAGAACTTTACGTTATAGTTTCATTCCTTATATTCATCATTTGGCGTGTTTTACTAAGTATTGTCTTGATATGCATTTGCAGACTGACTTTGTTGATGATCTGGAGAAGTTGGTTTCTTTTAATTATAATTTCTTGATTATTTAACTCAATACTTTTTGACAATTGTAGAGATCATATTTTTAAGTTACCACACACCTTTTTTCGTGTATAAAGCATTATATTATAGTTCATTTGGATATTTTTTTTTATCATTACTAGCTTGCTCATTTAGATTATAATTTTTTGACGTATTGCTTTTAACATTCTACCATATGGTCCAAAGGATCAATAGAATTTAATCAGTTTTCTTAATGTACCTCATGCACTTTCAACATTCAGTTTTATTAGCATAAATTCAATATTTGTTGTTTTTTTTGGCAGACATAAACAATATAGCCGTAAGCAGTTTTGAAACGGGAATGGAGTGTGTTTATCTTCATAAAGAAATGGATTTCATGCTCATGAATTCTGCAGACTGTCTTCGTAAAGCTAGTGGATATATCTGTGAGATCTGTGAGTTCCGACACTAAGACCAGAAATACATATCAATAAGTGGTTCATTGGGTTACAATAAAAATTTTGTTGTTTAAGAGGAGATAAACAGTTGTATCATGATCAGTATGTAATATAGAGTGTAGATACTAGTATTTTGTGCATTATTAAATGCACATATAATAACTCAATTGTGCCTGTAATCTACTAGTATATGGATATAATTTTGTTATAAATAATTAAATATAAAAATATAACTTAGCTATAAATTTTTCTTTATTTTGATTCGTCCATCACTATTTTTAATATTATTTCATACATGTCCATTACTACATAGGCGACAATGATAGAAAAAACTGCACACAGATCGCTTATCAAGGGATGTACAACTGGTACGAGGCTTCTATGGAGTGTCAGGATAGGGGCGGAAATCTGGGGGACAGCTCGTTCGATGATTACAGCACTCTGTCAGCCGGTGCTTATTGGTATGGATGGAGACGTTGGTTAATAAAACAAAACCCCACAGGTACATACACAGCCACTACAAGAACATAGTCGGTAACCAATATAACAGTACATGTACAACCTCATAGAGAACAGCACACAATAACGGGAGGGGTGTCTTTCGCTGATCCATCTAAAATCGGTATATCCTACTTTTTTATCTGATTATTTCATTTGTTTAGGCGTTGCTCCTCAACCAGACAAAGAGGCTTGTGAGAGCTGTAGAATCAACAATGGTCAGTTACAGTGTACTTACAAGAGCTGTTCGGAAATGCTGCAAGGAATTTGTACAGAGGGTAACTGTCACTAAATTCAAATTACTGGCAAACCAACAAAAATATCGATTTACACAGATGAAGAATTTCTTGTTTTAAAAGTTACTGTTTGAATATTTATTTTTGGGTGATGGTTGTAGCCACCGTCCAGACTACCACTGCTGGAACAACAACAAGGACTCTTGGTGACCTGACAAGCATGACGTACAACACTGGATCCGGCATAAGGACAACGATCAAAGGTAGCACAACACTTTCTTTTTCTAAATGATAGGATGTTATAAGAAAAGACGATTCATAAAACATTTCTGAAATATATAGCTACATAGCATCGGTTTTTAAAATTGAGCGTCCAGGCAAAAAGTGGAGCGGCCAGTTGGTTTAAAATCAAGTGAGTATTTTTTATATCGTGAATATGAGTAAATGTACTTTCTTTCAAAAGCGGAGGGGCTCTTAAGGTTGATTGATGTGGTACAAATTGTTAAAAATAACACCTATGTTATAATATGGCATTGGAACGTTACAAGTCTGCAATGCCTGGAATTAACGTAACGTTTTTACAATATTTGAATATTTGCGTATTGAAAGAAAAAAGCTTGAATTTTACTTCTTTGATTTTTGTATATGTCTTTATTAATGAATTGACACAAAATGAACCGTTGAGAATAATATATCAATGTTCTTAATTAAATTTGGTAAGCATCTGACATTAATTGTTAGATACATATGATATTGCTTCCTTTTTATATTATCATTTTACATTAAACAAAAAACCCCCAAAAAACTGGTGAGTGTAAGTATTTTTGTTGTTGTTTAAGAAATAAAACATATTTTCTGTAGATGTTGTATCAACAGAATTCCTATAGAGTATTATTGAAGAATAAAGAATCATTGTTTAACTTTCATTGAGTGATCATTACAGCCGGGCACTCCATCAAATTCTTTATAATAGATTTAATCACGTACCGCCTGTAATGATAAACCCCATAAAGTCAATGAATGATTAATAAATGCTTATATTTACATCATTTTTCATTCAAACATTTATACTTTTACATTTTTTTTATCAAGGGAACCCGGCCTGCTAATGTCCCAGCATCGTAGGTCTTTGACACAAATTAATTTTTCAAGTAATGTAGACTCTGTATTACAGCCCGATGAAAAACTATATGATCCTGTTGAAGACGCCAATATAAGGCAATATGCCAATGATAAATTTATTGAAAAATATTAACATTTTCCAGTGTCTTTGTCTGCGATAACGCTAGGAATCAAATTTGTAGCATATAGTTCAATACATTTCATCAAAGACGTAAATGACGTACTGTTTGGGCGCAAGCGAGGTTTTAATATTTATGTTAAATGTAAATTACCTAAAAATGTTATTAATTTAATGCTCAATTGTAAAATTGCTGGAAATTACATAAATAAAGTAATAAAGAATAATTTTTTTTAATGTATTATAGTGTAGTAGTGATATTCATGGTCGAGGCGGATTTACATCATTCTTACATTTAAACATATACAAACATTAGCTTGCGTTGTGAATTCATACACGGTTTGAACATATATAGCAGCAAAGTGTATGCAATTTTTTAAAGGTATGTATAATTTAAACTGTGGACAGCCAATATTTACTTTCATTCAGAATGAATATGCAGGCAATATTAACAATACCGATCATGTTGATACTGACACCAAAACCTGTGTATGTACATGTAGGTATACAGCATAAGCCGGAAAACAACTTTGTCGTCCTTGATTTATTTATATGACAATTCAAAATAATGCGGTATGTTACTGGCGTTCAATTTATCAAATTCTTCTTTGATGTTTTTCAAGAATGTTCATATGGAATAACACATTTAATTGTGCGATGCTAATTTTTTGATAATACTATTTTAATTTGTAAAATGTGTTTTGTTTTAGACTGCTTAAATATGTCTATAGTTAAACACAGAGATTTATTCAGATGATGTATCAATCATTTTTCACAAAATTTAAAATCGTTCTCATAATGTTATACATATTCACAAACAATTTCTTTAAATTGTTCTCAAAACATTTATCAGCCATGTTTAAATCTGAAATCATATGATACCATTATAAAACGCAAATAAAAAAAAAAATCGCATAACGCTTGTTGTTGTTTTTTTTTTACAGCCTCAACAGAGGAACCACAACCAGAGCCCGGCAATTCCAAGCCCCAGCTAGAACAGGACGACATGACCGCCAATATCATCGCTGTCGTCATCGCTGTGGCAATCATTGGCGCGGTGGTGGTCATGTTAGTGGTAACTAAGCTGTAAGTCTCTGTCGATTTTGAAAGCTATGTGCTGGGGTGGGAGGAATGGGTAAATATTAGGGGACAGGGAATGGTCGACCTAAAGAAATTTTAAATTTAAAAGTCTTTATTATGGGAAAGCACCATTGTTTTCCTGCATTTGGCAAATGTCTGGTACGGGGAACTGTCTCAAATTAAAATGTGATGTAAAGCAATTTTAAAGTCTCGATTCTTGTGGTCCTGAAAAAAAAATGTACTTCATAAAATATTAAAAATAATTCAACGTGAACTTGTCTTATATGCATTATGCTGAAACAAAGCTCCTCATAATCATAATGTATTGCAGGCGAAAAAGTGAGAAAGTTACATCCGATGTAACTGACTTGATAGACACCAAGAACGGACCAATCAAATTCAGTACACTAAGGGACAGCACTGGTCGCCCGCCATCTTTTAATCACTCTCCCTTAGAGAGACAGCGAAGTTTTTCCAATCCCAGCTTTATGGACCACGACATTGACATCTTGGCTCAGAATCTGGAACAAGAGCCTCATCATGATGCCGAGCAGCTACAAAAAGAGAATTAGAAATATCAACTAATTAACAAAAAAAAATCAAAAAACTTTTCACATGCACATACTCAAAATATTACTAAATTGATAAATCAGTGTGAAATTGTGTGAAAGAATATGCATGGTCACACCCAAACAGAAACATCCTCTTCTACTAATAACACATACATGCACACACACACCCACATCCACACCCACACTTTACACTTATATACATGTGTTCATTTAATGTTTACTTAGCACATTTTCATGTGTAGTGTTTTCTGATTCAAATATCCATGTATATGTACATAATTACTGGTGAGAAAAGAAATCCACTGAACACATTGTGTAATCTTCTGAAGTGCCAATCTATTTATCACTATGATGCAAGCTATGACTTTTTACAGAAATATTTTTATACGTGTTCATTGTGAACTATTTCATTTCATTTTCTTTTTTATTAATCCATGTATTTATATCTTCTGAGTATTTTCTCGCATTTTTTGTTTTAAAAAACCCCGCTGTGTTCATTCAATTGTGTTCATGCAGCCTCTGACAAAACCGAATTACCATCTAACGATTCTAACCAATATATATACATATAATTATCATTTTGTCCGCGTATGAATACTAATATTAGAATTCCTTGATTTATTTAAAACTACCTTTAAATCAATGTTCCGTTTAAGGTGTGAAACCGTTCATTTAATTAATCTTCATAATAAACTTTGGTTGTATTGTAAAATGAAGATGTACGTCTTTAATTTTGTAGTTTTATGGTTGACTTTGCGTTAAAAAGTTAAGAAATTTTACCCATATTTTAAAAATAAAAAGCAATAAAATAAATAATAGAATTTATTTAGATTTTGTTTCAGTTTTAGGATTTTTATGGCAAAGTAGAAAATCAAATAGCCACTACTTGATAAAATGCATTAAAAATATATCAAATAAGAAATCTTTATAACTACCGGTAAATATCGAAAAGGTTCCATCTCTCATATTGATAAATACATTGCATCACCACGAAATATTTTAGCTGATTATTAGTTTACTAAAAACAATCAATAAAGAACATTTTTGCTTTTCCAAAAACGTTAACAACTAACTGTACACTAGTATTATTTTTAATGAATTCCAAGAACCTTGAAGATCCTCTGTTATTGTGTTTGTATATATACAATTTCCTTATTTAAATTTTATGTGATCTGGTTTGAAAGAATAAAGAATTGAATAAAAAAATTCTAAATTAACACTCAACCTTTGTGGTGACTCACATCCTCCCAAAAACAACGGCCATGCTGTTTGTGGGCATACTCTAAAACCTGGCCTGGCCTGGCCCCATTGGCCTGGCCTGGCCTGGCCTCACTTTTGGCCTCAAAATTGGCCCGGCCCCAAATTTTGGCCTGGCCTCAAAAATTGGCCTGGCCTCAAATTTGGCCTCAACAAAAATTTTTGGCCTCAAATTTTATTTTTATATTTTTTTACATATTTGATGATTTTATTGATTTTTTATTCATTTATTTTCAATGCACATCAAACATCTCAGTCTATTAAAAATAACAGTTACAATTGAAAATATAGTACTAACAATGTATACTTATGACTAAAGGTATGTCAAGTAATCCATTCTAATAGATTTTTATTCAATCTGTTTTAAACTCTGAAGAACTTAAGAATGTGATTTTGCCCTGCCATTGTATAACCATGGCATATTGTTTTGCAATGTATTTATATCAAACTGCTCTCAGGATCGGACAATATCTATGTAACTCTTCTTTTATCAACAACTTGTTTGAGAAAGAAATAATGGAAGAGGCCAATATTTGTTTATTCTTACCAACATCAAAGGTCACAAAATGTTTTGCTTTGTTCAAATTCTGACAATAACAATTCCCTATAGGAGAAAAATTGTTTCCTAAATATATACAAACAACACATGCATGAAACTCTACTCTAATCAGGTGGTGATGATTAATGACCATCACTGAGTCAAGTTATCGGAGGATGCAATGTTGCAGTCGTTCACAAATGCCATTAATTAAATTAGACCATGTGAAATGTTAAATGACAGGATAGGCAATGAATCTCACCCTAATGTAGCAGATTAGTGACAGAAAAGATTGATATCGAATTTCTGCTGGAGAGGGAAATGTAGGCTTGATCAGTGTTGACAGGTAATATAAACAAACTGCAAATTTTAAAGTGCATTACACAGTGATAAAAATTTAATGCTATGTACCGGTACCAGTTTACAAATGTTTTGGATATCAATCAGGTCAGTCTCTTAAAATGATGTTTAACTTTTAAATGGGGAATGGGGGATGGCAGCTCTTAGTTTTTTGCTTTGTTTTTTGCATAATCTATACCTTGACAATAGTAAGAGCAGCGCTGTACATGCATGTCATAGGTATTTTTTGTGTGTTTAGACATGGATTAAATTAATTAAACTTGAACAGTCGGTCACTTTGTCATATATATGAAAAAATCATATGATTATTCCTTAAACCTTAAAAAAGCATGGAAATATCAATTTCTATAAGAAATCAATAAAAATTCAATCTAAGTCCAAGAAAATGACAAAAAGAGAAATTTTAAAATTTGAGGCCAAAAATTTTTGTAGAGGCCAAATTTGGGGCCAGGCCAATTTTTGAGGCCAGGCCAAAATTTGGGGCCAGGCCAATTTTGAGGCCAAAAGTGAGGCCAGGCCAACTTTGAGGCCAGGCCAGGCCAATGGGGCCAGGCCAGGCCAGGTTTTAGAGTATGCCGCTGTTTGTGAGCGTGATCTTTAATATTATGTAATAACCAGAAGGAATTTATTAAACTAAATCATTTCTGATTTCAGTGACGCGTTGATCTATTGACCTTTGTTTGAACATGGAATTTTGTACAGTCATGCTTATTTACATATACATGTTTATATTACATGTACGTGTCAATCAACTTTGTCAATAAAAATATTCATATTATGGCGTAACAGGTCAATACACGGAAACAAGACATGAGAGAGCGTTTTAGGATGATGAGTCCTTTTGCTGAAGATTTTGGTTCTAGGATGCTACATCCTTATCCTCACCCACCCCACCCCATAAACGTATATTATATGTATTTGGATATAGAAAGGGTCGTTTTCTATTAATTAAGATATATTTTCGAAACTCTTAGTTTTATCTTCATATTTCTAAATAATGTAGCTATTGAAAATCTTGGCTTTGATAACGGATATTTTATGTAACAGCCACAGTACCAGGTATAGACCCCCCCCCCACCCCCAATTGAAGCTATTCACGATTTGCAATGGGCACGTATGACAAGACCACGGAAGTTTTAGGACATTAGCTAATTAATTAGATTCAGTGATATTGTGTAATTTTATAATACGTTATAGGACTAGGAAGTGAACGTCACGTGTCGCTTTTTGACGCAAGGAAAAGGATATTAAGGGCGTGGGGTTTTCCTCCCTATATGCTGATTAAGCATTCTATATTAAAGGCGAATAATTGTGATCAGAATTAACTAAAAACGGGTTGGTTTGACCTAGCTATGCTAAAATCAATGTTAAAATGATTGAAAATTAAGAAATTTACATGCAACACTGGCACCTAAGATATGGATACTTAACCCTCACTCTTTTTTAGAAAGGGGGGGGGGGTGTAGTTCTTTGGAATGTGACGACGACGACAACATAACAATACTCTATTTAGGAGGAGGCCATTCTCTAAACGTGACAAAGCATCAATAGAAATATGAATGTGATAGAATCATTTCGAAAACAAAACAAAAACTAACAACCATGTCTGCTATTTAAAACAAACAAATCAGATATGGGGAAAGGGGTACTGTATTTGGATATCTGTTATGTAGATTTCTATTTATCTATATTACTTTCATGATGAATGAGGGATGAATGTGTTGTTGTCGGGGGAGGAGGGGGATGACGCCTAATTTTTAGACGGGTCACGTGACTCCGTCTATTAGACATTTTCATATTGTGCGAACTCGAGCTCGGAGTCGAATACTGACGCTTACTTTTATCCTAAGATCGTCAGTGAACATGTCAAAATACGATTTTTAAAAATGATTTAGAAACAATACAGAATATTACTATAGTAAGCAATGGAAAAATATCACTTGATATTTAGGATATATTATAGCAATCAACACGCAATCTTCCCCATTCAACCAGTTAACATGTTATGGTTTCCCCATTACGCATAGTTTTTACAGAATTAATCGCAATTATTGAGAGAGAGAGAGAGAGAGAGAGAGAGAGAGAGAGAGAGAGAGAGAGAGAGAGAGAGAAAATTTCAAAAGGTTGAAATTAATAGCTTTAAGTTTTAATATATTTGGATTTGAATGATGTTAATTTGGCGATATTTGCTATTATTTTAAAACCCCTTTCTTGTGGTGACGATTTCATGCCATGCTTATAGATTTATTAGTAGTTTTATCAAAGTCACTCCCAGAAAGTCTTTGAAGTAATCGGCATCGACTCAATGATCCTGGGCACCCATGGTTAGGGACGGATGTGTTACATCTCTTTGCATGGCATCCTTGTAAGTTATTTCGGGCGCGACAGGAAAATCACTTGAATCTTTGCTAGAGAATATGTACTTTAAATAATTAAAAAACCATATTTTAAATAAATGTATCACCCAGAAACAGAGAGATGCTTTTTAATAGTATGGCTTTGCTTATACCCATGTAATTCACTTTTGATTTTTTTATCCCCCCCCCCAGCGATAGGCTCGATGAGAGGTTTTTTTGGGAGTTGATTTTAATCAACTCTCCTATGCAGTTACTCAGGCAAACCGGAAGTGAAACAGTGTTTGGACCTAAGCACAAATCAACACCGCTGACAATATTTAGTTCTAATCGATAAATTCGATTTAATGTGTTCTAAATCATTGTTTTTCAAGGAAACTTATTTATAGATACCTTGTAAATAGTCAGATTTTAAATGGTACGAACAATTTAGATATTTTTGTAGTCGTAAATTGTATGTATTCCTACGCCAGAGTTCAGTATAGTCTCGCATTCTCTCACCAGAGGTCGTGCTACACAAGTTTCGCTTACACCTCTGTCAACGCCCGATGTACAAGATTCTTGTACAAACTTAAACGATAGGCAAAATGTACTTAAAATCTATGTAGTTATTCCTTTTATCTATGAAAATGATTATTAATAATTAAATTTAAATTTTTATCGCCTTTATTTTTATTTCAACGTTACTGGGAGAACTATTTTGCGGAAGTATTAAATTAAAATATGATCACATGATCTAGATTGACAGATGTTTGATAAAATCAGTTTCTGTACGCTACCGAATTATCGATGATTTAACATAAATCAGCTGCAATGTCATCTCCTATGATGTTTTTAAACGTGTCCTCAAAGTCTTCGCCCGTCGATGAGTTCCCTTCAAGCTGATTGTACAGAAGAAACGAATCAACAATGCCATGTGTTTGCCATGCTTGTTTTGATCATGTGGCAGACTATTTTTCCGGCGTTGACAGAGGTGTAAGCGAAACTTGTGTAGCACGACCTCTGGTGAAAGAATGACAGTCTCGTTCAACCTGACGTTCAGCTGTCTCCGTAAATCTCCGACAAGCAGAGAGTCTCTCTTGCTTGTCGGATATTAACGGAGACAGCCGAGCGTCTGGTTGAACGGGACTGGAGTTCAATATTGCTTGGATCCATACCATTTTGATTACTGACTGATACGTAGTTTGATGGAATTATTTTTTTGAATATTTCACAACATGATTCATATTGGGTTTTCACGGAATTCCTGTCGGAGAATTCATATTTTAAAAAATGTGCGTAATTCAAATACATATATAGGAAACTACTTGCTGTGCAAAATAACAAATCGTTGATTTTAAAATAAATAATAATCGATAAAATCAACTCCCGTCAGTACTTCAGTACTTTGATTAATATTTAGAACAACACTTAGGTTATTAAACATTCAGTGACTGATTGAATTGGAATGGAATATGTGTATTTGGGAGCGTGCGTGCATTTTGAGGATATGGGTTCAGGGGACCAAACTCCCCTAGAAAATTAAAATTCTCAAATTTACATAAATATGTAGTAAAATTACTAAAAACGTGCCTCAGAACTTTTGCAAATTTAACACAACACCTACCCCCCCCCCCCCCCCCCCCAAAAAATGAAAAAATGGATCCGCGCAATGGGAGGATTTACCCAACGAAGTTGCAGTTAAGACCGCGGAACATTAACTGGCAAGATTGGAAATATACAGCTTACGTCAATTTCACCCATTACAGTCAAAACATTTGAAATGGGCGGGGACAAATTGACGCGGACGTCTGAGGAAACATTGGATTGAAACTGTAGATGTAGAAAGTGTATTTTCAATCCACCTCAGCACTTCTAACTTAATGCTATTAAAGTTAGAACGATGGAAAACATTTTATTTAGTATCAGCAAAGCGATTGAAAATCATTTTATTTCATCATGCAATAAGTATATAATTAGCAAATATAAGAAGATCCCAATATTATACGCAAGACAAAGCATTGGTCCGATGACTTTACAGAATCAGTCCTCACAAGTCTGAAATCAAGTGAGGCCATTGTTGAAACGGGTTTATTCACAGAAGAGAATAATTCAAATTCCGATTTAATAAATTAAAATTATACTTAGATAAACATTTCTTTTTTTTTTCGCTAAGTAACGAATAGATATACATGTACATACGCGTTCATTGTTTATCTAGCCATACATGTATATTTCACTTATAATTATACTATAAAATATTTATTATAAATTAAGTTGAGTGAAGTTAACGTTAAAAACTACATTGTATAATGTTTCGCGGTCTTAATATCAGTAACGGAATTTTCATTAATATTTACGTACCTCAGAAATCTTCAACAATGTCGATATAAGGGATTTTTTTTTTAGTATAATTATTAATTAAAAATTACACGTTTTTCGATCGCTATAATTAACTGATATACTATAAAGCAAGTTAGAACAGCTGAGGTGGATTGAAAATACACTTCATAAAACTGCAGTTTCAATCCAATGTTTTCTCAGACGTCCGCGTCAATTTGTCCCCGCCCATTTCAAATGTTTTGACTGTAACTGGTGAAATTGACATAAGCTGTACATTTCCAATCTTGCCAGTTAATGTTCCGCGGTCTTATCGATGGGACTTCACTCATATGCATCTACATACATGAACCTTAAACCAGAGACATTAATAATAATGTTATTTATGTCTCTGATTAAACCGACCCACAGGCTCTTTATCATAGTGGATATAGATAGACAAATTACTGGGTCCACACAATTTGTATCACTGATAATTCTAATACACTATGCTTTTTACGAAGCGGGTTCATCAGGCATCAAAAATTCAAAATGATACAACATGTAAATATCATGCATAATATTGAATTATATACCGGTGTAACGAAGAAATTTGAATATTGGCCCGCATCGTGGAATTTTGATCACGAAACCGGTTCAAAATTCAACAGCAAATATTCACACTTTAACTAATTGATATTTACATGTATAACTTCGATTCATTACACCAACAATTTTCTGTTCTGATCTCACCAATTTGTTACACGATGCTACTTTCAAAACCATTCCAGTCTCAAGATACAAACCTTACCTAAAACCGGAATGGACACCGGAAGTAAAGCAACTGCATGGCATGGAACCAAAAAGCAGGATATAGATAAATGAAGGTCGGCCACGCGGAATGTGCCACGAGTTTTATAAAAAAGACTATTAGCGCGTTAAAAGAGAGTTCCGCAACGAGCTTCAAACTGTACACGACTACTTTATGACTAAGGTCTTCAGGGATATCGACGAAGCTTCTGAATGCGACGTCCGGCTCTTCTGGAGACTAATAAAACGAGAGCGTCCTCATAGTTCCCGTGTGTGTCCAGAAATAGAACTTGGTAACGTGACCTTTTCTGACCCTGGCGACATAGCTAACGCATTCGCGCAACACTTTGAAAACGTATACAACTCAAATGACAACGACTCATTTAATTCCGACTTCTACTACAACATTGAAAACTCTTATAAATCCATGAAAACTGCTAATACAATAAGCGAAAATCCCAGAAGGTTACGTCACCATCGACGAAATTTTAACGATTATTCGTGATTTGAAACTCAGAAAAGCTCCAGGAATCCAGAATGAGAATACTAATAAATATTATCTACGGAGGATTAGAACTCAAACTCACTGTGCATACTTCATCTGTATAACTCAATGATTAAAACGGGCAAAAGTCCTGATTCTTGGAAAAAAGACATTATCATCCCTATACACAAAGGTAGCAACAAACCATAGAAATCCCCAGACGGTTACAGACCAATAGCGTTACTCCCATATTTTCTAAAGATTTTCGAAAAACTGTTACTTAATTACAAGAACTAAAACTTATGTATGGTGGCAAATCTCTACCCCTTGTGTGCAAGTTATTTTTCTATCAAATATGTCGACATGCAAGATGCAAGATCTCTATCTTGCATGTCAACATATTTATCTTGCATGTCGACATATTTGATAGAAAAATAACTTGCACACAAGGGGCAGAGATATGCCACCATAACATAACTATATTGCATGTCAACATATTTATCTTGCATGTCGACATATTTGATAGAAAAATAACTTGCACACAAGGGGCAGAGATATGCCACCATAACATAACTATATTGCATGTCAACATATTTATCTTGCATGTCGACATATTTGATAGAAAAATAACTTGCACACAAGGGGCAGAGATATGCCACCATACACAACGGATACCGACTTGTGGATTTTCCCTTGGATCACAATATTGAATCTAATATTTTAAATAATCTATCTAAGTTAATATACAAATGTAGTTGTTTTAATTTTCCCGCTGAGTTGTAGTTTTTTTTAAATTTATTTTCCCCTTGGGGTCTTATTTTTATTACATACATGTAAGATACCGTTGTGTCTATTTTCTAAAATTAAGAAGGACCGACCGGAAATTACATTTTGTAGTAAATATTTCAGACAAAATATTAATACGCAAAAACCGTAATTTTAACATAGATTAAAAAAACCCAATTCAAACTCATAATTTTTAAATTATATTTAAAGAAAACAATTAAAAATTCAAACTTGTGTAACCGGAACCAGTATGACAAGGACAATAACTCTTGTGATCAAAGTAACCATAATGTCAAATACTGGCTCAGTTAAAAATCAACCTAGGTAAGGGGATTCCTGAACTTTGGTCAACACTTGAAATAAAAACACCAGTAAGATTTAACACAATTTATTAATGTTTATAGAGTTGATTTAAGTCAAAGATAGCAACAATAATTTTATAGTAATAGAAAAAAATGGAATTTAACACACAGAAGTACTCAAAGTGAAAATTATTATGAAAATATGTATAATCTAAATTTATAATGGACTGATATTACAATCGATACTTAATGATTTAATTAAATTCCACAAATAATAATAATAAAAAAAGAAAATGCAAAAATGACAAATAATTACAAAATATCAAAATATGTCACTACTGGGACACCATATAGTCTTAAAATAGATTCAATAATAATAGAATAGGAACGATGAATTTGGAACAAGCTACATCTCTATAAATATCCAAATTTCTTCCTGTATGGCAATGTAAAAATGACTAATACAATCCTCCTTATAAAAAAAATATATAAGTTATCCACAACACCTTGAACCAGGACTGGGAAAGGGATAACCTATCTAAACTTACATTCTAAATCTCAAGGAAAATCTGTATTATAAAAAAAATGCTTTAAACCCTACAAAAATGAACTAAATCCTAACTTCTTAACTCTACATAAATCATGCTTTATTATGCTAAACCTAACTCTAATCTATTCATAGCCTCAAACCCACGAGGTTTAAGTGCTAAGAATTGAGCGGGAGACTTACCACTAGGTAATCACTCCCCAACCCAAGTGAAGAAAACTGACCGAACACTCTCTTATATATAACTGTATTCTATTCACTAACTTCAACCAATGAAAACTACAGAAACTAGACTAACTTAGCCAATCAGAGAACAGGTATTTAGGCAAAAGTGACAACATGGATACTTTTTTTTATACATGTATTTCCGTAGAGGTGTAACTATAAATAGGATATCTTTTAACTTCTTCAAAATATGAGAGAAGAAAGAATTAAATGATCAACATTAAGTATATGAACCTTAGGAATGACAATAAACTGTTTAAACTGTAAAAACTTTAAGAAAAATGCAAACTGTATAATGAAAATAGGGCCTAAACAAATTCGTTACACTTGCAAGACCCCGTCTCTCAGTACTCTCATTGGGTGATACTAAAACAAGTCCCACGGGGAAAACCATTCTCTCACCAGAGGTCGTGCTACACAAGCTTCGCTTACACCTCTGTCAACGCCCGATGTACAAGATTCTTGTACAAACTTAAACGATGGGCAAAATGTAATTAAAATCTTTGTAGTTATTCCTTTTATCTATGAATATGATTATAAATAATTAAATTTAAATCTTTAACGCCTTTATTTATTTTTATTTCAACGTTACTGGGAGAACTATTTTGCGGAGGTAAAAATTAAAATATGATCACATGATCTAGTTTGACAGATGTTTGAAAAATCAGTTTCTATACGCTACCGATTTATCGATGATTTTACATAAATCAGCAGCAATGTCATCTCCTGTGATGTTTTTAAACGTGTCGTCAAAGTCTTCGCCCGTCGATGACTCCCCTTCAAGCTGATTGTAAAGAAGAAAGGAATCAACAATGCCATGTGCTCGCCATGCTTGTTTTGATCATGTGACAGACTATTTTTCCGGCGTTGACAGAGGTGTAAGCGAAGCTTGTGTAGCACGACCTCTGGTGAGAGAATGGGGGAAAACAAGTCCCACGCAAGTCCCACGTAAGTCCCACGGCAAATGCGGCTATATATCGATACAATAGTTATTGATTATGATTAAATATGATAAAATAAACATAATTCTCGAAACAAAATATTTTTAAAAGCTTTTATTATGGATTTATCGACAAAAATCAAAGATGTTGGTAAAGATAGATAACTCGTACGTAGAATTCATACGCCAGCAGAAGAAATCTATTATAACGTTATGCATGTCCGCCGTTTAATTGATGGATAATTTTAATTTTCTCTGACAAAATAAATTCTACTAGCAATAAAAAGAAGACTTTACATTCATTAATTAACACAAAATTAGTAAAAATCGGATAAGTAGACAACTCTTACGCAAAATGCATTCGCCCGCCGAGAAAAGTACACACCTGCCGCTTATCTGATGGGTCAAAAACCTATATTAATGGATGATATGATTTTTTCATTTTTTTTTTTCAATCAACTGTATGTACATGAATAAGAATTCAATAA
This sequence comes from Magallana ariakensis, assembly GCA_020458035.1. Taxonomy (NCBI): domain Eukaryota; kingdom Metazoa; phylum Mollusca; class Bivalvia; order Ostreida; family Ostreidae; genus Magallana; species Magallana ariakensis. Next base: position 44,735,818 of record CM035818.1, on the reverse strand, counting down.
GAATTATTAAAGAGATATACTATTAATTATTATCATAAATTTTTGCTCTTGACGCAAAAATGGGTGATCTTGATTTCATTAAAACTAAACCAAGTAACGATTCAACAAATAACCATTAGATTTTTAATAATATTAAAACATAATAAGAACCATGCGTTCATTCAGAGTATTTTTGAGAGGGGATATTCAGGTTTGTCGGGGATAGGGTGTCGATGCATATTTTTGGTAATTTTACAAAAAAGCCAGGAAAACGTCAGATATTTCGGACTGAAGGGGGGGGGGGGGGGCTCCACCCCATCCTCCGAATCCTATCTAGATTAGCTCATGAAAAGTATGCGAGTAAAAATCTTTTACAAACCAAAAAAACAAAATCTTACATCTACTCCAAAAAAAAAATAATGAATGATGACTGAAATAAATATTTGATGGACGTTCATGAGTTATACTAAGTAAACATATGTATGTATTTGATATTAAATTGTTATTGTCAGCAAACGTAAGCGTGGGCAGCTTACCGTTCACGAGACTGTTCCATGATATTTGGGTCTATAAACCAACCCTGTTTTAAATGGGTTTTTCTGCATAATGGATGAAAAATCGTGTTTCAAAAATAGAAACCAGCAGAAATCGTCATATTGGTGGTTTCGTATATTGGAAACCCTTATAATAAAAGAGAAGGCTTTGAAAACGTGTACATACATAGTTGTTTGCTTGTCAATTCTCAGCAAGGAATCAAGCTGTTTTCTTGAGATTCCATTATATTCCCCCAATTCATTCGGAAACCTATGGAAATATATACATGTATATGTAAAAAGTAACTTTCTACTGAAATTAATGTTTTCGACTTCTTAATTTATCGATTTTTCATAATACTAGTAACTGCTAGAATCATACAAGCGTATATGTATACAAATATGTATATCTGTAAACATGCATCTCTTTCTCTCTCCCTCTTTCTTTGTCTTCCCTCCTTCTTTCACTTCATCTCTTTCTCCGTCTTCTCTATCCATCTCTTTCTTTCTTTCTCTCTTCATGAACGGAAAAACAATACAAATATCGAGAGAAAAAAAAATACTTATACACTGTACGGTGTTGAACCTGCGTTTAACTGTTCTAGTACATGTATATGTATTTTTTCAATACAATTAAAATATAGAGAAAACTATCAAGCAAACGGGATTGAATGTGTAGGAAAATAAATAAATAGCTATATGACAAGCACAACAAATATGTGCCAATATATCATTTATTTTCAAACTGATATACATATTTCGTTATTTTTGTAGCGAGTCGGTAAGTGTGTCACTGCAACATTTACATTCTAAATGTTCGAAAAGCAAAATGTCATTCCGACAATTTTAATGAATCACACTAAACAGAATGAATCGAAGGTCGAGAAATGTTTTACATTTGATAAAAAAAATCAAGAATAATGCATGTATTAATATATATTAATGATTCTTCAATGTATATACATGTATAAATTGACATGCGCAAATGTTTTTCCATACGGCAAACACTCATTCACTTCACTTTCCCTCAAATGGTTACACGCAGAGTTTTGTAAAATTAAAAAAAAAATTAAAAAGGAAGCGTGACCATATCACAATCTGAACACGAGCATGTAGATTGATTTAATTGTATCTCTACAAATCATGTACTAATTACAAAATAACTTGCTCATTATTTCCTTTACTGTAATATTTTGGGCTAGTGTGGGGGAAGGGGGGGGGGGCTACATATCCAAAGATGATTGGTGATCGTTGGCGCTACCTATACACGTGTATACACTTGTTAGTTTTTTGTATATTCTGTGTGAATTGAACGGTTTTTTGTCCCTCAAGAAACAATAGACCTTTACCTACCTGTATATTGGAAGACGACCGTGAAGAACACCGTGTATACACAACCACCCTCTCTCTCTCTCTCTCTCTCTCTCTCTCTCTCTCTCTCTTGTTTTATGTGACTAGGAAAAATAGTTATGAACGAGTAGATCTACGAAACACAAAAAAAGTTATGTTTCAAGATACTATGTATAGCGTTTGAACTTACACTTAGTTATTAACTCGAGCTCAAAAGGACTATTAAAACCTTGCAGTACACTTTTATTATTTCCGTTGATAGAGCAAGGTCGTTACATGCAACAGAATTATCAGAGTTTCTGACACCCAATTGAAACTTATATGTAATCTATATGAAATTGAAGACGAATAACACTCTTAAAAAATTCATATAGTACATTCATAACCGTAAACATTTAAACATTTGTGTTACTATCTTCGAGAAGCTTATAAAATACAGAAAAACAAAGTTGATTATGTAAAGGAAAGTATAATTCATTATAATATTTACGAAACAGACCAGACGTTTAACCAAGACTATTGCCATGTCATTGAGTTGAATCATTTTACAACGTTAAACATTGAACCGGGTGCTTTTTTCTCCAATCTGATTAAAATCAGCCGTCTGATACGCTACCGCTCTCGAACATCTGAAACAAGCCGCTTAGAGGTCAAGTCCGAACGACCTTTCGATAAGCCAATCAAATTGTGGCTAGCAAAACTCTGCCAGCGGATTATTTCCCATAAATCTGTGCGGTTATATTTATCTTGCTGTTACTTCACCCGATAGTCTTTAAGAGACGGGGATTCTCATTGGTCAAAAAGGTCACGACCGTATATTTAAATATTTAGATTGTCGGGTCGTTCGGACGTGACCTCTAAGCGGCTTGTTTCAGATGTTCGAGAGCGGTAGCGTATCAGAACGGCTGATTTTAATCAGATTGTTTTTTCTCCATTGAAAATTAAGACCAAAATATACCCGGTTACATCCGTTACATTGATATCATGCAATGTATAATTTTGCTATAGGTTATGAATGATTTGTGTAATACTTGTTTTTAAGAAACAGAATCAGCACTTGAAGATTTACATATAGTTTGATCAACTAGGCAGTGAAAGTCTTAGATCTAGATATGAAAAAGAACAGGCTTACGTACTTGTGTAACCATTCCAGATTTTATAAATATTTGTTCTCCTAAATCCGTAATTTTAGTAAATGTATATGGAGAAAGAAGAGACGTTTTAAGCAAAGTGCATGAACATTTTCGTACACAATCAGTTCTGTACAATATTAGTAACTGTTTATATCTTGAAAAACTTGGAGTAGATGTAAGAATTTTTCTTCGGCTTTATAGATGATTTTCGCTCACATACTTTTCATGAGCTGATCTACGTGGAATTTGGGGTGGGGGTGGGGTTTGGAGTTCCGCCCCCGTGGAAAAAATCAAATTTCTTAAATTTCCTCGATCCCCTCCCCCGACAAACCTAAATCCCCCCCTCAAAAATATTCTGGATGAACGCATGGATCTTATTACGTTTTAATATTATTAATAGTCTAATGGTTATTTGTTGAATCGTTTACTTGGTTAAGTTAAATGAAATCAAGATCACCCAGGCGAAAAAGTTATGATAATATTTAACAGTGTACTTCTTTAAAACACAATTCTTATTGAATTCTTATTCATGTATACGAGGGTTGTTAGAAAAGTTCGCGGACATGATTGTGAGCGGACTATTCACATGATACCAGCGAAACTTTTCAGATTTAATCTTGGCGTATTTTCTAAGAAATATGTAAAGATTTGTTTGTTTTAAATGCACCATAAAAAATATACAGCTTAATTATTTTGATAAGATATGCTTCACGGAGCATGTCAGTTTTTTAATTTTGTATATTTTGTACGCATTTTTCCTCATTAAGAAAATGTACCGTTTAAGTGCATAGAAATAAACGATATTTCATATGACATCACGATAACTTATGAAGGGCATTTTGTGAAAGTTTCGATTAAATTGAACAATTTCTGCCCGTTTTATCGCCGAATTTGGACGAACAACGCTTGAAAAATGAGTCAAAAACGTTGACGTCAATGGACATCTTGGAGCACCGGGCCTTCAATTTTTTGTGCACGCAGGAAAATCTCCGATGGAGACCAGAAGGTTCTTATATGGATGCTGCTATTTTTATAGGAAAATGTAAAGATTTGTTTGTTTTAAATGCACCATAAAAAATATACAGCTTAATTATTTTGATAAGATATGCTTCACGGAGCATGTCAGTTTTTTAATTTTGTATATTTTGTACGCATTTTTCCTCATTAAGAAAATGTACCGTTTAAGTGCATAGAAATAAACGACATTTCATATGACATCACGATAACTTATGAAGGGCATTTTGTGAAAGTTTCGATTAAATTGAACAATTTCTGCCCGTTTTATCGCCGAATTTGGACGAACAACGCTTGAAAAATGAGTCAAAAACGTTGACGTCAATGGACATCTTGGAGCACCGGGCCTTCAATTTTTTGTGCACGCAGGAAAATCTCCGATGGAGACCAAAAGGTTCTTATATGGATGCTGCTATTTTTATAGGAAAAAGGTTTACAACTAGAATCACAGAGGCTTAAAGATGGAAAAACTGATTTTTTTTTTAGCCTTTGCAGCATCCCAACCCCCCAACCCCCTACAGCCGGGATCTTGCACCTCTGAATTTCGCTTTATTTTCTTATCTAAAGTCGAAACTGCGTAGACCGAGATTTTTGGACCCAAATGATCTATACGATATGCCACAAAAGACATTAAACAAAAACTTGACAAATATTGGTATGAACTTGCATTTTAAAAATCGATTAAATGTCTTGAAAAAGTGTGTGGAACTGAAAGGTGTTCACTTTGAAAAAGAGTAACATGTTTGACTTTCAGTTGATTGACGTCACCTGACGTCGTGGAAATATGAAATGGTGCTCAGTAAATCTAATTCACGCAAAGTAAAAATCGCTGAATCTTTTGAAATAAAATCAAATTCATATAATTTTTCCATACTTATTTTCAACTGGTATTCATTTAATAAAACTTTCGCCATCCTACAAAGTACACAGTAATTTTGCCGTAAATTACTTTGTCCGCGAATTTTTCTAAAAACCCTCGTACAGTTGATTGAAAAAAAAATTAATGAAAAAATAATATCATCCATTAATATAGGTATTCGACAAGGGCAAAAGCGTACACATGAACATTCCTTGGGTGTTTCATAAATCTTTCACTGTATTATAATTTATCATAAAAGCCTCAGTGACAGGCTCAATCAAAATATTATGTTCATTTAAATAAAAAACAAAACTGGGTCAAACTTAAAAGGGGTGATATACGGATTGTATCAAACTCGTATCACCCGACTTCATGTAATAAAATAAATTAATTACAGCAATAAGTAAAGTTTTGAACATAATTATAAGGCCAAATGTTAACGCTTTAGCCATCTGAAATTATTTATAAATTAGTTTATACAAATAAAAATGACATTACTAAATGGCAGGCTTGCATTTTAAATCGGCAGTCGTAATTAAGATGCGTTAGAGTTTTCCCTTTATTTTTAAGTCATTCGCGCGTTGTTTCTAAATTTGCGTAAAGAAATTTATAATTTTATCTATGCAATTTTTTTTAGTACAGTGAAATAAAGACTAACGTACAAAAAAAAAAAATTATAAAAAAATTTAAAAAATTAGCCATTAGGTGAATGGCAGATTATGGATTCTGCGTAAGAGTTTTTTTTTACTTACATGAGTTTTACTAATTTAGTGTTAATCAATAAATATGGTAATTTTTTCATTAATTTAAATATGATAATTTTTTAAGTTAGAAAATATAAAATATAGAAGAAAAACATTAAAATCACCCATCAGATAAGCGGCAGGTGTGTACTTTTCTCGGCGGGCGATTGCATTTTGCGTAAGAGTTGTCTACTTATCCGATTTTTACTAATTTTGTGTTAATTAATGAATATAAAGTCAACTTTTTATTGCTATTAGAACTTATTTTGTTAGAGAAAATTAAAATTATCCAATGGTATCAATTAAACGGCGGGCATGCATGTAGATTTCTTCTGCTGGCGAATGAATTCTACGTACGAGTTATCTATCTTTACCAACATCTTTGATTTTTCGTCAAAAAATCCATAATAAAAGCTTTTAAAAATATTTTGTTTCGTGAATTATGATTATTTTATCATATTTAATTATAATCAATACTTATTGTATCGATATATAGCCGCATTTGCCGTGGGACTTACGTGGGACTTACGTGGGACTTGTTTTATAGTATCAGCGCTCTCTCATTACATTGATTTTATTACTCTGAGTTTGGAAAACATTTTACTCCATACTTATTTATTATCGATATCGTTTTTAACACATTAATACTGGCAAATTTTTATCAAAATACTTATAAATGATGAAATTAAAACTATAAAAAGATCCACCCAGCCGGAAATTTTCTATTCAAGTTTTAGAATTCTTCTTCCTTTGTTTTGGTAAAGATGGCGCTGAATTTGTTTTGGTCGATCTTTATTTTCGATTTACTTTTAGGCATATGCTTTTCAAAAGATTCAAAATCTCCTATTAGAGATTGCTCGAGTGATGCATTAAGCTGTGAGTATGCTATGTAAGCTTAAAATTTTTGTCGACTAACCGTCTATTTTTGGATACGCAAAAAACTTCCCGTTTGATTGTCGTGTTAGTCGGGTCCTGTTAGTCAGTTTGTATACTATCTGACTATGTAGTAAATAATAGACATTGTTTATGTTATAATTCTTATGAATGAATTGAGTTTTTTTTTGTTGGTTTATGTAGGTGTTGAACTAAGCAGAGACCACCCCAGTGAATATGTTGATCCAGACCTTTATGATGATTGCTGCTGGAAAGTTTTCTGTTTCAGAGGACTCTCCAAATCAATTATTTTTCTGTGGGTCAATCCTGTGGTATGTATAACCAAAAATTACTTTTCATGTATATCAGCAATTTTTAAGCATTTGAAGTTTGATATTTTTACAATCAAAGTTTTAATTCTGCTTGGATAAAGAACAGTTATTTGGTTTTAAAGTTCAGTTTTGAATTCCAATTCATATTTCAAAACATATACAACCGAGGACAGACCTGTTTTATCCCTGTATTACAAACATTTCAGTTAAAAGTGAAGTTCAATGAGACCCTACCTAACAAGTTTATGACAGTAAGGGGTGGTACTGTGATGGAAGTCGAAGATAAGAGAGGCTCCTACAACCTGATGTACACCGTCCTCCACTGGCTCAGACTGGCCGTCCAGAGAGACGTGGAGGAAATTCCCTTTGATGCCTTCAATCAGAGCTGTATCGGTGTATACTCTAATGTTGGATTTAAAGCAGAACTTTTCATCAAAAGTACATGGTTCTTGTATTTGCTTTTATCTCACAATGTGCTGTGTTGAAATGATCTTTCAGGAGTAATTGTTTTATTCTTTAATTCAAATTTATCCCCTTAACTAATACAGATAAATGGCAAGTTAATTAGAGTGAATAACAAATGAATTTTAATGCAGTTAGCTGCACGCTAAAAAGGTCTTATCCAATTTAAAACAAAAGTGTTATGCAGTGCACCATGTGCACAGTGTGTGAAATATTTTTTTTTATATTTATTTGTAATTGATGTACTTTGTAAACTATAAGCTCAAAATTATGAATGAGTAGTGCTTGATCACAAAAATTAGGTGGTAAAACATTTCAGATACAGGTACTTTAGTGCCAAATGATTATGAGCACATCTATAGTACATGTATATACAATACATGTACTGTGGTTTCATTAGTCAGTATTTGGATTAAGAGATTTGAGATTGCCTAAATTTGCGGACATTGGCATTATTACTATGATTTGTCAAAGGTTTTCTTTCATGAGTATGTTTCCTCATGAATCAACTCAATGAGTTCCATGAAGTTACTGCTTAATAAATTAAGATGAAACCACAGTTCATGTCAAAGAATAAGAATATTTCTTGATACAGTGCCATTGATTTGATGAGTACACATACTGTAAATGGTACTAAATTTACTTGGTAAGATATTCCAAGACATTGATATATGATCATATGTTCCTTAACTACGGGTAGTTTATTCACATGTTGCTTTTCATTTCAATATTACAGATTTAGAACCATGGTATTTAGCCACTCTAGGATTTGGAATTGTCCTCTTTCTTTCTGCTGAAAGTTGGAGTCGGTAAGTCTTAATACACCGGAAAAGAAATATTTTTTGCCTCTTTTAATACTATCAGTGAAGCATTGACTCTTGTGTTTACTTGTTTTGTAGTAATGTGAAGCTTCATTATGGATGTGGTATGGGGCTGGGAGTGATGGCCTCAATACTGGTGTTGTTAGTTATGATGAATAGAATGTTTCCTCAGGTATGTCAATTTATTGAAACACATACTAGTAATTTGTATTTTGAGAATTCAAATAAACTTGCAAATTGCAAAGTTACATTGCAATATTACCCTAATCTTTTAAAAGAAATCTCTTTTTCTTTGAGATGTATTCTTTTTGGTTTCACAATCTTCATAATTTCATTCATATAACCTTGTATCTTTGCTCTGGGAATGCATGTGATAACCATTTCCTTACCTTGAATTAGATGGAACTGTTTAAAAGCTTTGAGATATCAGAGTATTCAAGATATCGAGGGTAAAATAGCTAAAAAATAAGTTGGGACTTACAAATCACTTTGACATATCCATAGTATTCCAGATATCAGTGTTTGAGATATTGAAGTTCAACTGTATTAATATTATTCTTTATAAATATTATCCTTCTTTTCATTACAGAGCCTCAAGAAATTAGGATATTTGTTAATGGCCATAGGATGTTCCACTTCCTTGTATCTGTGGACCTACATTACAAACAATATATTTGATTCCTCTGCACATATCTTCGTAAAATACTGGCAGTGGATTCTTGGATATGTTGCTGTCTCTGCAATTATCAGTTTTGCTGTCTGTTATCGTTATGGTCCAGTTACTGAACCCAGAACTCTAAATATCATCAAGTGGTTTCTTCAGTTCATAGCTCTAGTGTTTATCTTCTTTGGAACCCAGATCCTTGAAGCATCAGTGGCCCTCATTGTGGTGTTGATTACATTATACAATCTTCCTCCTGGATTATTTAACAATAGATTTACTAGATATATTAGGTGAGTATATTGTTGGGTCACCCTTTGTAGCTAGCATGCAAACGAAGTTCAGAGAATTTGATTTTTATACAAGGGGGTGTAATTTTTTGTATGGTTTTGTGTTGAAACTACCAAACACATTACAAATACAAGTAGTAGCAAATTCAATTCATACACATCTAATGTAGTTCCTAGAACAGATACATCACCTGAAGAAATGTGACTTTAGTTTTGGGAGCCATTTAAGAACTACAGCATAGATTGTTTGAAGTAGTTATAACAGCCTTACGGATACTTTGCTTCTTGATTATGATTAAGGAGCACATTGTATTAAACAGCTGCAAATCTGTAGCTATAAATATTAGGATTGGCATGTCAACCAAAATGTTTTTCATAGAGCTACAGATCTGCAGCTGTGTTAAAACAATACATTTAATCTTGTATTGATCTAATCAACATTCAAATTCAAGGAACAGTGCTAGTAAATGTTTTTTTTTTTTTTAATGATTTTGCATCAATACAAAAATCCACTTTCGTTTCTACACACATCCTCATCATCACTGTTATTATACAGTATGAGGTTTGGTTTTACAGGTATAAGATCTTTAAGCCAAAAATCCGGTTGCTGACAGAGGAGGAGTATCAGCAGCAGGGACTTGAGGAGACAAAGAAAGCCCTGGAGGAGCTGAGGAGCTTCTGTCAGAGCCCAGAGTGTAAGCCCTGGAAGACCATCAGTCGGCTTAGGAGCCCTAATAGGTCTGTTTAAAAGACTACATATCGATGTAAAAGACAGTAATGAATATCATAAGATGGTAAAGATTTGATATAAAGTTATTAAAGATGGAATATGGTAGGAAGTTAAGATGGTAAAGATTTAATGAACTGTAGTTGGTTACTAGTATATTTTCTTCCCAGAAGTATCAGTACTGGTATTAGTTTGTATTTTTTGTGCTGAACAAAACTTTTTTCTTTCAATCTCAAATTCATTTTCAAAGAAACCTTGTTGTACCTTGTCAATAGATCCCAAATCCTCTCTCTGCATGCCATTCATTACATCAACCTCGTTTTCACAATTCTTCACAGGTTTGCTGACTTTGTGGAGGGGAATTCCTGGCATGTGACAGATGATGAACTGTTGGAGTATGACAGTGGACCAGATGTGTTACTGCGAGGCGATGACGATGACAGTGATCAGGAAATACCAGTGCAAAGACCCAATAATCCTCCTGACTCCACAGAAGGAGGTGAAATCATTGACTCAACTGACGAGGAAGATCCCACTCCAGAGGAAACTTCAGATCAAAGCATTGATGGTCCCCCATTGTCATGATAGAGGATTATCCAGCGGGGTGTGTGGTTGTGAAATCCTTGTGCCAGATATATACTCATGGACATGCTGTTGAATTTTGTTTGAAATTGTTGAGTCCTGACAAAAAAGTATTATCATGGGTTTCTTTTTTATTACGGTGTGTTTAAATGTGAATTGATTTGAATTGGGAGTTTAATTTTTAGAATGGAAATTGGAAAGGTGTCTGAATGTTAATGTAAAGATGAAATTAAGGTGGAGAAAATGTGTTTTTTCCATATATGTGTAAATGTAACATTCATGTATTTATAAATGACATGTCATATCATCAGCATATCATATACATGTAGTTGGATTTTGGTAGTAAACATGCTCTTATCATCTGTAATTTTCACTACATCAATACCATTCATCATAAGGTTATGCCAAATATTCATTGCTTTCAAATACCGGTACATGTAATTCATTTAAATAATTTGGATTTTCTCAAAAGAGGTTTCCCTTTGCCTAATATATTTTTATGTTTTCATATCAAAATTTCCTCATATTATGTTGCAAGTACTCATAAATCATTTTTTCAAAACACTGCATTTATAAAATTTATATGTACGGTAGAAGTTTTTGATCTGCAACGGCAGTATAAAAAAGCAATTCTCCATTTTAAATTTGTATTTTTATGAAATTGTTAGATTTTTAGTATCAAACTTTCATATAATTTCAATTTCTTTTAATAATAGAATTGTAATTGATATTTTCTTCTTATTTTTTAATTTGCATTATTATTTTTTGAAAAAAAAAACCAATATTATGGCTCAAAAATTGGTTGGTTGATTGTTCAAAGGCAGATGACTTGGTAATATTGACCTATATTATTATTTTTTTAACAGTATATTGTGCTTTATATAGCATTGTATTCATGATTACTGGTAAATAAGAGAAGTGTCTGTTTAAATTTTGACATTCTATACTTTTATTCAACATACAAACATCTGTGTACCAATGTACAAGATTTCCTTTATTCTGAACAGACACAAAATTTAATGAACAGGAAGTCCTGATTAGATATATAATGTATTTGATACTTCAAAACATGCCCAATTTACATGTTTATCCCTCATTACCATTATCACGTAAAACAGAAGTTTGTCAGAATGCTCAGAGAAAAAAATAAATTTGAGTAGATTTAGAACTTTTGTAAAATGAGAATAGGTAGATAAATTGTTTTTATACAAGTGCAATACTGGTAGTAATGTTTAAAAACATTTTAGAGTATCAACCACTAGGTACGCAGGAATCACATCAAAGGAAACCTCAGTGTTCATTGTAACAATTGTACAAGTGCATATTGCATATCTTGTACAGGACCAGAAATCTACTAGATGCTCATGATGACTTGCTTGTCTGTCATTTTGTGAATGAAATATACAAAGTTATGGACATGGACATGAACATTATTTTGTTATTATTAAACTGTATATGGCTGTAAACTTATGTACTATGCTAATAGAAGTTTTTGATTAAAAATTTTACCAAAATCATTCAATTTGTTTGTTGTTTAATATTTTGATTAAAGTAAGTAACATTTTGAGTGAGTTTAGTAGAATGATAGCTAACCCCATTAAAAATTCCTTTTACTACAATACCTAACATTTCATTTTGGTTTAAGAGAATAACCTACTGAGTAAACATACACATGTACATGACACAGTGTTAGTATCCCACAACTTGTTCTTACTGCACATTTGCTATAAAATCGTAAGATTGAACAATTAACTCATTTAATAGTAAACAGCTTATTGAGTCAACACGGCATGACATCTGCTGTTTTTTAACCATAATGTGCAACCCTGGTGAGAGAGGGGAGAGAAAGTATAGGCTAGAGAAAACTCATCAAATGGAAAAAAAATATTGATTTATTACTATATTATATGGATGAATGTACCAATTAATGTATGTATAAAGTTTAAAAATAAAACTGTTAATTTTTGTTACATACATACACATAAATTTATCACATCTACAAAAGTGTTTCGTTTAATTTAATTAAATTGTTAATTTAACTCGGAAACCTAAAACCTTTAAATTGTTTTAACGTTAAAATTAATGAAAAAATGATACGGTTGTGAAAATGAACATTCTTAATACTCAGTACCTACTGGTATATATCTAGTCATTATAGGTTACAAACATTGTAATGCTATATCACATTTTTTGCTATGCACACTGTGTAAAGGTTTATTTTTATGATGTTTTTGAATATTGCGTTTTGGAATGTACATGGTCTGAGTGACCATAAGTTAGATGATGATTTTTTTAGTAGTCTAAGTAGCAAGTATGAAGTAGTATGTTTAGTAGAAACTATGTTAAAAGACTCTCCAAAAAACATTCCAGGTTATTCACCTCCATTTGTTGTTAAGTCTAAGAAAAACAAAAAAAGGGGAAGACCCTCAGGTGGAATGCTCATCTTTATTAAACCTACTTTACAGAAATTCTTTTAAAAAGTTCTTGAAAATGACTATGGTGTATGGTTCGAAACAAACTTACTTTCATACTCGAACAAAAACACCCCTAGTTATATATGTTTTTGTTATGTGAAACCATATGTAAACAAACATACTTCTGAATCTATTTTTTTCAACCTAGAAAATGACATCTCAAAATTCAGAGAAAAAGGTGAAATTCTTATTTGTGGTGACTTCAATTCTAGAACAGGGGGGCTCCACGATTCCATTGATCATGATACAATAACAGACACTTTTCAGGAGTGTCCTCTACCAGAAATATACGAAGCAGGCGTAGCAGAACATAGAAGTCAACTTGACACCAAATCTAATCTACATGGTCATTTACTTATAGATATTTGTAGAACTTTTAGACTGTCTATTTTAAATGGAAGGTTTCTTGGAGACTCGTTAGGTTATTTTACTTTTTTTAACTCAAATGGTACAAGCACCGTTGACTACATGTTGGTATCAGGTCAGCTTTTTCATAATATCAGACAATGTACTACCAACTAATGAACTATCAGATCACTCCCTTATCAGTACTTCTATTGAGACAAATTACAACTTTTTACACAGAGAAAAATATAAAACCATTCCAAGTCCAGGAAAATATTTATGGAATAATGAATCAAAAGCCTCTTACTTAAATGCACTCCAGGACAATGAGGCAGAACAACAAATTTCCAACCTAAATAAGTTAGTTGATTCATCAAATGTATAGACACCAACATTCTTGTGGATAGGTTAACAAATATATATATTACTGCAGCAGATAAAGCTATAATTTTTCGAAAAAGTCAATTGCCATCCAAAAGGAAGTGTAAGAAAAAACCCAATTGGGTAAATAAAGATTGCTTAATATTACGCAAAGAAGTACGAAATTTAGGCCAAAAAATTACAAAAAATCCAAATAATTGTGCTTTAAAAAAAGCTTATGTCACTGCAAAGAGAACTTACAATAGATTGAGAAAAACACAGTTTTTCAACTCACTTGCTAACGAAATTAATTCTTTAAATCCAAATAATTCCAGACAATTTTGGAACAAACTTAAAGAATCTAAAGTCAAAAGTGTAGATGTTACTACAAATAGCACATCAGATTTTGTTGATCATTATAAATCTTTACTAAATATGCATAATCCTTTGGAAGATAGATTTGATCAAAAGATAGATAATCAGACCATACAACAAAATAATCCCTTAGACTATCCTTTCACTTCTAACGAAATCAAACAGGGCATCTGTAAACTAAAAAACAAAAAATCTGCTGGTAATGATTTGATTCTAAATGAATTTATAAAAACAAGTAGTGATGTTCTATTACCAGTTTTAACAAAAGTATTTAATATCATACTGAATAATGGTAAAATGCCTGAATCTTGGAACTTATCAGTGATCACATCCCTGTACAAAAGTGGAGATCCTAATGACACAAATAACTACAGAGGATTAAGTGTCACTAGTTGTATGGGGAAACTTTTCACAAGTCTATTGCAACAACGTTTAAATAACTATCTAGAAAATAATAATTTATTAAGTCAATATCAGTTTGGATTCAGGAAAGATCATAGAACTACAGATAATATTTTCATACTCAAAACTTTAGTCAATAAATACTTGGGTAAAAAGAAAGACAACTTATATGTATGTTATGTTGACTTTTCAAAAGCATTTGATACTGTATGGAGGTCTGCATTAATGTATAAAATGTATAAGAAAGGTATTGGTGGAAACTTTTATAAACTTCTATGTGATATGTACTCTAACACAATGTATTCATGTAAAAATAACAGCATGTTGAGTGAACCATTCAGAGCCAACCGCGGAGTAAAACAAGGAGACAATTTAAGTCCTACTCTGTTTAATTTATATGTTGATGACTTTTTAAATTACTTGCATAGTTCAGATACTTTACCAGCATATTTAGATTCAATGCCTGTTAATCACATGTTTTTTGCTGATGACTTAGTTCTAATTTCTGAATCTCCATCTGGGCTCCAACATTGTCTGAATGCGTTGGAAAAATATTGTACTGATTGGCAGTTACAAGTTAATATGGATAAAACCAATGCAATGATTTTCTCCAGAAAAACAACAGTGAAAAATATGTATGGTTTTTATTATAAGCATAATATTGTACCTATAACAGATAAATATAAATACTTAGGACTAGTGTTTACATCAAATGGAAAGCTTAAGTTTGCCTCTGAACAACTTTCAGAACGAGCTAAAAAGGCATATTATGCACTAAAATCAAGTATACCTGGAAATAATAACCTTTCAGTTCAAGTGTTACTTAAACTATACCATTCAATGATTGTACCAATTATAACATATGGATCTGAAATATGGATCACAGACTATAAATTAGATATAAAATCCTCTGAATGTTTTCCATTTGAAAAAATTCAAAATCATATATTCAAAGATATTCTGGGTGTAAATAGAAAAGCATCAAATTTAGCAGTCAATGCTGAACTCGGTTCTTATCCACTTTATTATTTATGTTATGAAAACATGTTTAAATACTATACCAGACTAAGAAATATGGAATCAAACACCACATATAATAATGCACTTCTAGTATCAGCTTTTAAAGTAGACAAAGAGTTAACTTAAAAAAAAAGTTATACTTCATGGCAAAACAAGATTTTTAATCTTCAACAAAAATTAAACTTAACATCTTTAGATATTTCCCATAAGGATTTGAGGTTTAAGTTAAATAAAACTTTTGTTGATATGATCTTTGAACAATTGAACAAAATCTCATCCTCTAACTCAGGAAAATTTCAATTTTACAGTAAAATATTAATTCTAACGAATACAAGTTGCAAGATTACTTAAAGTTTTCCTTGAAAAAGCATGAAAGATCCCAGCTAACAAGATTAAGAATAAGTGCACATTCACTATTTATTGAAACAGGTAGATATTGTAAACCAATTATCCCTAAGGAAAAGCGTGTATGCTATGCTTGTAAATTATTAGTCGAAAATGAAAAACATTTTGTACTTTACTGTCCTGTGTATGACAATCTTCGATTTCAATATTGTGATATTTTCAATGATAAATTATACTGTTGTATTGATCCTATAAAAGAAATTGTTAATCCATGTGACTATATTACTACAAAACGTATATGTATCTACATAGATAAATGCTTTATGCAGAGAAAACACTTTCAGGAACTATGAAGTATTGTATAGAACTATTTTGCATGTTATAGCCCTTATGTAATAATATTTTCTTCTTTGTCTGTCATTTGATTTCATTTTGACTGTATGCCAACATGGTGATGTCAATAAACCATTGAATTGAATTGAATTGAATTGAAAAAAAAGAGGTTTTTCTTTAAAAGTTGGCAATATGGCCATGTGGGAGATTTAATTGAACTTTACTTTTAATTTTACTACACAGATGGATTGTTTTTGTAACAAGGATTTATCAGGCATAAGACGACCCCCGCCCCCTCCCCACACAAGGCATATAAAGCAAAACGAGAGAGCCGACGAACGACTTGCTGTAAACTGAACGCCTCCATTGTCATAAATGTCGAAGGTTTACGGATGAAAATTAAAAAATAACAGCTGAAAAGAATGGCAGAGGACTCTGTAGTTCGTTTTCTTAAAGAGGATTTGCCTAAATGTGCATTTCCGATGTTTGAAGATATACGAAGACAGGGGAAGCTCTGCGATGTTACGTTAAGGGTGAGAAGTGTTGTCCCGCCATCTATCATGTCTATCACTACACTATACCTGAAAAAAGGGTATCGGGTTCGTTTGCCCTATCTACCTGTTCGCCTGAGTCCGTTCGCTCTAATTATCTTTCGCCCTAAACCTTGTTCGCTCCACCTAAACCTCGTTCATAAACCACACCATTTTAAGATAAAAATCTTTACTTCATATACTTTTTTACTTTTTAAATGAATTTAAATTACATTTCACTTTTATATCAAATTGCTTTACTTCCAATAACAATTTCTTACATTTTTATGATTTTATTTCTTGAAAAAGACGTAATTGGTCTAATTGTTAGATTTTAACGCCGTAAATTACAGATAATTGTCTTGCTGTTTTTTTAAATGATTCGCTTTATGTTTATAAACAATTTAAGAAATTGAGACATTAATTGGCCCCGTCAAAAGGTCAGCAGCGGATTACCACCTACTCTATCTCTGAAGAATTAATATATCAGAGCACAACACAATACATTGATCGCAAAATGAGATATATCCATAGATGGAACATGAAACTATCAAACTACTGTGAACCATAAATATATATTTTTAATTCACAATAAGTCATCGTAACGTTATCAGGTCAGTCAATTGGTTGTTATTATGTAAAGGTGCTATAATAGTGTTTTTTTTAATATAATTACAGTACTGATCAGACCCAACCTAACAGAAAGTAAACCCCAACTAAACCCTGGGTTTACTTTTTAAGTTTACTCTGGGTTTACTCCGGGTTTATTAGAGTGGACCCAGAGTAAACTCAAAGTAAACCCAGAGTGGACACAGAGAGTCAACACAGTCAGAGGTATACCCCTGAAAACAAATGCTAATTGTGTATTCGGAATATACAAGGGGCAGGAATTACAGGCAATAGGTTGGTAAATAAAAGACTGATCTGCTTCACACTTCAGTGCATACAGTTGACCCCAAAAGCAATTTCCAAGTAAACCCAAAGTAAACCCAGAATTGACCTAAATTTTCAAAAAGTAAAACCGGAGTAAACCCCAAAAGTAAACCCGGGGTTTAGTTGGGGTTTACTCTGGTGTTAGGTTGGGTCTGATCCGTACTGTATATAACTCTTCATAATGTTAAAATAATCAGAATACAAAAAAGATACAACTATACTAATTCTGTAAAATAAGGCGAACGGACCTTGGGCGAACAGACCTAGGGCGAACAAAAACTAGGGCGAACGGCGTCAAGGGCGAACACATTTTAGGGCAAACGAACATACATTTGAAAAAAAGAAACACATTGTGAACTTGTTTAGTACATGTATTGTATATTTTATTGATACCTGATTCCAGAGTTGTCCTTGCATCCACTTATTCTTTGTCATGATTATGCTGTATTAACGTGTCAGAATTGATTTTTCAACTAAATTATGTATGAAGAACCACATACCCTTTTAATTTGGACTTAAAATTCAGGGTTTAAACTTAACACTTGCCTACTTGCCAAATGCAAGTAAAATTTGGTATGCTTGGGTGGGCTCATAAATTTCAAAACATGTTCGCCCACATGGCGAATGAAAATTTTGGTAACTGAAATTCGATCAATATTTACAATTGTATATTGGTATTTTATCGGGTTTGTTATTCCAGAAATCAAGATGACATAAACGCTTCACCAAACTCCTATCATTTCACTTACCGTAAAGCCATTTTTAATGACGATTACTTAATCAAGATGGCGAAGCAAACACATTGCTCATGGTTTTTTTTTTTTTTTAAATATTGGAGAGATTAACTAGAAGTGGGGTTGGTCTGAGTCACAGTCATGGGTATTATAAACTTTATGAAAAAAAGAGGAAGATGCAGTTCAGAGAGAATCAGGCTATTGGGAGACAGACGTTACCTTAATGGTCTAAAGAAAGATAAATGACAACTTGATTATATTGTCACATGATGGTGTAAATAATGATGGACCAGATAGGGATTCAAACTTGCGCCCCCTAAATCTCTAGTCAGGTGCTCTACCAATTAAGTTAAATTGTATCTGGTGCTGCAGATCAAACCAGTCTGACGTGTCACATATAATATACGGTTGGTCATAGGGGTCATAGGGTCTAATTCATTACCAGTGTAAGTAGTAATTCAATATTATATACTTACAGTATGTATACATTGGTGTTTTTGATGAAATATTGCTAGTGTTCTTATTCACTCTTGCCATTACCAGTTGTATTTTTTTGTTTACAAAGGTTGGAGAGAGAAAATTCACAGCACATAGGCTAGTGCTAGCTGCCAGTATTCCGTACTTTCATGCAATGTTTACACATGACATGGTGGAATCCAAGCAAAATGAAATCACAATGCAAGGCATTGATCCAAGGTAATCAGACCGAGTGCTAAAAAATTGTATAAGGTTTTACTATCTCTATATAGTCTATCTCTCTACTATATGCATAAATGAATTCCTTTTGGTATCATTTTTTACTTGGGAAAATGTTTGAAAATTACATGTTATTGTATTTGAATTGCTGTATTTAAGTGCTCTGGAGGCATTGGTGAATTTTGCATACAATGGCAGTGTAGAGATTGATTCTAACAATGTCCAGGCACTGCTGGTTGGAGCCAGCTTCCTTCATCTACAGTCTGTCAAAGAGGCATGTTGTGACTTTCTCAAAAAGAGGTATGCCATGCATATACAGTGTACACTGTAGATTGAATCAATCTGTAATATTCATTAGGAAAAGCATAATTATGAATTTCAGAAAAGTTATGATAGTCAATACTTGTATGTATTATTTCATCCATTAATGTCTTGATGTTATTATTAATTTACCAATAGTTTATCTGTACAATTCAACAATTGCAAAATGTATATAATAGTTTAAAGCATGTACTGTATATTAAAGGTCTCGTTTGTTTTAGTTTACATCCAACAAATGTTCTTGGAATCCGATCATTTGGGGACCAGTTTATGTGCCAGTCATTAGTGGAATATGCAAATAAATACATCCAGAAACATTTCAAAGATGTTATGGCAACTGATGAATTTCTAAATCTCAACAAATCTGAGCTTATGGAGATTATATCTCGAGATGAGCTCAATGTACAATCAGAGGAACAGGTGAACTACAAATATGTACAACCAGAGTTTTGAATAATATATTTCCTTCTTAGTAATTTAATATATGTATTATGTTAAAAAAAAAATATAAAACTTGATCATTTGTATTTTGTAGGTGTTAACCACTTGTGAATCAGAAAATATATCTGCAGAATTGAAGATGTTTATTATTAAAAATCATGTTTTACTGTTTTGTGTTTGAAGGTTTTTGAAGCCCTTTTAACTTGGATTAAAAGAGACAAAGAGATAAGAGAGTTAGCCATGCCTGAGTTGATGGTGAAAGTCAGGCTGCCTTTACTGACTCCTCAGTATTTATCTGACCGAGTCGCAACAGAGGACCTCGTGAAAAATTGTCTCAAATGCAGGTAACTGTGTAGACTACATCAAATACATTAATTTCAGATCTTTGGAGTAAGTGTAGAATGAGAATAGATAGGCATTTATATACAAATTTAAAATAGATTAAATACATTTTAATCAGTAATTGTGTATGTTTTGACAGAGATTTGTTGGATGAAGCTAAGGACTATCATCTGATGCCAGAGAGGCGTTCATTGATGCAGACCTTCAAGATTCGCCCCAGGTGTTGTACTGATGTTCCTGGCTTGATCTATGCAGTAGGGGGGCTGACATCATCCGGTGAGTTTAAGACCAGTTCAGGGACTCAATTTTCACATCATACAATGTTTGCAGTTTGCAAATTTTTTCTGGGGTGATTGAAGTGAATGCTTGTTAGTAAGTTGATTAATAGTTTGGATACAATTTGTACTTAATTGTTGTTAGAATTTTTTTTTATTACTTGTATCAATGATGAATTAAGGTACCAGTATATTTGGTAATTATTTTGTATTTGCATCACTTATGTTTATTTTGTGTCTTGTAATCATCAGGGGACTCTATGAGCACTGTAGAGTGTTACGACCCCATTACAAACATTTGGAACTCAGCTGAAGATATGAAAACTGTGCGAAGCAGGGTGGGCGTAGCTGTACTGAATGGTAAACAATAACTTACACTGTCCATATCAGTTGTCTAGCTAATGAGTTTAATCATTTCTATGAGAGAGAGAGAGAGAGAGAGAGAGAGAGAGAGAGAGAACTTGTATGTTCAATCAATTTTTCCTACATGAATGTAGAAAGTATAATTTATGGATGTTTAGCTCCTACATATATGTAATAGCAATGCACGTTATTTAAATAAAATGGAAGTTCAACATGAATTTACAATGTACACAGTTGTGCTGTATATTTATAGGGAGGCTGTATGCAATTGGTGGATTCGATGGAGAGGAAAGGTTGAGTACAGTGGAAGTTTTTCATCAGGGTAACAAGAAATGGAAGAAAGTAGCATCAATGAATTGCAAGAGAAGGTAAGAATTGTGAGAATTTTAAGTGTGATAACTCATATTTTCCCAGGATATTGTTTTGGTTGTGTACCCGTAAGTCAATTAACACTAAAACAATCTTTGATAAAGATATAAGTAACTTGATGATAACATTTATTTAGTATGTATGTAATTTATAAACTAATTTTTTAAAATAGACTTACAAATGGTTTGGATTGTGTTTTAGTGCTCTTGGAGCTGTGGCATTAAACAGGAAGCTGTATGTTTGTGGAGGATATGACGGAGTATCCTCCCTTAAGACAGTGGAGGTGTATGATCCAGAGAAAGATGTGTAAGTAAAGTACAGGGGCGGGGGAGTGGGCGGGGGAATGGGCGGGGGAGGGTTTGCTATAACGCACTCCTACCATACGGCAAACCCTATTCGTTTTATGTTTAGGAAACCTGACTAAAAGATTGACATGTTAATAGTGAATAATTCAGTGAAACAGTTTATGAACTAAATTACATCCCCAAAAAACCCTAAAAATTTTGGACAAATCACACAATTGGCCCCTGTGAATATAAATGATTTCACAGTATAGGTGTATCACAAATTTGTTACAATGATATGAATAAGATGTTTTCTGTTGCTGTCCTTTCTGTAGTCACAGAATAGAATTCAAAAAATCCTTTTTAGCATGAACAACCAGGTATTTGTTGATAATTGGTTAAAAGTATTTATAATTAATGAAACTGAGGAAATGGAATTCTGTTCAATTATCATTCCATGTAAAGGTAGTGGTATGTGATTTATTTCAGAATATGTTTTGAAAACATTATTCACAAGGATTCTATATGCTTGATTTAAACAGGTGGACTCTTCTATCCAATATGTTGAAGCATAGAAGTGCAGCTGGAGTGGCCTTTTTGGATGGAGAGATATATGCCTGTGGTGGACATGATGGACTTTCTATATTTGATTCTGTAAG
Source organism: Magallana ariakensis (assembly GCA_020458035.1). NCBI lineage: Eukaryota > Metazoa > Mollusca > Bivalvia > Ostreida > Ostreidae > Magallana > Magallana ariakensis. The sequence continues at coordinate 44,713,858 of CM035818.1, read as the reverse complement.
TCTTACGTGACTTGCTTCATTTTATTGTATGCATCAATTCATTATGGAATTAAATTTAAACTAGTGTATTCCACTTTTACATTAAAAAAAATTATGAAGTCTAACAAAATGGAAAGTATTACTGCTTCGACTGTGAAAAGTGAAATTGAAACCAGTGTAATATATTCCACTTTTACAAAAAGTGATGAAGTCAATGAATTTATTTATCAAATAATTATCAAATTAACAAATTTGGTAATAAAGTTTTAAAGTTTTTCACCCTTCTAAAAAATTAAAAGAAATTTTTGAAAACCCATTTTTTTTAGCCACTTTGAGTTTTTTTTTTAATTTATATAAATGAATTGTGCATGCATATGTACTTACACTGTATATTGCTTTTAATAACAGGTCAACATTAATTTTTATATTTCTTTGCTTCTCTATATCAAATTTTATTGATGATCAAAATTTCATATAATATATTGGAATAGATGATATTAAAAATATCATTTCCTACTAAATAGATTTACATTTACATATAATTTTATTTTACAGCTTTTTTCATTATTTTTCATAAGTTTGGTGGAGTTTTTTGAAATTTTGAATATTTGTAGATTTTTAAGATGAAAATTGGATGTGCATGCATGCAGATAAAACAATAACTGCTGGAAATTTTCAAATGCTGAAGATGTCACAAATATTCATTTTAAAATCATAAATGAAGCGTATGCTTGCAAGTTTCAGAAAGCATTTAGATGAATTTAAATGCAGTTAATGGAGCTCCTCCTCCTTCATCCATGTATCCATCAACTTCTTATATTGTATATTATAAAGGTGGAGAAGTACAACACGGCCACAAATACTTGGAGTTATGTCACTCCCATGTTAACAAAGCGCTGTCGACTAGGAGTCGTCTCCCTCAATGGTAAACTGTATGCGGCCGGTGGATACGATGGTTCGGTATTCCTCAACACAGTGGAGTGTTACGACCCGGTGAAGGATTGTTGGACATACATCACTTCTATGAGGGTCAGGCGTAGTAGGGTAGCCCTAGTGGCTACTTACGGCAAACTATACGCAATTGGGGGCTACGACGGACTGGCTAATCTGAACTCGGTTGAAATGTACGACCCCGAGAAAGACACTTGGAAGTTTGTGCAGAGCATGTGTGCACACGAGGGAGGGGTGGGTGTGGGAGTGGTACCTGTGGAAATTGACCTTGATGGGTGAGGATGTTGGAGGTTGCGAGGGTTGTATGGTCTTGTTTCTTGTCAAAATGTGTTGAATGTATGAAGTCTCTGTTTTTAGATGCAAAGGAGTTTTACAGGCTGTGTTGTGGATTTAAGTGACTGTATGGGGATTTTGTGTTGTACCGGTACTTGGACAATGTGTGAATTAAATGTGTTGAGAGAAATGTGTATATTATAGCTATTACTTATCCTTCAATTACAAAACCTATACTGACTGTGATAAAAATAGCAGTTTTGATAAATACTGAGTATTTTTTTTAAATAGATCTCTACTAGTTTTGAATCAAGAAGCTATCAACCTGTTCCAACACAAAGTTGGTTTTAATTACAATTTGCATTCCTTTAACCAATAGTATTCAATTGCTTGAAGCCACTTTATTGAAAATTGTACATATCCCATGTCTTCTTTGTGAGAAGACCTGTTATAAAATCTTATGGTATTATAAGCTACACACTTACATGTACAAAATAGATTACTTTGAGGTCAAGATATTGAATACTCACTATTTTTTGCATAATTAAACAAGAGTTCTGTGACTCTATTTGGTAGAAGGTTTATTGGTTTGGAAATGGGCATAAATTCTTCTTTTTTGTAAATTTGAGAATTGAGTTGTTAACTTTTGAGCTATAAATTATAGTTCTTATTGTATACATCTTTTGTTGCTGTGATTAGTTTGAATTTATTTGTACAAATGATGGTATTTTAACTTGGAAAATACTTCTACAAAGGAAAGACGAAAAAATCCTTGTTGAAACAGACTTGACTTTTTGTTTGCCATTATATGTTTTCTTTCTTTTAAAAGCAAGAATTCTAAGTTGTAGTTTAATTATTTTATATTGTTTTCAAGAGTAACATGTAAAACTATTGTGCAATATTAATGTCAATTCAGACCATGGTGGTTTTTTTTGGTTATCACAAGAATGTAAAATTGTTTGATCAAGATCACCATAATGATGGACAATCTTTCAGTTTCTTCAGAACTTTCATTATTTCAATCAATCACTACTAGTGCATGAACCAAGGTCTTGCCAAGTCAAGCTTCCATAACCGTAAATTTTGTAATGTTGCTACTCTTTGGTGTACCTCTCTGGCTTTTAAAATTTTTGGCTGCCATTTTATATCTTTTGCATTCCAAGTAGGTTAGCAGTTTCTGAAAGATTTATATTCTGTTTTCCACTTTTTCAAATTTTCTAGTCAAATCAGATATTTGATGTATACGTAAGTTTGTGAAACATTTATATTTCATAGCATTCATCAAGCTGGGATTTAAAACCTTTAAATCTTGTCATGATTTCTTTAACTCATTTGTGTTTTTCTTTCTAACCCAATTACATTTTGTTCTTTTATTTGTATTATTATTGTGTTCACTAATAAAATTTCTACAATTTGAAATTTTTTTTGGCATATTGAACAGATGACTCACTTAACAGTAACATTTTATGGCAGTTTATTAAGAAGAAAGAAAAAAAAAATAACGTGGAAAAAAAAACGTTACAGATTTACATATACATGTATTACTCAGATTGAAAGTTGTAGGAAACTGATTTCATATAGAATACGTCTATTCTAATCATATCAACTGATACACTATTTTAAAATGCATGTAATACGTTTTAAAACTATTAAATTATGTTATTGCACATGCAATTTCATCAGGGAGGAAGTGCGTTTATTTCCTTTGATGAAACCGTTTGCGAGGAAGGATTGTCAATGTTATCCCCACAAACCCTCTCATACCGTTTTAAGGTTTGTCTGATAGACTCCAATGTGGCTTTTAAATCCACGTCATCTGCAACTCCTACCGAAACATTTACCCCTAAAACAGAAAAATATATCATTTACTCTTGACCTCTGTTAAGATAAAAATTCTTATTGAATTAAAGGTCAATAATAACAATGCACTTTGTTGTGACTGAAATGGATCGGTTAGAGCACCAGACATTAGGTAACCATAAGGCAATATTTTTTGTTCTTATCAGTTGTTGAAATAATTAAAACTGAATATAGTTAGAAACTGCAAATTGGTATTCATTTATAACATTATCAAATGAATTTCATTGGAAAAAAATAAAGGATGACTGCACTTAGCGCCGGGTTTTGGGCCCTTTTTAGTCGCTTCTGTTGCGTTTATTTCTTAACCTAATATCACTTTTGTTAAATTTTTTAAAGAGTCTAGTCAATTTCCAACATGAATTAAGATTTTAGACTGTGATACATTAAGCTCATTCTATTGTTTTTTTCCTTACAACTTTCTAAAAAAGTACAATTTTTGCTTATCTGCCCTTGATCAAACATAAGATTGATACATGTATTAATATGCATGAGAGGTGGAGCTGACATTATCAGAATGGTACTAAAATTAGACTAGCATGAATAACAATGCCATGTATAAAAAATTATGTGATCACTCTTTCACCATAATCCTATCTATTCTATATGGTACAAGTATACTATTTACTATGGTTTCAACAATTAGACCACGCCCATGCAAGTACAGGAGACTTTAAATCAATGCTTGACAACTTATCGTGTTCGAAAGCATTGTCCTAGTTTGCACATAACATGCTACCTTACACGTCACGTGATAGAATTTAGTATTCACAAAGTTACCTGAGGTGAGAAATCACGTGGTGAATTATAATATTCAACATGCATCAACCCTTAGTTACAACAGGGAAAGCGAAAGTAAGAAGAAGCAGTTTTTTCTCATTTAAACCATGAGCGCATGTTTGTCTATTAATCTCCTTTTGACATAACTTTGATAATGCAAATATACAACTACTGTTAAACGGAGAATAATAGACAAACATGCGCTGACTATGTATGAAGTCAGTATAAAACTGGGCGTCCTCATTATCGTATGGAGATTCAAGAAATCGTGATGACCCCCGCCTATGAAAACAAATTCGTACTTGGTAACAACATACTTTTATTTAACGCAATTACGTAAAGTTGCAGTTTAGATGTTGACCATTTCTGCAATGGAAAGAAAAATTCTTCTTTTAAAAGTTTATTTTCTCGCAAATATCGCATGTCCTTAAGTGCAGTCATCCTTTGAAATTGTATTTTACGTCTGAACCAATGGTTTTTTGTTTTTGATATTATAAGACATTATACATGTTCTTAGTGAAAAGAATCTACGGAATAACATAAACTTACTGTTTTGATTCTTCCTTTTCGGCATGTAGAACAACTGTAAGAACTCTCTGAATGACTTTTTCAGGACCTTTATCATTCCAAACATAACTGCGTGCTTGGCGGTCTCTAGTCTGACTTCTTTGATGCTGCTATTTAGGATCGACATAAAGATTGTCAGCATAAACATAATTACAATGACAACGTATGTCATATAGAAGAACTCGGCCGTCGTTGGAGAGGCCTCGACCAGTGTTCGAAGCTTGTTTCTTCCGATAAAAGTGTTGACCAGACTCACACAGGTTTTAAACATGGATTTGTAACCAACCAGTTTTGAACCAAAGAGAAGGTACGCAAAGGACACGAAAGCAAAGAACAGAGTGATGAGTAGCGCGCCGAACGTCAACAGTTCTCTGCCGGCTCTACTTATGACGGCCGTGATTTCTGTGAACCTTTTGTTATATCCAAGGATTTTTAAGATCTTCAAAGTAGATAGAAAAACAAGAACCGCCAAAAGTACATTAAAAACAGTATCCCAAACTACGATATGTCCGTAATTAATGAATCGATTCGCGCCAGTCGATTTGTCCTCATAAAACATGGTGATGGCTGTATTCGTATCTTCCATCCTAATTATGAATGCTGCTAAGGCAGAATAAGCTATAATGATACTTAAGCAATCCACGATGTTCCATGGCATTTTTATCAATGCTGACCACCCAAAGACACTGCAATTCCAAATCACATTAAAAGGAAGATATATGTAATACACAATACATGTTGCATAGCAGAGCAATGCCATGGAATTGAGTGATGACAAACTCAATACTGGTTTGAACGCATGTATATTACTCCATGTTAACACACCTCCTAGTTCTGTAAATTCTACGAGAAGAATGGCATATCCAAACAAGTTCACATTAGGGTTGAACAAAGTGAATTCCAAACTAACCGCTCTTGACTGACGATTAATCCAATCATACCGCAGAAGTTCCTCTAGTAAGAGATGAGCATTTTCTCGGTTTCTTACAAATTTGAGAATGTACCCGCCACCACCGTAAGAATTGTATTCTCCTTTGATGGTCATGCCCCATATATCGCTAGCGTCCGTATATGTCCAAGAATCCGAAGTGTAGTATTTGTATTTGTAAACATACCCACCACAGGATACCTGGTTGTAGTCCTCCCAGCCAAGACAGTAAGCATTTCTGTCTTCTTCAGCTTCGATGTATGGATCTACACAAGGGTACGGCCAGGTCAGCTTAGAGTAGGAGCATGTGCCTATAAAGTGAATGAAATAATTTAATTTTTTTATCACAAACCTCATTCAGCTCCAATTTTATTTTACTAACAATTGAAAACCTTATTAAGTCCATATGAAATATAACTCCCCTCCTCATGTAAAACATGATATAGATCTTTTTTAGCTGTAAATATTGAAAGCATTAATGATATAATTGGCTTTGTATTCTATCATAATAATATTTAATTTTCGAATGAGCACACATATACGTAAACAATTAAATGAAAGGTGTTTGAATGGAAATCTGATCATAATCTTACTCTCTTTCATTCGAACTTGTCGCACACGAGCAGGCCCAACACGAATGCCGGACATATCCTTAAACCATTGGCGTTCCAAGGCCCTCAGATACCCTCCAGCGTAGTTTTCCACGGGATAAAACGCTGGTATAAACGTTTTATTCATCCAGTCATAAAAAGCTCGTGTGTTATTGACCTACAACGGAGCACAATGACATTCTAAGTAAAATTTTTATTGTATTGTCAATATAGAAATAATTTAATTGAAATAACAGATGTACATGTAACTAGTGGCCGTGCACATCGTTTAACATTTTCTTTATTCAGGAGCAATATTTTGCGATTTAAAAATGTTTACATTCGTTTTGTTTTTAGATTATTTTTTGCGAATTCTGAATAGAACACCATTATGTTGTGATTGTAGTTTTGCGTTTGAGACGATACCGCACATTTTAAGAATAAATAACATCCTACAAAATAATTTAAATTCTAGCCTTTTAATAGGGTAAATGTTTTAACATAGTCTTAGACCTGATTATGGTACATCGAATGAGTGAGAAGTAATGCATAGTTTTAGATAATCCGTAGTAAATTAAGGTTAAAATCAGAATGTGCCTTATTTTCGATAATCATTAATACATTTGTATCTAAACTACGTTCATTTACTGACATGAAAAAAGTCCAGATTGTCCGTTTTGTTACGCCCCCACTACCGCTTCAGGTGATAATACACAGTCAGAAATAGAAAGTCTACGGGGATTTTGCATTGCAACAGACATGAACAGTACCCGGATGAGAAAAGATGTTAAACATTTCCTATTGTAAATCTCCGTAGGGAATTTGTTTTTGTTGATGTTAATTTATCCATGCAAAAATAGACGAAGTGTCAATAAAGATATGTTGGGTTTATTCCCTTGTATCGATTTCAAGTATTTCTTTGACAGGTATGTGTGAATTTTTTTAAAAATAGTTAAAAAGTGACGGAAATAGTAACCTGGGGCACACAATAGTATTAATATTTATTCCTCAAGGTTTGCAAACGTACCGAATTAAATCCATTGCTACCATAAAGAAGATAGTTTTCAATGTTCTGTTTTAGACCGAAAGAGTACTTGTCCCTTTCTGTGACGCTGATTATATAGATGGCTATGATGTAGATAGTGAAAGTCAACAGCTCCCTCAAAGCGCTTCTAGCATTTGTTTCATCCTCATACTTTTTCCGCAGTTTTCGAATCCTGTTTTTGGATAATTTCGAAAACTTCAGCAATTCTCTCTTCTCTATGAAAAGATATATACAATATTTTACAGAATAAGCTGATCAAAACGCATTTAAATACCTTAGATTTAAAATTTCATTAGAAAATCCCTACGAAAAAAAAGTAAAATGAATATTAGTACATTGTGTGCAATTTGTTTCTATAATATACTAGTATTATAATCCGAATCATAATCGCGTATATTTATCGTACGCCTTTTTGTAGTATAGAAGGGTTGTTAAAAAGTTGAACATACCAATATCGTGTTTTGTTTCCAATGTTCCAGGATAAGAGGCTAAAACACCAAGTTTTCCAAGATCAACTTTTAGATTGTCCTCTTCCTTCAAATGTTTCAGAATAGTCAATGAAAGTATTGTTATAAGTAAAACTTTTACAGGATCTACAACCAACACTGATTCTAAAAATGAAAAAAAGAAAGATGACAACCATTCTTCCGATTTCTCTTTACCCCATTCCATACTGTATAAAATAAGGAAGAAACTCGAAGACACAACACCGATTACTATAACAAACCAAGCCAAAAAGAGAAGCAAATAAGATAATGGACTCTTGTGTTCACGAAAAATTTCAGAATGTACATTCAATGATTCTGTTTCCAGTCTATCTTTCTTTTCGTTTTTACACTTTCTAATTGTTCTCATTTTCCCTGCATGTTGAAACATCATAGTAGCAAACATGATTGGGAAAGTTGAAATCAAAACTCCCATGAAGGAAACGTAAAACGTGGAGGCGGAAAATCGAAGAATTCCCAGTTTAAACTGTTGTATATGTTTTTCCTCTTTCGAAGATTTGAAAAACATTGCATTCGAAACCATAACGAGACACACCAAAGCAAGCAAACAAGACAACTTCTGAACACTACTAAATTGAAATCCATCGGATCGAAAAAATAACGATATCCACAAATGATGTTCAGACATTTGCCTCTGTGATTGATCCTTTAGGAGAGTAGGCAACGAGGAATATTCGTTTGGTAATTCTAAAAGATATCTCTCGATTGTGCAGTCTTTGTCATCAAGAGCTAGCCAATTGTTGCATTGGAAAGAGTATCTGAAAGGATAAGAAATCATGAAGTTTCCAGGCAAATAAACTGGAATGGTCACGGAATAAAAAGATTTATCATTGTAACTTGCTTTTTGTTTGTTTGTAAATCTTTTATGATAACTTTGTTTAAAAACCATCCGCGAAATCCACTAGGTCCGGAATTATCATGCCAAATCTTCAAATATCTTAGTTCACCCAAAGGTTTTCTAGTCCCAAAGAAGAACATACGAACACTAGAAGTTGGGAACCCCTGTAAGTTAAATAATCTTATCGGTAGTGATTTCATCAATATTTTGAATAGTTGAATCCATAACACAAGATTTATTTGAATTTTTCATGATTTGAATTTTTAATTTTTTGAAATTTAAATTCTACCTCAGTTTTTCCATCGTTCAGAAAACGATCTCCAGAGTCACCATAATCCCCAGTCAAGTTCAAAAAAACATTAGATTTTGTACCTGCTCCTCTGCGAAACCCAGTGTATACGCTTATTAAGTAGAAATACCAATGTTCCTCCTTGTGATCACAAAGAAAATCAACTTGGTGCTGCAATATAATTAATTGAGGTTCATATCATATTGGGTTATGAAACTGTAATTTTTAGTAAAACAAATTTATTGATGAATATTAAGCTAAACAAAACTAGAACAATACCATAAATGAAAAAAAAAATACTGCAAATTACCTGTTTATATTTTTCATCCTGTCTATGTAGAATTATTGCCAACAAGATGTAAATGACGAACACAGCTATAAGCATTCCATATACGGATGCGTTGTCAAAGTCAAACTTGTTCCAAATCATCAGAAAGTTTATGACATTAGGGGGAACGTAGAAAGAGGATGAAAATGTGTCTCCTACACAACGACACACTGTGTCATTCAAATCGCTCAAAGGTAGCACCTGCAAGTCATAAGATAACATAAGATAAGTTAGTTTAGAAATCAAAATCTTGTAGCTAATATGCTTTCATACAATCATGATGAACCAATAATAACATTGCTCTAAGTATCTTACTTCGCATCCTTCCATTTTCCATGTATTGTTTTCATCACTCCACGTTCGGCAACCAGTGGTGATAAAGATTACACTAAAATTTGATTCCGTCGGGATGAACTCGGCTGACTTCAAGCCATTCGTTGTGTTTATAACTGGGCTGATTGTGGTACTAAACGAAACAGCCTCTCGCTTTTTTCTAACTTCAAAGTCCTCGAAAGGGTCGTTCTCTGGAGCTAGGAATTAATATATTTAATTTGTCAGTTGACATGTAGAGCAAATCAGTCACGTCAATCTATTAACTATGTATTCTTAATGCATGTATATACATTGTGCCAAAAGTTGTCTTTTTTTAAATATTAATTCTATTAGTCATAAAAGATTTGCTATCTGATGTAAAAAGTTTATTTACCTTTTAAAGGTTCTACCCCGAGATAGCAGATTCCCTTTTCACACACACCGCTATGAAGAAATATTTTAAACCCGTACTCTGTCCAATCTCGTACGTTCAATGTTTTCTTCAAATCAAATTTCGTGAGCGTAGGAAAAGTGTCAGTACGGAAGTAAAATGAATACAAAGGCAGATCTTGATGACGCGTAACGTCATAACCATCGGGCTTGAAATACAGTATCACAGAATCTCCATCATTCGTGACGTCGAACGTGAAGAATATCATCTGTACGGAGTATGCTGGATTAATTAAAGGTATATATTTTTTATATTCTAGAAATACTTTATTAGGAATCCTTGCATCAACTGATATGTTTACTGGAACCTTGATAATTGGAACAAGTGACGTTACTGCAGAAGAATTTCCACCATATATATAGGGATTTTTCAGAAAACTTGTTATCTATATAACAAATTAATGGATATAAGAATTAATTCATTCAATGATTACACATATATAACTAAAATGTTTGAAAAAAATATTAAAGTATTCCAAATTCCTTTTTAAAGCAGTAAAGTTCAATGTAACATTATTATATAATTATGTACAATATATATATATATATATATATATATATATATATATATATATATATATATATATATATATATATATATATATATATCACTTCTGGCCAAAGACCAAAGCTCGCCACTTTTGTTGGTAAACTCTTCACTCTGAATGTTTCGGCTTTGTTTGATTTTAAGAACATTTAATTAGATGAATCAAAATCGGTCATTTAATAACAATATGACAATAAACTTTATCATATATACAAATTAGTGCATTGTTACGTCATTTCTCGTTTAAATTTAATGTGTTGATAAGATGATGTAACAATGCAATGCACTGGCGAGAAATGGCAAGCATTTGTCTTTAGATAGTAGCTATAGAGTCATAGACCAGTGGAGTAGATACTAACCCCAATATAGATATCAGAGCCGTGATATTCTGATCCATTGGATTTGAACACTCCATTGCAATACTTCTCAGGTTCCCTGATCAAATCTTTGAATGCTAATTTATTTATAATTATTTCAAGTATACCAAGCCCATTTTGGAAGGAATATCTTTCTCCTACAACCATAGTGTTTTGGAGCACGTATGTTGCAACCGAAAGTAATCGTTTAATTTTTGGAAAACAACTCTCGGCCTGTCGGTAAACAAAAAGTAAAATAGATGAAATATACTTGTGCTGATATGTTGATTAATGTAGTTAAGCATTAAACTGCTAACCGTTTTTCGCTGTTCAGCCTGAAGTATTCTTTCTCGAGCACGTAGTTGAAAAATGAGATGTGATTGGCGATTGATCACTCCATGATCAACTGTCACATTCCCACTGTTTTGTCGTAAAAGGCTTGACTCTTGTAGAATTTGCCGGATACGTCTTAAAATGTATTCTTTGATTCCTTCTTCTGACAATGGTTCATCAAAGTTTTGCAGCTTAGAAGGTAACATTTTATCCAGAATGTTGTCCAAAACATAGAAAAGAGCTTGCAAAAAATAGAAAGTGAAATCTACACAGCGTACATTAAAACAATTAAATTGTTTTGATTTTCAATTATTGTTTCTAATGGCACATCTTTAAAGAAGAGGCACATGAGCCACATCGCTCACCTGGACAACAGTTATTGTATCTCTTTTTTGAAATTTTTAAATATGAAACTCTTTTAAATATTTTGAAAATCACACAACCGTTCCTATGTTCAAACATTTGACAATTCATTAAAATAATACATGTACATAAAAAGCCTACTTTTTTGGACATAATTACCTAAGATAAAAAAATGACAATAACAATCCGTCAACCATCTCAAAAATCCATAAAACGAAATACAAATTCAAAGCAGAGCAACACGGACCTCCAAAAAGATGGAGGTAGGATCAGGTGCCTAGGAGGAGTGAGCATCCCCTGCTGACCAGTCGCACCCGCCGTGTGCTCCTTGTCACGATCTAAGATGCATCAACTAACCAATCTTATTATACTAGGCCTCATCGTATAAGAAATAACAAAATTGGAAAAAGAAATACTTCTATAAATAATATTTAAAAAATGAAAGAAAGTCACTATGGCCCTGATTTGATAATATGAAGATAGGAAGATGCTTACATAGTAGTATAACTAAAAGAAGCATTGTATTTCTTTAAGAAAAGATTTTAAAACATTTTCCCTATAGGGCCTAACATATTTCTATGTTGAACTTTGAGCCTTCTTGGGGCCTGCTATATTAGTTCGGGTGTCAGAGTTTGTACAATATACAATCTACACTATCTTAAGATCCCGATGGTAGCATAGTTTTTTTGTTTTTTTTTTTTAGAAATTGTAACATTGTATTTTATGGAAAGGATATTTTTAAACTTTTTTCATAAATATTTGATTGTTAAACTTTGAACCCCTCTTGGAGCCCTAGTATTTGCCCAGGTGTCATGTTTTTAACAATTTAGAATCTACACTATCTGAGGATGCTTGCGTAATAGTCTCAAAATTGTAGAATCGTAGTTCTTGTGAAGCAGATTTTAATCATTAATCATTAGACATTTCTATGTTGAACTTTGAACCCCTCTGCGGGCCTCAGTATTGGTCTGGGGTCACGCTTTAAACAATTTAGAATTTTCACTATGTATATGTTTGGTGTAATTATTAGTATTTCTGGCGCAGTGGTTCTTAAGAAGAAGATTTTTTAAAACACACACCCTTGTTTTGTTGTTTCGTGATTATCCCCTTTCGCCCGTTATTTTCCCTTCTCATAAGAATGTTTGTATGGTTCGGTTCGGTTAAATTTGACCCAGTGGATCTAGAGAAGAATTAAAAAATGTGAAACGTTGACGGACAAACGGACGGACGGACGGACAATAGGTGATCAGAAAAGCTCACTTGAACCTTCAGTTCAGGTGAGCTAAAAAGAACATTTTTAGCTGCGTCCTTCACTTTAGCGATAACTACAGTCATTTTGAGGTATTCCGAATCACCTCGCTTTTCGTGTTTGTATCACTATGCAATGTACAAAATATTCAAATGAAACTACCCAAAATTCATCATTAGCAAGATGAAAGTTTTCCCTATACAAAAGTTTAAAGAGAAAATATCAATAATTAATCAGATAACGTGTGCTCGCTATCCTCTATGGTCGAAATTTGCCTAGTAAAACGCTGTTCCATGTTTTCTCATTTGCGCTGTATCCTTAATAATTGCAGAAAATTGACAAACTGTATATTGATAGATTGGCAATTTTAAAAGCTTTTAAGAACTGTATTTTTTACAACATTATTGAATGTGTAATAGATATTCCATACATTTTTAACTGATGTATGTACTATTGCGTAAATTATACCATGGTTCGTGGTTCACGACCGTGGTTTTAACCTCACGAGACGAAGTCTTTTACCTTGTAAATTTGGCCATGGTATAATTTACACTACACCTTATATCAGTTAAATTATGTATGAAATATCTGTTTTAACCTATGAGTTACCAAAAAAATGTTCATTCAATGTTATGGTGATTTTTTTATGAACATCGCAAAAAAATGTTAAAATGTGCAATAAAAATATCCCATTGAGGTCCCCAATTTCGACGTGACCATCCTTGCATCATTTTCAAAAAGTGCAGAAAAAAATGTCACGTGCACCGTCCACTCCTTTCATTTTGAGACTTGAGGATGGACTACCTGCTTTGCGATTTAGATTTTTTGTCGGATATTGCGCCTTTTGACATTTTAAGCGATGAAGAGGAAAACATTAGACTTAGTCAGATTGCAGACAAGAAAGAACAGGATTACATTAAAAAAGAGACGATAGTTTTCGATTTTAGCGAACTAAATTTCAGTCTTGATTACGAGCATTTAGATGCGCATATCGACATAGATGTAACGCAAACCCCGGGAGAAGTTAACAGTGAATTTGTCAACAACAAAAAAAAACCCGCCAGATTTAGAAAGCCCGTTGATGACGATGATTTGAATGAACATATTTCAGACGCAATTCCACCAAACACAAAGAAGAGCACATCATGGGCCATGAAGGTGTTTGACGAATGGCGAAAATCCCGCAACGAAAACGGCGAAGTTATTCCCGAGCTTGCAGTGTTTACTGTGTAGGATGTTAACCATTGGCATACACGATTCATTGTGGAAGTTAGGAAGTTAAACGGTGATTATTATTCCCCAAAGTCTCTGTATTTGCTTATTATTGGGATTTTACGGGGCATGCATGAGCAAGGGAACACCAACAACTTTATGAGTGAGACACACGACCGTTTCCTCAAAGTTATGAATACGCTAGATGCACAGATAAAACTGATGACTGCTATAGGTAAGTGTAAAGTGATCATTTTAATCGATAAGTTTCATTACGCACGTGCCATTATATGATTATTAGGTTACCTTAAATTATCCCCCCCCACTTTTTATATTTAGCAATGCATAACGTGAATGATTCGGTCGCGAATCCAGAATTTTTTTTCCAAAGGGGGGGGGGAGGGAGGGAGGAGTCCGAGTCAATGTTAAGAAACTTGAATTTTCCGGGAGAGGTCCTGACCCCTCCCCCTTCCAAGACTGTCTCTATATCCACGCATGTAAATCCAACGTATCCTCTCTATAGCTCTAAATAGTAAATAAGGTGTTGTGCAGATTTTCTTTTCTTTGCCTATGCTAGTAGTTGTCTGGTTTTTAAAAGCAGCCATATATATATTTTTGTTCTACTATAAAATGCACTCATTTGTTATACATTATTTCTAGGTTATGGATCAGGAATTCATCAGGCAGATCCCATTATAGTCTGTCCCAAGTAATTGCTTTCATCACTTTTTGATGATTTTTAATAAAAATACACATACATGTGAAAGAAATGCTGTTGAAATCGATGAAAGGGGAAATAACCAAGATATCTTCATTGACAAATTATCATTTTTCACTCATAAAAGTTCACTGGAACGAAAACAAATTTCTTACGAAGATTTATAATGGGTAATGTTTACATCTTTTCTCCATTCGGAAGTACTCGGGACACCTCGCACAATTTTTCAGCGTTATCATCCGGGCTTAATTATGGCTGATGCAATGCAACATTCCCTTAGATTTTCTATTTTGGGATGTGTATAGAAACCTGAAGCGGTAGAGGGGGCGTTTCAATCTGAACATTTTTCATATGAGTGGATGAACGTAGTTTGAGCACAAAGGTATTAACTTATGATTATCGAAATATCAAGCAAAATGTGGTGGGAGCAAAAACTCGGCACAGAGTATAATAGGGAACAGGAGAAAAAGCTATGGACATCCGAAGTCATTGGGTATTCTACAAGCGAATCTCTACTCCATGGGGTTTTCTTTTACAACTGTAGGCCATTTGGCCTGCGAGGACGAAATGAGCATCATGACTTGGAAGTCTCTCAGTTTACCATGGGTGAGGATGAAGTTGGTCCCTTCGTTCAGTTTATTGGTCGTTCCAACAAAACATTCAAAGTTGGTCTCAAACATCGCAATATAGAACACAAGAACATAAAGCATTACTTCAAAGATGAAGACGCTGACCGGAGCCTACAACGCTTATACTCTACCTACCTGAGGATTATTGGTTAGTGGAAATTTTACAAGCGACCTATTGCAGGAGTTCTAAAGTTTTCGAAACAGAATGTTGGTATCAACAAGCTTGAGAATCTGATGAAGAGTACGTGTGGACAAGCAGGATTGGAAGGCAATTTTACCAACCAATCAGGAAATCGCACCTGTGTCACTAGTTTATATAAAAGTGGATTAGATAAGCAAATGATAGTGCACAGAACAGGTCATCGAAGCATAAATGCAGTCCGTTAATACAAGAGAGAGAGAGAGAGTCCAAAAAGCAACTGAAGGATGCGAGCAACATTTTAAATCCTCCATCGATAAAAATGAAAACTGAAACCGATAGCAATTTATTAACCTTGCAACAGTTACTCCTCCATGCGACAGTGTGCCCATTCCTTATTTCAACAAAGAAACGTGTCTGTTCCTTCGTCAAATTCATGCAACATCTTACTCAAATTGCAACTCTTTTCCCTGTAGGGCCCTCAACTCTTGCATCCCTGATGAGTTTATCAACTCCAAAAGATGTATGTTATTTTTGTTTTTTACATGTGTAATAGTTGTACATGGAGCATCTTTCAAAACGAAATAAAGGTGTGTTCATTTTCTGTGTTTTTTATTTTCAGGATATGCAGTTATCCCATATGGGATAACTGCAATGTTTAAAGGTTTTACTGATTTAACTACAAGCGCCTTTAACATAGGGACAATGGGAGCATCATAGGTTAACGACCAATTGACTGCATTTGCATCTCTCTTTAGTTTGGGGCATTTCGAATCACGAGTGTACACAGTGACCGCATCCTTTTAAATGCACGCATAATACACTCGTGTGTTGAATATTTTTCGTTTAAATGCTTTTGTGTACTCAGCATTACAATGCTAAGGCTATTTACAATGCTAAGGCTATTAAAGTTGAACTCTTTTCACCAGTAAATGCTCTACATATTTCCTTTGTGTTTCGACAGACACCGTGTACAGGCGATGTATAGGGGTTTTATTAAGTTTAAAATTGTAAACAAAACAAAATTGGACAAAAATGATTATTTATTAACGTGTTTATAATTAGATAGTTAAATAGTTTTGTCGGGCTGGGATTTTTTTGCCAGTTCAGCTACTGAATACTCGGAAGTGACCCACTATACACTTAAGTGATGTGTCATAAGAACTGCCTGTCAAAGTTATTTTTATTATTTCAGTGACACAGGTGTCTGTTTCCTGACTGCTAGTAATCTCCTTTCTATTTTTACCAAACAACCAATTTTTAACATGATATTTACATAGTTTGTTACCAAGTTGTAAAAAGTGGCCCGAAATACACCAAGCCGTAAATCATTAATTTTCAACTGTTTTGAAACAAAGGTGATTGTTGAGAAAACTGTTAAAATTTCTGTCCTTGAAATTTTGGCCAGATTATACCTGTCACAACATCAGAAATAGTTTCAGTATTCTTCACTGGGGACGGATTCCTTCTGGTTGCATACAGAAGACATTCGTTTACCGTCACCAGTATATCCGTTGTACGATTCTAAAAAAAATAGCAATGTTTCAATTTTTCATTCATTCGGAGAACGGCTTTGCCATCAGTCATTTTGTTGAAGTAGAACATCATATATTATATTAACCAATTTCATACTTGAATAAGTTTCATAGATCAAAACTATTAGGTTCATAATTGATAAACTAAATGTACGTGAACAATATTGCACTACTTACTACTGCTTCTACAGATATGTATGGCTGATATCGAGTAATTGCCTCCAAGGTGCTGTAAATCTGTTGAATATCTGTCAGACTGAATCGATCGTTAAACTGAGAACAACCCGGATGTACTGTACTCTGTAGATACTGCAAGAGCTCCAACACTTTCTGAATTACAGAAAACTTATGATCTTTTATGGGAATCGACTGTTTGGCCGTTTTTTAAAGTTGGTAAAATGTATGTACATATATGAATAGACAACCGATAAAGAATTGAGTTTGGTTCTCTTGAACGAAAAAGATATCTATGAATATACATGTAACTTGATTTTTTTAGCCACATGTATGCCCTAAAATGTATGTGTCCTTTAAGTTTAATAAAATCCAAGAAAAGTGATCGTAACGAATATTGGTAAAAGTAAAATTATTTTATTACGTCATTTGGCAGTGCCTTTTCATCTGTGGTTTGTCGAAAAATCATGTAACTAAAAATTATTCTTCGATGGGCATCTAATGATTAAAAATCAAATCTATAAGGAACGGGGGCTGAAAAGGATTCAATTTGCTGTACATAAATTTTTTAAGCTAATGCTCAGAGAGTTGAAGAAAGAGACGTACTTCCCTGTATGCAATAAAGATGGGTTCATTTAAAGAATTGTCTACGTGGAGATGATCAATTCCTCTCATCACATCTTCTTCTGTCGTTGATTCATCAGTCTGTATCAGAAATAAAGAAAAAGATGACAAAAATAGAACAAAAGAGAGAAAAAAATATAAAAATATTATAACTTTGTGTAATAAGCAAAAGCTATTTAAAACACATGATTTGGATGTCCCACATTTTAATGTACTTACATATGGAACTCGCTCAAACGTAGACGCCATTGCTCCGATCAAATTTATCGTCTGCAGATCGTTTCCCGAACGGTTATAATAAATATATTTTACAGTAAAGACACCAAAATTCATTTGAATTTTTCCCACGTCTATCTTATTTAATGGCTGAATCGGTGGTCTTATCTGAAACAGATTGTAAATATGAGAAAAATACATTTTGTTACATCAATGATAAAAGTAACTAAATACAATATGCTTTTGTCTACCACAAGGTCTTTGGAATATGTTCCGTAATCTCCATAGATATCAAAAATCCGAACACGAACGGTTACTAGATATTTAAAATCTTGATCCCCTGCCTGAATTGGTACATCTAAAATGCTACTTTCGCCTATAAAATAAATAAATAAATATATATATATATATATATATATATATATATATATATATATATATATATATATATATATATAAAATTGAACAACTCAATAATAAAATGTTGGGTCTTTATAAGATTTAGGTTTTTTTTTCAAAATGTAAGCTTACTTCCGTCATAATGAATGCTCATTACGTCAATTATTCCTTTGTTTAACTGGCGCTTGGTTACTGTTTCATATCGATAGGTCATCGCTTTCCCATCACCATCGTCATCCGTCCAACCAGAGCAATTGACACTAAGAAGTGGTACGCTATCTGAAAGAGCCACATTTACAAATTCATGTTCATACACATGCATACACTTTTTAAAAATGAACATAAGAATATCGCAATTACAAATCAATTCTAAACCGTAAAAGATTAAAGATACGAGTTTTATGGACTCAAACTTACCTATCTTATAAGCAAATGTACAGTATCCCCCAGAAGGTGCCTTGTTTGTTTGGAGTTTTCTAAAGACCTTTCCCTCAGTTTTATTGGCAGATTTAGCAATTAGTGTGACAATATAACTTGCTCCTTGAGAGAGAATGTTCTTTGGTATCACAAATCCTCGCTGATTTGTACCTGTGAGCAATTAGGAAAATGAAATGCACCGGTTCATTATCACAACCTTTTAAAGTTTCGTGATCTTATATTGTCGGTTTTATCACTAATAATCAGTACCTTGCTGGATAAGATGTTGTGATGGTGTGAATCGTCCTAAACCATTTTCATCATGCCATAAACGCCAATCATATTGCAGGTCATCATCAGATGAACAACTCTCACACCATGCAACAAGGGATAATTTAGACGAAACAGCCGCTTTATCCTTACAATT
This sequence comes from Magallana ariakensis, assembly GCA_020458035.1. Lineage (NCBI taxonomy): Eukaryota > Metazoa > Mollusca > Bivalvia > Ostreida > Ostreidae > Magallana > Magallana ariakensis. The sequence goes on along the minus strand of CM035818.1, from coordinate 44,694,827 downwards.
CAAGCTACAACTAGCACGACAAAGAACAATATCAAAATGCTCTAAAGTTTGTTACTTTCTATAAAAGATAAAGATAAGATTGCATGTTCAAAGTAGAAGCTGTAAATGAAAACTACAATTGTACAACTCTCATATTTTAGCAACACGAATACGTAGCATACTTAATACTTATCATTGTTGTTTCATCACCCTGCACTCTCAATATTTGAGTGAAGGTATCTTGAGATGGTCCCTCGTTTACAGTCACGGTGACGGCGTAATGAGCAGTATCAGTGGGAATATCAGAAAACTCTGCAGTACCATGTCCCACAGTCAGAAGGGAACATTCGTCCATGATTTGATAATCGATGAGTATTTCTTCCCCCGATAGACTGATCGCTGATATTCTTAAATAAAAGTAAAACAATTAGGACTGTGACACGAATCAAAGCATAAATAAGCTATCTTGTAAATGTATTGAATAATAAGCATAAATGCAGAGGAAATAGTTTGGTAACTACCTTTTACAGCTCCAGGTAAATGTCAAATTAAGATTTTCTCCATAATCTCCATAACTTGCATGCGATTTTTCAATAGCATTGAAATAAATTTTTCCATGTTTATTGCTTATTCTGTAGTGTCCGTGTTGAATATATGCAAATGGTTTTCTTTTGAGGAATTGGATGTATGTGTATTCTGTTATCCATGTACTTTTAAGTGTGATGTTTAACAAAAGATAATACAAGCCTTCATCAAAGGTTCCTTGCTTTGCAAACAGAACTCCTTTCAGTGGTTTCATAGGATTTTCAAAACTCACACTTTTATTGGTTTTCCCAAGAAGGTTTGCTCTAAAAAATGTCCAGATGAATTCTAAGTCATCATTACACATAACATGCATTTTGTTGGCAATGTAGGTATTCTGCGATGTATAGACATACATTGGGTCGGTCGGAATTGAGTATTGACGGTCATATACACCGTTGTAATTAAAACATTTATTGATAACCGAAACTGTCTTAATCCATTTTTTGTGAGATATATAATTTGTGCATATTAAAGTCGCAGTGTGATTTCCAAGACTTATGTATGTGTATTCGAATACCACAGGATTGAGTCTAGTCACATTTTGTGTTTTGTAAAACACACTAGCCCGATCTACTGCATCTCCTGACGTCATGTTACAGGTGGTAAATGGCCTATCTCTTTGGTTTTCCCTTAGTTCTATTCTGAATGTCACACTGCCTGGGGGCAATGGAACATTCTGTGGTATGATGACAAGTTCTAAACCATCATTCAAAGACAGGTCAGCTATGATTGGCTGATCAACATAAACTCTCTCACCATTACTTCCAAGAACAGAAGGCATATAGAATCCATATTTTGAATATTTTGTTTTATTTTTGAAAGTTCGAATTTCAGTATTTGAATTGTTATTTACATTGTCAAAATTAAGATAAGGTAAAATCAAGTCCATTGAGTCGACATCAAAAGTGTAACTGGAATTGCCTCGTATTCCTGTGGCAATCAAACTGACATTCTCGGATCTAAAATCAAAGGCCGATGGATAACACGAAAACGTGATAACTCCAAGTTGAATATGAACGGGATGATTATATTCCAGTCCTGAATTGGAATCGTTCATTTTAACAGTCATGTGGTAGGTGCCACGTCTTGAGGAAAACACGTGAGTCCTCGTCTTGTCTTTTAAAATAAAATTATCGGGAGCAGTTTGGTCGTCAAAATCCCACCATACTTCAATGCCAGGAGGAAACCATCGAAAATCTAGTAGTGTAATAGTGAAGGTGACTTTGACTGGAACAACGACAGAACGGTAGTAGTGACGATACTCATCAGAAGGTGTCACCCGCTCTAAAGTCGTGCTCATAGGGATAGGCTTCTTGTATGAGAAACTGAATTCTTTTAAACTGTAAGACCTAACAGTTATTATAGATATAACATGTTGGCTACTTACATCATTAAAACAAAAGAACACAACATACTTTGTGCCTGCTGTAGAATAAAAATGTTCCTTTACAAATGAACTATTATTGGTAAAATCAACATTTTCAGTTTCTTCAATGTCTCCATAGTGATATTTGCAAACTACGTCCGTAGGGTTTGGCTTTGAACTGGAATACCTTAAAAGAAACTCTATTCTCCCGTCCGGAATCGGTATTGTCTCTCTGTATGGTCTTAAAGACAACGATTCGGACGGAATACGTACCTGTATATCTATATCAACAAAGTTAGACTGCGCATACAACATATTCCATGCTATTAAAGTAACTCGATACGTTCCTGGAAGGTTATACGTCTGCGAAATCTGCGCATTTCTGTAAAAATCATCTTCGTATGTGCTGTGGTTATAAGCCATAATTTCACCATTGCCAAAATCGATGACGTAATTAAAATCTTCACGTGGAACGTTACGAAAGCTAAAACTTATTGTTTCTTGTGTAGGAAAGACCTTTTTTGGTGCTGTTATAATTACGTAAAGCCTTTCCCAAACATAAATATCTGTATCTTTTTTGTATTCCACGCCAGCGTACATTACCAAGGCTTTCAATGTGTAGTTTCCTTGCGAATTGTACTGCTTATCAAAAACAGCTGTCGTGTCCGTTGAATTATCAATATATAACTCATTTTCGTATATTTTACTGGAAGTTCCATCTCCAAAAAACAGTTCAATTGATGATACGTTTCTATACAGCTTGATTGTTACAACTATTTTGATATTAACATTAGGCTCGAATATGTATTGAGTCCCCGTCGAAACTGAAATCATGCTCTCTAAACAAAACAAAGGAAACAACACTTTATTATTAGTTCGAAATTCATTTTTAAACTATATTATATTATAGACAATTTATTTGAATTTTTAACGTCATAACAAATTGTTAAAAATGTTATTCTTATAAGTGATATTCTTGAAATCGTAAAATATATTGAAGACAAAACACATTTATTCAATGTCATTTAAAACGTTTAGGTAGTTATATTTGATGTACACTGAACAGTTAAAACGTCAGCGGACAGGCACCATACAAATTATTTTCAACTTATATATTTCTAACATTACAATGGCAATATCATATATTATGACATTGATATTTATACCAATTACTTTTTATGATATATGCTATGACTGAACATATTTTTATGCAGATTTCCATTAAAGATTTTCTAATATTTTGTTTTTAAATATTTTTAAGCATTAACGAAATAATACATCAAATAAATAGCATAATGAATCATTGTGCATGTACAGTATATAGAATTTTATCTTTTAATTGATATATATTTATTACGGTCCAAAATTAGACTTTGCAATCCAAGAACTTATATTTAAAATCCATTAATTAAAAAATTACATATAAAAACGTAACTCAATAAAAATACTAACATACCAAAATTCTCAACATAGTGACAGGAACATGTAACCGCCAATAAAAAAAGTACCTCTCTTGTCCCCATCGTGATAGAAGAACTGTGTTCAACTAACTTCAAATGTTTTCATTTTATATGACTAGAGATATATGATAAAATCCCCAATCAATACGCCAAGGATTAAGTAAGAATTTCTAATTTACAGAATTTAATAATTCTTCTTTAATAAAAATATTTAATTGAAAAAATAAAGAATGGAAAGATCAATCAAATGTCAAAGTGAATGATTTATTAAAAGTACCTTGGATCTCGTACTGCAGTCTGCAATTTGCAGCGTTTTTATTTTATGGATAAAAATCTTATTTAAAAAAAAAAGAAGATTAGTTAATGGGCTTCTTTTGTAAATTAAAGCTTCAAACGAATAAATTTCTTTGAAATTATCAGTATATATATCTGTATTTGTTTTATGTAGAAAATATCAGCGTTCTTCAAAACTTCAAAAAATCAATTTTACTTAAATGTTTTCCCTGTTATAATATGTACAGTATCACAATATATTTATGTTGCTCATAATCATTTTCTTAAATTATTTAATATTCATAAATACCTTAAGGTTCAAATGACGTTTTTTCAAAAGTATAAAAAAAATCCCCAAATTTCTCCTTTGAAAAGCCCCTCTACCTTGTCAGGTTTCAATACACTGCTAACAATTAAAAGGTCTACGGGGATATTTGCATTGCAAACGACATGAAAGTACCCCGGATGATAACGATTGTGCGAGGTATCCCGAGTGCTTCCGAATAGAGAAATATCTCAACAGTTCCCATTATAACTATATGAATTTTTCCATAAAAACAGAATTCTGCTGTGCCAATGAAGGAATCTTTTTCATTGATTTAAGTTATACGTAATTGACAGGTATTTTTAGCTCACCTGAGCTGAAGCTCAAGTGAGCTTTTCTGATCACTTTTTGTCCGGCGTCCGTCTGTCTGTCTGTCCGTCCGTCTGTAAATTTACATTTTTACTTTTACATTTTCGACTTCTTCTCCAGAACCACTAAGCCAATTTCAACCAAACCTCGCACAAAGCATCCCTAGGTGAAGGGGATTCAAGTTTGTTAAAATGAAGGGTCACGCCCTCTTTCAAAAGGAGATAATAAAGAATTATTAAAAATTTGTTGGTATATTTAAAAAACTTCTTCTCAAAAACCAATTGGCCAGAAAAGATGTAACTTGCATGGAAGCATCCTCAGGTAGTGTAGATTCAAGTTTGTTCAAATCATGATCCCCGGGGGTACGGTGGAGCCACAATTGAGGGTCAAATTTTTACATAGGAATATATAGAGAAATATATTTAAAAATCATCTTCTCAAGAACCAATTGACCAGAAAAGCTGTAACTTGCATGGAAGCATCCTCAGGTAGTGTAGATTCAAATTTATTCAAATCATGATCCCCGGGGGTACGGTGGGGCCACAAATGGGGGCGGCAAATTTTTACATAGGAATGTAAAGAGAAATATCTTAGTTTTGAAAATCAATTAAGCAGATAAACTGTTACTTGAGTGGAAGCATCCTCAGGTAGTGTAATATATATAGAGAAAAACCTTTTAAAATCAAATAAAAAGTGATGAAACTATAATTTGGAGGGGGGGGGGAGGTCAAATTTTTACATAGGAAATAAATTTGATCATTCTCAAAACTATACAGTATAAAGTATTACTTATATGCAATCTTATTGACACCAGTTGTTTAGACTGTGGACCTGGATAATTCTTGGGCCACATAAAACGTTCAAAGTTTGATGTAGGTTTATTTAGCTGATTTTATTACGTCTAGTGTTGCTCAGGTGAGCGATGTGGCCCATGGGCCTCTTGTTTTCGTTACAACCACCAAAACGTGACGGAAATAATAACTAAGGACGTACAGCTTTTAAGTGGCCTATTTGGTTTGGATTTTTTAAAGAGATTCAAAAGAACGTAAATCTTCTAGTAGAGAATATAGTTTCATAATCACGGAAAAGATTATTGACCAGATATAGAAATAAAGCTAATTTACTTGTACATATACTAGTAAGTTTATATGTATATAGGTTTATAGGAATGCAATATAGATAACTAAATGATTTATAAGTATATAAGCTTATTCAGTAATTCTATCAATAACTTAAAGAGACACTACAACCCATTTTTGTGCAAATGCCATGAAATGACAGTTTTCCCGTAACTTAAATGAATTTTCTTGCAAACTTAAAAGTATGAACTTTGCAAAAATTACCCTTTGTAAAATCTAAAAATTCCCATTTTATCGGTAAAATTAATTATTAAACGGCATATGCTGTAAATATTGCTAGTCTAAACTTTTGTTAAACACCGCATGTACATCGATTGTAAACATTTCAGCCTGGTTTTCAGCGAAAGGATGAAAACCGAGACCAAGAATTTCGACTGTTTTGGCTAGAAAATGATCAAATTTAAAAGACATGGAGACAAAACAAAAGTGCGAACTAGATATCTTGTAAGAGATAAAAAATAATAAATATCTCTGTGTCATCAATACATCATTTTATTATAAGAATATTTTAATATCTAGATCCGCCGAGCTATTCCACTTCCCTTTTTCGTAAAACGCTCTGAGATCGTAACAAGTATAGAAATTTCTAAACCTGAAGAGCTTAGACGCTTTATTTGATATTGCCATGAGCACGATCCTGTGCATGAATTATTTTCACTACTAGTTTATTTCTATAAAACTATCTCCAATATTCCATTGACAACTGCTGCCATTCAAAATCACGTAATCATGTAAATAAAATCCAACAACATCCCGTCCGGGGTCATTTCAGAGCGACCTTTCAGATAGCCAATGAAAACACTGCAGTCGAAATCTTGGCTGATAGTTCGGAAATGTGTATCTTTATCGCAGATGGAAATCTCCGAGGTGTCTCGTGTAGAAAATAAAGTCATGGCCAAGTGCATATTTAAGTTATTGTCGTTTGCATGATTTAGTAAATAATAACAGATGGGACAGATATATTATACCTAATTAGAATAGGGAAAACTTGACATAAAATGGGCGATTATAAAGTTATAAGAGATAGAACTATAAATATATTATTAGACCTGTTTTTTTTGAAACTTGAATCTGATTAGTTAACATTTTTATATTTATTCATATTCATTATCAAGATGTTGCTCTGAAATGACCCCGTACAGTATTTTGTTAAATCTTGTTTAGTGTATCATAAAAGAGCGATTTTATAAATTTTATTTTAATTAATTTTTGTTAGTTTTAACAAATACTATTTTAATTTTTCGAATTGAAATATAAAGATAATGACATGTCATTATTCACATAAAAAAAAAAATTAAGATTAAAAGTATAACACTGAAAAAGAAAACAGTTTTAGCGTTTGCCTTCAGTAAGCTCATGAAATCAAATCTAAAATTGATTATTTTTGTTTCAATAAATATGAACGCGTTATTATTTAAAATTTCAAAACAAGCTTTTAAAACAACAGAAATGGTACACATTTTTCATTTAACAGTTTCTTCAGATCAAATTTATTATTTCTCGCAAGCATATATAAAGTCACAAATTGACCAGCGAATTTACACATTTTTTATAATTTAAGGCAGCATTTCCCTAGCTTTAGTCTCTGACTCTTTACATTCTACACAAAAAAGTAAACAAGGGACCGAATAGCGCTTACCCAGAGGCTTCCGCTTCACAATACAACCGGACATAGAATTATACTTTATCAAATAGTTTAAGGATTTTTGCGTGTGAAAAAATATCGAGAAAGAGCAAATGTTTTAATTGTTATTTACGTTTAATATTACGGGACGCATTCTCCCCTACAGGACTAATACTGGGCCAACCGTGAGCTTATTCTCTTGTTGTTGGACCCAGCCTCATGAAACCTCCAACAACCAAAACTCGTTTTAGTTTTCAGTCTTTTATCTAGAATTTACATGAAATATACTTTTACGTGAGTTTGGTATGCATCAGTACCGAAGGTCTGATTCCAACTGACGATAGTTTACAATACAAAATCGTATATACTGACAATGGAATAACACAATGAAGGATTAACGTAATATCAAACAGCTATTGAGTAACTCATGACATTTTAGCAGCATGTACATAAAAGAAATAATAAGATGAAAGTTGAAGTGTCAATAAACATAAACAGAAGTCAATTAAAAGATTTACTGTCCATCTCTGACTGTGCCTCAGGTAGGATTAAGGCTGCGCGGAATTTAAAACGTTTTTAAAACAGTTGTCGAAATAGAGGAAAAGTTTTTGTAGCAACTAATACAAAGTCCGAAAAAACAAAGTTATACAATAATTAAAAATAGTCCGAATGATAGAATTTCACACCGTAACATTAACACCAGGCTTAAACATTATTGGCACATAACAACAAATATGTGCATGATTTCCAAAATAGACGATGTTCCTCTTTATAGAGTAAGAATTCAGCCACTGGTCGAATCAAATGAAAGGACGTAGGAAGTAACATTGTTAAGGAAATTAGCGTTTAAAATTGGGAAACAAAATATTTTAAGTCAAATTGTGACTTTTATCCTTTAAAACATGTTTATGAATCGAGTAGTTCAAAATAATTTTTTTTTTCAATAATGTTTTTGAAAAGTTAAAGCTTACAAAGATATATTTGATATATTACATAACTAGTTCACGTTAAAAAAAGCTCGAAGAGAACTGAATTGCTTTTCTGCATCACATGTCTTTGTGATTTGTTGTCGTTTTTTCTATATAAAACATGTTTGTATACAATCCACAACAAAGCCGATGCTGGAACGATAAATAATTAGGGAAATGTTTTTGTTTATATAATACAAAGGCACAAAACATGCACAAAACATACTCGAAATCACACAATTATTATAAAAAATAATTAAATCTTTGTTAATATCGTATATATTATAGTGTATCAGCCATGTACATTATGCTTTAGACTAGCTGAGATAACATAAAGAAGTTCGGACTGCACCGCTCTTCATAAATGATGAAATATAACGCTAATTATTGTAGAATATGTCTATCACAGAGAGTGGGTTCCAAGATCTGTAGTTTAATCCCTGGCCGAGGCGAAAGTGAATGATCTCCAATCCAGAGAATTTCCTCGAAATATATTCGTATAAGCACTATATTCATTCGTGCTAATTGTCCTCATTTGACTTCAACAGAGCATCCAACCAAAGTATGTCTTCTTTAAAAAAAAATTGCGTCATTTTCCTTTTAAGAATTATAGGAGAAAGCAATTTTTGAAAAAGTTGCTTCAATTTTCACTATTCCTCCTTACTGTTGCTTTCCTTTGTTACCTAGGAAAATGAAATTTTGAAACGTTTTTCCAATCTGACATTGATCGATAATACCTTTATTATTTTATTACAAAGACACACAAACCTTAAAATGCACAGAGATGATATCTTTTATTAATACCAAGGTATTGACTGCATTTACTTCTTCGTTTGCTTTATGAAGGACATATTCTAGAATTAAAAGCATAATAAATTATTCAATAATAAATCTTTAAAATTACATGCAAATACAAAAAAATGTTGGTATTCTAAATAAATGATTATAAAAAGTAACTTTCTTCTACTTACTCTCTAACCTTTCTTTCTCTTTGGGTTTGTAGAAAAATTCAACAAAATTTCTGAATGAATTTTTCACGATGTGCAACATTCCCAGAGAGTTTGAACCCCGGGCCGTCTCCGCTCGAACTGCTGAAATACTGTTATTCAGGATCGACAAAAAAATTGTTAACATAAACATGATGACAAAAAATACGTATGTCATGTAAAAGAATTGGGCCGTCAACGGCGAGGCAATAACTAGAGGATCAAATTTATTTTTGCCAATAAAGGTGTTGGCTAGACTCCCACACGTGATGAAAAGAGACCTGTAGTTTTCCATTTTTGAGCCAAAAAGTAAATATGCAAAGAAAATAAATGCAATTAGTAATATGGATAAGTTTAATCCAAAAGAAAGCAGATCCCTTCCTGCATAGGCCATTACTGATAGAATTTCGGTAAAACGTTTGTTGTATCCTAGACTTTTCAAGATTTGTATCGTTGACACAAAAACAAGAACAGCAAAGAAAACATTGAATGCATTATCCCATATTACAATGTGACTATAATTTATGAATCGATTGGCATCAGTCAGTTTGTCCTCATAAAACATATCCATAGCTTTACTCGTGTAGTTCATTTTTACTACAATTATCACGAAACAGGAATATGCTAAAAATGTACTTATGCAATCTACAACGTTCCAAGGATCTTTCAAAAATTTCATACAACCAACCTTAGAACAGTTCCAAAGAATTTTGAATAGCAGGAAAATATAGTAAAACACAAATATTAAATACGCCAACACTAGATCAAACCCGAGAGATGATATATTCAAAATTGGTTTAAATGCTCTAGTGTCAGTCCATGTGATTGCACTTCCAACCTCGGGAAACTCTGTAAGTAGCATAGCATATAAAAAAAGGTTCACGTTAGGATTGTACATCGTGAACTCTAAAAAGACAGCACGTGTATTCCGATTAATCCAATCATGTTCAACAAGCTCTTTTATAAGTAAGTAAGCACTTGCTCTATTCTTTACAAACTTTAAAATATATCCACCCCCGCTGTATGTATTGTACTCTCCCATTCTTGATATTCCCCATATGTCACTAGCTTTAGTGTATTTCCAAGAATCGGCTGTGTAAAATTGATTTCTTTTAACGTTAGTTTCACAAATACTGTCATTAAAAAATTTCCATTCCAAGCAATACAAACTCTGATCTTCATTTAGTTCGGAATACGTCTCTATGCATGGATAGGTTTCAACCAACTTTGAATATTTACAACTACCTAAAATTGAAAATAATTATTCCAGTTTTCATGTTAACATCTGGTGGTTTTCAAATTGACTATGATTGATTAAAGTCAAAATAAATAATAATATCGTTGAAATAAAATGTGATTTCTTGTTGTTTTGGTAATTGTACCTGATTTCATTCGAACTTGTCGCAGCCTGGCAGGTCCAACACGAATACTAGCCATATCTTTAAACCAGTGATTATCTTCGTTATCCGTCAAAGGTTTACTTGCATAATTATTGACTGGGTAATAAGTTGGGATAAAGGTTGTATTCAGCCATGTATAAAAACCCTTTTTATTGGTTATCTGAAACGTACAAACAAAAAACATTCATTGATTAAATACTATCACACTATTTACTTAAAACGGTCTTCCGCAGAACAAACTGATTAAAACTGGTCAGTAAACTATGCTTTTAATAACAAAATATAATATCAAAATACAATTACAGCTGAGAATCCATCCTTCCCTAAAACCAAATGGTTGTCCAAATTTTGTTTCAGATGAAATGCTATCTGATCCCGTTCCTTGTAGCTAATCAAGTAAATTGCAATGATGTATACGATAAAAAAGACAAGGTTCCGTAGAGCTGAAGTTGCTTTGGATTTTTCTTGACATTTTTTCCTTAAGTCCTTTCGTTCCTCTTCGGAAATCAAATCATACGATGGAAGTACGTATTTAGCAATCTCTTTTGAAAATAATCAACAACAAAAATCAAAATTCGTTTATGCACATTTTTTAAAAATATTAATTTCTCTTTCAATTTATTAAATTTTACATCATTAGGTATAAATTGTAGCATTTTATTAGGCTAAAAACTACTTTTTGTGTTTCGAAATTCAAATTTTCTCACCTGAAATGTTTGTATCATGTAATCTTTTTGAAATCAAAGATATTTTTCTCAATTTTCGTAGATTAATTTTAGGTGCGCTTTCTTGCATCCGGTTTGTGAATAAAATTGAAAAGGTTATTGCCATAATAAGTACTTTCATCGGATCGACTACGGCAAAAGATTCCACTAGAGAGAAAACAAAGGAAGAAAACCATTCTTCTGATTTCGTACTTCCCCATTCCATGCTGTATAGGATTAAGAAAAAACAGGATGATATAACGGACATTGCTAAAATTATCCAGGAAACGTAGTAAATCCAATGAGGAAATGTGTCGTCTTCTTGTTGAAAAGCATCGGTATCAACATCGAACAAGGAAACTGTGATATCGTTACTCTTATAAGGTCTGCTGATATTTTTTGATTCAGAAGATTTTCGTTTGGTTTTTATACCGTTGGTTATATGTCTAAAAACAAAGGAAACAAATACAACAGGCAGAGTTGAAATCAAAATTCCAATACAAGACACGTATAATGTTGACGAGGAAATTCGAAGAAATCCAAACTTTACTTGATCTACATTTTGGTTCTCTGAGGAGGATCGAAAAAACATGGCATTTGATATCATTATCAGACACAACAGAGCCAGTAAGCACGAGATTCTTTGAACACGTGTGAATTTACTTTGTCGTGGACGGAGAAGAAGTGATAACCACAAATGGTGTTCCGTAACTTGAGTCTGTGTTTCGTCAGTTAGACGCGTTTTTAGAGAAATAAGATTTGGTACTGATGCCGGAATAATGCGATCAAGCGTGCAATCCCCATCATCAATAGCCAACCATTTGTTACAACAGAAAAAATACCTAAAATCAAGATAAAACCATGATCATATATTATCCTGTATAATTACGACTAACAATAAACATCACTTTTATGAAACATAATAGTCTTCTCTTTTGAGTGTTCCTACTTTTTTACAATACGTTATTTAAATACCTCTCTCTGCTCTGCACATCGTCGATTATTACTTTGTCCAAAAACCAACTTCGATATCCAGGTGGACCAGAGTTGTCGTGCCATATTCGTAAATACAATAAATCACCTAAAGGCTCCGTTGTTCCAAAGAAAAACTGCTTCTCACTTGATGCAGAGAATCCCTTTATAAGACATTTTGTTGAATTATAAAAATCGAATTAAGTCATGATCATAAAAAAATCATCGAGCAAATTATATATAAAATATTATTTCAGGTAATAATTCAGGTAGGTAAATATATATATTTATATAATTAAACAAAAATATGTCGAAATTCTTATTTTAATCGTTCGTCATCTTTCTAGAAACAAGTGACTAATATACTGCATCGCTCACCCGCAAACAGTCCATTAGAAGATTCCTTTAAACATTTCGAATTTTTTATTATTAACACTAATGTAAGGGGATGTTGGGTGGTGAAATGTGGAAAAAGATTTAATCTATATATTTATGTCATGCATGATTCTTGTACAATAATCTACCAAATTACAAGCTTAAAATATCTGAAGGAAAAATATGTTTAAATATTTTTCCCTACATATTTAAATGCTGAATTTGGCACTTCTCCAACCCAAAAACAGCTAGGTGTTAAAATGTCAGGAAGGTTGAATTTTCACTACACTAGGCCAGAGTTTATAAAAAAAATTCTCTATGAATACCTAGGTTCAACTTTGAACTCCTGGGACCTAAGCGATGATTCTGATACAATGTCTACCCTTTTAATGTTTGTTTTTAATCACTAGTAGTTCCCATATTTGAAAAGGTTTTAACTCTTATTTATTTTATTGAAATAAGCCGAAATGCTCTTGAGTTCATTAAAAGTGTAAAGTTTTAAGATAGACAGATGGTGGGAGGCTGCACAACAGGAGCACAGAAAAGCTCACTGAAACCTCCAGTTGATGAGTGCTCCAAATAGAAAAATCGTATACGTTTCTTTTAAACAAGCAAATACCTTTGTTTCCTCATCATTTAAAACACGAACTCCAGAATCACAAAGTTCCCCTGTTACAATAAACTGCACGTTTGATTTTGTACCAGCATATCTCCGTAATCCAGTATGAACGCTTATCAAATAGAAGTACACATGCGCTGGTGTGTGATCAGAGAGAAATGTCACTTTCCACTGTAAAATACATATATATTTTTAATTTTAATAATATGATTTGGCAAATATGTATTATCGTAATAGGAACTTGATCCAAAGGATTGGATCACGTCGGGTTGCCAGGCGTAGATCACCAGGTCAAGCTAGATGCCACTCTGCCAATAACTGGCAACTTTGGTAAGCACTCAATCACCGAGTTTGATCTGATCATCCGCGCATGGCATAAGAATTGATCCGACTCTTTGGATCAAATTACTGTTATAATGATATATTCATCAGATACCCATGTCAATTTAACAAAAGTTAAAATTAAAAAAAAACTTTTTAAAATCACTTGTACGACGTTCGTTTATTTAACAAATCTTTTATCAAACTTACTCTTTTAGAAATGCCCTAAAAACAGACGTAATGTGGTTTCTACTACGTCATCAGTTTCTTGGAGGGGTAATGTGGATTTGAAAAAACCCAGTGCGACAATCAAGTAAATCAAAACACAATACCAATATAAAAAAATGATGGATCTATAGTAAATATAGTTATTAGCAAGTTAAACGGTTATTGTGTTGTAAAAGTATCTAAATAAATAGATAGATTAAAACGCCTTTCTCAGTGGTGCAAATATGAACAAATTAAAATATCCACATGACATTGACATTAATAGTTTGTGATAAATAAACCTTATCTGCATCCTTTCTATCTTGTCTTCGAAGCAAGATTACTGCCACTAGGTATATTACAAAGACGCCTATCAGTGCTCCATACACAGACGCGTTCGATGCGTCAAATTTGCCCCACACCGTCAAAAAATTGATGACATTTGGAGGAATATAGAACGAGGAAGAGATCGTGTTTCCTGTACATCGACATACTGTGAAGTTTAAATCACTCATTGGTAGTACCTTAAATAAAAAATTGTTAAATTGAATATACATGTAAATGGTTGTGTGCCAATTTTACGAAAAGAGTTTAATTGCATTGCAAAATTAGAATGCTTATTTGTATAATGTTACAAAACAATGCATCTAAGTCAATGAGGCACACAAAAAAAATCAGAACTTCAGTCGAATGTACGAATGTATAAATTACACAATCAATGTCCTGAACATTATTTATGCCGCCTATTAACTTATTTTGTTATTTTTTTAACAATTATTTAAAAACAAGAGGTATTGAATTACAAAAAGATATTTTCTTATGAGCTAAATATATCAAATGTGCATAATGAAAACACCGATGAATTTGTAATGCTATTATGATAACTTGTTTTAATTCGTCTTTCATTTTGTTGAATTTATCTGGACTTTTAAATTGATATACTCTAAGCATCAAATACCCATGTTTATTTTATTTTTTATGAAAACTGCAGGTCAAATTCTTTAACATCTTCAGGGTTTTTTTTTTCAATGGTTAATCGTAAGAGATATTAAGGTTTGCTTATTGAAAATATCGTTTAAAAATGATGCTGTACTTACGTATTTGGTTTTTATTTTTATAAGTTCATAAAATAAAACCTGCTTCTCTTTCTGATTCAACGGAAGTTTTAGAAGTCATATGAAAGTATGCGTACAAAAATCATAACTACTCCTTTTTCTCTTTCCACTTCACTTATTTCAATTGGTTATAGTTTCTTAAGCTTTTGTTTTATGATATTCACGCGTATATGTTTATGTGAGGATCTTACAACAACCCACTGTTCAGTGTTTTTTTGAAGCATGTTTTTGATGTCTGCGATGGTTCAAATCGACTGAATACAGTGAAATGATAACAAAAAGTTAAATTGGAAGAACATTAAATTTTAAATCAAGCTATATTAAAAAGTATTGTGAAACAGTTTTTACAAAAATGACGAACAGGACCAAAATATGCAATTTTGTGTTTTAAAAATTAAACAGAAAATATTATGAATTAATTCTTCTTGCTAATTTGATTCCAATTTATACATTAGTAGTACATGATTTAATAAAGTGCGATATACTCTACTTAATTAGGTTTTTTTTTTAAATTATGTTTTAATTTATTTTACTATTGCATCTGTGTCTCTAATGGTAACGTGGGTGATTTGCCTGCCTAGAGCCAGAACTAAACTGTAGTCTTTTCAAAAACGACCAAAACATTATTCTCGCAAAATTTACCGTGCAATCTTCCTTTGTCCATGTATTGGTATCCTCATCCCATTTACGACACCCCGTGGTTGTGAATATTATGCTAAAGTTTAAACATTCAACTGATATGAGTTCTAAAGATGTCCTATTTTTAAATGGTTCCTTAACTGTGGCATTACTCACTGTTCGTTTTTTTCTTGATTTTGAACTTTCGACTGAGGTCGACACTGAAAGAGATCAAACAAAAGTGAAAAAGATTCAAATACAATAAATGCTGGTATGGTATTTGAAATGGATAAAAAATGACAACAACAAACCGTCAACCATCTCAAAAATCCATAAAACGAAACGCAAATTGAAAGCAGAGCAACACGGACCTCCAAGATAGAGGTAGGATCAGGTGCCATGGAGGAGTGAGCATCCTCTGTCGACCGGTCACACCCGCCGTGTGCTCTTTGTCGTAATGGGGAAAAAACCCCGGAAAAGTCCGTAGACAATTAGGTGATTGATTATTGTCAATTAGTATTAAAAACGGCAGTCAGCATGCGACCCAGTGGAAGATTGTATTTGCTGACACGGTCGTTGTATCGACCATAGAACTTACGAAAAGATGTCTTCAAACGAGACTGTTGATAGTCCTGTTTCATCAACTTGTTTGTCAGCAGCTTGCCTCGCCTTAGAAACTGTTCATACGAAGAGCATGCCCTTGCGTATCGAATTAACTGAGACACAAAAACACCATACGCAGGTGATGAAGGTATGTTGCTACAT
Source organism: Magallana ariakensis (assembly GCA_020458035.1). Taxonomy (NCBI): domain Eukaryota; kingdom Metazoa; phylum Mollusca; class Bivalvia; order Ostreida; family Ostreidae; genus Magallana; species Magallana ariakensis. Next base: position 44,678,717 of record CM035818.1, on the reverse strand, counting down.
AAGTAAGGAAAGTTGACTATAGAAAAATTGAAGTCATCGCGTTTATCATAAAGTTTTGTTGTTAGGTTACCATCAATGTCCATTTCCAGTAAAATATCCAAATATGAAACAGATGACGCAGACTCTGTGGTATCTTTTATTTCAAGTTCACTCGGATATATCGAGTCGACGTAAGTATGGAAATAACAATTGTTAATTGATAATAAGTCGTCGATATACCTAAATGTTGAGTTGAAGGCCACAGCGAGTGATTTAATTTTTTCACGCACAAGTTTTTGAATAAATTCTGCTTCATAAGAATACAAAAATAGGTCTGCTAACAATGGGGCACAATTGGTACCCATGGGAATTCCAACATATTGTTGGAAGACTTGATTTCCAAAAATTACATAGATGTTGTCTATCAGAAACTCAAGCATATCTGCACCCTATATCTATTTAATTTGGATATCAATTCATCAAGTTAATTAGATAAAAAATATCAATGTTTCGAAACCTCTAAATATCAAAACGCAGCAAAAGTTCAAGATTCATGCCTAACAAGTATACTAGTAATGTATTTCTAACTCTGTTAGCACTAAAACGATTTTTAATATATCCACTTTAAACTTTATGGAGTGTTAGTTTATTAAGATTGAGAAAAGTATACCTGTTAGTGGTTTTATTCCAAGATAGCAGACCCCTTTTCCACAAATACCTTCTGGTAAGAAAACTTTAAAACCATACATGGTCCAATCTCTGATTCCCAAGTCTTTACGATAATCAAAATTTACAGTTGTCGGAAAAGTTTCGGAACTAAAGAAAAAAGAGTATAATATCTCGTTTCTTTGGCTGGACTCCTGAAATCCATCAGGTTTTATATAGATAATACTTGCATCCCCATCGTTTATTACATCATATGTGAAATAAATCATTTTCTCCGGATATGCTTGATTCATTAACGGAGTGTATTTCTTATACGTGGCAATGTCGTTATTAGGAACACTGGAATTCATTGTAATGTTCTGTTCTATTTTTATGACGGAAGAAGTGGCGACTGATGAATTTTCTCCGTAAATATAAGGGTTCTTTAAGAAGTTAGCGATCTGAAAGATATTAAAGAAAGGAACATATGTATCGTTATATTAATTTTACTCGAACTTATGCAATTTATAAATTTTATAAATATTTTCATAGGTCATTTCGTCTAATAAAAAATCCTTTCTTTTGACAAGAATTTGTTTTGAACTAATAAACGTACCGATATTGTCAAGAAGGAAGAGCTACTTTCTGTATCATTCTTTATATACAATCCGGCAAAGAATGTGTCTTTGGTGTTGGACAGGTGATTAGTTGATACCTTTCGAATCATTATTTCAAGCACATGAGTTCTATTAAGGAAAAGTCGATCTCCAAGAGCGACGGTTTTTTCCATAATTTTTATTAAGACAGACAGAACGTTTATAATTGTAGGGATATTTCTTTTTGCCTAAAACGTTAAAGAATGATTTTGTTATTTACATGTATGTGATAAACCTACAAGCTCTAAAATTGAATTATTACAAAACTTACCAGTTTTCTTTGATCCTTCTGTTTTAATCGCTCATGTTTCCTTATTCGAAACAAAAAAGAGGCTCGTAAATTGATAAGTTGATAGTCTAAAGTTACGTTTCGTGTATTTTGTTTAAATAAAATTTCCTCGTGCAGAAATAGAGTAGTTTGTCTAATAATGGTTGATCTAATTTCTTCTTCTGAGAGATCCTTATCGAAGTTTTGAAGTTTTTCTGGTAGGATTTTGTTTAACAAATTATCCAATACCCGGTGAATAGCTACAAAATCAATTTTTTTATTTTTTATTGAAAATATATTCCTCATATCTTCGACATAAAGCACACTAATAATAATTATTGTTGTTTAGTTTTAAAGGATTTTAATTTACTGAAACTGACCCGTATTTCGAAAAGAAATACAAAGAGTCTGAGAACATGTTTCCTTCTGATATTTTGATTTTCACTTTCCAAAAAGTAGGTAAATGACCTACTTTTTGAGTTAATGGCCACTGAATATTTTTGGAAATTTTAAGAAAAATCCCTAAAAAGTTTACACTGTGATTGAAATTTTTTTATCTGTGAAAATAAATAAAAGAGATGGCTAAACTCTTTTCATAATGAAATACAGTTTGTGAATGGCAGTGGCACTAAATAGATCAAAAGCATTAAGTTTTCATTAACAATTTTATAAATATTCCAGTCAGAATGTCCTCTATTAGTTTTCAAATCCCTTCCCATTTTTGATTTAATTTTTAAAAAAATTGAATGATGATAATACTAAAACATTAAGAGTATTAAACTACTTATATTGACCTTATTCTGCTGGCATAAAATTTATTTGAGGTCAGTGATCAAAATTTTGAGATATGGTATCTTTTATCGTTTTTAAGCATTTTTCAATTTTTTTGTAGTGAGTGCCATACAATTATCTAAATAAAAAACTGAGATAAAACCAACAGAAAATATGCAAAATTGTGTTGACTAACAAATCAAATCGTAACTTTTGATATTATAGCACTGCCAAAACTATTTCGGTGAAAAATAAAATTTGAAAAAATTAGTCTGAATTTCCTCTGTTATGTTATAAATCAAATTTCGTTTGAGCCTAATTCCATAATAAAGTAAAAATATTTGAATGTTATGACTATAAATATTCATTTCGATAATATTTAATGTGTTTAGAACAAATTTTACTTATGACATTCAACTTAATTCGAATCCGAATTCGAGAACTCAAACCCTGAGTAAACACCATCCTTAAGATAAGAACAGGTACGACGCACTGGTAGAGAGATACTAAACGTTCTGATATTCAGGTCGTTTGTCAGTAATTTGTAAAAGTAACAATTGGGATCGTGTCTATAAAGATACAAAATGCGGAATCCATACCTAAAATTACCTACTATGAATAAAAGTATCTTACCCTTGGCAACTAATTCCAATTTGTCTACCTTGGATGTCGAAAGAGAGCGATCACCAGTCTCAATGTCCCAACAACCGATGACTAAATTCAGAATATCTGTTGTTGTGTTCTATGTAATTGTATCTTTACAGTTATTACAATTCTACATTTAAGCATCAATAAGAAAAAAATAACTGGAATTTTAAACTTTAAAGTCATACCACAGCCTCTGGTGTGAGATATGGCTTGTACCGAGTCAGTGCATCAAGAGTGCTATATATGATCTGTATGTCTGCTAAGTTGAATCTTTCGTGTGAGTTGTTGCAACCAGGTGTGATGATATTTTCTACCAGTCGCATTAGCTTTAACACCCTCTGTATAATGGAAGACAGAGATAGTTAAAAATGTTAAAACACTTAAACGAACAATGCACTAAAAAATCGCTCATGAGTGATTCATATATGATTTAGGAAGAACAACTTGTACAAGTACGCATTTCATGTTAGAGATATTATGTATTAGTTCTCTTTTAAAAATAACAAAAAAATACATGTACAGTATGTAAAACCTACAATATAATACATTGAAATCATCGGTACAAGCATAATGAAGGGATAATAGATAATTGATTCAAGTTAACCAAGAGAGCTAACTCTCTCAAACATAGTATCTAGTAGTTTACAAATATTGATAATTTGGTTTTTGTTTGTAACATTGAACAGTGTTTCAAATTTTACAAAATTTGGATTTATGAAATATTTTGGTAACAACATAACCCTTTTATTTGATATACAGTAAAACACGCTTATAACGAAGTGCCAGGGACTTCATTATAAGCGTAATTCGTTATATCCGTCAAGTTTACAACATATAATAAAGTCTAAGGGACTGAAGATCACTTCGCTGTAAGCGTCAATTCATTATAAGCGTGTTCGCTTCATCGCCCGTCCCTGGCACTTCGTTATAAGCGTGTTTTACTGTAATTGAAACCTTTTGAAGAATTTTGTACCTCGCTATAACATGATTGCTTAAATTGGTCTAATAAAATTGTGTAAACCTTAGATTTTAACCAGGGTATATTTATTGAGTATGCATATACATTCAACAAAACTTTTAAGTGTTCACCCAGTATAATCATTTTTAAAATACAAAATAAGCACATTTATTTGTCTTGTCGTCGGGGAAACTGGTTTCCATTTAACTTTCAAAAGGTTTAGAACGTGGCATTGACCTTGACCTCTGGTTGCGACCCAAGACCTTCACAAACCCTCCCGGTTTGGTTATATTTTGCTCTGATCTTTTGGATTGTGTTAAGTTACCGATGGAAATGACGTTAAACTTATGGAAGAGAAAAAAACAAAACAAAATAACATTCCCTACGGATTGCTTGGTATTTAGAACAAATTTAAAATGAGTACATTGTGTACTAGAAACAATGCAGACAGCAATATTTGAGCAGTTTTGGCTGTTTTCTCGATGATCATTTAGGCCTTGTTAAGTGTTTTTCTTTTTAAACTATCACCAAAGACTAATATCAATTAAAATCAATTGTCAATCATATTAAGTATGCGCAGAAAAATATCAGTTTAATGTTTTGACGTTTCGTCAAGAATAATGTTTTCAATTGTTGTTGTCTTATTTTATCTGTGCTATTGATGAAAAGACATATCAGAAAAATTCACATTATTTTATTTCGAAGTTTTCAAATTCTTATATTTATCAGAGTGAACACTTAGAAGTTTTCTTGAGTGTATATGTCAACCCACATTGGTTTAAAATTTTCTTAGCTTCACACCATAGGTCATTAATTTGTTTTAATACATTGAAAGTTTTGCTGACAATTTAGAGTTTAGACAATTCAGAATGAAATCATTCTGACTTTGAAATTCCGAGTTCCTCATATACCATAAAGTTTAGTGTTGAGGCTCTCAAGTTCAATATATGTTTACAAAATTTTAAATGTAATTTCTCAAAAAGATAAGTGTTATGAAAATCTCAAACTTCACATCCATTAAATTGTATTGGCTTGATAATTTTATCGAAAGTGTTGCTTAAATATATTAATTGATTCACGTATACTTAATTGAATCATGGTTAAGGTAACCTAAGAAACAACAATTCTCTTTAAAATACGAAAAGTTCACTATCAGTACCTTTGTATTATATCCAACACTTAATATCGATAAAAACCAAAATAAATTATAATGCTACACGCCGTTTAATAATAAAAAGAATAACAATACATATTACTTGTTGATAATCTTTAATGTCATCTCCTCCATCCGTCTTATCGATACATATAGACTCAACGCCACGAAATACGTCCTCTTCTTTTGTAGTTTTATCAATCTGTAATATTCAATTGCACAGACATACGACAAAAGAATAAAAAAACTCTAAAATAATCCATGGACAAAGACATACATATGATGACCCTGACTCCAGAATATGTTCTTTTCATTAAAGTATTTCTTTTGCTTCTAATACATGTTAATGAATAGAAAATATTTGGGTTAAATCGATTTCATTTTCATATTGAAAAGTCATCTTGACCGTTTGAAATGGTGTTGCTTTAATATATTTATGAAAAGAAAGACGATTTATATATAAATATATATATATATATATATATATATATATATATATATATATATATATATATATATATATATGCAGTGCATGCAATTATGTGTTAAGAGAAATAAGAACGTTTAGGTTTAATTGGTCTGTTTTATTTATATAGGAGGTATTTGTTTATATGTACAATTAATGCAAGAAGTACATACGTAAGGGAGTTGTTTGAAAGAAGATGCTACTGCTCCAATGAAACTTATAGTAAGTATGTCGTTGCCAGAAAAGTTATATTCACTGAACTTTTTATCAAAGTTAACAGGGGATACTTCATCTGGAAGCACCTACAATAATCACGAAACTCAGTGTTAAAGCTTGTACATTATGTCACAAATGAAGATAAATTATATTCATCATATAAAAAGTATAAAGAATAAAATCAAATATAATTATGTTTACTTTTATGTCTTTCTTAAAGGTTGCGTAATCCCCATAGATATCAAAGATTCGAACTCTGACAGTCACGACGTAATAAAAATCTCGATCCCCGGCCTGGACAGGCATATCAGCAATATTACTCTCACCTACAAATAAAGAAAGAAAAAAACAGGAGAAATTTTAATGACTTACTAGAACACACCAATAAACATGAAATTGACAAAATGTAATTAAATACATTAGACAGATCAATTCCGGATATTGTATGTGAAAAAATGTACAAAATGTATTTTTCAAACGACTGTTAATGTTCCAAGAAATGATAATTTATTAAATTTCTAATATTCATCAGCCTTTGATCATTCGCGTGTCAACGGAACAAAATAAACACTTCACTGAACTTTCATAAATTGAGTTTCAATGAAAAAGTTATCAATCAGTAACAAGCCGTTTGAAAACTAATGTTGAAAATACTATCACATCCAATTCCGTTTTAAATTGGAGATTTTTTAGAAGAAAGTGGGCAGCGTTATTTCCAATTTTTTTCATGTCAATACTTAGATCCGCCTACGCATTTAACCTCACAATTGTAGTTATTCCCCTTGAATTGGTCCTTTAGCCTCTTTTTCATTTAGCGACTCCTTGAATGCGGTTGGTGAAAATTTTGGATGTTTATTTTATAAAATATTATAATAAATAATAAATATAATTCTTTATATAATGGCCAAAAAATAAATCAGTATTTGAATTCATTTAAGGTGGAATGCAACACCAACATTTTATTTTATAGATCGTTAAAGCATCATTTCTGAAACACGATTTTGTTGTTCTAAGAAGGATATAGGCTCTCAATTAATTTATACGAATTATTTTGTATTTTTATGAGAAAAAGGAAAATCTGTTTTGGTTGCAAATAACACACAGGAGAGATTGAACTTCGATGTGAATGAATGCATTATATTAGTATCTAATAAATCATGTCCAGTTAAGTCGATAAGACGTTTTATTTTTCTTTTAATAAAATAATATTTATAAAAATTAAAAAAAAACATCTTTTGTTCATATTTTTCAGACCTATTGATAGAATATGATCTTTTAAAAAGACGTGTCTCATACAGAAGAAAATGTAAGGCAATAATTTTTTGGAAAAGAAAAAAAAAGTCAAATTGACGAAATATAATAAGAAATACTGCCAATTTTCAAAATTGAACCACACCCGATCGAAATTAATATGATCCCGACTCAAATGATGGAAAATTGAAATATATAACAATATAACAAAAAAACTATGATGTTTGTTTGTAATATGATTTTTTAATTAACTGAAATATTGAATTCAATTGATCTCTTGAATGCAAACGAAGAAATATTATAAATTTTTAGTTTTATTATTATTTAGATCGGGATCAGCTTATTTTTAACCGGGATCTAACAAATTTTGAAAATTAGCAATATTTACAAAAAATTGATTCAATTTCGTTTTAAAAAATGATTGTCTTATATTTCTTCTCTATAAGACACGTCTCGTTAAAAGATTTTATTCATAGGTTTGAAAAATATGAACAAAAGTGGATTTTTATTTAATTTCTTCAATATTTTTTATGAAAAAAGTAAGACATGCTATTGTTCTTTATTTTAATTGCTTACAGAGATTCAAAACAATTCAAAATAAACGATATTTAATGAAATTAAGTGTTCTTTAATCTTATCATTTAATGAAATGAAAAGATATCAATTTATATTCGTTAAATTAAGGTTCATACCCTATTTGTGCTTAAGTATTATTTCGATAATATATCGCCATCGCCTTTGAACAAAACACAAAGTACGGGCCAACAGCAAACGCGTGTAATTTATGGTAACGACTCACGTTAATGATTTACATCTAAAAACCATATTGAATAAAACATACATACTTCCTTCATAAATAACCGTGACAATATCAACTGTTCCATTTGTCAATTTTCTGCGTATTACTGTTTCATACAGGTATACAAACGTTTGTAAACTGTCATCATGGTCAATCCAGTTTGAGCAATTAACGCTTATCAGAGTAACTGCATCTATAAAAAGAAGCAAATATTTCTTTTCAATGCAATGTTAAGAAAAAGGAAATTTATTCTTCTTATTTATCAAGGGCCAAGACACTGCAATTAGTTTTAAATGCTACTGGAAAACACATAACATTAGAAATAAACAAATGTGATTTATTAAAGTAAATGACGAAAAGTAAAAAAATGTACATGTTTATGGGGATCAGCATAGACTTAAGAACAACTAACTACTCTGTGAAATTTTTGTAATATAATTTGCAATTTGCTGACCCCTCTATAGTTAAAATAAATAAAATAATATATATATGGCAATAATACGACTAACATAAAAAAGGTGAGATATAACAAAAACAACCCCCCAAAGTTAATTGCAAATTAAAATAATTAACCATAGCTAAAACTTCGTCAACTTATTACAAACTTAACATTTCTTCGGCAAAATAGCAAAACATCAAAATAAGTGTTATTGTGTATTTTGAACAGTTGAATAAAAATTTATAATAATTAAAAATGTGAATGTCTTTTGACAGTTGCGGAGGCTAGATGGTCAACACATTAACTATTAGATCTGCCTTAAACTTTTAAATATGATAGTTATGACAATAAAATATTATTTAGTAAATAAAAATTCCAAATTTTTTAGCTTAAAAATTTGAACATTTTACTATATTTTTAAACAGAGCTCTTCGTCTAAGTAGGTAAATATAGTTTTAAATGGTCACGACCACACGGCCCTTATATAACTACACAGCTACAACGTTATTATCATCCTATCAAAAGAAATATGTATAAAGACCCAATTGTGTTCCTTTAATAAATAAATAATGACCGTTTATTTTTATTTATGTTAACATTTTGAAAGTCAAATAAAAATACTCTGATAAAGAAATTTCCAAATGGTTCATTATTATTAAGGTATTTGCACCTAGAATTTTACAGTCTATTGCTGAAGATATGCAAAACTCTTTCTGAATTAAATATGAAATTAAATATATAAAATAAGATAGATCAAAAGAAGGTAATGCTTTAAAAAGTTGAAATTGCAAAATTTCCGACCTCATATATGTTATCAGCCATGCGAATTTGGTTCACATCACTTACACCTTTCGTTAACAATACATATTAAACTATATTCTGTCCCGAGTTTTTGCTTCCACCACTTTTCGCTTGATATTTCGATTATCATAAAATTAATTATTAATAAAATAATATCTTTGTGCTCAAACTATGTTCATCCATTAATATGAAAAATGTCCATTTATCTGTTTTGAAACGCTTCCTCTACCGCTTTAGGCTTTAATACACAATCCAAAATAGAAAGTCTACGGGGGTTTTGCATTGCATCAGCCATGAAATAGCCCGGATTATAACGTTTAAAAATTGTGCGAGGTATTCCGAGTGAGATCCTGATGGTAAAAAGATGTAAACATTTGCCATTATAAATCTCTATAAGAAATTTGTTTTCGTTCCTGTGAACTTTTCTCATTGAGAAATGATAATGTGTCAGTGAGGATACCTTCAATATTTTCCGTTTATCTATTTCAATAGTTTTTTTCTTTCACAGGTAAATGTATTTTTATTAAAAACTATTAAAATGTGATGGTAGCAATAATTTGGGACAGACTCTAGTTTAATATCATTAAAAGCTGTCCAACTTCCCTTCAACAATCTTCAACAATATACATGTATAATATAAATTGAATACTTAAACAAACATTATTAAACCTTATCTAAAATATGCTTTCTTTTGTTTTGTAAACTTGTTGTAATTACTGAGATATCTCAGCTATTAATGTAAGACAATAGCATTGAATGTTTAAAATTGACCCTACCTGTATTTTTTGTGACGGAACAATTTCCATCTGTAGGTGGTGTGTTGGTTTGTATTTTTCTGTATATTTTCCTTTTAGATGAATTAATACCATGGCCAATGTTGACAAACAATGTCACAATATACATTTTTCCAGGTTTTAAAACGTTATATGGCAATAAAAACGTTTGGTTGTTACATGTTATAGCTATAAAATAAAGTAATTAAACGTGTGAGATGGAATGATGTCAATATCCATTTTTTCAATTTTTGTTTTGTATAACATTCTTAGTATGCACAGTTTTATGAACTTAATGACCGAAAACTAATAAGAGATCTAAAATGACCAATACCGTGTTCTTTTTTATATATTCCATTTACATTTCCCCATACATGCCAATCATATATAACACCATCTTCTGGCACACAAGACTGGCACCAAGCAACAAGAGCCAGTTTGGACGACACAGCAACCTTTTTGTTGCAATTTAAGCTACAGCTGTAAAATAGAATACAAAGATGCATAGCCGTGGAAGAATTAAAATTGCACCATTTGTAATTAACAAACTTTTATTAGTAGATTTTAATGTACTTGATAGCTAATGTTGGTCCTGTTTCTGTAATTGATGCAATCTGCGTAAAACTTCTCTCTAAGGATCCCCTGTGTACTGTTACCGTAACAGCATAATCTAAATCAGTTGACATCACGGAATGCAGCTGAACAATACCACGTGACAGTTTTTCAACGGAACACGTGCCTAGCGGTGTTTCATCAATGCGAATTTCCGTCACAGTCATATTTGCACGCGAAACTCTGAAATCCATTATAAAAATAATTAGTACGTTGCCGTTTAAAGTGGATAACATGTTTTTGAAAGTGATCATATATCAAAACCCGTTTTTATGATGACTTTTATCGAATTGAATATGTAAGCCTTAGCTTGATTTATGTAGATCTTAGTATAAAACAAAATATAGAACAATTTAAATACTAAGGGAAATATAAAGCAAATCACAAAAAACGACATTACAAACTCAGAAGCTCTTTGTTTAAGATTACCTGTTACAGTTCCATGTAAATATTAGATTTTCGTTTTCGTTTTCTTCAAACCCTTGGTAATCCATTCGTGACTCAGCTAAAGCATCGAGCATCATGCCATTTAATCCAATGACGTAATCGCCTCCCATTATGTAAGCAAAAGGATGCGAGCTATAGAATTGAATATATGTGTATTCCGATATCCAAGTGGTATTTAGTGTCAGTGTCACATTGAGATGTAAGTAAATTACACCTTCCCTCAGCGTATTTCTCCTTATAAGCATTCTACCTTGACCTTCTTTCATGGGGTTCTCATACTCAATGGGTAAACCGACTTCTTCTATGTTATTTGTTTGAAATAGTTTCCAATGAAACTTAATATTGTTGTCTTTACAATATATTTTCATTCTATTTGAAATGTATATATCGTTTGCAGCAAATACCTTCATTGGATTTGATGGTATTGAATACTGACGGTCGAATATGCCACGAGAATTAAAACAACTATTTACCGTCGTTACAGCTTTTTCCATTGTTTTGACAGATATATAGTTTGAACAGTTAATGGCAACAATATTCCTTCCAAGGCTTGTATAGGCATAACTAAAGACCATTGGTTCAGTAGATGATACGTTTTGTCTTTTAGAGAAAACCCTGTCGCGGTCAACAGCATCCCCAGGTTTCATTTCACAAGTGACAAATGGTCTTGTGGAAGTAGAAGTCACGTTAATAAAAACGACTCCCGGAGGAAGTGGTATTTCTATATGTTGAACATTTAGACTCAAGGCACCATTTAAATCAAGGTCTGCTATCAGTGGCTCATCAAGATATACTGTCTCTCTTTCGTTGCCAGGATGTATTCCAAAGACAGACGGAATGTAGGACCCATAATTTTTATACATGAAGATGTATATCGTGCCATTCATGTTTGGTTTCACTTCATATGGTTCTTTTGAGACAAATTTAAAAGAGTCAATGTTAGTATTTATATCAAAAGAATATGATGGATTACCAGATATTCCCTCTGCTTTCAGTTGTACGTCGGTAGACCGTAAATCAAATCTGCGAGTATTACACGTTAGTTTAATGACTCCTAATGTTATACTTTTGTAAAATGTGTACTCATTATCACTATTATTCATTTTAATAACCATGTTATAGGTTCCACGTTTGCCAGCAAACGTGTGGGTTACATATGGTGACATAAGCTCAAAATGTTTGAGAGGTGTTCCGTCATTAAAATCCCAAAATACTGATATTCCAGAAGGTAGGTTTGGTAAATTTTTCATCAAAATGGTAAAAGTCACATTTGTTGGAATTGTGACTGGTTTAAAGTAATGGTTGTATTCTAAAGTTGGAATTACTTGCTCTAACTCCATACTCATAGGAACTGGATTTTTATAATTAAAAGAAAACTCAGATAACTTATAAGTGACTAGGGTAATAAATGTTTTTACGACTTGATGAGACAAATCATTTGTGCAGTTAAATACCACATTCATTTGCCCTGCTGTTCTATAAGCGTGAATCCGTTGAATTGGTTGACTATTTGTTAAGTTTACGGCGAGGGTTTCAATGTTATCTCCGTAGTCAAATATACATCGAACATTAGAGGGATCGTGGTTTGTTGATGAGTAAAATAAAGTGAAGTTTGCCTTTCCGTCTGGAATAAAACTAATATTAGCAGATTTATTGACGGATAAACTCCCAGAAGGTATCGGATATTCGATCCTTATTATTGTGCTGTTAACATGGGTATACATTGAGTTCCAAGCATTCAGTGTTACATTATACAATCCGGGAGCTGCATACGAATGAACAATATTTGTATCTACGAAAGCGATTTGAAATGATCCAGTTTGGTTTTGAGAAATTTTATTATCTCCAAAATCAATTGTGTAATGAACGTTCCACTCCGGAGGTGAGATGAAAACAAACTGGATCTGTTCATCAACTGCTGCAATGAATTTGGATGATATATCCATGCTTATTGGGTTCCAGATGAAAATTGTTTTACTTGGAGTTACACTAATTGTCCCATTAAATGTTAGTTCCCCATAGACTGAGTAGTTACCTTGGTGAGAGTACGAGTGATTAATCGGCACTGCGGTGTTAAAACTTTGGATTTCTAAAGCTGTTGAGAAATATGTAAGGTTCGAACCGTCCCCATAATATAACGTTATGGTAATTGCATCACTGGAATGAGTGACGTTTGTTTTAGCAGTGATATTTGTATCGGTTATGTTTATTTCAGCAGTGCTATTAAATTCGGTCACGTTTGTTTCAGCAGTGATATTGGAATTGGTCACGTTTATGTTAGCAGTGATATTGGAATTGGTCACGTTAATGTTAGCAGTGATATCAAAGTCGGTCTTGTTTTCAGCAGAGATGTTTGAATCATTCAAGTTGTTTTCAGCAGTGATATTGGACTTCATCACATTTGTTTCAGCAGTGATTTTAAATTCGGTCACGTTTGTTTCAGCAGTGATATTGGAATTGGTCAGGTTTATGTTAGCAGTGATATTGGAATTGGTCACGTTTGTTTCAGCAGTGATATTGGAATTGGTCACGTTTATGTTAGCAGTGATATTGGAATTGGTCACGTTTATGTTAGCAGTGATATCAAAGTCGGTCTTGTTTTCAGCAGAGATGTTTGAATCATTCAAGTTGTATTCAGCAGTGATATTGGACTTCATCACATTTGTTTCAGCAGTGATTTTAAATTCGGTCACGTTTGTTTCAGCAGTGATATTGGAATTGGTCACATTTATGTTAGCAGTGATATTGGAATTGGTCACGTTTGTTTCAGCAGTGATATTGGAATTGGTCACGTTTATGTTAGCAGTGATATTGGAATTGGTCACGTTTATGTTAGCAGTGATATCAAAGTCGGTCTTGTTTTCAGCAGAGATGTTTGAATCATTCAAGTTGTATTCAGCAGTGATATTGGACTTCATCACATTTGTTTCAGCAGTGATTTTAAATTCGGTCACGTTTGTTTCAGCAGTGATATTGGAATTGGTCACATTTATGTTAGCAGTGATATTGGAATTGGTCACGTTTGTTTCAGCAGTGATATTGGAATTGGTCACGTTTATGTTAGCAGTGATATTGGAATTGGTCACGTTTATGTTAGCAGTGATATCAAAGTCGGTCTTGTTTTCAGCAGAGATGTTTGAAACATTCAAGTTGTTTTCAACAGTGATATTGGACTTAATCACATTTGTTTCAGCAGTGATTTTAAATTGAATGGACTGGCTTGTTTTGTATACTTTGGAATTATTGAAGTGAACAGTTGGGTTTTCCAGAACATCGCCTAAATTACAAAAAAGTTTGTAAGCAATTTAAAAATGATTTGTTAACATGAGAAATGTGTATTTATGGGTTAATAAAACTTCCTGTGTTAAGCATACTAAACCAATTCAATATACACATACATTGGATTCCTTTTATTTATCTTTACAATATCTTCACTTAACAAAACTTCTTAGTGTTCATCCTGATAAATGAAATATTTTGAAAATCATGAAATATGATGTCATTAAATTTCCAACATTTTGGAACTAGTATGTCTTCTTAACAATAGGACAGGGGAAATAAAACGAAGCTGATTGAAATCAATTGCCAGTGTCGAAACTTTAAAACAAGATATTGGCGTTTTCCAGAACAACATGCTTAAGATTAATGCAACTTTTTGCGATTGACAATAGCCTTTAGTAAAAGGAATAGTAGCGCTTAAATGTGAATAATTACCATTAAAAAAAACACAGGCGTTAGAATATTAATGTTGATGTCTGAATTGATAGTACGACAGATTGTACTCATTTTAAATCTATTGTTCATTTCGTCCCCGATATTGTTTTAAATATTTGGCGATCCGTGTAAAAAACATTTGATTGGATAGAAAAATTAAGTTAAATTTGTATAACCTGGTTAGCACGTCACAAGACTCGTCACAATGCATTAACGTCAAAAACGTATTGATCCTCTTGATTTTTGAACAGATTAATATCATTTTTTAAAGTAAAACGCACTCAATGTTTATAGTAAATCACAGAATATTAAATTATAAGAAATGAACTTAATATCTACTCAAGTTATACTCGTATAACCTGGGTTGGAGCAATTTACGCTTTTTTATAATCCGCTTCGCGGATATAAAGCGTAAACTGTCCCAACCCAGGTTATACTCGTATAACTTGGGTAGATATTGAGTTCATTTCTTAATTAAATTAACAACGATTAGAGAACTTGATAGAGAGAAAATCTGACATGTTACACAATTTAAAAATATTATAATTTTCTCCAAATATCTTTTCGAGGTATAAAAGTTTAGATTTTTTAATTTAAATTAATTCATTGACATAAGTCGTTTTGAAAAAAGTCAGGCTAATCTTCTGTTATCAGTTTGGGTATCTGGAATACCAAGATGTGGCATAGTGTATTTTTGTTAAATTTACGCTATTTTCTTTTGGATTTTACATGTATTTATACTGATAATTATTGTATTATCACAAGCAATAATCTTACACTTTTAATTATTACAATTAACATCCTTAAACTCTTTATTTACTACAAAATGAAAGGAAACAGTAAGCATGTGAAAAGTGAGAGACAAACTATAATCTATTATATATTGGGTATTTGAATAAATGAAGCACCTCCAGCAAGGTGGCATATTCTTTGTATTTTCCCGCGTTTCGTCAGTATAGCGGGAAAATGTTGTATTCACGGTAGTCATGTTTGACAAATTGTTATGGTCCGGTATTGACCAATGGGCGGCAAGGTATTGTTAGGAATGTATTATGATTTAGTAGAATAAATCACTTTATAGCCGCCGGTTGTGCTCGATAGACACAATGGACGCCGAGGCAGTACAGAGACAAATCAATCAAACTTTACAACGCACAAATAATGAAATGCTTAGCAGTTTTTCACAGCTCTTGGACAGCAGACTAAATGCAGTACAGCAAAATATCCGCGAGAATCAAAATACTATTGCAGAACGACAAGAAGGAAAAATCGAACACGTGCTCTCAGACGGATATAAGTTTAAGAAACGTGGCAACGAGGAACAGCATAAGCACAACGTCAAAGTTATGTTCAAGTTGAAGGAGAAGAGTGACGAGCTGAATGAGGACAAAGCAGCAGAGGCCAAGCAAAAGATAGCAGAAGGTTTGGACATAGTTAAACCGCGTCAAAAGCTCATTCGGTTCATCAGAGGCGGGATGGAGGGCGGTCGTTGAATACGTCAAAAATCCGATAGCGTCCGATTCAGAAGATGATAAGAAAATACAGGAAGCTCAGATTAGTGCAAAAAGGAAAATTAAAGAAGTGAAATTAAAGAAACGTAGAGACCAGAGAGATAATGCCCGTCCTTACGTAAGACCCAGTTTGACTGAGAACACGCCTACGCAAACATGGAAGTCAGCTGGACACTGCTACCGCTGTATTAAAAGAGGGCACTGGAGGAGAGACTGTACTGAGAAAATGGATTAGAATAAGATAAGTAGAAGAGTTTCTGAATTAAATTATTTGATAAGAAACATAAACGTAAATGTAAATACAGTTTTTGATCATTTAATATGTAAAAATCATTCATGCATGAAAAGTAGTTCTCCAGTTGGTTGGTTGAAAAGAAATATAGGTCAGTGGCGTTTGATTGGAGCAAACTCGTTCATTTTGGAGGTTATAGAAAAGGGTTATAAATTACAGACCCTGAAACGTGCTACTACACCTTTAAAACGAACCGTACCGTTCCGTGCAAAGAAACGAACCGTACCGTTCACAAAGCGAACCGTACCGTTCACAAAACGAACCGTACCGTGCAAAAAGCGTGCAATATAATTTATGCAAGACCCGCCCTAAAACGGCCAAAAAAGCATACCGTACCGTGCAATAAGCGTGCAACTTCCATATACGGCTTATTGACTAATGTCTTTCGATGAATACGGACGGAGATTATCGCTGACCAGATAAGTTCAATATTTTGCTAGATTTTAATAACACATACTAAAATTTAAAGCTGTTATTTTTATTAAAACCGTTACAAAAATGTTTTAATCTAATTTCCTTTAAAATTCTTAGACCTAATAAACAGGTGTCGGTAATCAACTTTAGTAAACAAATCAGTTTTTCTTTCAAATAATAAAGTTATCATACATATACATGTATAAAGTAGTTGGTTGCTTTAACGCACATTGAATCATAATTAACGTGTTTTATCAGTATGCTTTCTTGAGTATATTAAAGCTGAACACCGCTCGTAAATAGGCACCGTCACACAGGTACCTGGTATATAAACCCTTCGATTTCGTTACACCCGATTGCACACCTGAAACTCGTGGCCGACGTGTAGTATTCCTTCGTGGTCTTTGGATTTTATGCGTTTATTTCTTATTCTATGTGCATATTCTGTTTGTAAATAATGCATTGATCAATTTATTTGATGTTAGTATTCGCCTGGCTTGAAAAAAGTGCGTAAAATTTGATAATTTCATCGCGAACGAGTAACACGGCGAGGCAAGATGTACGTCCACACAGGTGATACCTCTACAGCAAAGTACTTTGAACTGTTTAGAGGTATTCGCCTTATATAGGGGTTGTAGGGACCAGCAGTGATGAAAGAGAAATATGGCGGACAGTGCCTATTTACGAGCGGTGTTCAGCTTTAACTCGCGATCATTTTCATGTGTATAGTGATTAACAAACCCAGGGTATAAAACGACATGCCCTCGGGGGTTTTCACACCTGTTCAAGACAAAAGAAAAACTACAAAATTGTGTACGTCTTCGTCTAACCCGGAAGAGATTTTTTATCTTAAGGAAAAGGCAAAAGAGAGAGAGAGAGAGAGAGAGAGAGAGAGAGAGAGCTTGTGTGTTAATTATATTACATTTTAAATTAAAGTTTTATCACTGAACAATTGTTTCATTTAGGTTTTTATAGTCGGTCTTTTAAGCGGGATTTTATTTCAGGACTCCACGTGCTTCGCCTGTCAATCAGTTTAAGTATATCAGTACAGATCACGCCATGCGCCGCGTGCTACTTGGCTCCTCCTACATAGCTACATGTAGAAGAAAATTATCGAATGAAAACGTTTTAGTTTTATGTTTTCCTAAATCCTTATTTAAAAGAGTGCTTCTATTTGAAATTATTCAACAATCATTTCCTTCCGACTTCATGATCATAACTCATCATGTACTGGCGATCATAACAGAGTCTCTTTCCATCGCTGTCGTATTTTTTGTTACTAGATATTAAATTATTACTTTTAACATTCAGTTGTTGATTGCCGGGTATTTTTCCGTGTCCTGTTTACAACAAGTACATGTATGCGAGTAAAAAGGTAAATGAAATTTAAACAAGTTAGCTAGCATTTATAAAACGTCAGCTAAATCGCATGCATACATATAGAGCGGACACTTGTCCAACAAAATGATAAATATCACCATTAAAAGCTATTGACTTATTGTGTACATAATAATTTATCGTAAGAATATGGTATATTTACATGTACATGTAAAGTTTAACTGAATAAAAAAAATAATCGTCATATTTTGACTGTACACGCGATATTATATCAGGTAAGAGAAGCGATGACGGGTTACATGTAGGTGTGATCTGTGTTTACGAACAAGTGCAGAAAATCATAGAATCAATATTTAAATGAATAAAAGTCCGTGTCGAAAAACTTTAACAGTTAATTTCAAGATTTCTTAACTGAAATTCATTGTTTATCTTATCATTAATTGCGTGTATTTTTACATTGTCTATTTACCAGAGGAATTTGATCGGCAACAGTACGCAATAAAGAATGATTATAAGAATTATGAATACAAAAATAGAACGATGCTTGTAAATTTAACAACTAGCCGAAAATGAAGAGAGCGAGAAAGGAAACTAAAGAAATATCGGAAAAAGTCGGGGCAATTTTTTATAGCAATTATAAATGGATTTAAAATTTTTAATGACTTCAATACAAGTTCATGTATAGAAATAATTATCTTTAGATGCTTGTTAGAATTATCGCCAGATCGCTGAATTAACAAACATATATCGGGTTAAAGTCAAACAGTTCTTTTAATCTACTGTAATAATTGCACTTATCTAAAATTAATACGAATAATAACAGACTAATCAAAATTAAAACTACCCTCCGCTTCCCGGTTTTCAATGAGTACACGTTTCACGCAACATATCAAAAACGGGGGAACGAATGGAAGTTCTGATTTTAACTAGATTGAAATACATTTGTAATATATCACATAAATAAAGAAAAAAGGCTCGTCATAATTACCACCTTGCTGAAGTCAATCGAGCAAAAACTAAACAAAATTATATCGAGAACATCAGAGCGTTCAGGCCACGCCTACCTCATTAATAAAGCGCGCAAACCGTTCAAAAAGCGTGCAGCTATTTTTAGCAAAGTGTACCGTGCAAGAAGCGAACCGTACCGTTCACAAAGCGAAACGGACCGTTCAAAAAGCGTACCGAACCGAACCGTGCAACTGGTGTAGTAGCACGTTTCAGGGTCTGTACCTTCACTGCACCTGAGTCTGTTGAGTTAGATAACAATAAGTCGGCTGTAGAGAATGCAGAGTTTGTGTCAAAAGAAGTTGATTGTTTGTTGAAAAAAGGCTGTATTTCAGAAGTTAGTAGTAAACCAAAAGTGGTTAATAGTTTGACAGTGGCGGGGAATAAAGCTTCAAAATTGAGATTAGTGCTAGATGCAAGGCATGTCAATCCTCATCTTTTCAAATATAAACATCAGTATGAAGATGCAAAAGTTGCTAAATGTATGTTTACGTCGGACGACTATATTTTTTGTTTGATCTAAAGAGTGCGTATCATGACATCGAAATTCATGAGTTATCGAGAGAGTACTTAGGTTTTAAATGGAAGGACATATATTATGTTTTTAATGTTTTGCCATTTGGCATTAGCACAGCGGGATACATTATTACAAAAGTCATGAGGGAAGTAGTTAAATTTTGGAAGTCTAAAGGATTTAGAATTGTCATGTATTTAGATGACGGTATCGGAGGGGATCTAATTTGCGAGAAGCGGAAAGGATAAGTTCTGAAATTCAGATAGATTTAGAGAAATTGGGTTTTTAGTTGCTATTGAAAAGTGTCACTGGGAACCATCACAAAAGTTAGAGTGGCTGGGTTTAAGCTGGAATACACAAGAAAATAAAGTGCGTGTATCTAAGGGTAGAATTGAAAAGTTAGAGATGTGTTTAAGAAACATTATTAGAGCACAACAGGCGGGTTTGTGTTTGGTTTGAGGTCAAGGGCATAGCGTCTGTGGTTGGTCAGTTGATATCAACACAGGTAGTGTTTGGTCAAGGGGTCAGATTAAGAACTAGGTATTTGTATTTTTGTATTTTAAACAGATCCAGTTGGAACTCCTTTATTAGTCTTAGCTCAGAGACAGTAGGAGAGTTAGAGTTTTGGTTAAAAAATTTAGAGGCAATGAACAAAAGAGGTATTTGCTTGAGTCAGTTGACAGAGAAAATCAGTTTTCAGATTCTCATATATTGTGATGCATCTGATACGGTTTATGGATGTCATTTGACAAATAACTCGGTGGATGAACAAGTTTTAGATTCTGGAACGGTTGGGAAAGAAAGCAAAGCTCTACTTGGAGAGAGCTGGAGGCTATAAAAAGAGTATTAGAGCAGTCAGTTGACAGGGTTAAAACTAGGACAGTACAGATGTTTGCGATAATAAAAATGTTGAACATAAAAGTTGGAAGTAAAAAGATGAAACCTCAGAATATTGCTATGGCAGTGCACCAGTTTTGCAATTGTAATAGCATTGTAGTTAGTTGTAAGTGGATTCCAAGAGCAGATAATTCAATTGCTGACAGATTGAGCAAATTGAGTAATTGTGATGATTGGTCTATAAAGCAAGTGGTGTTCGATTATTTCGGCTTATGCTCGATAGACCAAATTTTTTTTTTATTTAAAGAAAATATATCTTTGTCGGAGAAGTAGTTTTTCCCATGCTATCATTTAGGGAATAGAATAGTATAAAGTTATAAAGTATAAAGTTATATGTAATATTTGAGGTGCGTCACACCCTTATCATTTAGCATTGGCAACGGATACAGGTTTCCTAGAATTTTTTCACGATTTTTTATCGTTTTTATTTCTAGGTTTTTCCTAGCTGGCTATGATGTATTTTTATAGAAAGAATGTTATTCTTGGTTTTTATGAACGGAATGTCATTTTCATTTTTGTATGAGGTTACTTATGAACGTTGAAAGGTGTTATAAAAAAGTTCATACATGTAATATATATTATTACATATTACATAAGATAAACACATGTACCTGTTGCAAATGTCTAATAAAATTTGTATGGCGTCCAGCGTTCACGGCTGGCTGTATGCATGGGATATATGTGTTGTTATTATTTGTTATAATGATATATAGTAAATACTTTAAATGATTCTACAGCCATTAAAATGTATGACAATAGCATGCGTGTATGGAAGGTTTTAAATTAATCACTTCCATATTTTGTTTTGGTTAAAACCAATCAAATTCGCCAAACTGCCCCTTCACATAGACTGGAGAAGGATGATGAAAAGGGTGGTATGTATAGAAACACTGCTTAGGGATTCTTTTAAATATTTTCAGATATAATTTGGTTAACGTTCGGCTGAATTTTAAGTACATGCATGCCGAAACCTTACTCCGACGTATATTAATTTCTGTTATTTGAAAGAGTCCACATATTAAATTATTCACACGTTGAAAAACAACTACAGTATGAGATTTGAACAAATTATCAGTAAGTTAGTTTTGCATTGCTTTTCCATGAAAATCCTTATTACGCTTTCTTTCTCAATTCTCTTAACTTCACCCGTTTTCTGCAACAATATTTGGTAGTTCTAGCATAATTATAAAATAATGAAAATAACTATCACATATTTTTAGAATTAATAAATGTCAGACTCTGCTAAAACGTGAACCGTTATTGACGCTAGGACGTCAAGAATAAAATCTTTGGATTTTATAATGTTGTCATCGGGTAAACGTTAACATGGTGTTACAAAACCGTTAATGTTAACATATATAACCAAGTTAAATTAATTCTGACATTTCAATGTGAACGTTGTAATTTCTTGATAAACTTATATTAATCATTATCAAAAATTGAGTATGTACATATTTATTATGCAAAGTGAAACATCTCTTATATATGCGTTTCAAATGATCATTTAGGGAGTAACAAGACGAAATATTTCCGGATAAAAGTAAAATTATTCGTGAATTAAATCAACCAAAAGGTATGGGATTTACCTTATTAATGTAGAACAAAAAGATAGATACAAAACTATTGTGCCTATACTTATATTGAATAAATAGGATGGGTGAGAAATGAAGTACTATGTGCTTGATTTGTCTTGTTAAAGTTTCAGCTTCACGAAGTTTTTTTTTTCCTGATAAGCCAAAACGTTCAAATTCAGTCATATTTTTGATAAAGATTTATTTTTTTTTACCAACAGTCAATAATTTCTTAATCCTAAATTTTACTAATCCTATCAACATCTGATATATTCACAGAAAAAGATCAATAAATATAGGGCATGAGGAATATATCTTTTAATCTTTTAAAATATATTTGAAAATGAAATTGCAAAAGAACTCACCGCGAGCTGGATCTAGCATGGTCAGCCATAAAAAGAAAAGATGAAACAAGGTGAGTTTCTTCATGTTTGTATGTCTTTGCACACAATACTACAGATTTCTTCGATTTGATGCATCCATGCTCGTTACTCGAGAATATCTGTTGGCTAGGCTAGTGGATTTAGAAAGCTATATCATATATGCATTTATTTTCCGCTGTGTGGGTTTGTTTCAAATACATTTTAATATTTCATCTAAGTTTAGTTCCGTTTTTCCCCCTCTATATTCCATGGTGGCTAGTTTATATTTTCAAACGTTTAGAAAATCATTAAATATTTATTGTTGTTGGTTATCCACAAAGTTCAAAAGTATGCATGATGAATATGTATGAGTAATACATACGAAGGAAAAGAATTTGTTTATGACATGAAATATCGACTTTCATTAACTTAAATTGCAATTATGACATTGCATTTATTTTCAATTAAAATTTAATATTAATTAAAATGCATGCCATTACTGTGCTTATAAATTCTTTCGGTGTAATTTGTCATTTTCGCTAGCTAATTGTTTACGATCCGTTCAGTCGTTACACATAGGAGGAGTTCAGCCTCAAACTGTTGACGGTGTAACGACGAAAAGTGACCCCCGTAGAATATTGACCGAGGGTCATTTTTGTACGTAGAAA
Organism: Magallana ariakensis; assembly: GCA_020458035.1. NCBI lineage: Eukaryota > Metazoa > Mollusca > Bivalvia > Ostreida > Ostreidae > Magallana > Magallana ariakensis. Next base: position 44,655,549 of record CM035818.1, on the reverse strand, counting down.
AATGACCCACTAGGTTGTAGAATACTTGGATTACATCGTAGAAATTATGGTCTAGGGGTCATTTTTCTCCGTGTGGGTTGTAGAAAAATGACCCCGTTGAATATCGACTATATATTATTATTTTTTAAATTTTTTTAAGGATACAATGGAGGGGGGTTTGTGCTGGAGGGGGGGGGGGTTACCTGCTTGATACCTAGATTGTTCGAAAAACCAGCTTGAGTACGCTTTTCTGATCACCTGTTATTGCTTATCATCATTACATGTATCTCAGTCTGTCTATTATTTTTTTTAATTAAAAATTAAAACGTATAGTCATATTTCGTTAAATAAAGTACACTGAATATAAAATATTCCCATTCCTTACATTTTAGCAACGAAAGAAAAAAACGTACCTTAAATAACAACTGAATTTAAAATAGATAGTTAAAATTGGCGCGAATCTAGAACAAAATTAAAAGGTTGGGGGACTTGGCGGGGAGGGAGTAATGATATATAATATTAACGTATGTTTACATTAATTGTCAAACCATGACTGAATAGGAATTATATCAATGTGAATAAACATAAAACTCGCACTTAATTGTATGCAGAAATTGAATCCAGTTAATTTACAGGGGAAGAGAAAATTATTCATCACGCTCAATATCGCCATGAGAGATTTATTTACCATGGGTCTGAAATAGGCACATCTTATCACATGCGTGAATCCATAAAAAATTTCATCCGGGGTTGGGGGAGGGGGACCCGAGGGATAATTATGTTTGCCAAAGAGGGGAGGGAGTCTAGGCTAATATATGATCGGTCAATTTGATAAGTGAATTTAAAAAGTTTGAATTCCCCCACTCCTTAAATCCGCGCTTGCATGCAACATCCCATTTGATATTTCTAACAACAATTATTTTCCTGTTACAACAGGTTTAAACAGAATATATATTACGCAAATACAATGCTTGATTTAAAAACAATATAAACGTCACAAATTCCAAAAGTTCAAATTTAGAATTGAACAAAAGAAACAGAATACTATATAGATAATTCTATCTATATATATGCATGATTCTAATTGATCTCTATTGTAATCAAAATTAACTTTTCAAATGTACTTGCAAACTTCGGTACATAACAGAGATGCAAATCGTAAAGAAATAATGACACTTAAAAGGGGATTTACATGTAGCATTGACTTTGATTCCAATTGAATACAACCGCGGTACTTATAAACTACATTTGAATCTGCATATTCTTATATAACTTTAAACTTTCTGTGGATTTAACATATTGGTGTCCCTGGCATTCATCCTCATTTTTAGCAGTTTCTAAAAGTAGAAACAACAGCTTTTTTATAATTACTTTTCTCGAAAAAGAGTGTAAATAGAGCATACCATCTATTGAGATATGTTTGTTGATAAGTAAAAAAAAAACGAAGTCATCCTCAACGTGTTGCATTCTGCATACATACTATATTTATCAGAGAAACTATGTTTTGCAATCGCAAATGGTTTTTTCAGTGTTAATTAAAGTTTTACACTTCTGAAACATAGTTTATCGGGTTAACTATGGTTTACAGATGTAAAATATAGATTATCGTCGTTAACTATAGTTTTCTGTCCATAAACTATAGTTTACAACTCATAATTTACTGTTAAACCTAGTTTATCGACTGTGAAACTATGATTAGCTCATTTTTGTGAATTTGGCATGCCATATCTGTCAGGTGAACAGCATTCGGTCCAATACATGTATAACGTTTATGGTTTAAACAAAATATTACATGTACATAGTCAAATATAATGTCATTTGTGAATCACTGTAACATTGCATCCTTCAAAAACTTGATTAAGCAATGCCGTTAATCATTATACCTTTTGATTAGAGTATAGTTTCTTGCATGTACATGTTGTTAGTATATTTAGGAAACAATTTTTCTCCTATGGGGGAACTTTGATATCAGAATTTGAACAAAGCAAACCATTTTTCGACCTTTCATGTTGGTTGGAATAAACAAATTGGTCTCTGCAATTATTTTTTTTTCTCAAACAAGTATTTTATATATATACAAAGGTATTGTACGATCCTAAGAGCAGTTTGAGTTTAAAAGTGCATTAAAAAAAGGCAGCATTACATTCTTAAATTACTCTGTAATCTAAAACTAGGGTGGGATAACTTGTCAGAAAGAAGGAAAGTCCATAAATTAATCTTGTTTTATAAGATGGTAAATGTTATGGTGCCAAATTACTTACAAAATCTTTTAGAACCCTGTATTTCACCTGAAAGCACTTATTCCTTGAGAAATAATGATGGTCTTACTTTTGTCATTCCTCAAACCAGAACTACATCTTATATAAGAAGTTTTATACCTTCTACAATTAAGCTGTGGAATGAACTACCTTTGGACATCAGAAGTCTCCCAACATTGTCTTCTTTTTCAAACTCCATTAAGAAACAATATTTCAAAACTTCAAATAAACTTTTTAATTTTTGGAATCGCAACGAAAATATTATACATTTTTAATTGAGAAACAATGCTAGTAGTTTAAATGGTGACCTTTTTGATGATTTTATTCGTGCCTTTAAAAATTGTGGCTTTCGTACTGAAAATGCATATATTTTTCTTTGACTGTCCGTAATGTAATGAAGAAAGAAACAGTCTTTTTTATCAAATATGAGTGCTATTATTGCAAAAACCAGTAACTGTAGATTTATTGTTATTTGGAGATGATGACATTTCACATGATGAAAATACTGTACTATTTAAATTAGTTCATAACTAAATTGTAAAAATTAAGAGGTTTAGCTTAAATTATCGATCATTACTATAGCTACATGTATATATCTAATACATGTGCGCATAAGTAGTATACTTATGTTGTAACTGTACTACTGGTATTTAAGTTTTTGATTATTTTAGAATTTTTTTTCATCAAATCGGTTTTTGTCAATCTTTTTTTTTTCCCATCTGAATATATATTTTTTATGCTACATCACTATATTTTATAAAACGTGTATCATTTCATTTTTTGACATTTATATATATTTTGCACTTTACATATTACCTTGCACCTTACGAAGAAGGGTTACATAGGCATTGCCTGTTGCCTAATCCATTTATGTAAATATATATTTGTATAATAAAATATGTGCAAATTAAATCAAAAACAGACTTGATCAAAATCTATTAGAATCAATCACTCATATCTGTAGTCATAAACATGTTCAATAGAACTATCATTATAAGATTCTTAAAACCATCTAGTGTGATGTGTCATGTGTATTGAACTTAAAATCAATAAAATCATCAAATATGTAGAGATAATATGAAAATAAAATTGAGGCCAAAAATGTTTGTAGAGACCAATCCAAATTTTAGACCAAAAGTCCTCACTCACAAAAAGTTAATGTGCACCTGTAACATAAGCGGTGTTTTGTTTGGTTGTCAGACATTCACTTTAGCTAAATACAACATACATTTAAACAATCTGCTTTATTAGTCGAAATTTCACATCTGTCTTCTAAGTTTTTTCTTCTAAAAATATACAATACATGTACATACTCGTACAGAGGTAATTATTTAAGTGTGTCTATGAAATCATCTACTTAAATTCGCCAGAACGAACAGACGCAAGCTGCCGCATCATTACCGTCTTTACTTATGCAAAAAGGGAGCGCAACCGAACGCATCATCATGCATGTACCTTTCGGGGAAGGACACAAAACTAAAATGGCTTAGCGAAGGGGCACCATAAAGCAAGCTGACAAGTACTTTAAGTTTAAGTTAAGCGCAGACATCTTTTTGTTCAAACTGATGCTATATATGTAACAGGGTAAAACGGGTGGTTCATCCATCTTTAATATGCTTTCGCTGCCCCCTTTCCACTCGCCAAACATGAATGTTTCACGTATCACCTCTAATTTTTATAATTTCTATGTAGTCTATAAGCGAGGTCAAAATTCTATGGGGGTCCAGTTTTCAACGTGTGGGGGTCGTAGATCTACAGGTCTGGAATGGTTTTCTACTGTAGAAAAAGGACCCTAGTTGTCATAGAATACTGACCCTGGGTCAGTTTTCTCCGTAGAAATTTGACCCCCTGGTCAATATTCTACGGGGGTCACTTTTCGTCGTTACAACGGATACAAACGTAATTTTGGAACATCAGCTATCTGTGTCTGATTAGACGTAATGACGTACCCCTGTATCCAATCAAGTCTTTTACCTTGACTACGATGCAAAAGCATGTAAATATGCATATGTAGTATCAACCATCTTGATAGCCAAACTATGCTCGATACACGCAATCCTATTGGATAACAATGATGAAATTTGAACAAGTGTGATTTCATTATCCGCTAGTGGGTATTTCTCAAAGTATACAAAATTCCAACTAGATCCGCTAAGGGTTGAAAAGGATTGGAACGGATGGTTTACCCTTGGCTAGCGTAGATAGTAATTTGTTAGAAAAGCGTATATTTGCAAGTTCTTAAAATATCGATAAAAAGTAATTATACCAAAAAGGTATAATTCAAAATTTTGTTTGCTTTAAAAAGCAGACAGACCTTTCCTTCTCTGTGTTTCGAAAACACGGCACCTAGATATACAATTGAAAACACATTTTTCTGTTAATATCCGTCATTGTTCATTTTTAGTTTCACTTTTTTTTTACTTCAGAAATAAGCGGGACAATGAATATTACACGAAAAATAGACAAATGAAAAGTAATTATATATCATTTAACTGTTATCAAACTTTGTGACCCATGCCACATTGAATACCTATTAAAAAGTCCTATACGCTATTGAACCTTAAATATTAAAAATGATTCATTTGGGTTTATCGCTCAAAAGGGATGTGATGATTTCCTCTGCATCCATTTATTTATACTATACAATATTAAAAGATTGAATATCTGGACCATTTTGTCTCCTTAACGTTTAATTGAAAACCATTTTAAATGATCTTTTCTCGTTAATATTAACTGATGCAAATATATTTTTTAAGCTGATTATATGATTTATATTTAGTTTAATAAAATAAAAGTTCAGCCTTGGTCAATCACTTCCACGAAATCTTTGCAATATGAACAGTCATGGGAACGTTTAGGTCTTAAAATAGCATTTGATAAGTATATATTTTAAATCATTGTGGGTACGATAAACTTAGTAAGTAATGCATGTGTTATTAGGATAAAATCTTAAGGAAATCTAAAAGGAATTTCAAATGATCAAATTATATCGAAATTCGAAATGTTATGAAAAAAAATAGAATCTGTATGTACCAATTGACATATTCAAATGCACCGGTTACAAATATCTCTCTAAATTTTCTTTAATGCTTTATTTGTTCTACTCATAATGAGATACCACTTAGTAGCAAATTCTCGATTAGCTGTCAGTTTTTGTCTATGGATTATGTGCTGTGTTACACGGTCATCTTTTCTTGAAATCCAAATTACACATACTAAGATAGAATAACTCCAAAAATTATATGAATGGAATTTAGTTGTAAATTTTTAAGGAAAATACACATAAGAGAGCTTGTTAAACGTAATTAAATGCAACATTTAATTCCTAGTTAAATATAAAAATTTGAATTTGATTTTCTACGCAAATTATTATCTTTCCTAAATCACGAGAAATTATTCCTCTTAAGTTATATTTTTTAAGAAAACTTAGAATTAAGGTATATTATTACTTTTTACAAGAAATAAATATATTTGTTTAAAATTAAAAGAAAATATTCACCTTAAATTATATTTCACAAGATAAATAAGAATGTAGAGATTAAGAGTTTAATAAGGTATATTTATACATATTACAACATCAATTACATACATATATATTAATATTTATAACAACGATTAAAACGGTATAAGCGAAGTAACTATGGCATATGTATGTGTATAAGTCTAATACAGAGTATATAATAATGTACTGTAAATATACTGGCAATTAATGGTGTTAACAACTTACAAAATGAACGTAAGAAATGAAATGTGGTGATAACGAACAGTGTTCAAACTCAGAAGTCCAAAGAAAAACTACAAAACAGGAGCAGAGCAAACATGGACTTCTTAAAAAATAGAGGTAGGATCAGGTGCCATGGAAGAGTAAGCATCCTCTGCTGACCGGTCACACCCACCACGTGCTCTTTGTCGTAATCGGGAGAAAACAATATATACAGTTCATGTGCAACAGAAAAAAAGTTTATAATGTTTAAACGGTGAAATAAGAAAGAATATGTGGTGGCATTAATGGCATACCAATATCTGGTATCTAAATCATCGTCAAATTCTTCATTTTATACATTTGTTTGAATCTTCCGAAACATGTAACACAGCATCTACATTTGAGGTGGATACAGCATCCAATCGAGAGATGCGTTTGTCGCTGGGAATTTCTTTGTCGTTGCTCTCTTTAACTAGATCATGACAGCCAGACACATCAAGTTTGAGAAAAGAGGGAAATGTTTCTTCAATGTTTCCGTTGATTATCATTTTTGACTAAAATGAAATCATAATATCAAAATTTAATGACATAAATTTGATATTTTCGATGTTATCGTAATAACGACGTACGAACCTTGCGTTCTTCATTTCCATAAATGGTGACAATATCTCGAATTAACGTCATGACGTTGACAGCATTTACCTCCTTGTTTGGTGTGGTCTCTGTAGATTCTGTTTAAAAATAAAAAACATGGTAAATTATAAAAAAATATTTTTGTAGATATTTGAAGATATCCAAATTTTGTTAAAAATCTTAGAAAGCAAACATTAAAGGATTATGTGTATTAAACAAATAGTTTCATTATTATTTGCAAAAAGTAACACAATAAATAAATCTTTTCATTTAAAGATATTTTAATAACAAATCAGATTTATCATTATTGATGAAAATACTTTAACGATAATTAAAATTTTGTTTTTATGCTGATATCGATTATGCTGTTTCATTATTATTTAAAAGAGTGCTTTTTGCGCATTTGACATATCTGCAACAACGATGTTATTTGTTCTTGAATTCATTACATTGAATGGTTACATCTAATACAAGGCATTCACACAATGATTAATCAATTAATACTTCTCAAAAAGACAACTTCAATTAGAACAGTACATGTTCATACATTCATTTTAGTACCGCGGGTATTGGGTAGTTTTCTGGACAACTAATAACGACTTGACAATATTTTTTTTATCACAGATCCTTCATAAATCTATTACACAATATTTAAGTCGGTTGAGAAACTTTAACTTACTCTCATATTTGACATTCTTTTTTAATTTGAAGAGCTTCTCATGTAAACGTCTAAATAAATTTTTCACGATGTCCAACATTCCCAAAGAGTTTAAAGTCCCTGCCGTCTCTGCTCGAACTGCTGAAATACTGTTATTAAGGATCGACAAGAAAATTGTTAACATGAACATGATGACAAAAATCACATATGTCATGTAAAAAAATTGGGCTGTCAATGGCGAGGCAATAACTAAAGGATCAAGTTTGTTTTTGCCAATAAACGTGTTAGCTAGACTCCCACATGTGATGTATATAGACTTGTAATTTTCTAACCTTGATCCAAAAAGTAGATAAGCTAAGAAAACAAATGCAAATAGTAAGATCGCCAAAATAATCCCAAAAGAAATCAGATCCCTTCTTGCATTTGTAATTACTGATAGAATTTCAGTAAAACGTTTGTTGTATCCTAGAATTTTCAAGATTTGTATTGTTGATATAAAAACAAGAGCAGCAAAGAAAACATTGAATGCATTATCCCAAATTACAATGTGACCATAGTTTATAAATCGATTGGCACCAGTAAATTTGTCTTCATAGAACATGTTCATAGCTGTACTTGTGTAGTTCATTTTTACTACAATTGTTACGAAACAGGAATATGCCAAACATGTACTTATGCAATCTACAACGTTCCACGGTTCTTTTAAAAATGTGATACAACCAGACTTAGAACAGTTCCAAAGAATTTTAAAAAGCAGGAAAATATAGTAAAACAATACGATCATGTAAGCCACTTTCAGTCCAAAGCCAAGTGATGAAAAATTCAATATCGGCTTAAATGCTTGAATGTCTGTCCAAGTGACAACACTTCCAACCTCGGGGAACTCTGTAAGTAGCATAGCATATAAAAAAAGATTCACGTTGGGATTGTACATCGTGAATTCTAAAAAGACAGCACGTGTATTCCGATTAATCCAATCATGTTCAACAAGCTCTTTTATTAGTAAGTAAGCACTTGCTCTATTCTTTACAAACTTTAAAATATATCCACCCCCGCTGTATGTATTGTACTCTCCCATTCTTGATATTCCCCATATGTCACTAGCTTCAGTGTATTTCCAAGAATCTGCCGTGTAAAAACGATTCTTATAATCGTTATATCCACAGATGCTATCATTATAGGATTTCCATTCCAAGCAATACGAACTTTGGTCTTCATTTAGTTCGGAATAAGTGTCTATGCATGGGTAGTTTCCAACCAACTTTACATATTTACAACTACCTGTATTTAAAAATAAAAAAGTTTAAATGTTGCATTTACTTCTTGTTTTAACGATAATTATCGATTTAAGTTAAAATCAAATTGATAAATGAAAAATGTGATAAAATAAAATATATTGCAACTTCTCTTAACTTTTATTAAAAATAATTGTACCTGACTTCATTCGAACTTGTCGCAGCCGGGCAGGTCCAACACGAATACTCGCCATATCTTTAAACCATTGACGATCCACAGCCGTCAAAGGTTTATTTGCATAATTATTCACTGGGTAATACTTTGGGATAAATGTATAGTTCAACCATGTATAAAAACTTTTTCTATCTGTTATCTAAAATATACAAAAATTTACTTGATTAAACACTTTCATCATGAATTCTTAAAAAGATTTTCAAAAGAATAAACCGATTAAAACTGGTAAGCAAAATATTTCGTTAGTAATAGAATTAAATTTCAACCAAATAATAAACTTACAGCTGAGAGTCGTTCCTTCCCTAAAATTAAATGGTTGTCCAAATTTTGTTTTAGATGAAATGATCTTTGATCACGTTCAAAGTAGCTAATCACGTAAATAGCGATGATGTGGAGGATGAAAAAGACAAGGTTCCGTAGAGCTGATTTTGCTTTAGATTTTTCTAGACATTTTTTTTTCAGGTCTATTCGTTCCTCTTCAGAAATCACATCATACGTTGGAAACACGTATTTAGTGAGCTCTTTAAGAATTATTAAAAAAGAATCATAAAAAAATATCTTTTAAAAAACATTATAAAAATGCTTTGTTGAATAGTTTTATCATTTTGCTGATTTATCTATCAAATTTATATCCGTCGGCACAAAAATAAGTTTGATGAATGACAAGAAACATTTTATATCGTAAAATTGATATCATATTACCTGAAATGCTTGTTTCTTGATATCCTTTTGAAAACAACGATATTCTTTTTAGTTTTCGTAGCTTAATATTAGGTGTGCTCTCCTGTGTCCAGTTTGTTAATAAAATAGATATGGAAATTGCTATAATAAACACTTTCATAGGATCAAACACAACTAAAGATTCCACTAGAGAGAAAACAAAGGAAGAAAGCCAATCTTCTGATTTTGTACTTCCCCATTCCATGCTGTATAGGATTAAGAAAAAACAGGATGATATAACGGACATTGCTAAAATTATCCATGCCACGTAGTAAGTCCAATGCGGAAATTTGTCGTCTTCTTGTTGGAAAACCTCGGTATCAACACCGGACAATGAAAATGTGATATCCTTACTCTCATAATATCTGTGGATATTTGTTGATTCAGAAGATTTTTGTTTTGTTTGTATATCGTTGTTTATATGTCTAAACACATAGGAAACAAATACAACAGGTAGAGTTGAAATCAAAACTCCAATACAAGACACGTATAATGTTGACGACGAAATTTGAAGAAATCCAAACTTCACTTTATCTTCATTTTGGTTCTCTGAGGAGGATCGAAAAAACATGGCATTTGATATCATTGTCAAACATAACAGAGCCAGTAAGCATGAAAGTCTTTGAACACGTGTGAATTTACTTTGTCGTGGACGGAAAAACAGCGATAACCACAAATGGTGTTCCGTAATTTGAGTCTGTGCTTCGTCAGATAGACGTGTTTTAAGAGAAATAAGATTTGGTGCAGATACTGGAATAAAACGATCAAGCGTACAATCTCCATCATCAATAGCCAGCCATTTGTTACAATAGAAGAAATACCTAAAAATCAAGATGACCATGCAACTACTAGTATTATCATTTGGAAATAACAACGGCTATCAAAAACTTCAACTATCACTTTAAGAAAAAATTACCAGTCTTTGCTTTTATCTTTGCTTTTAAAAGTGGCTTTCAGAATCGACATGACAATTAGCTTTTAAAACTTTATTTAAAATACCTCTTTTTGGTTTGCAAATCGTCGATTATAAGTTTGTGCAAAAACCAACTTTGGTATCCAGGTGGACCAGAATTGTCGTGCCATATTCGTATATACAATAAATCACCTAAAGGCTCCGTTGTTCCAAAGAAAAACTTGTTTACACTTGATGTAGAGAATTCCTTAAAAGACATGTCATTGACGTTAATAAAAACAATATATAAATATATCTACATTAAGGTAATGAAAAAACCTTTTAGATCAAATTTGAATAAAGCTTCAGGTAGGTAAATTCACAAATAATTCAAAAATAATTTCAAAAATAATTTTAATATATGTATAAAAAGATCTGAAGAAAATATAATGAAACTATACTCGGTCCTCGGCAAGAAATCATGTTTTTGATAATGGTGAATCAAAAATTTATAAGAATGCATGCAGAGTAATGGAATAATGTAGGTTAGAAGATTTTAAGAAGATGAGTTTTTACAATATTTTTCCCAGATATCTTTCCGTTTTAGTCTGGGTATCACAGGTTTATACTCTGTAGTAAGCTTTTGCATTTTTTGCGCAGTTGTTATTGACATTACATTTTCTAAAGACATCTTAATTATTGTTTATTTCTCTTTTAAAAAAAACATTTCTCGTATTAACGGTTTGTTATTGTCATTTTGTCATTCGTATCAGAGGTTTCTGCCTTTTATTTCTATTAAATATGCCAAATGTAAAATGTATAAAGTTAGTAGAGGAGACAGGCAGACAGACCAATTACGAATAATAAGAGTTTTGAAAGGCCAACTTGACAATTCGGTTCATATCGGATTAAAATTGAAAAATATTTTACGTTTGTTTTGCTTTTGCAAAAGCAAATACCTTTGTCCTCCTGTCATTTAAAACACGAATTCCAGAATCACAAAGTTCCCCTGTTACAATAAACTGTATATTTGATTTTGTGCCAGCATCTCTCCGTAATCCAGTATGAACGCTTATTAGATAGAAGTACACATGTGATGTAGTGTGGTCAGAAAGAAACGTCACTGCCCACTGTAGAATGTAGAAATATTTTATATTTGTTTAGTGATCTGGTCTAATGAATACATTTATGAACAAGTTTAAAATTTTATAATGTTTTTAAACATATATCTAATTTTTTTTTTAGGGGAGGTGGGTAAGCCAATCTCAGTTGTGCAAACATATACAAATTATATTTTACAAGTCACATTTTACATTAATTTTTCATGTAGATAAATAAACCTTTTGTACATCCTTTCTATCTTGTCTTCGAAGCAAAATCACTGCCACCAGGTAAATTACAAAGACGCCTATCAGTGTTCCATACACGGACGCGTTCGATGCGTCAAATTTGCCCCACACCGTCAGAAAATTGATGACATTTGGAGGAATATAGAACGAGGAAGAGAACGTGTTTCCTGTACATCGACATACTGTGAAGTTTAAATCACTCATTGGTAGTACCTAGAAATATAGTAATATTGATTAAACTTTAATTGTTGTTTGATAAAGTTGAACTTTAAAAATCACATTCTTATTTGATTAATGTTACCACACAATTCAACTTAGCCTTTGTGGAAAAATATGAAAAAATCCAAACGTTAAAAATCAAAGCACTAAACTAATATAAGTTCAAATGCCTTTTATGAAATTGATTTAAATGCATATGATTTTAACAAGTACTTTAGAATAATATATAAATTTTTTTAACATCCAATGTCATGACATTTTCTTCATTTGTGAAAAAAGTTTTTTATGCGCACAATGAAAACTTTGTTGTTGTTTTAATGTTTATATGAACATTTGATGGTTTTAAATTGGTTTGCATTTTATAGAGTGTTTTATTTAAACCCCCAAAAATGTTGTTTACATAATTACATTTCTAATCAATATTAAAAAATACAATGCCTTCTTTGGTGATCATTTTGGGTTATTAAGAAAGCGATCTTTTTACAACAAAAAAATACATTCATAAAACCCCCCAAAAAGTTAGGATATCCTTACCTTCTACAACCATTTCTATTTCTCACATTTATTTATACAAATCGAATTTGAGAGACTTTTTTAGGAATAAATCATACAACATTTTGCCAGAGAAAATTGAACATACTGGTAATTAACACGATTGGCCTTAAACCAGTAATTTTAATTAATACATTGTACATTTACATAAATATATATCAGTGTCCAATAACAATTTAGTTTTTAAAAACCAAAAAGAGTAAAAACAAAAACCAAACAAAAATAAAAGAAAAAATACCCCCCCCCCCCCCGAAATCTAAATGACTGCATCTTTATTTTTTTAAAGAACATATGTACCCGGAAAGAATTAGCTTACAACCGAATAACTATTTAACCAACACGTGTGTATGTTTTGAGTGTAAACCATTTGATAATATTGTCATAAAAGCACATGTTATACATAAACATGCGCTTTTTATAGTTCTTAACGATACATGTAGAAATGCACACGTACAAAGACAACCAATTCCGGTTTAAGCTGCAATATATAGAATACACAAGCAATTTAAATAAAAATTAAATTGTAATTGAGTTACAAGGACATGTTAAGTGATGTCTTAAAGTTAGGACAAAGTTATGGCGTTTCCTAAGTTTAGGAGAGCTTAGAGAAACAGACATCAGACTAAAACGTATCCTAAGATGTACATAGGGCGCACCAACTTCGTGAACATGCTTCTAGGTCAAACTGCGCATCGTCGTATTGGAAGACTGTCCATAGGTATCGTCTGCAGCCACGATTTACATCCTCCCGACTCTCTTTGTGAGTTTGGAGAGGAAATATATTGGCTGTAGTTTGCCACGGAACCATGCAATAAAGATAGCTATCTTTGCAAATTTACAACTTTAAGTAATATAAATAAATGTACGGTTATACATTAAAGCTGACATGAATTCATAAATACGCATTATTTCCCTTTTATCTCCGACTACCGCCATATTAATATATATTGACAATGATTTATTTAAAACACTACTCTGTAACATTCCCCGACAATGTGCTCAATTCATATTTTAAAGCTTTCAGGATAAGACAAACCAAACTTTCACGCTGATATTTTATATATGTATTGAAATTTAAAACAGTGACATATAGGTTCGATGGGCCGGGTGTAACAATAATATGTTATATTTCAATGTGTATAATATTATGTTCAATTGAAACACATGTCACTATAATAAATGATTTACTACTATATATATATATATATATATATATATATATATATATATATATATATATATATATATATATATACCTGTGTAAGTTATAACATTACCGCACATGCACTAACAACACACTGTGACCGATCGAACAATGTCAATGATCGCATGGATTTTAGAAACGGAGTGTTTTTGTAAAGAAACCGATGGAAAAGATGTTACGTTGTTACTCTCTTGGATTTACTACTATTTATATACTGTATTGGATGTACAATGTAGTTCCGCAGGGGTCTTCAAAAGAAGCAGACGTTATGCACTCTGTATTTGAATGACACACTTGTTCGATGTGCATGCGAAGTAAGGCAGCACTATCTGTGCGAAATGATAAGGAAACCTTGGAAATTCTTTCAAAGAATAAATATATTTTGTGTTTTATTGATTGTAGTTTCCTTTATTCCTTTTTACAAACATTTTACTACAATGTGTAGTTCATGCATTCAGAATTCCGTGCAACCTGAATGCCTAGATCGGAAAGCAACCGACCGTAACTTTCCCGACCGGTATATATATACCCCAGTGGCAGTAGAGGAGCGATCGAAACTAATATGACGAACAAATCTATACTTATAAATTAAGACATTTCGCAAATAAACTACGAAACGCCTGCACCAGAGTACTTGCTTATACCTTTGGTATTTCAACACGTGTAATATGATGTCCGTAAGCTATAATAAATTTTAACCTGATAAGTAATTATTGAGAATGAAATTAAAAACCTACTTTCATTTTCGATAAACCAGCTCGAAATAGCAAAAATGAGAGTAAGGTGGTGGACACGCTTTGGCGGATCCAAGTCAATGGGAGTTAGCATTAAAATATATCATTGCAATGAAATAATATCAAATGATTACGTAAACAGTGAATATATTTATTAGGAACTTACTTGGATTATACATAGAAGTTAAGATTTGACAAATGCTGAATAAATAAAATAAGGTAATTCGTTTTTTGAATGCGCGATTTTAGTTTTGATATGGAATAGAATTTTCCAGAACGGGGTAACCAAGAACGCGGTTTGACTAATTAACGTCATGGCGAAAGTGAAGGAAGGGTTCATCACGTATTCATACCTTGGATGGGACATCTTTGGGTAATACAAAAAAGTTAATAAAGAAAATGCAAGAATTTGATGCAATTTTAGTTTTTATCGGAAGAATTTATTTTCAAAAAGGGGGTGCCCAGGAAAGCGGTTTGACTAATTTACACCATGGAGGAGAGTGTAGGGCAAGTTGACCATCGGACAAATACTTTGGATATGACAACTTTGGTTTAAAAAATGCAAATTAATATCCATACACTAGCGTGCTTTGAATTTCATACTTTTTTATACCACGACAGATTGGTAGTAAACCTTAGAAATTATTTCTAAGACTATATGAATAAATAATGTATACGTATGAAGTTAAATTGTGGGGGGGGGGGGGGGTGTCAGAAAGATAAGAAAACAATTTAGAAAAAAATTGGACACAGTATATACGAAAATGAAAAAAAAATATGGTTCAACATTTTAGCATTGTGTCATTAATGTGTAAAGTGCTAATTCCCGCGCTTGTGCGGGATATCATCTAGTGCTTTTATGAATTCATGTCAGCTTTAATATATTGTATGCACACCGCTACACGCTTGTTTCATCACCTATAGCCATAAAAAATTGGTGCGCAAACTAAATTCACACCCGCAAATTATTATTGTTCTTGAAACTATATATCTTGTATTTTGAAAGATTTTGTATTTACTTTTGACCTAAAAGCAATATTCTTCTGGCTGATTTACTTAGCTTTTAAACAAGCTAACCTTCTGTGATTTCACTTTGGCGTTGTATTTTTTTTTTATTTTTACATTTGTGCTGCTACAACCTGAGCTTAACTACAGTCTGACTACAAAATTTACCATGCAACCCTCCATAGTCCAGGAATTGTTATCATCAGTCCATGTAAGACATCCCGTTGTTGTGAATATTATGCTAAAGTTTGCCTCAACTGGCACGAATTCCAGAGATGTCGTATTCCTGAATGCTTCCTCAACTGTGGTATTACTCAATGCGCGGTTTTTTCTAAAAATCGAATTTTTGACTGAACTGGACCCTGGAAAGAAGCAACTAAAAGGATAAAGCTTATGATCTCTCGTCATAAGAAAAAGTATTTAAATGAATGCTGCTATGGTATTTAAACTGAAATGTTTGTAAAAATTAAATATCCAAAACATCTTATACCTGCATGCGTGAGGACTGTTATCTGAATTCCTTTCCATTTAAAGAATTTTTTAAAAGAATTTTAATATTTTGTAATCTTTGTTTAAATCGACAATATTTTTATACTTTGTTGAAATTTTAAGTTTTATATCTCTCTGGAGTTATAGTGGTAAATCACA